>JAHLMH010000022.1:0-600000 GCA_019915035.1 Auriscalpium orientale | reverse complement strand
TTTCATCCAGTCCCAATAGCTGACGTCCATTATAGCTTAGGTGGTCTATACCGTTCTTGAGCTCTTGTGACGAATTTCAACCCAACCCTTCCGACCTTCGTCCGAGCTGGAAAGGTCACAGACCGTAAGGCACCAAACTTCAAGGTCTCGTCCCCGAGACAGGACTCCCGATTCCACGTACAGGAGAACCCGCGCATCACCGGCTTTGTCCCACAATTTCTGTGCGTGGGTGGCCCCGGTTTTGTATATTGCTCTGCGCCAGAGAGGTTCGGGTTCTTGGTGACCTTGGTGCGTTTCTGCGCTGCTGCGCCTTGTTTCATCCCATTTTAGTAGCTAACGTCTGTGGTAGCTGGTCTTTTCGGCTTTCGAGCTCTTGTAGCCAGCCCAAACCACAGTAACACCTCCGTCCGAGCGTGATCCTAGCTGGAATCGACAGTGGCCTTAAGACCTCAGCTGCGGGTCCGGACAGGACGCGCCAGCGTTAACTCGCATACTGCAAGTTCTCGCTTATTCGTGGATGCCGACAACGATTCAAGATAACCCGAACCCCGATGGCTTTTCAACTCCCTGCTAGCAATAACTGCTCGTCGTTGTCGCACAGCGTCACACTGAGGCGTATGTAATATTGATAGGCTGAAGAGTCAGGACCGTCTGGCGAGATTCCCAACCTGCCGTGATGTGTCACGTAATACACCATCCCATTCCGCGGGCTGCGCCCTGGACACTCGCTGAGTCCCTCCGCCTTTCTCTCCTCTCCCGGTCAATCGTCTCTCAGGTGCACTCGCTGCTATCCTGTCTGGGGCTGCATATCGATCGGCTTCTGGCTTGGCCACACCTTCATCATGCGATCCTCGCACGCCGCCCCGCGCCTCCCTCTCGGCTCGCCCATCGATGACGGCGCCCTCGAGCTCGTAGGTGTCCTCGGAGACAGAGGCCAGAGTGTCGTCTACCGCGCCATCGACACCCGCCCGACGTCGGACCAGCCGCAATGGTCCGCCGTCAAGTGTCTCCACCGCTCGCCTTTGCGCAACGCCAGCCACCAGAGGAGGCTCCACATGCGGGAGATCATCCTACACCAGCTCGCATCGGTGCACCCGCACGTCGTCACATTCCATCGCGTTATCGAGGAAGAGGGCCTCACGTTCATGATCATGGACTACTGCCCCGATGGCGACCTCTTCAAGCAGATCGTACACGATCGCCGCTATCTCGCCCGGGATCACCTCATCAAGACCATCATCCTTCAACTCCTCGGTGCCGTGGGGTTTTGCCACTCGCTGGGCATCTACCACCGCAACGTGAAGCCAGAGAACGTCCTGTGTTTCAACGGCGGTCGGCACATCCAGCTAACAGATTTTGGGCTCGCCACGACCGATCAAGTCAGCGAGGAGTTTCTCACTGACAGCGGGAGCGATAAGTACCACATGAGTCCCGGTAAGAGATAATCGCTCTCATGTTGACACTGCAGCGTACTGATAGACCGGACCTTTTACCTAGAGTGTCAAGGCGGCAATTTTGCCCGGTCCAGGGCGTATTCGCCTGCATGCCATGACATCTGGTCGCTGGGCATCATAATCGTGAACATCATCACTGGGCGCAAACTCTGGAAGTGCGCGACATCAGTTGATCCCACTTTCCAGGTATACCTTCAGGACCGCTTGGACTTCCTGCCCAGCGTTCTGCCCATCTCGGAGGAGGTTACCAAGGTCCTCACCGACACCCTCGACGTCGACTGGCACAGCCGCATTACGCTGCCCGAGCTGGAGCATGCAATAAAGCATATTACCGACTTTTACTCCGCCGACGTGATTTTCGAAGGTTCCATGGCGCTATGTACACGGGAAACAGACCCTGACATCGAGTCAAGTGCCGAGGAGGGACCCATGAAGTTCGACTTTGGAGACCCGACAACCGACAACGAATTCTACGTGATGCACTTAGTACGCGAAAGCATAGGTGAGTTGCAGCGATGTAGCGTCCATGGGAAATAGCAGCTGACGCTCTTGTTAGACTTGCATGAGGCCAGCCCGACTCGCGGGCGTTTCAGCCACTTCTATCGCAACCTCCCGCCGGCTCTGATGACTCGAGAGCGGTCCTGTCTGAAATCAGAAACTACAACCATCCCATCACGGCCACGAACGGTCAAAGACAGTCACAATGCTACCCCAGAAACTGCAGTTATCTCTTCAAGGCCACAATTGGTTGAACGCAGTCGCAATGTTGCCCCAGCGTCCCGAGCGGCCCGGAAAGAAATCACTTCCCTTGCCACTACCTCAACGAACATGACTTTTAAGACGACAATATCGATCAACTCCAAGAAGTCGAAGATGAACCAGCGCATTGTTCCGCCGGGGACGGTATTTATACGATAGCCGTTTTGAAGGGAACAGAGCAGGCGAGAGTGCCCATTTCACTCGCTCTCGCATCGCTGACGTCGTTCCAGAGCGAGGATACGTAGCCCTGCAGATGTAGTGTTATGCCTGCTCGCGTATATATGGCGATACCGTGCCAGAAGCGGATCACATTCGCAGTATCTGGTACTCCAGGTGCGGGGATGGACCAGCCGTATGTACGAGCCTCAAGGAGAACAACGGACATCATCACGAAGCTGCCGGTTCCGCCATGTCACTAATTTCGAATGTAGAGTCTGCGCTGCATTGACGTGCAACCCGTGCTTGAGCGCTCATAACCGGCGTGCGTTACTCTTAGACGCAGCGAAACATCCACATTTGCGTCCACTTTACAAGCGAAAGATGTCAATAATGACTACTGGGTTGGTGCGTGGTTGTCCGTCCGCCTGAATGAACCGAGTCCAGTAACTGACCTCCTAGGCGCTCTGTTCTCAAGCTTTTGCACCCAGTCCCACCCTCCTTCCGAGCAGAAAAGTGACAGCCGACTTTGCAACACGCCAGTACACCCTTACCACTAGTAAGACGCGGGTTTATATGCCAGGTATAGGAATTGCGCACGGTCGCTTATGTCGCTTGGTAGGTCTCAATCGTGACAATGATGCACACTATTCTTTCTTGTGTCGCCGCCGACGATGCCCACCTGATCAATGCCCTGGTCACCCCCGACTGCATATACTGCGGCAGGGGCCGTCATCGCCGCACGCCGGCCCAGGGACCCGACTTTCTCAGCACACTCAGACTGCACTGCCTTCTAGACGCCGACACTAATATCCCAGGATCGTGTTATCGTGAGGCCACTATACCCTGACATCCACCCTCTTCCTTCTCCCATTCTGTATGAGCGCGATATGTCTGTCCCCGGTCGCAATCCAAACCCTATCTTCCCTCCACTGAACACATTCATCGACAAACATGGTCTCCTCCTTGTTTCGATCCTTGCGGAAGGGCACGATTACGTATTTTACCGTGCCGTCGAGTCTCAGCCTGAAGGCTACAGGGAGCCCCGGACATACGCCGTGAAGTGCATCCTACCCGCGACCTCCGAGCTGAGCACCACAGCGCAGAAGACTCGAAAACAGGTGCAAACAGAGATTTCTATCCACCAGCTAACCTCTCCGCACCGAAGCGTCGACACTTTGCACCGCGTCCTCGAAGAGGAGGGGTACGTCTTCCTCGTGACAGACTATGGCCCCAATAGCAGGGCTTTGGAAGACATGCGGCGCTGTGTTGGCGACAGCACCTTCATCAAGACCCTCTTCCTCGAGATTATCGATGCCGTCGCCTTCTGCCACGCCCGGGGGATCTCCCACTCCAATTTGCGGCCGGAGAACGTGATATGCGGGGAAAGCGTCGTGCTAGTTGATTTCGGGTACGCGACGGTCGACGGTTCCTCCACTGAGGTGCGTACGCCTCCGTCTCCCTACACCAGTCCGGGTGAGTCTGCAGCGTTGCGCCCGGTTCCGAGTCGACAGTTGACGCTGCTCCAGAGCTCAACGATGGATCCTCCAGGTCGGAAACAAGTACTGCACAACAACAAATCCCACCCCTGTGCAGCGACGTATGGTCACTAGGGATTATTCTCATATATCTTATCACGGGGAGAAATCCCTGGACAACCGCAACCCCGGATGATCCCGTGTTCCAAGCCTACAGCCAGCAACCCTCGACTTTTCTGCACGACCACCTCCCGATCTCGCACAAGGCGAACATGATCCTGGGCGCCGCGCTGCGTGTCGACTGGCGCGTCCGTGTTTCCCTGCAGAATCTGCGACGTGCCATTGTCAAGACGACCACATTTTACGCAGAGGACGTCGTGTTTACCCCGGGTTTGGCGAGGTTTAGCCACGAAATGGTCGGATATAGCTTTGCAAGGCGCTTCGAATCGTATATTGCGCCTCGCAATTATCCCTTTACCCCTCGTGATGACGGTCTTGACAGCGACCAGGCAGCCTCCTCCACGGCGCCGCAGCAGAGTTTTCGCCGTCCTCCTTCCAGGATGCCCTCCGATCCGCCAGCTACGCACGCTCGACAGCCGGAGTCGGGAGCTCCAGCATCTCATATAAACCTGCCGCGGGAGGGCAATTTCTACACGGACTCGATGGACAGCGTCGCTACATCTGCTACTGCCGCTACCTTTGAATCCGACGCTTCTGGCGTCTCGTACAAGACGAAGAAGACGGTCAACTCGAGGAAGTCGAAGATGAATCAGTCTATCGTCCCGCCTGGGACGCCTTTTCTGCGCTAGTGGCGTCCGGCAGGTAAGTCCCTCTTCTTCGTGGCCAGACATCGTTCGCTGACCCTATGAATTTACTTTTAGATAACCTTTGATTCGACGGCGTACGCGGGCGTCCTCTGCCTGGACGAGCACGGGATGGCATCGCTGACTCCAGTACCGTCCTCGCCCCTTCCGCCGCAATCAAGTCCGCTGCCTGAAATGTTGTCAATATATTGTATGGAGATATCATGTATGTTCCAAGATGGGCCGAATGTCTGAGCCGGCCGAGACTGGCGGCCTGGCCTCATCATCCCCACCGGACCTGCCCCTTCAAGTCTCTCGCACCCCCGGCCTCCCGTGCGTCCTGGAGCGCTTGCGGGTCGCACGGGAGTTTGAGTCTGCCTACAACAGATGCCTTATGCGTGCGCGGCACTGCACAGTCGCCTCGCCCTCAGGCGCATTGCGGAATCAAACTCTGCGTCTTTTTGGCAGGCAGAAAAAGACGGCACCGGCCGCGGCTGCACGGCCATTTTGGGAACAAGGACGAAAGCCAGTGACGGAAGCATCTGCATGGCAATCTGGAATTCGAAGCGGCCGCAAATCATCGCCCTGGACGTGCGTGGTGCGAAGCTACGGAGATATAGACTCGCCGTCGCGCTGCATTGGCGCTCGATTATCTCGCGCTCAATCTTCGCGTGTTAGACGCGATAGCCCAGGGACAGGTTGCGTCCTGAGCACAGGCGCGCGCGGCAGCCGACCGCGCACGAAAAGAGAACAACGACTTTGTGTGGTGGCGACGACTCTGGCAACAATCACTGGTGCCTCGCTGTACACGTCGATAAGAACGTGCTTTCAAAGGGGGAGGGATGTCAGTTTCAATGAGCTAGCTTGATCGCTAGAGAGGCAGGTACAAGCTCCCACTTCCAGAATACTTACTACTACTCTCACTGCATAGCTTACTTTCATAACAAATATATATTGATGCCGACGGGCGCTTCGGGTCACCGCCTACTCGGTGATCGAGCGAGCGGGGGGCCAGGGCGCAGAAAGGGACGCATGCGAGGCGGGAGGTGTAAGGCGCACGGTGGGCAAGATTCATGGCATGTAGTGTGGTGGATGTGTTCGAGGGCCGAAAGCACCTTCGCATCCTTGTAGCGCGCACAAGGCGCTCGCTGACGCAGTTAAGTCAGTCGGTTCCGGGTGCTTGCGGTCGACGTGCAAACGGTGCAAGGAGGGAGGGGAAGTCGTGAAACGATAGAGTCGGAGGGTAGCGGTCTGCTGAGTCGGAGCTGACATAATCTGCGTCCACCAAGTTTGTGGCGAGTCTGGAAGTTTGAGGGAGTCGTTTGCATTTGCGCTCCATTGTAGGAATCACGGACTCCTTCCCTTCAACGTGCAGAGAGTGACAATGTCTTCAATGTTCGTCCGTTATCGAGATCTCCTCATGCTGCTCAACTTACATATTCCTTAGCTTTGGCACAAACGCAAACTCACACAACGTCTGGATGTTCGTTCGTCAATCAAAGTTATCCACATGCACCATGCTGACTCTAAACCGCTAGCGTACCTTGCGCGGATGCCACCCCACCTCTCATTCCCCCCGAACTTGAAAAAAAGTTCTGTGCCTACGGATTCGCACTCGACGACACGCTTTTCGCCGAGTACGACAGGCAACACCCCGTCGAGACGACGCTTAGCCACCCTCAGCGGTACTCCCGCCGCCACTACATCGTGAGCGATATCGCCCGGAACCTTGGATTCGGTTGGTGGGTGTCGTTGCTGCCGACTACCAAGAAAGATTCCAATGGTTGGCCGGTGGTGATGTTGTCTGTCGTGACTAGCGAAGCCTTTGGGACGGAGTCATGGCACTGCCCGGCGCCGGAGGTGCTTCAGCAATTTATGAAGGAGATGTTGACGGATGTGCAGCCACAGTGGCTTGCAGCGTACCCTTCGATGCTCGATGCTTAACCGTGGCTATTTTCATTGGATTGTGCTCAATTGTCGCGTTCTTCTTACTGAAGTGCTGAAGCTTACAAGTCTTACATGAGCATAATGATGTAGTCGAACAGTAACGCGCGTTGCGGATTGTATGTCTATATATTGACTGCAAGTGAGCGTCAGCCTCGAAATTGTTTCTCATGTGCGTGTGGACCATGTACGAGCGGTCCTCGTCACCGCAGAAAACGGACTTCGAGGTCGCCACCTGGGTCATGGGAAGAGAAAATTACTGCCACGCACAGCGGTCGAGAAAAGGGAAAATGAGATGATGGATGGAGGTATCTGGGCGGAATTGTGACGCACGGGTACGGCCGAATCCCTGCCCATGCTACTCGGCCTTTGCACCCTCCACATCCTCGGCATTGTCATACCCAGTCCACAACGCTAGCCCACTATCAATCATCACTTAGTGCAAGGAAGAGCGGGGACATGGAGATGGAAGACGTACCGGGAAGTGGCCTCCCTCACGGTTTACGAACTGGACGCCAAGAAAACGACACGTATCGGCGAAGGCAGCAAGCGTTCCGCTAGGCATGATTGGCGTCACAGTGAGGAACCGCAAGCCCTTCAAGCTCCGCAACGTCGATAGGAAGTTGGCTATGCGCTTTACGCCCGGTATTTGTCCATTTTCATCGATATCGTGGCAGCCAATGTGGCAAAGAGTCGGCGGGAGTGACACCAATTTTGGCCACGGGGCGATGACGCTGACCACGAGGCTCTCGAGCTGGGTGAGCTGGTCCAGCACGGCCTGGGGCGGGATTCCCCCTTCGACCCTCAGCGAGCGAATCTGTGGGAGTACGCCTGCCGCGAATAGCGTGCGCAGCCACGCTAAGGACGACCCCTTCACGAACTGGATCTTCAGCTCGGACAGCTTCGAATGATCGTCATCGGGAGCGAGATCCCAAATCAGCCCCGCCATGCCTCGGCGGTCAGGATCTCGATTTGAGATTGACAGTGACCGCACGGAGCTGGGCACGGGGACCATTACTGGGCCTACGCGACTGTCGTCGGCCGACTCGGGAAACACGCCCAAATCGAGCATGCGCACGCCCGGCCACATGCGAATGATGCGTTCCATTGTAGGAATCACGGATTCCTTCCCCTCGATGTCCAGAGAGTGAGGGTGAAGTGGGATTGCGCGCAGGCGCTCCTCGAGCCCGGGACACAACTCGAGTTCCATCGAACCTTCGATGGAGATGCTCTGGACATCTGGGCATAATTCGAGCAGCTCAACGGCCGGACTTTCCTCCTCGTTGTCGATGGCATCTCCTGTGATGACCACTAGCTTGATGGAGCACACATGCGCGGCGAGGCGTGCGTTGCTGCGCAGAGTGCGCAGGAGCCTATAAAGACGATTATTGTGCTCGGATTCGAACCGGTGGTAGAAGTTGGGTATGCGCCGGAAGAGCAGGCGCTGCGCAACAGGCGTCCAGGCTCTGCAGACGAGAGCACATGCACGGAGCGTCCGGTAGTCCACTGTTGAGTGCTGGGACGCCCTGTAGACCCACTCAACTGCGACGAGCTGTACGTCAAGATGAATCGCGGACATGCTTCAGGGAAAATCTCAGTATCTCTGCGTTGGAAGCGAGGGTAGAACAGACTTGGGAGCTGGTCACTTCAAGGCCGGAACTGCGAAACGCACCGTCGAGTTGATCCAACGCGCATTGAACAGGATCAAGTCCTGCGCAGATGGCCTCCGAGCAGACCTTAGGGCAAATTAGTCCACGCTGAAGTTGGTGGATGAGGTGCAGACCGATGGGAGACGTGCAGCATCATGGCAACTCAGCACCATGGCCCATTGTCGGACGAGGGTGGGGCCAGCAGACCGGCCGGCCGGCATGTCGGTGCTTATTGCAGCTACTTTTTCGGCATGTCCGGAGCAACCGGCGGCCTTGCGCACACGCCTCTCGAACCCATGCACCCTCACCCTCACCCGCAAGATCTCGCACGACTGGAGAATGACCTCAAAAACCTTGAGATATGGGTCTACAGCAGAGGTCTCATGGATATTTTGAAAGACGAACTGGGCAGGATCCTGCCTGATGACGGTTCGCGCGAGGCCTGGTTCGACAAGTGGTGCAGAGTGCAGGTGAGCTGCTCTCCGAGTCCCGCAGGAAAATTTCATAGAACTCATAGCTGGCAGGATGCTGTGAAGCGCATTCTCCGTGCCCAGGGTCGCACGTACAGTCCAGACCTGGCGGAAGAGATACTCGAGACAGAGAAGTTCGTAGTCAGTCATTGGGGGGCGAAATGGAGTACGAGAATCAGGAAAGGGGACGTGGTATGTGCGCATTGCTTGTGGCGATGTCGCTGCCCTTGACGCATCTCGCCGTTCAATTCCAGTCGACGGTAGCTGATGCCACGAGAAGCGAGCCCAGGCAGCCTACGGTGCGTTTCCCAGTCCTTTCGTAACGTGAAAGCTCCTCTTAATGACTATCTCTGTGTCTAGTCTGAGGCGAGCGAGAGTTTGGGGCCGCGCGAAACGGTGCGCATACGCCAATCCGACTATGACAAGACGCCGGCTTTCATCTCGTCGCGGTCCGTAGGCGAGGTCAATGAGCAGCAAGCGCCGGAACTTTCATCGGTCGACGCAGGTCCATCTACAGGTCCTCCACGGACCAAGCGCAAGTCCGCAAATCCCGACGCGCCCGAGGCGCCCGCGAAAAGGGCCAAGGTGTCTGCATTCAACTTATTAATGTCAGACGAGACGATGGCGTCGCCGGCCGGAGGTCAGTACTGGGCGACCGTTGAGGTAGCACAAGTCGGGTCTCCTGCTCGTACGTCCACCAACGAAGCTTTGGTACGCATATGGTGTTCACCATCGTCGTGTGGTGATGGCTAATTATCACACCCAGGGTGTTAGAACCGCGCTGGACGGAGATTCTCCTACCGTTTTGGCCCGTAGCACTGAGTATGGGACTGGTCGCGAGAGCAACCCTTTGTCGCCCCATCAAGGCTCGCTGCAAGGGAGTCGGACTGCCAAGACGGGCTCAGGAAGACTGTCATCCCCGTCCATGTTCACTGTAGGCCTTCAGAAACCGACGGAACCACGGGCGGTAGAAGGCGTCCTTGCAGACCCCCCTTCAGCAGTACCCGCCGAGAGTGGTCCTGGTCATGCGCCTGGAGACTCGACACTTCGCAGGCAGGAGCTGATTGAAGCCAAGCTGCGCGACTTGGCGGTAACGCTGCCCCTCATGCATGCGGAGGCGCAGATGTGGCTGCGTATGTGGGAGGAGTCGGGCGAGAAGCTGGGACAGGCTGGGGTCGAGCGGGTGGAGAGCGCAGGGCTGCGTTGGCCTGCGCACCTGTTGTGACTATCGCGGATGATATGATAGCACAATGCTACGGATACAGGGCTTGTCGCCTCACACGTGAGTCACTGCGCTTTTGTTGGCCTCCGAGTAGAAGGCTGAAGTCTTCGGTGGACAGGGCCATCTTCGCATCTTCGGGACCATTGGTGATTCAACTCATGGTCCTCTGCAAGGGAGCACCGAGGTCTAGGACACTCATCTTCGCGGCTGGCGACCGGCGTGACAGGGATTAAAGCACGCTGTCCTCCCCAGTTTCGCACGACAAAGCGGTCGACTTGCGAGGCGAAACCTTTTTACGGTAGGCCAAAGAGATGTGGGATGGTCCCTTCGATTTGCCATCGCGTCGCCCATCATATTGCACAACAAGAATGCACCACTACTTCACATGTCAAGTTAAGACCTATGGGTGTGGATATGTGCTCCGCTGCGGTGACCAGGAAGTCGTGACGTGGGCGGGTTTGAAGCCGAAATGATGGGCGGCGCAGCGGAGCCGATGTCATATTGGTACTATGCATGTATCTAATATGGCCCATTGGACGCGTCTTCGTGTACGATCAAGCTTGCTGCCCATCGCATTCACATTTGCGGCGTGAAGCGCGACAGACAGCGTGCAGTTCAATAATGGACGGCACACAACATCGTCCTGACCTTGTCATGTTGCATCTGTTTCCCATCCACTTGCCAGCGAGCGATCGCCTGTGTAAGTTGGTCGTTTCTAGCTCAACGGAAACCGCACATAGGATGGTCGAAAGTATATAGCCATACCAGCAGAATTAATCAGAATATACGAGGACTACAGAAACGAGTAACGACAAATAAAACATGAATAACTTAATCCTCAACCAAACCCGAGCTGCAAATGAGGGTAATAGAAAATCAGTCTCAACGGGCAGCACCTACGCCTTTGCGCTGGTGCTCCAGCTCACGGCGCATGAGCTCCTCCAATGCCTCCGCCCACTCCGCACCGCTCCCCACACCGACCCCCTGCCCTGCCCTAGTGCCGCCATCGCCCGTCTTCCTCCGCCGCTTCTTCCCGCCCCCAATACCGCCATCATACGGAACGCCCGAGACCTGCTGCGCTAGGTGCTTCACCTCCGCGAACTCGTCCGTTGCCTGCGCGCGCAGGAACGCGGCACTGTCGGCACGGTGCCGCAGGCAGTCCGGTGCACTGTAGCCCTCCAGCGAGCCGACCAACTGCGCCTGCTCATCGGCGTAGGTGGACCGCTGGTCTGCCCAGAGCGAGCCACCGTGCGTCTTGCTGAGGATTTGCTGCATGTCGAGCGACTCGCCAGGCGCAATGGGCACGGGCTGCGACGGCGTGACGCACGCCATGTCGGTCTCCTTCCGCAGGACGTGGTCCACGTCGACGGCTGAGAAGAACGCGACACCCTGCGGGAGGTCGTCCATCCCGAGCCGGTACGCGAACAGGCTGCGCGTCCAGAGGTTCGCAATCTGCAGTGCGAGCGCGGCGCGGTAACGATCCTCCTCCTTGACAAGGTACCGCAACTCGTCGTGCACCGAGATGAGGAACCGAGCGCGGATGTCGTACTTCGCGATGAGGTACTCCATCGACACGATGAGCAGGTGCAGGTAGTCAACCCCCGACGACTGCACGACCCAGTTGATCCGCGAAGGCATGTAATCCGAGCCAAACTCCACAGGGAGATACTCCTTCGACAGCGCGTATGTCACGCCGCAGCCCAATGCGGGGGTCTGTGGACGGTCCTCCAGGGCGATCTGCTCGAGTTTGTTAAACACGAAGCTCTCCGTGCCACCGAACCAGAACTTGCGCCCAAAAATGTCCGTGCGATGCGTGTTCTTGCCCTTCGTCTGTGCGTACAACTGCTCTGCAAGTTTCTGCGCTTGCTCGGGCAGCATATTCGCGTTGGCCTGGAGGAGCAGGAGAACCGCGTGCCGCATCCCGGCGCCGTAGATGCGCGAGTAGTTGAACACCTTTGCCTGGTCGCGCGAGATGCCGAGGATGCTCGCGGTCTTGGAGTGTAGATCTGTGCCCGCAGCCTTCGTGCCCTCGAGCGTCATCCAGCCAATTGCCGTCGCACCGTGCATGCCGAACTGCGCATCGCCCATGACGCTCGAGATCCAGAGCTCTTCGGAGTCAACGTCTGCGCCAACAATCGCGTAGCCATCCGGGGCGCGCACCATTGCCTTCAGTTCCGATCCGACACGGTTCTTCTTCGCGTTGCTCGCGGTGAGCCACGTCTTCTCTATGGCGCGCCGTGTCACTGTCCCCATCGTGATGACCTGCGGGATGATGACTCCCAGCTTCTTCGCGGCGCCTGCATCATCTGTGCCGTACATGGGAGGCATATCCATATCCAAACCCCGGTTCTGCCACACGACCATCTGCTTCATGACGCGATCACGCGCGCTGATCCAATAGCTGCACTGGGCGTTCATATCCAGAGCATTCTTGGCTTCGTCCCCGGGGCTTGTCAGCGTCCCATCCTGCGCATACTTGATGAACGTCTTTCCCAACGGGCTCCCTACATTGGCGCTCTCGCCGTCTTTGTGCGGGACCTTGTAGAAGACGTAACCGCCCTGCAGCTCCATCGCCTGCAGTGCTTCGTCTGCAGGATCGTGAAAGGCTATAGGAGTCTGGCGCGTGGTATAGGGGGCATTTTGGGAGACACGGAACGTCCACCCGTGCTCGCGAGAATGGAAGAGTGGCCAGTTTTGCCAGGAGAGTCGCAGAAGGAGCGGTGCGACGCGGCTGCGTGCGGTGATGTCAATCGATCCTGGCTGTGCATCTTTCTTCGGTTTGGTCAGATCCCAATACCACTTTGGCCAGAGGACCGGCGGGGGCTTCGCCGCCTTGGCCTTGGAAGTAGATGATCGCTTCCTTGGCGCCGCCTCGTCGAGGGTAACCGGCGTCCAGTCAAGCTGCTGAAGCCACGGATTGTGTTCGTAGTCGGTGGACTGAGAAACAGCTTCCGCCAGCTCGAGCAAGCGCGTGCTGTACTTGTTGTCCACGGTCATGGACCTATCGGCGAGCGCCGTGGAAGCGCCGACGAAATGACGAGCCAGATCGTTGTCAACGGCGCTCATATTACCGCTGACGAACTCGGCAAGGCAGTGTTTCGGGGAGAGTAGATGTTTAATCTTCTTTCCACCTGCGCTAGGTAGGTGTGTCACTTGTCCGTCGACTACGATATGCCATTGCTCCTCCCGGCTAAAGCGGAGAGGATGGCCGCGGAAAGAGAGGTTGAACAGCAGGGGTAGGATCCGGGTGTATACGTGTGCGTGGGCGACGCCGAGGGTGAGTAAGTCGTGATACCAGGCAGGGCGACTGACGATCGGCGTTGCTGTCGACAGGCTAGATGGATTACTGTCGTGAGCGGTGGGGTCCTGCGAGGCATTGGTCAATCACGTAGATGTGAAATTGCACGGTTATAGACATACCAAGTCTTCTGCATACACCCCTCTCGACTTGCCCGCAACCTTTGGTGTCCAGTCCAGTTGGCTCAACCACACATCATCCTGCCATCGCTGTCCCTCCATCATGTCCTTCGCCTCCAACGCGAGATCGACCAAGCGTGCCTTCACCTTTTGCTCCAGCTCGCGGTATGTGCGCTCCGCGCTCTCCAGGTATGCTTCCCACTGTTCATTCACCGTCAGGAAGCTCGAGCCCATCGTCAGTATACCCGCGAACGACACGGGGCTCGGACACGCCTGCAGGAAGTCGGGCAGCACGTGAGCGTACACCGCATGAGTTACCGCGACGTCCTGTGCGCAATAATTGAGGTAGTCCTGGATGCCTTCGCGGATCTCTGCGGGGGTATGCGTCATGAAGTCGTTGCGCACTGTCTTGTCCATTTCAATCCCGCAGTGTAACTGGGCGACGTCGGCAAGAGAGTTGGCGGACGTTATGTCCTCCCAGCGCTTCGATGACAATTCTGCGTCGGCTTCCGGCGCGTCCCCCTCGCCCGCGAGCAGTTGCGGCAGGCTCTCCTCCATCGCAAGCCTCAACCTCTTCAGCTCCTCGCGCTTCGTCGCGTCCTCCTCCGCGTCGTGCCGGCGCTCCGTCTCGCTCAGCAGCGCGACGACCGCCTCAAACGCCTCCTCCTTGCGCTCGCGCTCCTTGAGCTTCAACTTGCGGTGGCGAACCCATGCAGGGCGCTGGTGCGAGGAGATGCCCTTGACCGCAACGTGCAGCGCCATTGTGTCGAGGAAGCGGTTCGCCGTGCCTGCGACGCTGTACTCCTCGCGCACGCGCGCGCGGTCGTACGACACATTGTGCCCGACGACGACGCGCGGCACGTCGGCAGGACCGAGCGGGATGAGGTGCGCGGGGTCGGCGCTCTCGCCGAGCAGCCACGGGGAAACCCACGCGTACCAGCCGTTCCGCGTCGCCGCCGTCGCGAGCACCGAGTACGGGTGATACTCGGGCATCGTCTCCACGTCGAACACGAGCATGTCCTCCGGCTGCCCGTCGTGCATCGGGTACTCGACGTGCTCGCTGTAGCTCGACCCGTCGGCGTGGTGGTGGTACTTCGTCCAGCCCGACTGGATGTCCCACTGCTCCGGGCGCGGAGGCAGTTCCGCGCTGGCGAGCCCCCTGGCGAGGCTGAGCCAGGGCTCCGCTGCGTGTGCGCCGATGCGGTGGAAATGCTCGTCGATGGTGGCCCCCTGAAGGGGTGGGAGCGCGAAGCCCGTGTCCGGGAGGACAGAGCCCTGCGTGCGATCGAGGCCGTGCGACTGCAGGTGGTCCTGGGCGATACGCACATAGCGCGCGTCGGGCGCAGGGAAGGACACGTTTTTGAATATTTGCGCGTGCAGCTGCCGGGAAAGGAGCTGCACACCGACTTCGTTGCGCTTGACTTGAGTACGCACGCGTCAGTATGTGCTCGTATGAGCACTAAAAAGGGGCACGCACTGTAGTTTTGGGGAGCTGCGGGCTGACTCCGACGAGCAGGCTCTGGCGCGCGCCTCCAGGTCACCTCTTCTACGGTGTTCGTTCTGCTCGTCGGCGACCGCTTCTGCTGTGCCAGCGCCGAGAGCCCGCGCGCGTTGTGTACATTCCTGCTGGTGACCGATAGCTGTCTGTACACGGTTTGAGACATTCGCGGGCCGCCGACATTCGAGAGGGTCGCTCTACACAGTGAATACTGCGCGAGCCTGGGTATGATGAGGTCGAGGATGAGGGAAAGGAGCCGGTTGTCGACGGCGGCAAATTCGAGTCGGAAATTCGCTCCCGAACGCTGACGTAATGGTCACGGTCATCGTGCAGCACGTCGGCCAAGCACTGCGACCACGCCTCATCCTCCACTACCACGACCATGGGACTCTTCACCGGGTGGTTCAAGAAGGTGTGTAACTCTGTTGTTGGACAGCTGTTTGTCGCTGACACAGCGCAGAGCGAACCGGAGGATTACGAGCAGGTCCTCGCCTCGCTCGCCCTCGACATCCAGAAACGCCAGACGCGGTTGTCTGAGATTCGCCTGCGCGAGCGGCGCGCGACCTTGGTCGTTACTCTGTATGCGATTGCCGCGTGGGGTGCGTATGGCGGGTTATGGTATGTCGGGTTCCTCCCGAACTTGAGCAACCACCGGCCAAACAGCCAGTTCGAGCGCGCGCTGAAGGGCCTTCCGACGGTTATCGGGCCTATCCTGTGCGTGCCATGTTCTCTCATTTGACCAAGACTAATCTTGTTTCGAAGAATCCTGTTCACGCGCCGCATTGTGCAGCTCTGGTACGCGCGAATTGGTGACGCGGAGGGTGCGTGGCTTTTCCATACGTCCCCTCTCATTTGGCTCACACTCATTGCAGAAAAGAGCCTCAAGAAGCTCTATGCCGAGCAGCGCACCAAAGTCGAAGAAATCAAGAAAAAGACGAACTACTACTCCACGCGCAACCTCATCGAGAAGTATGACGAGGGGTCACCGCTCCGCCCCAGTAAGGGACCCGCACCCGCACCGCAGTCGCTGCCCGTGACGCCTCAGAGAGGCCCGAATGCCCCTGGGAAGCCCGCCGTGAAGAGCCCGCCGTCCGCGCTGCAGACGCCGGTGCCGCCCGGTCTGCAAAGCCAGCTCTCGCGTGGGTACCGAGTATCCTGCCATGCTACGTGATATTGACGTATCGATTGGTGCGCAGCTGCCACGCCGCAGCAGCCTGTCCAGCCGCCGCGCAAACAATGGTACGACAAGCTTGCGGACGCACTTCTCGGCGACGATGAGCCCGCCGCCGGCGCCGCCGCATCGCGCTACGCGCTCATCTGCCAGAAGTGCTTCGCGCATAACGGTCTCGTGAAGGAGAGCATGTGGGAGGATGCGCGTACGTCAATTCTTACTTTGTTGTTTCGGAAGCTGACGCCAAACCGCAGAGTACGTGTGCCCGAAATGCGGTCACTTTAACCCATCCGCGCGTGCGCTCAAATCGGGGGCGGCCTCCCCGCTTTCCCCGTTCTCTCCCACGTCGCCGCCGGGAACGTCACAGAAGGTGCTGTACCCGACCCCTGCATCTGCAAGACACGCCGCACCGGCACCGTCCCCCCTGCGCGCGTTTGATGTGCCGCCGTCGCCTGATGCGCACGGTGAGGCGGAGGAGCGACACGATGAGCCGACGAGTATGGATGTGGATGCTGACTCGTAGCAGGCCGTTTCCGAGGACTGTTAGTGTTGCGTATACTTGTATGTTGGCTATAATATACTGGAATGATTTCTCCGTTCTGCTAGGTTCCCACCGAGTCGATACTTATGAGCTTCTGGACACGTCCGGGCCCGCCTCTTGCCGGGGGCTCGGACTTGGGTTCATTGTTCGACACTGTGGGACTGCCGACAGCGCGGCCTCTGCGTTACAAGCAGCAATGGCAGAATGGTCGCTCGAGGACTCGAGGGAACTGGCCGCCAGCTGAGTGACACTACCGCAGTGTCAGTGATATGTGTGGGTCTATTTACTCAAGTCAAATAATAGGATCCTCCGACCTACGGCATAAGGTTCAGTAGGAGCTCCGGCCGACTCATACGAGGACCCATGAACTATACCTGGATCCATATGCGCCTACTGACCATCATACGTGGATCGGATCAGCGTCCCTCCCGACCAAACACTCGAGCTCACGGGCTCCGCTGCGGTCTGGATCTCTATTTTCATAGCCGACTCATACTTGCTAGGACGCCTACAACCATGCACGTACTTGCAGACAATGCGGGTCATTGTACGAGTCATGTCTACCGTGCAAGCAAAGTAGGGGTGAAACAATGGTGGGAGGTAGCTCGCAGTACCCCCCGGACAATGGGGTGGTACCCCCGGACAATGGATTTTCTTCGTTTTCAACCTCTCGTTAACGAGAATAATGGAGATTACGCCGGGGCCGACCACCGGACTCGGCGGAGGCGCGCAGGGCGGCGGGCGGCGGGCCCGCTCCTGCCCGCCCTTGATGGCGGGTACGGCGCGTGTGCACGCCCAGCTCCGCCCGGGCGCCCGCCGAACAAATACTACGAAAAAGCTACAAAACGGGATATTCGGGCGCACGGGGCAGAGGGTATCCAGGGCACGCGCCCGCGAGAGAAGCGTGCGAAGCCGACGCCTGCCTTATTTGGGCAGGCGCCGACGCCCCCATCAGCCACGCCCGCCCTTCTCCCGCCCCCCATTGGCCAGATACGCGTTGCGCCCGCCCTCGCCCGCCCCGCCGCCCGCCGCCCCGCCCGCCGCCGGTTGTGGACACATGTGTACGCGCATCAACGCCCGACGCACCTATAAGAGACCGCGCCCCCACGGGAGTCATGGCCAGCAGTCCCTGCACCCGCCGCCCCCGCCGCCCGTCCCTCTCCACCCTTGACTCGACTCGCCGATGGCCCCGTACACCCCCAACAGCAGCCCGCAGTATGGCTATGCGCCCTCGGACATGGGCACGCCGAGCACGCCCTATATGGGCACCGTCGGGCTCCCGACGCCGCCGGGCTCGGCGGGCAAGACGACCGCGTACTACCCTACGCGCACGCCCGGCACCCCGGGCGCGCCGTACATGAACGTTGTCCCGCTCCCCGGCCCTGCTTGTGCGCCGCCGCCTTTGTTTCGTCGCCCGCCACATGCTAACAACAATGCAGCCTACATGACCCCGCCGACGAGCCCGGCCAGAGGCGCGGCGTCGACGACCCTCCACCCGTTCCTCGCGTCCGCGCAGGCCAACTTCAACATGATGACTGCGCCACACGGGAACTACGCCGGCGTGCCCGCCTCGAACCCCCCCGTTGTCACCATCGCCCTCGCAATTCCC
This sequence comes from Auriscalpium orientale, assembly GCA_019915035.1. Lineage (NCBI taxonomy): Eukaryota > Fungi > Basidiomycota > Agaricomycetes > Russulales > Auriscalpiaceae > Auriscalpium > Auriscalpium orientale. The sequence goes on along the minus strand of JAHLMH010000022.1, from coordinate 581,829 downwards.
GGCATCCCCAATAAATTGTCCGCCCACAACCCCAACGGCGTGACTGTCTACGACGTCTTCCACGCGTTGTACACGGCGCTCGTGCAAGCCGTCCCGCCCGAGCAACTCAAGTATCTCAGACCCGATCAAATCGCCCGCGTGAACGTGGCGCTCCAGCAGCGCAACGCGCGTGTACGGGACGACTGTATTCGCTACTACGACTTGCTCGGCGCGACGCGGTTCGGGGGCTTGGTGCCTGCGAGCAACAACTCCTGGACCGTGTGCACGTTCTGAAGACCGCACCAAGACGCAAGAGTGTGAACAAGTATCTTAGCAAGAAGTATATCCGGTCCTCAAGACGCAGGTGCAAGATGTGTGCACGGAAGATCGTCAAGAGCTGAGATCGTAGAGGCCGCAACGCAACGCAATTGAACATTGACCACCCCCCACTGTCATATTATAATGGACCTCCCCCACTCTGTACACGGCGCCGGTCGCCCAGCCCCCTCTCAGCCTCGGAACCAGGACCCTCGCGACCGCCCGGACGCTTCTCTTTATCTCTCAGTATTTCTGTCTTGCTTTCCCCCATGTGCATCACCATATCATGTATCAGTACGTACCGATCTTGGACGCTCGCCCACTCCCCCGCCCCTCCTGTTGTTCGCCATATCCTGTCGGGTTTCCTTGTCGCGCTTTGGTATCCCCCGTGTCTAGATCGCCCCTCCTGTCATCTGTATAGTCTCGTCTCGCAATCGATGTATCATTAGCATGCGCGCGTACGGTACATACGCCGCCAATAACCACCACTTTTATCCCCAAAAAAATTAGCTGCTCGGGCCTGCGCTGGCAAACCCAGCTGGAAAATTGCGCCCAGGCAATTTTTTTTTAAAATCGAGTCTCCCACCGACGGGAGACTCTCGCCCACCCTTCCTGTCGTCTGGCATAGCATTACATTGTCGCGCAATATTGGTCTCACCTTTGTCTGGAGTGTGTGTAGTCTCGTTGCAATCCAAGTATCACTAGCATGCGGCGGTGTAATTAAATATATGTATAGCTACCACATTTGTGCCCAAGAAACTCGCTTCAAGGCCCTGAGCTTAGTCTCCCTGAGGCAGAGTAGCTAGATTCAACCTTCGCAGGCTCAGGATCATCTATCTGACCCTGAGCTGGCAGTCCCGGCTGTAGAGATCGTCCGCAATCATACAATGCAATGGTATGTAAATCGAATCTCCAAACGCGCCCACTCCCCCGCACCCATCCTGTTGTCCGCTATGTCCTTCCGGGTTTCCTTGGTTGACTCTTGTCGCGCAATCGTCACCTGTGTCTAAACCCTCATCTCAACCATGTGCAGCGTCGTCTCGCAATTGATTTATCATTAGCATGCGCGGTGAACGCGTCCTATACATATGCCGCAAAAAATACCACTTTTATGCCCAAGAAACGCTGGCAAAACCTAGGGACGCAGATCGTAAGCGCACGAAGGTAAAGGCAAATCGAGTCTCCCACCGACCGATGGAAGACTCCGTCACAGCGGCTCCGCCGCCGAGATATACAGCACTGCGAGAGGGTCAGAGACCGCACAAATGGGGCGGGCGGACGACGCACCGTTGTTCCCGCGGATGAACGCGTCGCCGTAGCGGTTCGTCACCGCGCCGTTCACATGCTCCTCTGTCTGCTCCATCGCGATGTTCATGTATCCGTCAAGGCACGAGAGCACACCTGTGCCCGATCAGCATTCACCTTCATCGTGCAGGATGGGAGGATCGGGCGCACCGCGGTAGTCGACGCCGGACGTGAGCCGCACGACGACACGCTTCCCCACGACGCCCTTCAGGAACTCGGTCGGCGAGCCCGACGGCGCGCTCGGCGGTGGCGGCGGGGGTGTGGTCTCGGCGGGCGGTGGGGGTGTTGGGGATGTCATGGTGCAGGGGACCAGAGGGGACCACAGTTTAATAGCGCTCGAAACAATATGCCTGGATATACCGTGGGAACCACGCCCATGCAGCCGCTGCGCTGGCAGCTACTGCACCCTTGCTGCACATCTCCCATCGCGGGCTGCGCCTCATCCAGACCAACTTTCAGCGCGGACTCAGGGCTGTCTGGAGGCTGTATCAGCAGGATTTTGTCCCGTATGCGCATCTGAACCACTCGAGCGTGCGTATCGCAGTTCCTGCCCGACTGTTGGGAAAATCACTACGAGGAGTCGGCTTCCGGCCTACCTCTGCGCAGTGCGCACATACGCCCATGAGGACTTATCTTCAATTCGATCGGAAAGCACACGGAAGACTGGAAGGTGTACTGGAAGGTGTACAATCCCGTCACTGGCACACCGTATGCCACGCACGGCCTTGCCCTGTTCCGCAGGACATCTCCTCGCTTTCTGTCACAATCCTGGCTATCTACTTTGCCGAGAGGTTCATGGCCATGCAGCATACACGAGACTTGTGGATCGACTTTCTCCTGTTGACCTGCTGACACCCGCGCACCTTGCATAGAACACGCTGCAAAGGTACTGTGCAGCGCATATAAGTTATGGCAAGCTGTCTGGCTACTGCACCCACCTCCTGCAGGGTTGTCTCGCCCTCGCCTCTCTTGCTGTGTGCTCTGCTAAAACTCATGGTTGTTATTCCTCGTTCAGTGCGACGTCGTGTCACCAAGGCGCAAGAATGGTTCGCCAAGACGACCTCCAAAGCGTCTAACCGCTTGACCCCCCCAACGGCTGACGTCCCGTCGAGTGCCGAGCCCAAGGATGTACCACAAGCCCTCTCGTCTTCTCCGCATCCCTCGACGTCTCCTGCCGAACCCACTGTGGACGCACTGCCGACTCCTATCTCTCAAATGAAAGACGAACTGCGACCAGCTGCACACGGTGGTGCTGCCCCGTCCAATCCGGGTACTCAAGCAAATGGGGCGTCCTGCAAGTGTCCCTCCCCGCCGCCGGGCAAGCGCCGCAGAAACCTCGTCGTCTGCATCGATGGCACAAGCAATCAATTCAGTATGAAGGTCCGTTTCTCTCTTCATCAGTCTGCGAGTTGTCTCACACCGTGTTTACTAGAACACCAACGTTGTCGAACTCTACAGCCGCCTCGACAAGGACGACGAGCAGCTGACGTACTACAACAGTGGGATCGGGACTTTCGTGAAGGAGTCGCGTACCTCTCCCGCCTATTGGAAACAATCGATCGACCACTCGATTGATACCGCGATTGCATGGTGAGCGCCTCGTTCGATGCGGTCTTTGCTTCTCTCATCAGGATTGCGCCAGGAATTTCAAGCGGATCGTCCTGAGCGCATACCGATGGCTGTGCGAGAATTACGAGCCTGGAGATCGAATTTTTCTCTTCGGTGAGCGAATTCATGCCGCTCGTTTGATGTTTGTAGACGAATAAATGTCGCTACAGGCTTTTCTCGCGGTGCCTACCAAGTCCGCGTGATCGCCGGCATGATCGAGAAGGTGAGACGTTCGGCATCGTGCACTGGCCCCATTCGTTCTCAGCCTGTACCATAACATAGGTTGGCCTCCTTCACAAGGGCAACAATGACCAGATTCCGTTGTAAGTCATTTTCCACGCGCATCGTTTCGCTCACCGCCTGATGCACAACCAGCGCATATGAGCTTTACGTTTCGACTACCGAGCGTCGACAGCGAACCACGAGTTCGGCAGCACCTCCAGAGCAAGACGACGATATCAAGAGCCCCAAAGACCCTGGATACACCGAGCAGCTCTGCAGCAGCTTCAAACGGACGCTGTCGCGGAAGAACGTGAGAGTACATTTTGTTGGCGTATGGTGGGTCCCGACTTATACGCACGTCTTCCGCTCTAACTGTGGCTCTTATGGATGCAGGGATACCGTCTCATCAGTCGGGTTTGCGAGAGGTCCTAGCCTTCCGGAGACGACAACGGGCATGAAGCACGTCTGCGTCTGCCGTCACGCCCTGGCTCTCGACGAGAGGCGGGTGAAGTTCCAACCCGAGCTTGTAAACGGAGGCAATGGCCCGTCTCCGGAGGACTCGGACAAGGGAAACGTCAGAGAAGTCTGGTTCGCAGGCTCACATTCTGACGTGTAAGCACCGAGACTATCCGCCGCGTCGGGCCACGCTGATTTCTTGATAGTGGTGGCGGAAACATACCAAACCTGAAGCTCAGACGATTCGGAGCTTCGCTGCGCTGGATGTCGTACGAAGGCATCACATATGGACTCCGCATGGAGCCATGGGAGGGCAATCAATGGCAGCCATTCAAACCCAATCCGTCTCTCACCGGGTTCTGGAGGGTTCTGGAGTATTATCCTTTTCGCCAACTGACCTACGAGGACGGGAAGACTACGATACGCCGGTTCGTTCTCTTCTTCGCCTCCAGATCTCGGAGTACTGACCTACCGATAGGTGGCATCTTGGCCGTGGCCGTCAGGTGAAGGCGGGCCAGTTGATTCACGAATCGGTGTTTGAGATGATCGCGCAAGGGAATTACAAGCCCTTCGCTCGCCTGCCAGATCATCTTCAACTCGTAGGATGGGACAGAAAGGCCCTAGAAGACTTGGAGATGCTAGAGGGCGACGCATACGCCTCGGCAGCCATTACCCTTTCCCAGATCAAGACGGCTACTGAGAATGACCAGCAACTTTCTCCGGAGCACCAAAATGTTCTCATCACCTTAGCATCGTCAGGTACCTGTTTCTTCTTAAAACACGCAGTGGCAGCAATCTTGACCGCCACTTCTTTCCTAGTCATCGGCCGCGATACGCTCGCCACGGCGTCTGATTCTGGGGACATCTTATTCCGGGCTCTTGTGCTTGAGCATTCGAAGGATAGCGCGGATCCCGAACGACGCAAGCTCAACATTGCCGCCTTGGCGGCGGCTGTGACAGCTCTCGCTTCGCGACCGACTTCAGCCGACGGATTCACAAGGCAACAGTTGCTGGATCTTCTCTCCGTCCTCGCACATACTCCCGCAAATGGCAAAGTCCGTAATGCTTTCAAAGACATCTTCGGCATCCGGGGTCAGCTCAGAGATGCATTCCGTCTGCTTGCATAATTGCTGACCGTATTGGCATTCAGAACTCATGTCATGTCGCGGCCACGAGCGCCGCATCAATTCGGTGACGTTCTCCCCGGATGGCCAGAGCATCGTCACGGGCGGGGATGACTCTACGATCCGAGTCTGGGATTCCCAGACGGGGGAGGCGAGAGGTAAACCGTTTACTGGGCACACGGCAGATGTTCTGTGCGTTGCATTCTCCCCCGATGGGCAGCGCGTCGCATCGGGCTCGCGCGACAAAACAGTCCGCATTTGGGACGTCCAGACGGGGGAAATGCTAGTTAGGCCCTTCCGAGGGCACACAAGTTCAACTGAGCATGTGGCATTCTCTCCAGATGGCGCGCGCGTCGTCTCGTGCTCCTTCGACAGGACGGTCAGGATCTGGGATGCCCAGAGGGGGGAAGTGGTTGCAGGGCCGTTCACGTATTCAGGTTGGGCTTTCGCATTTACCCCCGATGGCAAGCGCATGGTCACAGGCTCGGACGACCCCACGACCTTCTACATTCTGGACACATGGACGGGAGAGACGGTCGCGGGGCCGTTCGAGTTGCACAGCTACTACTACGTACAGTGCGTCGCGATCTCCCGCGACGGCAAGCGCATCGTCTCAGGTGGAGCCGACGAGACCGTTCGGATCTTGGATGCCCACACGGGGAAGGCGGTGGCAGGGCCGTTCACGGGGCACACCAGAACGATTTGCTCTGTTGCATTCTCGCCTGATGGAGAACGCGTCGCATCGTGCTCGGAGGACAACACGATCCGAATCTGGAACTCCTGGACGGGGGAAACGGTGGTGGGACCGTTGACGGGGCACACAGATTGGGTTTACTCGGTCGCATTCTCGCCGGATGGTAAGCTCGTCGCGTCCGGGTCGCTGGATGGAACACTTCGGCTCTGGGATGCAGCGCTAGATGAAGAGCCTGACTATGGAGGTCTGTTCGCCCGTGTTTCGTGCCTGAATAAGTGCTGACTTGTGCTTTCATTTGCTGCAGGTCGACGAGGAAGTTCAACTTCATGGGCATCGAAAGCACCCACTGGAGACGCGGTCAATATTTGACCTATCGTCGACGTCCAGAAGGCGCAGATCTCGGAGGCTCGGAGTACCGGCGAATACTCGAGTAGCGCTTCCTCCTGCGCGACAATAGCGCAGCACAGATTCCCGCTTCATCGTACAATGTTACTTCCTAGCCAGTACATACCTTTTGTACAATTTTGTCGGGATGAGTGTCGGTGGCGCATACCCATTCAAGTTGCGAAGCCCGTCCCTAGTCGACGGCGGTGTGGTCTCGCGGGGATGTCATGCATGTTACAGGAGACCACAGCTATATATTCAGCGCGCCAAAGGATGAGACATGCCTAGATACACCGTGGGAACCATGCCAACGCCACGGGCTGCACCTCTTGGTTGCGTCTGGTGCATTTCGCAGTTCCTGCCACAACTCTTGAAGTTCCGCCCAGTCGCTCCTCGAGCCTGGGACACAACTCGAGTTCCAGGAGCGCTTGGGAAGTTGCGCTTGCCAATGGGGCTCTGCGCGGCCCCGAACTCCGTTGCGTCTCCTTTCTGTCGGGCCGCCGACTTAGGCCGACCTTTTCCGTGGTGACGAGGACCGCTCGCACGCACGAGAGTCAGAATTTTGAGGCTGGCAATCACTTAGCTAGTTCTGTTCGACTACTTACATTACAATGGTACCGGTCATGTAAGGCTTCTAACCTTCAGCACTTCAGTAAGAACGCGACATCAACCAATGGCGCGCCCGTGCCAAAAGTCCGAACCGTGGACTACTGATAGCCATGGCCCTCAAGCATCAAATTCAGAGTACGCTGCAAGCCACTGTGGCTGCACATCCGTCAACATCTCCCTCATAAATTGCTGAAGGACCTCCGGCGCCGGGCAGTACCATGACTCCGTCCCAAATGCTTCGCTAGTCACGACAGCCAACATCATCACCGGCCAGCCATTGGAGTCCTTCTTGGTCGTCGACAGCAACGACATCCACCAACCGAGTCCCAGTTTCCGGGCGATATCGCTCACGATGCAGTGCCGGCGGGAGTACCGCTGTATCGGGAGGAGCGTCGTCTCGACGGGGTGTTGCCTGTCGTACTCGGCGAAAAGCTCGTCGTCGAGTGCGAATCCGTAGGCACAGAACTTCGGGGGGGATGAGAGGTGGGGTGGCATCTGCGCAAGGTACGCTAGCGGTGAATCAGCATGGTGCATGAGGATAACTTTGATTTACGAACGAACGTCCAGACGTTGTGTGAGTATGCCTTTTGAAACGCTGTGCCAAAGCTAAGGAATATATAAGTTGAGCAGCATGAGGGGACCTCGAGAATGGACGAACGTCGAAGTCATTGTTTCCGCCAAACAGTGGCTGTTCAAAGTATCTATGGACTGATTTTCTTCTAGGCTGGAAGGGACCTTCGTGGTATTAATCTTCTCTTTATGACCTACAGTACATGCCCGTCTTGATATCCTCTTACATATTGTACACATGAGCTGCAACCCTCGTTTCGCTTCCACCACATGATCTATCTTTTGCTGTGTCTGTAGCTTTGCGCCGTTCCTGCGGCGACGCCGTCCAGCTCGTTCCGCTGCTCGTGCAAGTTTGCCCCCCTGTCATATGGAACTACGACATGAACCCTTCGAAATTGCTCCTCCCACGATCCGACTTGAATGCCATCGCCTTGGTGAATTGTAGAGCATGTCAGCGCAGATGCCAGTGCCGGACCTGAAGAACTTGAAAGAGTTCCTGCTGGCTCCGTGTTGGAGATATATAAGAGCAAGGAAAATGAGTTCCTCTTACCCTATCGTGCCGCACCTTCCAAATATTCCGAGCCGAAGTAAAGGGAAAGAAAGGGACTCTCGCAAACGATGGGGGACGCGACGCCGCCTGCCCACTTGGCGGCTATCGACAGGCGAAATCTTTCCAGAATCTAGGGAGCATATTGTCTCCGGATTCGAGCTGCTCGATGCGCATGTGGTCTAGTAGGCGTGGAAAATTGTAGCGGACGGCTGGCAATCAGAATAGAGGAAAGCCATGCAGTGTCAAAGAAAAAGAAGTACCGACTTGGTCGAGTTCCCGCTAGCCGATTTGAACGACTGACCTCGTCATTACTAGTGACGCGCTCTACCAACTGAGCTAAGAGGGACTTGACATGTGGTCTTTGGAGTTCTATATACCTAGAAGCAACTTCCGTGCTAAGGAAAATAGCCACCCTTTCCGTATGCTAGCCTTTCAACTACAGATACGCAGTCGGCCCCCAGTGCTGCAGGAGACGATGACGGGAAGACAGAGCCAGATGGGTCCGGCCGCAGTATGCGTCACAGCAGAGTCACACCTTGCCTGCTCCCACCTGCTCCCACTCACTCTCGTTCTATCATGTATCCCTGCACAATAATCCTCGCCGCCTTCCTCTGCAGCTCTTTGGTCGACGCTGGCGCCGTCCCCGCAGCCCGCAACGCATGGCCCGACCCCTACGGCCTTCACCCGAGTCAGGTCTATCCGTTCGCCCGCCTGTTCTCACCGCCGGTCTGGGGCAACAGCACTGCTGCTCCGCGCCCGCCGCCCTCAAACGCCTCGGCGCACCCGCTCACCCTGAGCCCGCGGCACTCTGGCAGTCGCGCGGCGACGCGCATACTCCGCGTGCGACAGGCGGCGGAGACAGAGCAAGTCGAACAGGCGCCGCCGAGCCCCGCCGTGCCGCAGGACACCCGCCCGACGCCCGCGCCCACAGGCGACCCCTCGCCCTCCACGACCGTGCACATCAACAGTGTAGACGACTTTGCTTTGCTTCTGCCCTCGCGGGCCGGCGGTACGCCCTGCTGCTGCGCCTTTTCCTCTTCACGCGCTGACTTCATCCCACCCTGCCCGCGCAGAGCTCGTGTCCGATGCAGAGGCGGACGGGGTGGCGTTCTGCTCGCCCTCGAGCGGGGAAGCACAGTGCACAAGCAGGATGTCTGATGGCTTCATCACCGCGGCTGCGCTTACACGCGCGGACGACGACTCGTGGGTCCAGGTACGCCCCTTCGACCTCACCCCGTTCCTGCATCTATACAGTTACTGGCGCTCACTGATCGATTTTTCATTATCCGAAACGTACACCAGATCACTGGCTGTCTGGACCCGACCCGGTCTAACCTCGACCCATCTGATGCGGGCGGTCAGTTCGACGTACGCTTTCCGAACGGCGCGCAGTGCACTTTCGGAGGGTACGCCGCGAGCTTCATCGAGCTGTGCGTTTTTCCTTGCTTTCCTGCGTACGAGGCTGATGACTGACGGCGGCTGCGGTAGCGTCGAGCCGGCGCTGAACCGCTTCTGCATCCGGTGCTGTGCGGCGGAGAACGACCAGGTGAATTGCAACTCGCACATGGACCGTCAAGGATGCGAGAACGCCGTCCCTGGCGTGTACGACTTCCCCGACCGCGGAGTGAGCTGCTCGTAGACTCTGGATTTCTGATATCGCTGGGACTCTGCGCGCTGGCACGCTGTTCAGTCTAGTCCTGTCATTCGCTTGCATGTTTGCTTCTACTCGTCGAACAAATCATGTCTATCCTAAATTCATGTAATATTTGTACCGCATTCCGAATCTCAGGAGTTGAACTCAAGTTGTGAACTTGAGTTGAACGTCGACCGCGTATGGCTCACGCAAAGCCAATATTCCACGAATCTTCAAAATGATTTGGTCACGGATCAATTGGGCCTAGTCGGGCCGGCGGGTCGCCAGGCCAACAGAGGCTGCGGCGACGGTCGACATGGCTCGCTGGCTCCCCCACTTAATACTCCACGATCACAGCGCAACCATGGTGGCAGTACGCCTCGGTCCTTGTCTCTCCGCATGCACAGCCTCTGAACTCGCGGGTGTTGCTGCCAAATAATGCCCGATGCGCCGGAATCAGCATCAACCCACTGGTCGACGACATATTTCGACATATCCTGTCTTGCGCAACCGAAGCGCCTGACACTCGACATATGGGGATTCTCTCCGGCCCCCGCATGGCATTGACATAAGGTATCATCCTGCCTTGCGACGCGCGGACCTTGGACGTGGCTCCGATAGAACCGGTAGATGCTCACAAGCGCTCACATCTAGCGCGCCTGCTTTCTCGCCTCCGGCGCCGGTCTCGTCTATCCAGGTTCTATTTGGCGACTGTCTGACGCGGTGGGCACGGTGAGCATGGTGAGCTTGGCATACCGGGGGTGCTCAATGATCTATCGAACCGATAGAACACGTTGTCTCCTCAATGCCCTCTGTGCAAGCCATACTGATGACGCAGGGAGATTTCGAAAATCGACAATGTCGCCTTCCCGATGTCCCATGTTGACGCATCGCTGGTATCAGGGCGCATCGATCGTCTCCCCCGCAATTTTGCAATTATTGATCGTGCATGTCTTACCATGGTGCGTGCTACCGGTACAGTACTTCACCCGCGCCTTCCACTGATGCATGATAGCTCCGTGCAGCCCTGCTGCTTTTCCGTCGAAATAGGATCACCCTAGTCTCCGTGGCTGACTCTGGCAGTCTTTGACGTCTCCGAACGGCCTGCAATTCTTTGATGGATGACGCGCACGGGCGGTGCCCAGAATGTCGGCGTCACGACCAGACCACTATAAAGAGTCTCGGTGGAGGACCAGAATTCCTCAGCCCTTGCTCACTTCGTTTATTCCACGGTACTGGTTGGTGAGTCTTCGCAGCCCGTCGATTTCATCTGTATAAGCTTCTAACATGCATGCATCCGTAGCCTCAACGTTTTTTGTTCATCACGAGCCACTCTTTTGCACTCACACCCAACTACTCTTCCAAGTTATCTTTTAACGTCTTCATAAAATGCACTCTTCTTCGACTCTCGCTGTCGTCCTCCTCGCTGCCTCGGCCGCGTCCCCCGCCATCGCGGCTCCCCTGAAGTAAGCTCGAGTCCTCTCATGCGCACTTTTCACCCTCTGATTATTTATTCATTCACTGTTCGCAGTGTCAAGCAGGCCCGCGAGGTTGATGAGCTGATGGCGCGCGAGCCCAGCGTGATCAGCCTTCTGAAGCCCCTCGGCACTGGCCTGCTCGGTGGTGGCGCCGTCGAGGCGCTCAACCACCTCCTGAAGGGTGGCGACTCCTCCAGCACGTCTTCCCGGTCGTTCACCCTTCCCCCCACCTTCGACCACGGCCCGGTGCAGATTACTCCGGACGAGATTAAGGCGCTCGGGATCGCGCGCCGCGACGTGCTCAACCTGTCGCCCAGCTCGCTGGAGGCCCTTCGCAAGCAGTTGGATTTGGAGAAAGGTCACGGCCCGGAGGTGTTCAACCCGCGCGATCCCAGCGCGCTCAGCCTCCTGAAGCCCCTCGGCACTGGTCTGCTCGGTGGCGGTGCCGTCGAGGCCCTCAACCACTTCCTCGGCGGTGGCTCCTCCAGCACGTCTTCCCGGTCGCTCACCCTCCCCCCCACCTTCGATCACGGCCCGGAGCAGATTACTCCGCAGCAAATCAAGGATGAGTTCAAGTTTTTCGATAACCTGAAGGACAAGTGAGTCTCACTCGCGATCATCTTGGTGAATTGACGCTGAGTCATGCGCGCAGGCGCAGCGTCGTCGGAAGCCTGCTCGGTGCGACCGAGGACTCCCTCGGCACGGTCCTCAAGACCAGCGCCGCGGGTGGCCTTGCCTCCGGCGCGGTCGCCGCTGCGGGTGGCGCACTCGAGCACCTGTTCGGCGACAAGAGCTCATCCTCCAAGTCAGTCAAACGTACTATTTATTTCGTTATTTGACACTGAATCGTGCGCGCAGGCGTGAATCAACCTTCGTCAAGAACCTGGAGGCCGAGTTACAGCGTGAAAACATCCAGGACAAGTCAGTCGAACTCACTGTCATCTTTGTGAATGGACACTGAGTCATGCGAGCAGGCGTGAATCAACCTTGGTCGAGAACCTGCTAGCCGATTTACAGCGTGAAAACATCCAGGACAAGTGAGTCGTCGAAGTCACTATGATCTTTGTGAATTGACACTGAGTCATTCGAGCAGGCGTGAGTCGACCTTGATCGAGCACCTGAAGGAGGCGTTGGCGCGCGAAAAGATCCAAGACAAGTGAGTCGTCGAAGTCACTATGATCTCGGTGAATTGACGATGCGTGCAGGCGCAGCGTCGTCGGCAAACTGCTTGGCGCGACCGAGGACTCCCTCGGCACGGTCCTCAAGACCAGCGCCGCGGGTGGCCTTGCCTCCGGCGCGGTCGCCGCTGCGGGTGGCGCGCTCGAGCACCTGTTTGGCGACAAAGACGCATCCTCCAAGTCAGTCATAACCTTCTGTGTTTATTTCTCTTTTCTCATACTAACTCGCCAACGCAGGCGCGAGCTTGAGGAGCGCCTCAACCTGGGCCCCATCGAGAAGGGCCTGATCGGCACCGTGACCAGCCTGGGTGTCTCCGGCGCTGCGTCCGACCTGCTCGGCAAGGTTTTCGGCAACAAGGATAGCTCGTCCCGCCGTGAGCTTGAGGAACGCCTCAACCTGGGCCCCATCGAGAAGGGTCTCATCGGCACTGTGACCAGCCTCGGCGTCTCCGGCGCTGCATCCGACCTCCTCGGCAAGGTTTTCGGCAACAAGGACAGTCGGGATGTCACGTATGTGCTTTCATCATGTTCTCGACGTCGTGTGCTGACCCTTCTTGCAGTCCTGAGCAGGCGCTGGCTGCGATTGTTCTGTCCGGCCGCTCGTTCGACGAGCTTGATTAGTGCATTTTATGACGCATGACAATTTCACGATCAAACAATTGTGACTTCTTGCAGGCAAGTAGTTGGGTGTTGAGTGTAGTTTTTCCTGTTGTAGTTCGTCGGCAGCGGAAATCATAAAGGGTGTTTTAGGGCCACATAGCCTGGCAACGCGTGAGCCTGCGCAACGCCGGCGATCTTGATTCATCTACGAGGAAGCGAGAGTCTAACATTGGGAGTATCGTCTCAATAACACGCCAAATGCAGACGAGTCGACTTCGTCATAGCGCAATATGTATTCTGTGCAGGTCCTGATTTTGCACGCCAACTTACAAGGGTTTATGTAGGATCCCCTGGGACCATCGAACTGCTACTTGGCGCCAGCGTTAGCAGCACTGACAGTGCCAGTGCCGCGGAGGCACTGTGGATATCATCTCGGTTGTACAGGAGCTAAATTATCGGAGGAAAAACATTGTGGACGCCTCTCCGCGATCTCTCGGGCACCGGCTGTGGTCGAAAGTACCGTCTTCCAAGCCCGGACACCGGTCCATCTACTGTGCAGCGAGCGCCGAGCGTAGGGACACGGAAAGGGTGGGTACTCGGCCGAAGGCCCGACGTGGTCCCATTTCAGGCAATGTTTGATGTCGGCATCACCGGCACGCGAGGCGGTTGTCTTCCTACCACCATCACCGTCTCTCACAGACTTGCCTTTCTTCTTTCTGTGTTTCAATTGTAAGTAAGTACTCCATCACGCAACCACGGTGCTGTCCGCGTGCACACAGCACAGCGTCTGCACTCGTCAGCATTCCTTGGTGCTTCGCAATCAGCGCTCATCAACTCATGAACGCCTGGCTTGTTCTGCGAAGTATCTCGGAAACACGGAGATCTCTCTGGGCGCGCCTTCTTCACGGCATGACAGAAGACATCACTTGTTGCCTTGCGACGCGCGGACCTCCTGATGTCTGGGTGCTCATACGTGCCTCGCAGCTAGCGCGCAATATTGATTCTGTCGCTGTTGGCTACTCGTTCATTTAGATTCCTTCTGCCGACTATCTGACGCGGTGGGCATGGCGTGACTTATGGCAAAGCAACAGTTGCAGTCGTTGTATTCCCAACGTCTTTTGAGGCGGTGAGTGCTTAAAATACGACACGTGCGCTCTCCCAACGTTTCATGGGTGACAGCATCTGGTATCAAGCTCATAGATTGTCTCCCAGGTACCGGTAGCGGCAGGCGAACGGCTCCATTGCAATTCTTGATCGTGGCACACCTTGCCGCTGCCCTACGGTGTCCCGGCGCCACGTCGCTGATGGCTTGGCGTAGCGGTGCTCAATTTTTTGCTGTGATGGCTTACGCAGCCAGGCGGTATCTAGAGCCCGGGCGTCACCCACTCGACGTATAAAGAGTCTCGGTGGACAACGGGAATTCCTCAGCCCTTGCTCACTTCGTTTATTCCAAGGTACTGGTTGGTTAGTCTTCGCGGTCTTCTACTCCCATCTGTGTCGGCTTCTGACATGCATGACGCTTTCGTAGCCTCAACGTTTTTGTTCATCACGAGCCACTCTTTTGCACTCGCACTCAACACTATTTCAAGTTATTTTTCAACTCGTTCATAAAATGCACTCTTCCACGACCCTCGCTGTTATCCTCCTCGCTGCCTCGGCCGCGTCCCCCGCCATCGCGGCTCCCCTGAAGTACGTTTCATCCTTGTCGCGCGCTTTTGGCGGCCATCTGATACTCTACTTGTTTCATTTATTGCAGCGTCAACCAAGCCCAGGCCCGCGAGCTTGATGAGCTGATGGCGCGCGAGCCCAGCCTGCTCAGCATCTTGAAGCCCCTCGGCACTGGTCTGCTTGGCGGCGCCGCTGTCCCGCTCCTCGATCACTTCCTCGGCGGGGGCGATTCCTCCTCCTCTTCCTCCTCCAAGTCAGTCGAATTCAGTATTTTCTTGGCTGATTGGTTCTGACCGATGCTCGCAGGCGTGGTATTGAGGAGGATATTGAAGACTTCTTGAGCAAGAACTTCCACCTCCCGCGCGGGTCCGTCGAAGCCCGGGAGATCGATGAGCTGATGGCGCGCGAGCCCAGCCTGCTCAGCATCTTGAAGCCCCTCGGCACTGGTCTGCTCGGCGGCGCTGCTGTCCCGCTGCTCGACCACTTCCTCGGCGGCGGCGATTCTTCCTCCTCTTCCTCCTCCACGTCAGTTGAGTTCAGGTTTTTCTTGGTCTATGGTACTCACCCATGCTCACAGGCGCTCGATCGAAGCCCGTGAGTACGACGAGGTCGTCGCGCGCAGCATCATCGGCAGCCTGCTCGGTGCGACGGAGGACTCCCTCGGCACGGTCCTCAAGACCGGCGCCGCGGGTGGCCTTGCCTCCGGCGCGGTTGCCGCTGCGGGTGGCGCGCTCGAGCACCTGTTCGGCGACAACAACTCGTCCTCCTCCAAGTCAGTCGAGCTAACGCTTCATTTGGTCGATTGATACTAAAGCATGCGGACAGGCGTGATTTGGCCTCTGTTGAGGAGGCTATCCGAGAGTACGCGGCCAAGCTCCAGGCGTTGGGCCCGCAAGACCGCGAGTACCACGAGATCGTCGCGCGCAGCATCCTCGGCAGCCTGCTCGGTGCGACGGAGGACTCCCTCGGCACGGTCCTCAAGACCAGCGCCGCGGGTGGCCTTGCCTCCGGCGCGGTCGCCGCCGCCGGTGGCGCGCTCGAGCACCTGTTTGGCGACAAGGACTCGTCCTCGTCCTCTTCCAAGTAAGTCGCGCATTCTACCCTTGTTTCGCTGCTCATGCTGACTCGTAAACGCAGGCGTGAGCTGGAGGAGCGCCTGGGCTCGATCGGGAAGGGGCTCCTGGGCACTGCGACCAGCCTCGGGGTCTCCGGCATTGCGTCCGACCTCCTGGGCAAGCTCTTCGGCAACAGCGACAGCTCGTCCCGCCGTGAGCTCGAGGAGCGCCTTAACTTGGGCCCCATTGAGAAGGGCCTCATCGGCACCGTCACCAGCCTCGGTGTCTCCGGTGCTGCCTCTGGCATCTTGGACAAGATCTTCGGCTCCAGCTCCAGCTCCAGCTCTTCCCGTCGCGATGTCACGTATGTGCCTCAGCTTTGTCTTCAGGCTCCCGCACTCACGCTTTCCCGCAGTCCTGAGCAGGCGCTGGCTGCGATCCTCCTGTCCGGCCGCTCGTTCGACGAGCTTGATTAGTGCATTTTATGACGTTTGACGATTCACGACTTAGTTTGACTTGTTAGTAATTGGGTGTCGAGTGTAGTGTTTCCTGTTGTAGTTCGTTGGCAGAAATCACAAAGAGTGTTTTAAGGGCCACATATCGAGGCAGTCGAGGCGACGAGTGTGATCAAAAAGAGCATGCAAAATTATCGCATAGCGCCGATAACCATACGTCATTTGTGCACGAAGTAGTTGTGCAGCTGAGTGCTACGACACTGATTTTCAATGAGCAGGCGAGAAAACCGCGTCTGCATGATCGCGATGGTCATAGATACAGATAAGCATAAGGACCGCCACAGACGAAAGTTCCGAGGTCTAGAGATCAGAGTCATTGCATACGACCATCTTGCCCATTGTAATCACGTCCTCTCTATCCACCTCAACGCTGAAGAAGCGAGTTTTGAAGCCGAGCGCATGCATTTGCCATTTCACCACCCGCCGTCTATGCGCTTGCAGCGCTCCCAGTACGCGGCGACCCCGATGCCCCCTTCACGGAGCGGCTCTCAATCGTCCAACTTGATGCGCAGGAACATCAGGGGAATGCTCAGCGTGCGGGACCTGGAGGACGTCGAGGTTCATAAAGCAGATGCTCGTGCCTCAGGGGGGCCTAAAGCAGAGGTCGTCGGGCCGACGGGGCCGACAAGGATGAGCACGTGACTGGAAAACGAGGAGGGGTTTCTTTTGCAAGTTTTTGCGTATGGGGCGAGCGTGAGGCGGGGAGGGACCTTGGCAGGCTCTGAGGGATAGAACTCTAGATGGTAGATTGCCTATTAGGAAGATCAAAATGTGAGCGCAGTGCTATACACAGAGGAGATCACTTACGCGGCATCGATGCGCAGACTTTTGCTGGCGACAGTACGAATACTGACTCGATGGTGGTTACTTCTTCTCTGTGTTTTACCGCTCCATGGGTTCTGGAGTGCTTGCTGCCTCTTCCGCCGCAGATGCGGCCGTCGTCGGGTTGCTCACGGGTCTTGCGTAGCCTCGGCAATTCGACGTGTAGCGTCTCAAACAAGGTCCATAGTTCGGAGACGTGGGGAGAGAGCAGAGGGTACGGTAAAATGAATTTGGCGAGATGCTCCGGTGTGTATATGAGGGCGAATGAGTCAAGGAGGCGCACCATGAGAGCATCCGGGAAGAATGCATACAACGGCATCATACCCATCGTGCTCTCATCCGCCTGCCTCCAGAGTGTGTGCCGGAACGTCACAAAGCGCTCCGTGGCATGCACGCGCATGACCTTGGTGAGTCGTTTCATCTTGGGAACCGGGTTGTCGACATGGGAAGGTGTCGAGATGGGAGGCCTGGAGGAGCTCGCAGACGCCGCGGCTGCAGGCGAACGTTTCAGGATGTTCAGTTGACCAGATATATCCGCCCGTGTAAGTTCACGGGGACAGATATATCCGCCCCGTGAACTTCACAGGTGGGTCCAAGGCTGTAGGCAATGCAGTTGTACATTTGTGCACTGATATCCGAGTGCGCGTGCACCGATATCGAAACAGCAACCGGGACTCAGATATCGGGAGGCCGATGTTTGTGTGCCTGTCAAAAAATTGGCCAGGGCAGGGATTGAACTCAGAGCCAGCCAACAATAAATGGCAATGGCGTGTTAACTACTACAGCAAAGAACTGATGCCTGTGCCCCTACCAAATTACATAAGAGGCATCTCAAAAAAACGCGGGAGCGGCGCTCACTCCGTCTCTGTCGTCGCGCTCCTCTTACCCTCTCCCCCTTTCTCTCATTCACTCATACCCTCTCACCCTTTCGCTCACACATCCGCTCGCTCACTCGCTCTCTCTCGCCCTCTACCTCACATCCCGATGCCCGCCATTGCGCAGGCCTTGGCCCGTGCGCCACCGGCAGTTCCGACCTCCAACAACTGAACGACCTTGCGCATGACCCCTGGTGCGGTGCAAATGGGCGGATAATGAGCAACAGATGGCGAGATAAGGCCCCCAGGTACGTGGACCACCACGCATGCCGTCGCCGCCCGCCCCCCACCCTCTCCGCACCGTGCTGGGACGGCCCGCACCGACGCAGCGATCCACTACCGCGCCAGCCCGCCCCCCACCGTCCAAGTGGCCATGCGCGGCGACGTTAGCTTCGAGCTCGACGTGCCTGCGGCCCACAGCGTGTCGCTTGAACCCGGCGGCGGCTCGGACACGGGCGCGTAGCCAGGGCCACGCGCTCGTTGGCAGTGACCCTGGTGCCAGAGCTATGGGCAGCGCACGCGTCAGTGGATCGGCGGGGAGTGACGGCGCTGCTGCACGTCACCACGGCGCTGCTGCACGTCACCACGGCGCTGCTGCGCGCAGAGTGTCGTCACGGCGATGCAATGAGCGGCAGCGGCAGCAGTGCCAGAGCTATGGGGGGGCGCGCGTGGGTCTTTCGGCGGGGAGCGGCGGCGGCGCGGCGCGCGGCCACGACACGAGTGGTGGCGCAGGTGTTAGTGCCAGACCAATGCACCATGCGCAGATGGGCGGGGAGCACCATCGGCGCGGCGCGGAAAGGCGACTTAGCCTAATTTAAAAAACATTGTGTACAATATGTGGTAAAAAAGTCTCATATATTTGTGTTGTTTGTCACTTCTTGCACTGCTGTTTGACGAAGTGGTAGTTAGGACATGAGCCCAATAGCTAGCTGGCCTGAGTTCGATTCTCGCTAATGTTGCTATTTTGATAAAATACTGTACATGGGACATGGATATCGGTGCACGCCTCCCGGTTATCGGTGCGCGTAGCCTGGAACCCGCCGTTAACTTCACGGGGCGGATGTATCTGGCCCCGTGAAGTTACACGGGCGGATACGTCCAGTTAACTGAACTGCCTCAACGTTTCTGGACGACCTGACCGCTGGTTTGACGAGGGAGAGGTGCATTGGGAGTACGGAGCGTGCCCAGCGAGTTGGTCGCAGATGGTGTCGAGGGTGCAGCAGTGGTGGCCTCATCTTCCGCTATTTGGTTGCTCTTTTCCGCGCGGACCTTGCGTAGCGTCGGCAATTCGATACGTAGCGTCTCAAACAACTTCCATAGATCGGAGGCGTGGGGATAGAGTAGGGGGTACTTATGGTATGAGGAATTCGGTGAGCTGCTCCGTTGTCTGGATGAGAGCAAATTGGTCGAGGAGGCGCACCATGACAGTGTCCGGGAAGAACGCATACAAGGGCATCATACCCATCGTGCACTCATCTGCCTGCCTCCAGAGTGTGTGCCGGAACTTCACAAAACGCTCCATGGCATATTCGCGCATGGCTTTTGTGAGTCGGTTTGTCTTGGGAACGGCGGGGGAAGATATCGGCATTGAAGCTTGAAGGGAAGGACTCGCGCACGCAGCACTGAGCGGCTGCCGACACACGTTACTGGATGAACCTGGGCGTGGATTATATGAGCCGAGGATAATATGAGCCGAGTTGAATTTTGAAATGCAAGAGTGTCCTCAGCGCGGTGCACGTGGCCGTAGCCAGGCGCGCGCTGACTGAGACTCTCGCCGCTCGCGGGAAAGTCGGATAGGCGCCAGGCTGGATGAATCGCTCTTCACTCCGGCGTCCATGTTGAAGCGTTGTGCATAGCATGATAGAAGAAATCAAATGATCTCTGAATTGCGGACTCGTGCGGATCACTTCTTGGGCGTGTTTCCGCTCAGAGTGGAGTCCGTATACGGTCGCGGTAGGTGCCCGTACGTCCCACACCTGGCGCACAATATTGACTCTGCTTGTCTCTGTTAGATTCTCGTGTGTTTAGGTCCCATATGGCGAGTGTTTTGAGACTCGTCTGACGCTGGGCTTGGCTTTTCAGTGCTCTGGGCTGAGATTTTCAGTGCTAGAGGGCGAAAGTCGCGTTGACAATGCCTTCGTGCCAGTCCTCACGGTTGCCTCACATCCCCGGCGGCAGGTAGCAAGCAAGCAAACGGCTCCACCAGAATACTTGATTATGGTACGTTTCTACTGATGGATACACGCGGCGGAGCCGTCTCCAGAACCTAAGCGTCGTGGCTGGTCCACGTACAAAAGGTCTCGGTGGATGGCAAGAATTCCCCAGCCCTCGCTCACTTCGTTTATTCCACGGTACTGGTTGGTGAGTCTTCGATGTCCTCGACTCTCACCTGTGTGCGCTGCTAACATGCATGCCGCTTTCGTAGCCTCAACGTTTTTGTTCATCACGAGCCACTCTTTTGCACTCACACCAACTACTACTTTAAACTATCCTTGCACGTCTTCATAAAATGCACTCCTCCACGACCCTCGCTGTTGTCCTCCTCGCTGCCTCGGCCGCGTCCCCCGCCATCGCGGCTCCCCTGAAGTAAGCTCCAGCCTTATCATGCACACTTTTCGGCCTCTGATCATGCACTCAATCAATGTTCGCAGCGTCAAGCAGGCCCGCGAGTTCGATGAGCTGATGGCGCGCGAGCCTAGCCTGCTCAGCATACTGAAGCCCCTCGGCACTGGCGTGCTCGGCGGCGCTGCCGTCCCGCTTCTCACCCACTTCCTCGGCGATCACGACTCCTCCAGCGCAGCTACCCGGGAGATAATCGAATTGGGCCCGGAGAAGATTCCTCCCGGCTTGCTCAAGCAGAATTTCAAGTTGTTCGGAGGCCGGAAGCCTGTGAAGGACGTGTCCGCCTTCAAGTCAGGAGGCGTGAAGGACCTTGCGGCCTCCAAGTCAGTCGAACTCGCTATTTCCTTGGTGAATAGATACTGACACACTCGCGCAGGCGCGATTTGGCCTCCATCGAGCAGGATGTCAAAGACTTTATCGCCAAGTTCTCTGGCCACTCCTCCAGCGCGTCTTCCCGGGAATTCTTCGGTTTCGGCCCGGAGAAGATTGCTCCCGACGTGCTCAAGAAGAACCTCAAGTTGTTCGGAGGCCCGAAGCACTTGGTGGCCTCCAAGCCTGGAGGCCGGAAGGGCTTGACGGCCTCAAAGTCAGTCGAAATCGCCAGTTCTTGATAAGTTGTTACTGACACACTCGCGCAGGCGCGATCTGGCCTCCATCGAGCAGGATGTCAAAGACTTTATCAGCAAGTTCACCGGCCACAAGGAGGCAACCACCCCGATTACGAGCAAGCTCGGCACAGCTCGCGAGTACGACGAGCTTGTCGCGCGCGGCAGCATCCTCGGCAAGCTGCTCGGCGCCACGGAGGACTCCCTCGGCACGGTCCTTAAGACTAGCGCTGCGGGCGGCCTTGCTTCCGGCGCGGTCGCCGCTGCAGGTGGCGGACTGGAGCACCTGTTCGGCCACAAGGACTCGTCCTCAAAGTCAGTCAAACTTCTATCGTCGTTTTGCTTTGCTCGTACTGACTCGCACACGTAGGCGTGAGCTTGAGGAGCGCTTGAACTTCGGCCCCATTGAGAAGGGCCTCATCGGCACGGTGACCAGCCTCGCTGCCTCCGGCGCTGCCTCTGGCCTCTTGGACAAGCTCTTCGGCCATAAGGACAGCTCGTCCCGCCGTGAACTCGAGGAGCGCCTCAACTTCGGCCCCATTGAGAAGGGCCTGATCGGCACCGTGACCAGCCTTGGTGTCTCCGGTGCTGCGTCTGACGTCCTGGGCAAGCTCCTCGGCCACAAGGACAGCTCCTCCACTCGGGATGTCACGTATGTGCTTTTATCATGCCTTCGACTTCGTGTGCTGACCTTTCTTCCTCCAGTCCTGAGCAGGCGCTGGCTGCGATCCTTCTGTCCGGCCGCTCATTCGATGAGCTTGACTAGTGCATTTTATGACATGATCCATCCACGACCTACATAGTTTGACTTGCGTGTGGGTGTACTGTTTTCTGCTGTATTTTCGCTGGCAGCGGAAATCACAAAGAGTGTTTTAGGGGCACAATTTCAGATGAGGAGTCGGCAAGGAGAGCATGGTAAGTTAGCGCAATGCGCCGAGGATCATAATTCATGTGTGCATACGAAGGAATAGTGTACAGATAGCAGGAGTGGAGGCATGTGTGAATGCGAGAGAGGTATCGTGAATGCGATGCAACACTGAACAAAGTACAATACACTACTACACCGAGAATAGAAGGCGAGAAAACCGTGTCTGCGTACTCGCGCGAGACCCAAGTCCAGACCTACGAATACAGATAACACCCAAAAGCGATGAGCATGACACGAGACAGACGAAAACCAGATGCAAGCACAGAACAGTCGAGGCGCAACCAATTAAAGAACAGCAAACGAAAGTTCAGCAGAATAGTGTGAAGAGAGGTGTGTCGGAAGCGATCCTCAGGCCTTGCCAAAGACCATCTTGCCGACTTTTCCGCTCGCCGCGTTCCCTCTGTCCACCTCGATGCCGACGAGGCGTGTTTTGGAGCCGAGCCAGTCGAGCCTGCGCACGCCGTTCTCCCACCCGCCGCCCATGCGCTTGCAGCGGTCCTGGTACGCGGCGGCGACCTTGCGCTGCGCCTTGCTCCCTTTGCCGAGCGACTCCCACTCCTCCGGAGTGACGCGCAGCATCAGGGTGTTATGCACGGCGTGCAGGACGTCGAGGTTCGTGAGGCAGGCGTTCGTGCGCGGCTTGTTCCCGGAGCCGAGGTAGAAGCTCGGCGTCGAGCCGACGGGGCCGACCACAACGAGCCACGGAAATTTGTGAGACCGAAGCACGAGGCGGGAGCTCGCCGGGATGGGCGGCTCCGTGGCGGGCTGGGCGAGCGTAAGGGCGGGGACGGGGGCGTGGATAGTGCGGTCCAGGACCGCGCGAGCCGAGGGAGTGAACGCAACGTCATACGAGATGGGTGCGTGGTGGAGACGTGTATAGGCCAGCAGCGGGTGCATGTGAAGCGTGGTGGGGGCCGGCGCCGTCGAAGCAGCATCTGAACGCAAAGCGTGAATATGTCAGGGCTCGGCAAACGATGGGCAACGTACACGTAGAAGAACCGCTTGCGCTGGTCGGGACACCGGCATGCCAGGTATGGTTCTGCTTAAGATGGGGCCGCCGGTCCGAAGCTGCGTGTGCGTTGTGACGAGACGTTGGGACTAAGGGTGAGGGTACTGTGTTCGTGTGGAGGGCTCCCGGGTATATCGAGGAGCTGGAATTCGAGCGCGAGCTCGCGGGGGTGTGGCCCGGTTGCGGAAATTGAGGGTAGCGTCCTGCCACCGCATACCAGAGTCAGCTGTAGGCGATAGATATGGGCGAAGGGCGCGTACCGTGTTGTTCGTGAGGATGGCTGGTGGTGCGATAGATGTTCGGCAGCTTGGTGAGGACTGCGGGCCGAGTACTTTCGTGCGAGCGCCTGGCATCGTATGACACGTAGCGGAGGGGAGACGGGGAGACCGCAGGCGTCCCGGTGTAGGTGTTGGATCGTTGCACTTTGGGCCGCGATGACGCGACCGACGAGGATGTGGAGCGCACCGTTGGCGGGTATGTCCCATAAATGTAGTTGGGCGCGGGTGCCGTCTGCGAGCGTTTGTGGTGCTTGGGCTTCGACGGCTGTCCCGACGAAGAGGACTGTCCGACACCGAAAAGGCTGCGCAGGTAGGATGCCATGGGTATCGAGAAGAGGCTGTACTCGGGCAGACTGGATTGTCGTAAGAAGGGTCGTCAAATATGGTACAGCTGCGGGTGGGCGTGGGCACACTGGAGTGTCGTAGTTCGTTCGAGTTGGCGGCAGGGCGAAACCTGCGGGGATGGGTGCCATCACACAGCGCACCGGGGTTATATACGAAGTGACCTCACTCCAAAGCGACGCCCATGGAACGGGGTGGCCTCGGGTTCGGGGCTTCGCAGCGCTTCCGTAACCCGCGAAAATGAAAGTTCGGCAAAGACTTGGGGAGCCTATGTCCTTCGATCGAGAGGTGCCTCTCGTGTCCAAACAGGAATGGTATGGCCATAACGGAGACAGGAGGATAAAAGCAAACGAGGCCGGCGCCAGGACAAGAATGGCACATTAGCCGATTACTCCGGGAAGTCCGCGCCCAGGGGAGGAGAGCCAGTCAGAAAAAGACGTTTGGATACACGACCAGGCAGAAGATGGCAAGGCCCCGCCGCAGCGAAGCTTGTGATGTAAGGATTGGGTAGTGCGCGACACATAGAAGTGGCCAGCGTCGTTCGAAATGATGCATTCGTTGATGCTTGGCGCGTGCACGCAGCGTGGAGGAGGCGTGGCAGAGGCAGATACCGGCCGCAGCCAAGCGCGCCCACGGGCGGGTCCGTTGCCGGCACTGCCGACGCGCGCCTTCTGCGCTTGCTGTGCTTCTGCGCGCATCGGGCCCCGCCTGCCCGCCGCGCTGCGTAACGAGAGCTTGAACGGCCCTGGTAAATATAATGAGAAGATGCAAAATAGAATGCAGCGCGCCTTATTAGATCATAGCAAACCAGGGCGTACCCGTATCGGAGAGAACGTCAGAGCTTGCATCAGAACATCCTATTGGCGGCGACGTCTAAGAGAAGTACGCTCAGAGGATAAGGATAATAGGCACACTGCACACTACATTGATGCTGGCCCAGACTGCGACGGAGAAGATTGGGAAGTGGGCGCTGAGGCGTGTCGGGCCCCCAGAGGTGACCGGTGACTGACAAGTCTGCTTCGGCGGATTTGCATGCATGGCGCGTCGTAAACAAGGAGGTGCTGGGCGCCAGCAACCGGCTGAGGAGCAGCTGCCGGGGCGATCACGAACCCCAGAATCAATACGCTTCGCCGATTTCTCTCCCTGTGAGGGAGCCAGATGCTGTGCGAATAGGATTCGCATACAGAAGAGACCCCAACATCTGAGGGCCTGGAGTCGACAGCCAGTCCGGTGGATCACTTCAAGAATCCTAGGGCGACTCACGTTTGAAGCCCGCGCAATACGCAATGTGGGGTAGTGTCTTCCAACAGCCATCGAGGAACAGCCGCTTGTCGCAGCGCAGCAAGCGTAGCCCATAC
The DNA here is from genome assembly GCA_019915035.1 of Auriscalpium orientale. Lineage (NCBI taxonomy): Eukaryota > Fungi > Basidiomycota > Agaricomycetes > Russulales > Auriscalpiaceae > Auriscalpium > Auriscalpium orientale. The sequence continues at coordinate 557,044 of JAHLMH010000022.1, read as the reverse complement.
GCGAGGCTCGACGGTCCTTACGGCACCTGCACACCAAAGATTTGAGAACGAGGGGTGCCCGCACTGTGTGGGGCCCCTCAACGACAGACGCCGACGCCTGCGCACCCTCGGCAGTGCCGCCCGGCGCAGACTTGTCACCTGAATCCTGGAGTCAGTTAGGGTGAAAGGTAAACTCCTCATAGACAACTCTCACAAGTAAGCTTTCTCAGCGCATCCCTAAGGGTCACATAGAAGTGAAAAGCGTAGTCTCGACACGGAAGGAGCAGCGGCAACGTACCCACGAGACTTTCCGAGGCTCGCAAGGACCGCCGACGGAGCAAAGCGAAAGCACCGACGCCTGCAACGGCACGTTGGATAGCCTGGGCCCTGTTAGCGAGCGACCCTCGGGTAGAACATTTGCGCTGGAGCCACGGCATTGCTCCACCTGCAGCGGCATTGCCCGTCAGCTTCGTCTCATTGACTTTCTCGAATGGCCGAGGAGATCCAGGTCGCTGCTTTCCATCTAGATCGCAGTCAGGTTGTTGTCGGCAACAACTATTGACTCCTTACCACTGTCAGCCATGCCTCAAGCGATCGCAATTCGCAGCTTGAAGGCCATTCTGCAGCGTGTATGCCGCAGCTCCACGATTCGTCAGGTGGGCATCGGATTTATTACGACGTCGGTCCGTGAGTCGCTCTCTGGACACCGGTTAGCCACAGCCGTGCAGGTGAAACAGCAAATATCACAGTAGGCAGCGCATGCATAAGTCGTATATCCGCTCTCGCGGCCGGTTTCCCAACCTAAGGATCGAGAAGGTAGTGGCATTTTCACAATGGGAAAGAAGCATCGCTAGACCGATGAAGACGGTGGGATCAGCACAACGCGACTACATGGCCGCTCACGCACTTCGAGTTGGAACAGCATTATTATGATATGGCGGCCTGAAAGGAAGGCAAGGCATCAGTTCGCGGTTGGCAGGGTGGTGGGCGACGCTTCACTAGTCACTCCAGACGTAAAACGCTTGCACGCACTGTCGAATACGCCGGAACGCTCAGCCGGAACCTCCTTTTCTGTACTCATGTGAACGAACTAGGCCAGTCAACACGGTTATTAGTGGCCCGTGGGTCGGGAAATGAGCGAACAAGCTCGTTTTGATGGCGTCCTCGTGGCTGCGATCTGACCAAAATGAAGAGGGCGGCCAGCTCCGAGGATATCCACGACCCCCCAATGCAGAGAAAAGCACGTCTGTATGCGCATGATGCACTTCTCGGGCAAAATTTATCGTGCACAGCTGCGCGGGGATTACCTCTCGGGGAGCGGCCGCATACATTGATGATTTTGGGACGTACTTCGGGATACTACCCTCTCTTTATCGGGCGACCGCACGATTGGAGTGCTCGCAGGAAAACTTTCGTTGTACAGCTCCGGCTCACGAATGACAAGGAATGAGAGAACGGACAAAGGGTTGGGCGACGCAACAATGAAGTTGGAAGTTGAATCAGATAAGCGCCCACCGACTCCCTTTCGGCCATGTCGGCGATGTGCAAACGCGGGAAAGCATATATTTTGTATTTTGTCATGAGTTGCGTGACATCTCTCCTCGTCGAAAACGTACAGCGTTAGTATGATGTATGCAAATAATGATACGACAGCAGGAAAACAATTGAAAGCAGCAGCGACAGCAAACAGGACAGCAAACAAAAAACAGATAAACAGAAATCGAGAAGTTCAAAAAGGTGCAGGCGCCCTCAGACCGAGGTGCAGCGTCCACGTCCCATCGTGTTCAAATTGAATCCACGTCCCCCACCACATTTTCCATTCACCGAGACAATCAACGCGCCTGAAACCCTGCAAGCGATTGTACTCGGCGAGCCCCGGAGAAGTTTCACACCGCGCGTGCGCTGCGTTGACCAGCGCTTCATAGTGGCCTGCCGCTGTGATGGATTCCAGCTCGCGATCCGTAATCCGGGTCTGGAAGAAATTGTACACAGCCTGGAAGACGTCCCCGCAAGTGATGTCGGTGCGCTGGCGGATCACAATGGGAGACCACAAGTTTCCTCCTCCCATGCCCGTATCGCACACGATGACCATTTTCCGCGCCCCGGGCACGACGGCAGGATGCCATAGCACGTCGTACATGTTGACAAACACGTCGTGCCCAGTGATGCGCCGCGCCGTGCTCGGTGGGAGAGCGACGTCCCAAACGATATGCGGCTTTCCCGCTGTGTTCGGATTCGGGATGATCCACGGCGCGAGGAGCAGCGCGGGCGAAGGGATCGGGTCGAGCGGAGGCCACTGCACCGCGCTGGGCGTCCAGCCTACCTGCGTGCCTGGCAGTGGATATCCGCCCGTCAGCGCGTGGGCGGCTCTGGGCGTGAGCGGCACATGCGCGGGCGGGCGAACGTGCGGGCCCCAGAATGAGCGCGGGGAGTACGACGGGTGCGGGTTGGGATGTGGACGCCAGACGTAACCCGTGGAAGGGCGTGGAGGTGGAGAGGGGCTGGGGGTCGGCGGCACGGGAACAGGCACTACGGGTGGGATGACGGGGGAACTGCGCCAGCTGTAGGAGCTGTGCTTGGCGGAGCTGCTGCGCGAAAGGGACGGCGACCCTCTGGTCGGGGTGCGATACGTTGCCCGCCCCATCGGGAAGAGGTCCGCGCGCACGTCAGCCGGCGTGTCTGGGTGCGGATAGATGTGCACCTCGCCATACTCGTCGTCGGAGTCGGAGTCCGTGGGGGTCAGGGGAGGGGTGGGTGGCGAGAACACAATCGGAAGAGGTGTGGTGTGGTGGCGATCGGGCGTGAACAGTTCGGAAAGGGGGGCATTAGGACTGGGGCCGAGGTTGGCGTGTGAGCGACGCGATGAGGAAAGCGACAAGACGCCGGGGAAGTGCGCCTCCGCTTCGCGCGGCGAGAAGACTATGGAGACAGACTCTGGCTCCCCCGTGCTGCGATCCATGTGGACCGTAGCTGCTCTGGGGATGGGGGCACGCGGACGGGGTGGCGGGGGTGGCGGGGGTGGCGCTGGGGAGAACCATGTTGGCGCGGAAATGGGGATGCCTGCAAGTGGCGTAGCGGCGGGCGTGTGCAGCCCCGTGCCAGGAATGGGCACGACGGGTTGGTAGTGCCAGCGCGGGTCACGGTAGATTGGCGGCGGCAGTCGAGGTGGAGGTGCCCATGAGTATGGATTCCAGCGTGGCATGGGCGCACCGGTTGGCCTGTTTTCAGGTAAGAGTAGAGGAGGAATGTGGGGTAGGGGTCCCAAAGGCCTAATGGGCGATGCAGATGCCTTTTTGTTCCCGGATGGCTTATTGAAAGGAGTAGGCACGGCCGTGGAATTTCGTCGTGGCGTATGCGGGGTCCGGCGTCTCGAACGCGACGGTGAGGGCTGGGCCGACGACGAAGCTACTGCAAGGAAGGAACTTCAGAATGGGATAGAGAGTTGCGAGGGAGAACGCACCAGGAGCCTGCCTGGGTGGAGAATATCTATAATCGGGTTGAAGCGATAACGCACGCGGGTGGCGACGTAGGTTCGAGCGTCCTGGCGACAATGTGCGATGGCGTGGAACGTGTGGAATGGAACCTCCAGTCATGGACCCGCCTTCGAAGTTCACTTGGGGTGGCATATTCGAATGGTCCTTTATAACTCTTCAGCCAGTTCGGGACGATGCGGTGAAAGACAGGCGCGTCAGATGCCCCAACGACGAAGAATAAGGAGGTAAGGTTGACAGGCAGTGACAGGCTGGACGAAATCAAGCAGCCAGACATCACCTTGTACTGTAGTTGCTCGGGAGATGGAGCGCGCCATGGAAGCTGCTCGAGCCATAAAAGCCTGTCGAGGCAGGACAAAACAAACTGATCGCGCCGCAGTTGCCAGGGTGCGCATGAGCCGCGGTACTAGAGGAGAAGAAAGGTTCCGCGCCGGGAGTACAAAGGCAGCCGAACGCGTGTAGTAGAACAATCGTTTTGGGAGCGAGGGCGGGAGAGGTCGAAAAACAAGGCTAAGGGTGGCGTGGGATCCGAGGAGGCGCCCTCGGCTCGTCGGGGCGAGGACATCGTCGCGAGCGATCTTGATGAGATACACAGACATGCGCGCCGCGGTATAGCAGACAATAAGGCTGCTCTGCGCTCGTCCAGGTTGAGGTTAAAGGCGATGTTGTGGATGCTAAAACGGTCGTAAGGGACATTCCTGATCGTACCGATGCCCGCGCCGAGTAACAATAGAAGGGTTGCAATAAGACAACGTCAATGCGCCGACGGTACGAGATGAGGGCGCTCCGACTCGATCGATAACGTCACAAAGCCAGGGCAGGGGCGGAGGCCGATTCTTGAGCTTGCTCGAGACGGACTTGTCGGACAAGAAGCAGGATTGTAATCGACCAATATCCAGGACAGGGTCCTATCTATATGGCGAAATCGGTTAGGACAGACGAGAGGCAGAGTGGACGAGCTGATGCTGACTGGATGCGCACCGATGGGAATGATGGGCGAAGAGGAGACCACTTTCCCTGAGTGTCCCGAGTCTCGTCTTGTTGGTCCAACCGGATGGGAGTCTTCCCATCCAAATCTCTGTCGTCTCCTTGAACTAGACTTCAAGCTCATAGAGCTACCCCGAACCTCTACACTCAACGATGGAGACGATGAAGATGAAGCAATGGTTTGCGTACTGACGCGCTAACGTGCCATTGAATAGCAGTCCCTCCGGCACTGGGGTTGAACGCGACTTGCTAGTACTCAGCTTGACTCAGAGTTCATACCGCAAGAGCAGAGAGCATATACAAGCGTGGTCTTGAGTTGGGTGCCGCCTGGTGCCGCAGAGCCCTCCGACAGCCTTCTGGCGAAGTTCGCACGCTCACAAATCGGAGTTCAACCCTGTTCAACCGCGCCCGCCACCACGCGGCCCACGGCCCACCGTCCACCAACCGTCCACCGTCCAGCGCCGACACCGAATATCGATAACATCTCGCTCTACGCGCACAGCATTTCTCACTGGATGCGACGCGTGTGCGGCAGTCAGTGTCAACTCTTTGGCATTGAAGGAGTGCGCGGCAGATTGGCGATTGAATGCAAGTCCCGCTCTCGATGGCTCTCGCTGTGCCGGCAGGGTGGGTGGTTGCCTGGCGGTGGAGATAAGAAGGAAGTCAGTTCGGTGCGTCTGACATCAGGGATGAAGTCAGGCATGCCTACCAGGCTTGCGTTGGGGCATAATAGGCTTCCTGGTGCAGGCCGTGTTGTCGCTGCGGTGCGTGCTCTCCAGCTGCGTTATCGCACTAGCTCACATCATTAAAATTAGGTCAATCCGCAACCCTCGTTGTCGCATCATCGACCTGCCGGCGCCGTAGGTGCGAGGCGCATGTCGCGCTGAAGACCTGAATACACTATCAATGCCACACCGTCATGCACTGCTCAAACGTGCCACGCGGCAGCATGGACCACCTTCAAGAAATTATGTCCTCTCCGTCGGCGAATCGGTGTGTACATCGGCGGAGGCTGCGCACGCCGCCATCATACTAAGTACTTATGCTCCTTACTGCAGCTTCGCAGGAGCACGATCGACCCAGAAAAGCAGACGCCATAATACTCCACCAGCCCGCATTTCAGGAATCGCGCTGCGCAGAGTCAAGAACTCGCCTCGTCGCTACGGCGGATCTATCTGGGATCCCTTTGTCCGACATGGACATCTCTCTGGACTTTCGCACCGACGTCCCGGCTGTTTCATAATTCCTGACAAACCTCGGACTGCAGCATCTGGTCTTTGCGATCGCCGATGAGGGTTCTGACAATATGGTGCTCGCGAAGACTTCATGGAGCACGCACGAACGATGAGGGTTGTACGGTTCTCCGGAGGGACACCGCGCTGGGCAGTGGCAGGAGGATGGGAGTGGTGCTTGTGAGCCGTTCCGAATGCACTGCGGAGGTTAAGGAGGACCCGGATTTCAGGGTAGTCGTCGCGGCGTGGATGATAGACGGGTTGTAGGACGACCTGCGAGCATGTTTGCTTGATGAATTATCCAGGAATTCTAACTGACTGATGTATGTTGTATGGCATACGGGTGAAGTCCGTCAAAGTATCAATTGGTCTATACGACACAGAGAATTGCAAACTAGGGCTCCACGTGTAAATTTCAAGCGCTCTCAGGCCGACAAAATTGTCTCAGCCGTCATACACCTCGTCTGTGGTCACTGCGTCCGCCTCCGCCACTGCCGAAGTTGTGACGCTGAAATCAAACTCACTCAGGTTCTGGGATAGAGGATCCCAAATCGATGGCGTGATGAGCGCCAGCGAAATAAATGACTTCGCTCCCATCCGTGTGTAAGACGCGATCATTGTTGTATCCTGCTCCTTGCGAGCGGCGAGAACGATGCTCTCCAGCAGCCCCTTCACCGCGGGATCTTCAGTTTGAACAATGCGCGGAGCGACGTCAAACTCGTCGATATTGAAGAGGTGGAGACTGGGCGACGGAACCGTGTAATCGATGTTTACCGCAAGCCTGGAGGGTGAGAGTCCTGCCTTGGCAACCGTGGAGAAAAAGTCCGGGAGCATGCTACGAACATATAACAGCTTGAGTCGCTCAAGAAAAACGCGCTCTCGTTTGGTCGGAAAGTCGTTTCGTAACACTAGGTTCATTCACCGTTAGCTTGGAATTTTGCAGAAGTTGAATCTACTTACGCAGTTGCCGCCGCACCGAGCAGTGGACCTTATGCATGTCCCATTTTGCAGCCTGACAAGTTTTCGAGCAGTAAATGGCGTCCTTGCATCGAGCACATCTTTTGAAGGCAGTCTTCTCGACCAGCATATGGCACTAGGCAGATAGTCAAACACGCATCACAATGACATAGCATCCCAGTACTCACATGTACGCATTCCGCATGCTTGATCGCATCCAATTGGTTCATGAGATTAGCGTGACCTTCAGCCAGTTCCCGAAGCTGCATCCATGCTTTGAACAGCACGCTCTCCTGGGTGTCCTTTGATACGAAGTCCGTCTTGAGATCATGGAAAGTTTCGACAATGGTCTTGACGGTCGGCTCATACACCAGATACGCGGGAAGCGTCTTGACGAATAGATGTTTCATGCTGTAGATTCGCTCTGCGTCATAGTGTTTGAGTACCGGGAGGAGGGCGTTGTACGCGTGAAGGATACCCTCGCGCACGGCGGTCTGCACAGAGCGAATGCCGCCAGCCACGATGAGTTTCGTGAGAAGCGCAAATGCGTGATCAAGACATTCCCATGTCTCCGCCATCGCAAAGTCCTGCCTATCCACGAGCGCGACGACGGCCCGGGTGGCCAGCGATACTCCGTGTTGCTCGACGATCGCAGAGGGTAGCGAGAAGGTTTTGTCACAGCTGAGACTGAAGAGCAACTGGAGATGCACACTGAGCAGCTGCCTTGGCATTTCGATGGCCTTGAGCACGGCATGGAGGCGAGACAGTGCGACTCGCGCTATGTGTGAATGGGAGCCACCAGCTGCATCAACGAATCGATCGAAATCAGTGCCGTCTGCTAGATCCAGAAGGATCCCCAGGAGATTGGAAGATCGACTTGTGTCTTCCATCGTAGTATGGTTGGCACTGAATCTGGGTTCATTGAACCAAAGCGACGCGATGAGGTCGAAGATGCCCTGAGTGTCAAGCATGCGTTGGCATGTCGATTTGTGCCGCGAAAAGAGGAAGAGCGTATGCGTGATTATTCTGTGCGAACGTCTCTGTTCATTCCGTGATACTCTGTGATAGAGCTCGTCGAACAATGTCGCCCACTGGTAAATCCCGTCCCAGGACCCAAAAATCTGGGCGGTGAAGTGTTTGACCTTGGACATAGAGACTTGTGTGAGCTTTGTGATCTCGTTAATGGCGGAAAAGCTCCAGAACGCGCAGCCCAGAGCGGACAAAGCGCGCGGGGAACGGTCATCGAAGGGACGTGGCGGGACTTTTGAAGCAGAAACATGGCTGCACAGGATGTCGACGACTTCCGGTGTCTGGAGTGTACGTGGCATCTGATGGCATGACTGGGATATGAGCTGAACAGCGACGACAGATCCAGCTTTTGCGCGTCTGATGACCTGGGTCGCTATTTCAGTGGCCTCCAAACAGAGTCGAGATGGTTCAATTGCGTACCTCGGCCGGGTTCGTGCGCAGAATGTGCTCTATTTCCTGGGCCGCAGGGTCAGTTGACTGGTAAATAACGGGCTTCAGCATTTCGTTTCGATATTTGGACGAGCTTGACGAAATGACGAAGTGCGCGGAGGAAGTTGAGAGCGGCAGCAGGCAGCAGCGCGCGTCCGCGACCCTGGTCCATCTTCCTCTCCACTCCCACCACTCGCAGTGCTGCCTCGGCTCCTTGACTTGTATGGCCTGCGACGAGAACCGCCAGGACCCCTTTATCCCGCCTAGGGTCTCCTATTGTCATCTCATATGAGCAACAAGCAACCATCGAGCAAGCGCCTCCCCGTCACCTTCAAGTGTACGCTGTCTAGCCCGTGAAGGACAGGCAGTGCTGCGGCGTAAACATCCACACCTACCTCACTGGCAGGCCAGTACATTGGTGCACAAGCGTCGCCCTCGATTCCGCGCACTCCGCGACGCAACCTGGCGTCGCCATCAGACAACGCTCGGACACGTCACCGCGTCACCCGCCGACCCGACTGCATTGTGTGAGTATTCCCTTCGTATCCATTATCACATGGAGCTTACAGCGTTTCAGCAGGATGCGGAGTCGTCGGCGAGGAAGCTAAGCAGGCCGGAGGAAGGGGGTCCAATGCTGGCGCGGGCGGGAAGTACTGTGCCAAGGTGCGACCGCGTTTCTATTGAACTACAGGGAAAGATTCTCAGCTCTAATGCACCATGCTCAGCTCAAACCTATCTTCGTCGGTTATCGTAAGCTTCATGTTGGATCTGCGTCTATACCCAAACAACACGCAGTTGCGTTCAGAAGAGGCCAGTCAGGGACGGTGAGCTGGAGCCTGGAGGAGACATGTCATTTGACATGATGTAGTATTGGTGAGAGTTCGAAAGAATCAGGCTTGGCTCCTCCTTTGACGCTCGCTCTCCCCAGAGGCTGCATCGCTAGGCAGTTCTTCCGCACCCATTCCCCATGCATGTTCCGCGGCTTATGACAAGCTGGCCGGAGCAGACTTCTGCGCTGTCAGATGGCCCAGACGGGGCGATCAGATATAGCGGCGTGCTGTACCTGCTGTCGCTTTGCCTGCCAATCCAAGGTTGCTGCCGCCCACTAATTTCACCTACAGGCCCATCCCGACGCTACCCTCTTCATCATTTTGTGCGCTCCCATCGTCGCTGCGCCTCTTTGCGGAGGAGAGTAGAGGAAAGAGAATGAGGAATCAGCCTACCGCGAGGTCATCATCTATATGCGCGCAAGCGCGCGAGCTGTGGTATCGCGCGGAGGATGTTCCGCTCTAACTGAAAATGTACACAATAGATAGGAATTGGCAATATGAGTCTATTAAATGAATTGTACTAGGCGAAGGAAGGCCAAGAGCAGCGCGATGAAGGACGGACAAAGTGTTATGTGCGCTCAACGGAATCGTCTAGAAATTGAGCGGACGTCAGTATCTACGCGCGCGGAAGAAAACTTCATGACGTGGACAACATACCTCAGGCTCGATGTTCAAGCTACCTCTGCATCCCATACACAAACGGTCCTGTCACCCGATCCCGACGCGAAGAACTTGCCATCAGGCGAGTATGCAACAGAGTATACCGAATCTGTATGCTCTGTTAACGGTCCCACTACTGTCTTCCCCGTCTGGGCATCCCAGATCCGAATTGAATGATCGCTCGAGCCCGAAGCGACACGCTCACCATCGGGTGAGAACATCACAGACCATACCAAGTTGCTGTGGCCCGTCAATGGCCCCGCCACCTTCTCTCCCGTCTGGGCATTCAAGACCTGGATGGTTGCATCGCCCGCGCCAGAGACGACGCGCTGGCCGTCGGGGGAGAACGCGACGGACTCGACCCAGTCGGTGTGCACCTCGAATGGCCCGGACACCATTGCGCCTGTCTGAGCATCCCAGACGCGGATCGTCTTGTCTCGGGAGCTCGAAACGACGTGATTGCCATCAGGGGAGAACACGACGGAAAGGACAAAATCTGCGTGCCCAGAGAATGGTCCCGCCACCGTCTCCCCCGTCTGGGCATCCCAAATCCGTATCGTCGAGTCCTTCGAGCCTGAGACGATGCGCTTGCCGTCCGGGGAGAATGCAACAGACTGCACACGATCTGTGTGTCCAGTGATTTCTGCTACCGTCGCGCCGGTGTGGACATCCCAGATCCGGATCGTCTTGTCGTACGAGCCCGAGACGACATGCTTGCCATCCGGGGAGAACGCGACCGACCGAACCAGATCGGTGTGCGCAATGAACGGCCCCCGCACTGCCTCTCCCGTTTTTGCATCCCATATTCGGACGGTCTTGTCATCCGAGCCGGAGACGATGCGGGTCCCATCGGGGGAGAATGCCACGGAGTTCACATCGTCCGTGTGTCCGTGACACGATCGGATTCCTGTGTACCGCTTGGGGTCAGGATATACGCTAGTAGACATAGAACGAATGCATAACTCACGGCGGAACATGTTTATGAAGTTCCTACGAAGTCTGGCATCTGCGGGAGGTTGTTCTAGCGCAGACACGAGGTCCCGAGGTCGTGGTCCGACGTAATCCTTAGATGCATCCGGTCCGATGGCCATGAGTGCGGTCGCCAAGGCTTGGATACTCCGGCAGCGGAGCTCTATATTTACATGGTCCTGTGAATTTTCAGAGACAAGAGCCCCAAACAGCGCTTTTCCAGCGCCGGGCGCAGTTGCAAGCGATACTCTGCCAGGTTCTAAAGAAGAAGGTTTAGTCTTCGCAACTGAAAAGGTTGACGAATATGATCACCTGAAGAAGCTAACGTTGTAAGAACGTCCCGGTGCGCCGAAGAAAGCGGTTTTGCCTCTTTAACGTCGGCTTCGAGGCGAGAGACTGTGACGATGGCTGAAGAATACGGGTCTGGCTCGAGCGACCAGGGGTTTTCACTGTCCCAGGTAAGGCCATCTGGCAGAGTAGCCAAGGGTATGTACGTCCCCGTCTTGATGCTCTCGAACACAGACTCGTGAATCATCTGGCCGTGCTTTACCTGACGAACAGCGCCGCGTTGAGGCCTGGCCAGGCATTAGCAAAACTCAGATGGAGATGGACCCAACGAACCAACGAGTTGTACTGTCACGATCCTTGTAGGACAGCCGGCGATAAGGAAGACTATCGAGCAGCTTGTAGAACCAGTGGACAGAGAGGTTAGGCGCAAAAGCCTGCCATTCACCTCGCCGTGGGGTCATTCGTAGCCCATGGGTGATGGCTTCGTAAGACATCCAGCGCAGCGCGGCGCCGAATTGATCCAGGTCTAAATTAGGGACATTTCCGCCACCGCTGCAGAATAATAATCAACACAGCGCGCGCAGAGCGGAGGATGCGTCGAGGACGTACATGTCGGAATGCGAGCCCACAAACCAAACCTCCTTCACGTCACCTTTCGCATGGTCTCCAACAGGTGGACCGGCGCCGCCGTTGGCATACTCGGGCCCGAATTTGCCTCGTCTCTCGTCGAGAGCGAGAGCATGCCGGTAGACGCAGACATGGGTCATACCCGTCGTCGTCTCCGGAAGACTGGGGCCTCTTGCAAATCCGACTGACGAGACGGTGTCCCTGCATGAGTAGAAGGGTCAGAATGTTCGGAGGGCCTGAAACGGCTGCCGCACTTACCAGGTGCCGACGAAATGCACCCTTTACATGCTGCCGCGAGAGCGTCTGCTTAAATCGACGGCAAAGCTCTTCTTGCTCTCTTGTGGTCTCCACATCCTTTTTCTTCCCCGTCTTCGGTCGCCCCGACTCCGTATCCGAACGCTTTTGATTGGCAGTAGTCGAGACATAAAAGTTCGTATGCACTGTGATCAGGAATTCTGGCGATCACCAAAGCCGCTCGGAAGTGTACAAACGAACGTACAATGGGATTTGATTGTTGTTGCCCTTATGCAAAAGACCGACCTACGCAAGCCGTATGAAAAATAGAGACCATCGTGTCGACGAATCGCGGCGACGTACCTTTTCGATCATGCCTGCTATCACACGGGCTTGATACGCTCCGCGGGAAAAGCCTGCCCCGAGATCATGGGCCACAAGAATAGGACAAGGACAGCGACGAATCCTTACCGAATAAAAAGATCTTGTCGCCCTCCTGATAGTTCTCAGAGAGCCACTGATAGGCACTGAGCACGATCTTCTTGAAATTCCTTCGCGAAGGGTCTGAGCTCGAACGCGAGATCGAAAAGACGTTTAAAGACATACCACGCGATCGCCATATCGATAGTGTTACTGGCAACTTGCTTCCAGTAGCTGGGGGACCAATTTGAATCCTTCACGTAGGTACCAATGCCGCTGTCGTAGTATGTAAGCTGCTCGGCGTCCTTGTCGAGACGACTGTACAGCTCGACGACGTTGGTATTCTGTGGCGAGATCGATACACGGGAAATGAGCAGACACGGACACGACGGACCTTTTTGCTGAATTGGTTGGCGGTACCGTCGATGCAGACGACGAGATTTCTGCTGCGTTGGCCCTTGGGTGGCGAAGTGCACTTGCAAGATGGCCCCTTCCTTTGCCTGCCCGAAGCACTTCCGGCGCCGGTTGACGGGATTGGTCCATCGTGGGGCTCTTCGTGAAATCCATCCGTTGCTGGCGGAGGATGGTCGTCGAAATCCGTGTGCAGAGAGGCAGGCCGGAGGAGGGGGGATGAACGGTGACTGCTTGTAGCATCCGCGGGTCGGTCGCTAGCTGGGGTGAGACGACGTCGCAGAGTGGAAAACACGCCCATCGCTCAGACGGGTGCCAAAGAGGCGGGACAGAGCGATAGTGAGGGGGCGCAGGGGGTGAACGCTGTAACGGGGTCGAGGGACGAGGGCTACCGTGGCGACAGTCCTGCAAACGCGCCGTATGTGCGTGGTACTGGCAGACGTATGGAAGGCGGACTGCCAGTGCCTTGGAGATGACGCCCGCCGCATGAGATGAAATGTGAAAGAAGATCCAAGCCCAGCCTCGCGCATGTCCAGAGAAAGGTGTGGTGTATCGACTGCATGTTCACAGTGCAGCTATAGAGAATTATGAATCGCCAGGAGCTGGTAGCAGGACAGACTCGGACTCGTCGGCGGCGGGAGGAGGAGAACGGGCGAGCCGGCGAGCTCTCCGGAAGCCGTCTCCGGAAGCCGGCCGGCGGCGGCCAGGCCTCAGTCTTTAGCGCTTTAGCTTTAGGGCGGCACCCCTTCCGAATCCTACATAGTACTGGCCCATATGTATCCGGTACCCCATCATCGCAACAGTCTGTACTTATTTAACACAAACAGCTACTTATGCAAATAATGTTGCGATCAGCGAACCCCTGGCCGTTGCCTCAAGCGCTAGTACTGTCGCCTGTCGCCTGAGCTCCTGGAGCCTGCTGGCAGACTCGCCGTACAGAACTGTCTTCTGTTGTTGTAAGGTCACCCATGGACCCACACCACGAGCGGCGGGACAAAGTACTGCGAGATTGTGGTCGTCTTGCGTTCGTGAGCCTGCACGACTTTTGGAGAGCGATATATAATCGTGATAGCGGGGTGAAGCTCTGCTTTCGGCGGGCGCGAGGCGAAATTCGAGGCTTGTAAGCTGTATGTACATGTATGTGAATGCGAGCAGCCAAGGGTCGCGTGTGTCATGGCCATCCGCTCCCGTAATTGCAAAGCATGCGTACGATGAACAGTAGTAGTAAACATAAGTAACGTACGACAGAACCCTGAGCAAAGGAGCACGGCGCCGAAGATTTGGACACTGCTGGAATGGATGGGCCCAGATACGCGCGAACTAGTAGTTATCGAACGCGTCCTGCAGCAAAATTTAGTGATTGGAAAGATGTAGACACGCAGACACATACCTCAATGACCAGATTTGCCATCAACTTCCACATCCCATACGCGAACCGTTCCATCCTGCGAGCCCGAAGCGATGAGCTTACCATCGGGAGAGTATGCAACAGACAGAATCCAATCTGTGTGCCCTCTCAATGGCCCCACCACCGTCTCCCCCGTCTGCGCATCCCAGATTCGGATGGTGTTGTCTTTCGAGCCTGAGACGATGTGCTTCCCATCCGGGGAGAACGCAACACACGAAATCTGATCCGTGTGCCCCGTGAACGGCCCTGCCACCGTCTCCCCCCTCTGCGCATCCCACACCTCAACTGTCCCGTTAGACCCCGCAACGACAGACTTGCCATCAGGGGAGAACGCAAGCTGAGCCCAATCAGCGCGCCCCATGAAGCTTGTCACTATCTCCTTCGTCTGGACATCCCATATGCAGTATCTCCCGCCTTGCAGGCACGAGACGACCCGCGTGCCGTCGAGAGAGAGAGCAGCAGACGAGACATAGTATAGGTCCCTCGAGGACGGCCTTGCCTCCGTCGCCCCCTGGGCATCCCACATCAAGACTGTCCCGTTGTTCCAGCACGAGACAACGCGCGCGCCGTCAGGGGAGAACGCAACAAACTGGACATCTGCGTAAGATGATTGTCCCGCGAACGGCCCTGCCACCATCTGTCCCGTCTGAGCATTATAGATTTGGACCGTATGGTTGTCCCAGCCGGAGACCACGCAAGTGCTATCCGGGGAGAAGGCGACAGACCGAACTAAACTCCAGAACCCCGGCGTGAGCGGCACTCCCAGCGCCTCCCCAGTTTTTGCGTTCCAGATACGAATTGTCCCGTCATCCGAGGCCGATGCGATGAGATCTCCATTGGGGGAGAATACGACCGAGTTCACTCTGGATTCGTGTCCGCGACACAACCTGAGTCCTGTTACCCATTGAGGGTCAGAAATTATGCGAGAAGGCAACAGATGCAGAAAAACTCACTTCGAAAAGGGCCGTCCATGATGCTGGTAATAATATCTTGATTTGCGGGAGTATCATCGAGAGCAGAGAAGAGGTTCCGTACTTCCGACCTCGTATATGTTGCCGATGCAGGTGGTCGAATGGTAATGGCGGTGATAGCTGTAGCCAAAGCCAAGACGTTGAGGCTGCGCTGATGCGGGTCTACATCTTCCTTCGAGTGCTCCAGTTCCTTCGAGTGCTCCAGAAGAAGAGCACAAAACAAGATGTCCCCAGCGTCAGGTGTAGTCGCGAGCGAGTCGCGGCCGATGTCTGCAAACGAGAGGTGAGATCAGAGATGGCTGCATGATATTGAAAGAGTAATCACCAGATGATGCCAAGGTAGTGAGGGCATTTTGATGCTCCGAGGAAAGACGTTTCTTGTTCTCAGTCGCCTTCTTCACCTGGACGAGAGCGATGGCTGCCGAGGCGTATGCATCACGCTCGAGCATCTTCAAGTCTTCCAGAGCCTTTCTGTCCCATCCTACAAGTCGAAGCTCCTCCGGCAGGCAAGCGAAGGGCTCGTAATTGCCCTGTTCGATTATCTCGAACACTGACTCGTGAATCATCTGGCCGGCCTTCACTTGACGGGCACGGCCGAGGTGTGGCCTAGCCAGATATTAGTATCCTCGAGAATGAGGCAACTGGGATGACGAACCAATGCGTTGTGCTATCCGCAGTTTTGTACGACAGTTGGCGAAAGCAAAGGATCTCGAGAGCATCCATACCCAGGTGAGAGAGGGATTCGGCTGGAATGACTGCCATTGACTGCCTTGAAATGGCGACATTCGAAGCCCATTAGAGACACTTTCGTACGACATCCAGCGTAGGGCAGCTACAAATTGGTCCAGGTCCAAGTTGGGGATATTTCCCCCGCCGCTGCGAAACGAAATTAGCGTCAGAATACATCGTATGACGTCTGCGCTTACACGTCCGAGTGTGAGCCGGCGAACCACACCTCTTTGATATTGCCTCTTCCATAATCCTCCTCACGCAGACCGCTACCTCCGTTCACAAGCTCGGGTTGGAATTTTGCTCGTTTTTCATCGAGCGCGAGAGCATGGCGAAAGACACAAACGTGCAGCATGCCCGTTGTCGTCTCCGGCAGGCTCTTCCCTCGCGCAAATCCGATAGAGGAAACTGTATCCCTGCGACAAACTGTGAGACACAGAGCGATAGACGCAATGACTCGGAAAGAGACACACCATACGCCGACAAAGTGGACTCGGACGTGTTCCCGGGACAGCGTCTGTTTGAAGCGACTGCATAGCTGCTCGGCGTAGCCAGGGTCCTTTGGGCTCTTGACCTTGCTTTTCGTATTCGGCTCTGGGGCTGGGGCTGAAGTGCTTCGCTTCTGACTTGAGGTAGTGGCCATGTACAGTTCATATGCGCTGAAGGCTAATCAGGCGATGCTGATGGTGCGAAAGTAGAGTACATACAATGGTATTTGGTCATTGTTGCCCTTATGAAGTAGACCGACCTGTATCGAAGAGCTGAGCACGGTTGCGGACAGCCTGACCATGACTGAATCTTCTCACCTTCTCGATCATGCCGGCAATCACTCGGACTTGATACGCCCCTCGTGAAAACCCTAGAACAGCGGATACTTGAACATGAGAAGAATAGAACAGCGCACGAAAGTCTACTCACCGTAGAGGAAAATACGATCACCAGGCTCGTAGTTTTCGCACAGCCACTGGTACGCGCTGAGGACGATCCGCTTGAAGTTCCTGCGGCGATATAGTAAGAAACAGCCTTCAGTTTATGTTTGATAACTCACCATGCAATCGCAGTATCGATCCCGTGGCTGATCACCTGCTTCCAATAGGCTGGTGAGGTACGTGATTCCTTGACGAAGGTCCCGATCCCGCTATTGTAGTACGTGAGCTGCTCCTCGTCCTTGTGCAAACGACTGTACAGTTCGACTACGTTCGTGTTCTGCAGAATAGTACCTGTGAGGATGCTGGCGGCGAGAAAAAAACGAGAAGCGGACCTTCATGCTGAATTGATTGGCCGTGCCGTCGATACAGACGACGAGGTTCCTGCTCTTCTTGCCCACAGGATGTGCCCAGCATCGGCAAGAAGATACTTCGGCCTGCACCCCCGGAGCACTCCCTGCTGTGGCGAGCGGGATGGCACCAGCCTGCAAAGTCTTTCGCTGCTCTTCTGTGATTGGCAAGGCAGGAGTTGGCGAAGCGTGCGCAGGGGATGCTACAGGAGACGTCGCCGGAGGAAGAGAGGGAGCGTGGTCAGTCAAGCCACTCATAGACTCGCTCGGCAGGATGTTTGCGGGAGTGGACCGGGGTGGGAGGGACGAGGAGTGGATAGACGCGTCTTCACGCTGGGAGCCGGCCTTGAACCACTTCCGCACTTTGTTGAATCGACGTCGCACTGGAATAGAAAAGATAGCCATGAGTCCAGAGATGCACACAGAAGCGGCGCCGAGAGCGAGAGAATGCTGGAAGGGGGAATGGAGGCAATGCAACAGCTAAATACCTGATGTCTGCCGAGGATGCTTGCTAGGCGTGTTGTATGCAAGGCGGGATGTCAGCACCTGAAGAAAAGATGGAGACAGTATGGTATGGCTGCGTTAAGTTAGTGTCGATCGAGCAGCCTCGGGCTTGCCACGCGGACATGGTTGTCGATGAGAGGAGACTCGAACGTGGGTGCCGGGAAAGCGAGCTGAGAACGTCTCTGAGAAAGGGCAAAGGCTGCACCATCAGACTAGGAGATGTCGAAATGTCAAAGCCTACATACTTCCATGCTTCCGCTTGCTCACCGACCGGTCGAGATGAATTGTGTGCGGCATCCACAAGGCAGGTTTGAAGTCGCATCGATATCGTGCTGTACTTCCCAGTCCGAGCAGCTGCATAGTCACCGTTTGCAATTAAATGAATAGTTGTTCTAGGACGGTATCAGACTGCTGTGTATCGGATACAAGCATCGTAAGAAGTGGATCATGATGAGAGAGCCAGGAGAGAGTCGACTGAGTAAGCGCCCAGTGCTAGACGCGCGGTACTACTACGCGGCTTGTACTGTACGCGGCCTCATGTTGTCCTGTCGGACTCGGACTTGTTGCCCTTTCAAGCTCTATCACTCTGCATCTTCGCACTCGTTCACGTCCTTCACTGCACCCAAATCTACATCGTGATCAATTGACTTACATGTTCGTTCAACCTCCCGCTGCTCACCGCCGACACGCCCACCGTCATGGTCTCCTTCTGCCCCCATTTGGCGTCCGCGCCCCCATTCAACGAAGATTGGTAGCGGTGCTTAAGTAGCAAAGAGTGGCCCTTTCCGGTGCGATTCCCTTCATGACATCCGCCATAGTGATGCTCAGATATTACGGATGCAGTGACACTACGCTCGATTCATGACATGGGCGGACCTCCGGCTTCAACTTGCTTCAAACTCCTCTGTACTTCGTTAGTCATGCGCTTCGGATTGTTTCGCTGCGTAGTATGGTTTATTGGGAGTGGCGGGGTACGTATTGTGGAAACTGTGCCCTAAACTTGAAAGCTGATTTATCCTCCAGCAATCACTCTCCCTCGAAACTACTTTGCTCGATACGGCCTCAGAGCATAGATATAGGATATCTTGCTCACGTTTTTCTCAACATTCGTCAACACGGGACAGTACAGACTGCGGCATCATGCATCATCGACCAGCCCGGCCAGCCTCATGAGCGCTCCAATCGCCATCTTCAATCTTGGCGCATTCATCGTCAATCTTGGCGCATTCATCGCTGCTTGGCGATGTGGAATCGTCGCTCGGACCCTGGGCCGATAGTCAGGAACGGCGAACGTTGAAGAGTACGCGGTGCGTCTGATCGACTCTCATTGACCATGTTCGCGTGTTCATCTTTGTGCTAGGATCGGCAACTGTGTGCTTGTCTACGAACAGTGCGTGGCACTCACGCGGCGCAAGCAACAGTACAGTGCGATGCATGAGAGATCATTGTCAGAGAAGACGACAACGGATGTCACAGAGGAGGTCGCGTGCGTACGGCGAGGACAAGAGCGTGCGTGGGTTTCTGGCAACTCGTCTTATCGTTGGCTAAGCTCCGAATTTTGTAGGAATACGAAGAGACCGGTTGGAAAGCGGTCTAGAGTGCGTGCTGCTCTGTGTTCGGCGACGTGATATCGACAAACCGTGACGATGTCGCAGCACCGCATACATCCACGGGTTCGCGATCCCAATCATCTCGAATACAGCAGTCCATCCAGTACGTGCTTTTACCTCCCCTTCCTAGCGTGCCTCATTATTTCTTCCCGGTAGTTTCAGCCGGCGTAAAACTTCGCCATCGTGCTGGGCAAGCGGCACTGCGAGATGTCACAATCAGCTATGACAAGCACCATGCTAGGAGCTCGGTCCCCAGACAACACCGATGCAATCGGAGGGGGTGCAGTGCGGGCCGAATAATGGTGAGATGATATATTTTAGGCCGGGGTCCCGGTTTGACGCCTTGCTCTCCCCAGCGAGAGTCAAAACTCGTCCAACCTTTTCAACTCTCCCCTGCCCGGTCGCAGCGTCCATTCCACCCGCTCGAACATCGTGGCGTCCAAGACACTGGTACCGTATGAGCGGCATCGAGGGGCATATTTGACAGGACTGCCGTGTCCAATGGATGCAGTGACGACTCTCATCCTTCGTGCACAGCAGTACCTTGCAGGCGCGGCAGCTGCTCACCGACCTCGCCAGCTAGAGGTTATGTCAACATCGTCCTGCGGGCGAGTCTGACGTTATCTACCGGGGGGTGATTCGGCCCTGGTCTGGAAGTTCAGCTTGGAGCACGGGATTGATTCAGGTTGTGGACCGGAGCGTTTATTGAAACAAGTAATACAGTAGACAGCAATGTGAACGATACGTCGAAATAATATGAGGGAAGCCTGAGCGAAGGAGCAGCTTTAGAGAATCCGACGTGTGCGTTTGCATACTGGCTGCGCCGAACAAAGTGTGCAGCCGCCGGGAATGCAAATAAAACCGCGAAACAGACGGTCCGCTCTGAATGCCATCGGAGTACAGTCACGCTATGGAATGCTTGCGTACTAGTCGACTTTGCTATACGCACTACAATTGGCCTGTAGCATGTGTAAAATGTAAAATGTCAGTAAGTACTCGCGTAACAGAAGGAAGTAACTGCAGGAGATTACCTTGATGTTCTGGCACTTCGTCTACCTGCGCATCTTGAATTACAATGTCGGCAGGTAAGGAATTGTCGGTTCCAAGACGTTTCCTCAACCGTTTATTCATAGCACGGTGCGCCTGGGATTTGAGGCGTTTTTCCAGGCGTCTCTCTTTTGCAGCTTGGGAACGCTTAGGAGGGCTGCCTTTGGACTTCAGCTACAGGAGAGCAGAGTATTGGTTAATGGTCAGCCCAGAGAAGCTGGAGCACATACCGGTGGAATTGGAGGTAAGCCTTCGACAAGTTCACCCTCCTCCACTTCCGGGCAGTGTTTGTGTCGCCACGCAGCCAAACGACGGATCTTGGTGTCGCGAATGAGCTGTGCATCGTTGTCCTAGAACCTTTCTGTCGTCAGGACTGGATGAAGTAGCTTGCATACGTACGGAATCGGATGGTCCGGGCATGCGAGCAGAGTGCAGGTCAAAAGGCGCAAATCATGTTTGTCAACTTGTTGTCAAGCTCAAATCCCAGGTTCCCACGGCCTCTTTCTCCGCATACCTCCGCATAGTACACGGCCTCACTGTGTTACAGTGTGTAGTTTGTCCTGTACTCGCTCAGCGCTCGTTCGCCTTCTTTGCTCGCCATCGCTCATCATGCTATTGAAGGTGCCTCCCGTGTTCGACCGCTCACTGTGAGCTTTGGACACGTCGCCGCATTCTCTTCCCGACTTCACCCCCATGCACGGAGAATGTTGGTCCTGCGCATCAGATCGTGCCATCGCTGTGAAGTATGGTTGATAGGAGTGGCGTAGACTCTGGGGTACGTCGTGGAAACTGTGCCCTCAACTTGTGAAGCTAATTCCTCCCCACAAGTCCCCCCAGCGAAGCAGCTCACAGCAAACCTTTTTCTTCAATTCTACCTTGCTCAGAACGCTCTCCGAGTATCCTGCGCACGACTGCCCTCCTCTCCTTCGACAGTCCTCAGCACGCGCCATTTACTGCAGCATCATACCCGCTCGGCCAGCTCATGAGCGCTCCATTCGCGGGCACCGCTGCTTCGCGATGTGGAATTGGGGTACTCAGGCCTTGGCACAATAGTAAGGAACAGCGAGGGTCGAAGAGTACGTGGTGCTTCCGATCGACTGTCACCGACCAGTTCGCGTGTTCATCTTTGTAGTCGGCACAGTGTTCCCCGTCTATGAACAATGCGCGGCACTCACGCGTTGCAAGCGACAGTGCCGTGCGCTGCACAGTAGATCATCATCTCTGATGATGACGACAACCCGGGTGCCACAGAGGAGGTCGCATGCGTACGGCGAGGACAAGAGCGTGCGTGATTTTTGGGCAGCTCGTCTTATCGCTGGCTAAGCTCCAAAATGGTAGGAATCCGAAACCGCCGGCGGGAAAGCTCGGTTTTGGGCGCGTGCTGCTCTGTACATGGCGACATGGTACTGACGACCAGTGGCGATCTCACAGAACTTCATACATACATCTACGGGCTCGGCTTTACCATGGGCTATGTATATCGACTGCAGCCCATATTCGTCCTACGGTCTCGGTACGACACGTTTTTACCTCACTTCCCAGCGTGCCTCATTCTTTTCTTCTTGTCAGTCTACAGCGCGCGCAAAACTTCGCCATCGTGGTGGACATCGCAAGACATCGCCACCAACTAGAACCGGCAGGATTCCGATTGCTTGGATGGCTGGCACTTGAAATGCGAAATTCGTCTCGCGCGGGGCTGCCGGGGTCAGCTTCCTTGCGGACACCTCGTGAATCTGGGTCTCGTCGTCTCCATGAACCCCCGTTTGTGCGTGTGGCAGTATGCGCTCCAGTGACGTTGCAGCTGCAGACCAAGTTCGCGTACTTCATATCGAATTGAATGATGTCTTTCCCGAGATTGTGTGCCCTCTTCTTTCCGACCAGAACGCCACATTCATCTCATAAAGCAAGTACATGTATAGCGGAGGCTAGGGGACGTGTAACTCAAATTCGTAGGGATGTGGAAGCATTAATGGAACGTAGGCGAATCGGAAATCATCAGGTTGCAGTGGGGTTACGGAGAGGAATATTGCAGGATCTTACATGATGGTATATCTGGTGCACACGTCGTGCTGAGCGCATGAAGACATGCCCAACGAACCTCGACATCCTCCCCCGTAGAAGGGACCTAAGGCGACGCGCAAGTTGCCACCGCAGGCTACTACCAGGAGCGCTGCAAACACATGGACCGCGGTTGGTAAACCAGCGTCCGTAGCTCAACGGCTCGGCTCCAGAACCAGCGTCGAGGCGGATCAAAGGAACCTAACGAGTGGGAGGTCGGAAAGACGGTCACATCGACGCATGCAGACCGTTTCCCCACACATCTGTCTTCATACTGTCCTTCGCTAGCTAAGTGAAAGAATTAGTTTTGCCTTGTCGTTCTGTGCTCGCGTCTGATTTCGTATGCCTTGCATCGCGGTCATTGCTTCTCGTCCTCTTGTTCCGTTTTGTCGCATCGCACGCACGATATCCGGCGCACGCATCACATGCATATGTGGCCCTCAAACACTCTTTGTCATTCCCGCCGCCAAAGAACTACGACGGAAAAAGTACATTCAACACCCAACTACTTGCCTGCAAGAAGTCATAAGGTCGTAAAAGGGGCATGCATCAGTCATTGCACTAATCGAGCTCGTTGAATGAGCGGCCAGACAGAAGGACAGCAGCCAGCGCCTGCTCCGGACTGTGGAAAGCGTCAGCGTGGGAGCTAGAAGAAATGACATGAGCACATACGTGACTGCACGACGGGAAGAGCTGCCGAAGTTCAGCACGGGGAGGGTGAGGCATTCCTCGGTACTGAGGCCAACGAGAGTGTCAGCGCGAGAGGTGGAAAAGGTGGAAGGAGCACTTACGCGAGAGAGTTGGGGACACCCAGCAGGCCCTTGTTTACAATGCATTCGGACACATCCGGGGGTACAAAGTGGCCTGCATCCGGCTCAAAGCGCTCATCAAGCGCACGGGGTTTCTTGACAAGGGCTTTGACGAGACTCTCTATAGCAGTCACATCGAGCTGCCGGCGGGTTGCGGGAGCGGGGAGCAGGCCCTTGCTGTGGAGGACGGCCAGGATGTCCGGGGTGGAATCTTGGTTGATATCGAGTGTGTCCAGTCCGATGATGCTGCGTTTGGGCTTGGAGGCAACATTGACGAATGCTTTGGCGATATCTTGCACATTCCGTATATCAAACTGACCAAACTGCCCATCACTACGGCGGGATGCAGACCCAGCGGGAGCCGGAGCCGCCAATGAAGCGGCGGGGGGATTGTTCACAAAGTTGGGATCACCGGGGCCGAGGTGCGGAGGGATGCTGGGAGCGTTGAAGGCATTGGAGAGTCAGTACAAGCATACCAAAACCATAGAAGGCTTCAACAACTGACTTTGGGATGTTCTGTGGGAAGCCTTCGGTGCCAGCTTGTAGAAGTTGGGGCAAGATAAAGGGCTTTGGGTCAAGTGGGATAGACTCGAGAGGCTTGAATGGCTCAAGAGTCTTGTTGAAGATTCCGAAACGCCTGCGTTTCAGAGTCAGTACAAGCATATCGAAACGATAGAAGGCTTCAACTGACTTGGTTCGGGCTTCGATGATGTTGGGCGAGAATGAGCTGTTCTTCTGGGCGCTTGCGGGGATGAAGGTGCCGGTAAGGGTGTTGAAAATCCTGCGTTGGAGAGTCAGTACAAGCATACCAAAACGATAGAAGGCTTCGACTGACTCTGGGGGGTTCTGTGGGACGCCTGGGGTGCCAGGGTGGATAGATTGGAGTAAGGTAGAGGGGTTTGGGTTTATTTCGAGAGGCGCGAGGACTCCGAAACGCCTGCGCTTGCCACTCAGTATGAGCACAATGATGAAAACCTTCGACTGACTTCGACGACGGCGAGTCCTTGTGGCCGAAAAGGCCCTCGACAGCAGAGCCTACGGCGCCGACGGCGCCGGAGGCAAGGCCAGCCGCAGCGCTGGTCTTGAGGACCGTGCCCAGGGAGTCCTCCGTTGCACCGAGCACACTGCTGAGGAGGCTGCGTGTGACGTGACTGACAATCTCGTCGTGAATCCTTTCAGCATTGGCTTTGTCGGCATCGACAAGGGACAACCCGGGGGGTGAGACCAGACGTCTGCGCATCTATCAGTACCAATCAACTAGGACGAGACTGAGTTAGACTGACTTGGAAGATCCGGAACTGTCGCCGCCGCCGATGAAGTGGTTGAGCGCCGCGACGGCCCCACCACCGAGCAGGCCAGTGCCGAGAGGCTTCAGGATACTGAGCAGACTGGGCTCGCGCGCCATCAGCTCCTCGAGCTCGCGGGCCTGGTTAGTGCTGCAAGGAATGAACGTGAGACGGCCGTGCGGGGAGGATGACCCGGGAACGCACCTCAGGGGCGCCGCGAGGACGGGGGACGCAACCGAGGCGGCGAGGAGGAGAACAGCGAGGGTCGTGGAAGAGTGCATATTACGAAAGCGTGAAAAATAACTTCAAATAGTAGTCGGGTGTGCGTGCAAAAGAGCGGCTCGTGAAGAACAAAGACGTCGAGGCTACAAAGTCCGCAGGCATCCTATGAGCACGGTCCAGAAGGGAGTGGAGAAGTGCGATGACTCACCAACCAGTGCCGTGGAATAAACAAAATGAGCAAGGGCTGAGGAATTCTTGTCCTCCACCGAGACTCTTTATACGAGAAGCAGGCGTGAAGCCCGAGTTCTGGTCACCGCCTGGTCGTAGTCCATCAGTGAACCGCAGCTCGGGGGTGAACCCACTCCGATGTTGAAGCTAAGAAGCCATCAGCGGCATGGCCGTGGTGACGCATTGTGAGGCCTACCATCAAGAATCGCAGTTGAGCCGCACGCCTGCCGACGCCTGCCGTCCGGTAAGGGGAGGTGACCGTGGCAATTTTGACGCTCAGCGGGCGCGCAAATGACATTGCAAAAACAATGACTGTTGAAGAAAACCCTCCACATGCCCAGCGGATCCCGGGCGATGGTTGCCAGATGGCAGCTCCAAAGACGAAAGAAAT
The DNA here is from genome assembly GCA_019915035.1 of Auriscalpium orientale. NCBI lineage: Eukaryota > Fungi > Basidiomycota > Agaricomycetes > Russulales > Auriscalpiaceae > Auriscalpium > Auriscalpium orientale. The sequence continues at coordinate 531,962 of JAHLMH010000022.1, read as the reverse complement.
AGGATCAATTGTGCACCCGCCCGATACGCATGAGCACTCACACGTAACACACAATGGCTATCCACGGGTTTCGGTGTCAGTCGGGCAGTTGGGTGTCCATGAGGTCCGCAGGAGACCGCGCAATCAGTGCTCGCACATGCTGTGCGCCAACAGCGGCTGCAGGTAGATGCTGACAGCGAAGCTCATGCAACGGCGCAATGTAAGCAGCCTCTGGCGCGTTCGATGGTCCGCCTGCCGGAGAGAACCAAGGATAGCGAAATGGTCGCGGGGGGAGGAGGAAATGACGTCCACAGCCACCGGCGTGATAGGGTGCAGGTGAAATGATGCGTCGGGGCGATGTCATGCTACAGCCTGAGCATGTGTCGGCAAGGCACAGTATAAGTAAATGCTGCGCACGAATGTCCATCGTCCGCGTCATCATCGGCCACTCGCCCGGCGGCCACGTGATCAGACCTCATTATCATACCTCGCGACTTCGTGGACACCGCACGGGCTCCCAAGTACAACCGTTTATCGTACGTGCAAGGGATCACCTACAAACTAAGCAAAATAACATGAAGCAACGAGGGAATAAATGATGGCCGCACAACGCTGGGCTCGCAAAAACCGCTGACAAGTCAGTGCCGCCAATTCAACGCGCTTTCCGATTGCGATGTCTTCCTCATGTCCTCACCCTGATGGCCTACAACTCCCAGGAAAGCCTGGGAATAGAGGAGAGTCTTCTAGCAGGCTTTACAAACACCGGGAGACGCATACGCAGTGAGCGGTGGTGGACCAAGCGGGAGAAGCTGCTCGAGCAGGCCGGATACCGCCTACGTCCTCGCTTCCGCTAGGACTGGAAGCCATCTTGGAAGGGCACGAGCATCACTGCGGTCACGAACGCGGACGACGGGCAGCGCAGCTATCTGAGGTCTTTCCGGCGTCCATCTGTGCTCAACAACCGCGCTGATCGTGACGTTTCTGCCAGCTCCGGATCGCACTACTGGACTCACGCGACACGCATCTCGGACGGCCCGCCCGTCATGCTGAAGCGGGTCGTATGAGTTCGACATTGCTACATCTCTTGCATCGGAGGAGCTCATGTCCGACCCGCACAACCATATTCTCATGCTCTGATAGTCCTGTGAGATTCCAAACGTCGCAGGCGAAACTGATTCATTTGGCTGCCAGCACTGACGAGGTCAGGAACGGACGGAACGGTGCGCCGTACCCATATCCTTCCGCGCGTTGCGCTATTACGGTCGACTCGTCGCACGGATATATGGCCCTCAAATACTCCGCGTCATTTCCGCCGCTACGAACTACGACAGGAAAAAATACACTCCACACCCAACTGCTTGCCTGCAAGAAGTCGTCATGATGTTTCGTCGATCGTGAAACCGTCGTGCGTCATCGAATGCACTAATCAAGCTCGTCGAATGAGCGGTCGGACAGGAGGACCGCAGCCAGCGCCTGCTCCGGACTGTGGAGAGCGTCAGCGCGGGAGCTAGATAAAATTCCGGAAGGCACATACGTGACCGCACGACGGGAAGAGCTGTCAAAGTTCTGACCAGTGAAGCGCTCCTCAAGCTCGCGGCGGGATGCAGGCGCCGTAGTCGGGACATTCCCGGTGCCGGCGAGTGGCCTCCTTGAGAGGGGGGGTAAGTCGAGGAGGTGATGTTTGATGAGCTCTTCGATGTCGCTTCGACTAAGGATACGCTCGCGGCGGGATGCAAGCGCCGGAGTCGGGACAGGTGCGGCGTTGGAGTGCGGCTTGAAGATGGGGATCAAGTCGAGGGGACGTTTGCCGTTGAGCTCGTCGATGATGCTCTGACTGATGAAGCGCTCCGCGAGCTCACGGCGGGACGCAGGGGCAGGGCTCGGGACAGGTGCGGCGCTGGAGTGCGGCTTGAAGATGGGGATCAAGGCGAGGGGACGGTCGACTTTGAGCTCGTCGATGATGCTCTGACTGATGAAACGCTCCGCGAGCTCGCGGCGGGACGCACTACGAGCTTCACGCCTACGCATGTCACAGTGTCAGCATCACTCCAGCAAAACCGCCATTGAGTTGGACTGACTCGGAAGACGAGTCCGCGAGGGCAGGGTACGCGGCCGAGGCGGCGAGAAGGATAGTAGCGAGGGTCGTGGAAGAGTGCATTATGGACGTGTGAAAGATAACTTGAAGTAGAAGTCGTTACTGGTGGGGTGTGGGTGCGCAAGAGTAGCTCGTGATGAATAAAGACGTTGAGGCTACGAAGGCGGCATTAGCGCGGTGCGGATGAGCATGGAGAACTGCGGGGACTCACCAACCAGTGCCGTGGTATAAACGAAGTGAGCGAGGGCTGAGGAGTCCTCGACGTCCGCCGACATTCTTTATACGGGAAGCAGTTGTGGCGTACGAGTGCTGAACACTGCCTGGTCGGCGTCCATCATTTAGCGCAACTCGGGGGGTGAACCCACTCTGATGAAAGAACGTAAGGAGGCATCAGCGGCATGGCGGTGGTGAAGCCTACGATCAGTGCCGCCCGAGGAGGGGAGGCGACCGTGGTTTTGCCACTCATCAGGTGCGCTCAAGGCATCGCAGACGACTGTATATCGCTTACGAGCATCGGGAAACCACGCGATGAGGATCACGATGCCCAGCGCATCCGAGTCCTGTGATGTGGTACCCAGGTTGAGCAGAAACCAGTAACGAGCTTGATGTATGCGGCGCACGAGGTCAGTGGCGAACCAAAAGTACTAGTGTCATTCGTACCGGTGACGTCCATAAGGTCTGCACGAGGCAGCCAGTGATCTCTTGAGTCATGTTCAATAGTGCTGTGCGCCGACCTGCTACAGATTCTTCCCGTTTCTGGAACCCAGTAGCGAGGCGAATGAATGGAAATCCGTGGCTCGACTTCTACCACACGTGTTAGCGAGGCATAGCTATAGGACGCAGAGGAGATGCGGCGCACGGATGTCCCTCGTTGTCATCGCCGCCCCACAACCTGCCCGTCTCCATCTGTGCAGGCGTCATCAACACGACGTGATGCGGTGCAGTTGCGCTGCCGGAATGTCAGGCCTGCGAGGCTGACCTCTGACAGCCAAGGTAGTTGTCTGCGAGCGGATGTGAGTGAGTAACAGAAAAGAAAATTTGGACGGCGTACGGGTCGTGAGTATGAATGAGTTCCTCTACAACAATATGAAGCTTGAGGTACAGGCCTGAGCTTGAAGGCAGAAACCTACGGGTTCAAGCTCGAGTGGTTTCCAAGACAACTTGAAGTTGTCTAGTGTCCTTTGACGATGACGTGCGATTCCAACGCGCTGCCAGTGGTCAGACATCGATGAGCGCGACTCTGCAGAAAGTGGGTGACCGCCAGTCCCTGCACCGACATGCAGTCAGCCTTGTATCCGCCCGAACATATGTGATTGATGACGCACCAGAGCTATACCGATGGCCAGCGACCAACGAAGACGAGGCGAAAAGGCAAGAGGCCTATAGATCTACTAGATCTCCGATCAGGGCAGAGGGCGAGCGCTGTGGCGCCCACGTGGCCAGATCGCCACCCCGCCACACCGCGGCCGCGATCCCAACTTCATGCGTACGACGCTTGCTCACCGCACTCATCTCATACTTACAGCCTGTTTCAAACGACAACCCAGGGCGTACACGCTGACGTTTTTCCTAGACGAGGACACTGTTTTGGCAAGCATACACTCGCAGAAGCCCGCGCAACTTGTCCGGGCGAGTCGTCCCCTGGCCCACGTACATGGGGATAGAGGTCGGACTAGAAGAAATCTCGCGTAGAAACGAGGGTAGAACGACTAGAAGGAATCTCGCATAGAAACGAGAGTCAAACGGTGCGCGGGCTATGTATTTTCTCTCTGCATCGATGACACAGTCTACAGACACCGCGCACGAAGTTTTTGCAGTGCGACCGTTGCACAATTTTTCGATACTCGTTGACACGGCAGGCGCCCGACAATGCTAGATCGTTTTCTATCGTTCCATTGGCGAGGAAGCGGTGCGTGGCGGACGGTTTTGCCGCCCTGACTGTATCCTCACGGAGAGAATGGCAGACCGGCAAGAGGCCAGGGCAGGCCCAGCTGGCCAAAGAAGAGTGGGCGCACGTCGTCTTGTTCTGCGTGTGATGAATACTTACTGGACACTGATTCCGTACTTTCAGTACGTACGCTGGTCGCCAGCTTGCGCGGAACGGGTCTCAATCACGGCGCTGACCAGCAAAGCTTCGAGTTGCGAAGGCGGGACCAGCAGGGTGAGTACGAGCGTCGATCGCTCGCTAGCATATACTGATGCCCTATATGGAGGCTGCCAAGCACGAAGAGAGTAAGTATCGCCATGTGCGTCGACTAGGTGGCTTGTCCGAGCGCCAGCGCAGCCCCTCTCGTCGAACAAGACGAAGGACGCACGGTGCAAGCGCAGGCGCCCACGACCAAAGGTGCGTGTCCGAGCTCTCAACGCTCTTCAGGGCTTACTGATGCGTCTGCATAGCCAGGGCCTCAAAGGACGAGTGACACGGCGCACTGACAAGCTCCGAGGCTCTTCAGCGCGTCCGAGCACGCGCTCACGAGGGGCCCTGGCGACGCAAGACTCGTTCTGGCTCTCAAGAACCACGAGATAGCGACACAGCTGGCGGCAGCAGAGTCTGCTGGTGCTGGCATGGAGTGCGGGAGGCGAGTCGGAGGCGAACAGGGGGCTCGTAAAGCGCTGACAGGGCTGGCGCAGTGGTAAGGCGCGCCGGCGTGCGCTGCGCTGCCCTCGCGCAAAGCAACTCGGTAGGCGGGCACACACCGAGGCGCCAGACGTCACTCGCGGTCAGCCCAGCAAGGTCGAGGAGCGCTGGAGAATGCGTGATGGGCGAGTGGAGGGGTGCAGATAGGGAATTCATGCGCTGGCATGGACGGGAAACGCTCAGTTGCAGGGAAGCAGTGACGAGCGCGGTACGACAAGTGAGTTGCATGGGTGGGAGCGAGTTCTGTCGGGGCGCACCTTGCGCCAACACCACAGTGGTCCTCCTATAATACACCGCTCTCTGCTCGAAGCCCTGCGCTTGATGTTGTTTATGCTGGCGCTTGCGAATGTGTTACTTGCGCATGGTAGTGTTGCGGATTTCAGCGTCTTTGCCTGCACATAATTGGGGGAGAGAGATGAATTGAAGAGCGGGAAAGGGCGAGGGGAGAAATTGCTGCAAGAGTTGCTGACAAAACTAAGACAAAACAATGACAAAAATACACGGTGACACGGTCACCCGGCCCTGGCATTGCTCCGGTCTCCATGATCCTCTCACACACGCTCCCATCTGCTCTTGCTCTGTCTGATATCTTTCGCTTGTGAACTCACACCTCGCCAACGAACCTAGTCCACATCCTCGGCCGTGGCATGTGAGCCGCCAGCTGGCACGCTCGGGCGACGACAGCGGGTTGCGCGCTGTCAGACTACGGTGCGCTGAAACTATCAAATATCATTGTGCGTCCTTCATCTGACGCCAGCATAGCACCGTCGCCTACGCCCTGTGCCACATACGTGTACGTCTGCGTCAGCAGCCAGCAACTTGAATGTCGTATCGCACGTCTTCTGTTCATCAAGAATTGAACCTGCGTGCCTTCTCAAAGGCCCCAAACCTTCTCCCCCGCCTGGGAATCCCAGATGCAAATTGGCCTATCGGCTGAGCCCCAGACGACGCACCTAGTGCACCTACCATCGTAGGAGAGCGCGACAGACTGTGCTGGTCCCTCGAACGTCCCCGAGTCGATGTCGGTGAACTGGAAAGCGCTATCAGATTGGCTTCACCGGTAAATTCTGCGCGATCGGCCTTTTCAGCAATTGATGGATGAACCTCGCTGTATTGGAGGAAACGCCGTGGGATGGTTCTCTTCGTCACCGATTCCGTGAACTCCAGGAAGCTACCAGAGTTCAAAGCCGTCGCATCTCAGCCGGGATAGGAAAGTGCTACTTTGTCGCTCCGTCGGTCGGTGACATAGTCCCTCGGAAGCGGGACTTCGTGGTTACCAGCCTCAGTCTGAGAAGGGCCCAGGCACGGAGCTCAGGAGTTGCCATCTCTTGATCGATCTATCATCGGGAACGCCAGGACAACTACGTCATGCTGTGAGAACGCTCTCTGGACGTTCTGTATATAATTGAGCTCACCATGCGAAAAAAATCCAGGCGAACTTTCCACCCACAATGTCGTCTGCCTCCCTTCCCCCACCGCGCCCCAACCAGGCCTATGCCACCGTCTCAGCCCTCGAGTCTGGCGCTCTCCATCTCCCCGGCGCGATGTTCGTCGACCCGCCGCCCGCCGCGCGCTGGGAAGTGCCCACGCTCTCCTTCCTCCTCCGCCACTCCGCGAGCGCAGCCTCGCTCGTCTTCGACCTCGGCCTCCCCACCACCATCCGCGCGTTCCCACCGACATTCCTGCCCGTCATCCCGCTTTTCGAGCCGCTCACCTTGCACAGCGCCGCGAGCTCCCTCGAGGCGGGCGGCCTCGACCCGAGCACCGTGGACCAGGTGCTGCTCTCGCACGTGCACTTCGACCACATCGGCGACCCTGCGCCGTTCGCGCGCGCGACGTTCCTCTTCGGCGCGGGCGCGCGCCCGCTGCTCGAGCACGCGTACCCGGACGACCCGCAGAGCAAGATCCCCGCGGGGCACTTCCCTCTTGCGCGCGCGACCTTCCTCAGCGACAGCGCGGGCTCGGAATGGGCGCCGCTCGGCCCGTTTCCTCGCGCGCTGGACCTGTACGGGGACGGCAGCGTGTACGTGGTGGACGCGCCGGGACACATGCCCGGCCATGTGAACCTGCTCGCGCGCACGTCGGCGGACGGCGCGTGGGTGTACCTCGGAGGGGACAGCGCGCACGACTGGCGCCTCGTCACGGGCGAGGCGCAGATCGCGCACTATCGTCTGCCGGGGTCGGACGTCGATGCGTGCGCGCATGAGGACGAGGAGCAGGCGCGGGAGCATATTGGGCGGATACGGGAGCTGCGGGCGCTGCCGCGGGTGCAGGTGTTGCTTGCGCACGATGTGCCGTGGTACGAGGAGAACCGCGGTGGGGCAGCGTTCTTCCCCGGTCATATTCCGCCGCTGTGAGAGGAGAGAAGGTGAAGGAAACGCGGTACCGACACGGTGTTTGTACGATAGGAATGGCGAGCATTCTAATACCCGGCCGCAGAGAGTCGTTGTCGCCAGAGCAAGCCATTAGTACGGGTGAGTTTCTGTCGGACAGCTATCTATAGCTTGGACTCTGGAGGCAACATATCATCATGCATATTTTGATTCATTCGATTCGTCTCGGCGGTGTCTCGATCTCAGGACACGTGTTCGCAATCCTTGCGGCGACGGCGATGCTGACTCAGCTCACCTTTATCCTGACGTCCATCATCACGTCGTCTCTGCAAGCCAGCGCGCCCATCCACGATGACCGATCGCTCAGCATCGTTTGCGATTTACAGTGAACTCGCTTCGTCAACTATCCATTACGGCCCACCGTCTGCTCTCATGCAGGCTCGGGCACCCCGCACCTCGCGCAGTATTGTGTTGACCCTTGGCCACGAATGACACAACCGCGCAAGCCTTTGATGTACGTACGAATGTCCTGAATCTGACTTTGTACATGCTGGTGCTCATACCACTCGCAGACGTGCTGAAAACCCCGCACCTGTCACCTCCACTGCAGGCTCGTCAAACCGCCATATCGCGACGCCCCACCTTCTCTGGATGGCGCCTATACAGGCTGATGGGATGGTCAGATTGAGTGTCGCTGGTGATGGTGTGTGACGAACGGTGTGTGGGCAATAACCTTTATCTGCAGTTCGTTGACATTGCCTGTAGACCCCGCCTGCCCCGCGAAATTCCGCGGCCCCCGCCGTCGTTCATCTCTCAGGCATCAACAGCGGACGCAAATCCTCTACATTCGCTCCAAAATTCCACTTCACGATCCATCGATCCTCGTTGGCAGGCGGACACTATCTACAGCGTTGGCCATATCTTCACGGACGTCCTCACTGCTGTCGAAACACATTCCGCGGCATTTTATTGGCTATCACAACGAGAAGCCGCGGCAAAGGCCACATCAGCAAAAGCCTCCCACCTGAATTCATATGAATTTCTCTGAATTCACTCGAATTCACGGATTAGACAATTATTTTAGTCCAACGCCGCCTATCCGTAAGCTAACGATAAATTATTGAACATTCAGGGACTGCACTGACGGTTGTCACGCTCATAACCGATACAAAATTTCGTATAATTTCATTGTAGCCTCATGCAGCGTTCTTTCAAGCGGCAATACATATATTCATATTTCTACTACGTACATTGGACTATCTACGGAATTGTACACTGGCTCGCAACAATGGGGAGCCGGAACGAGGGCCGCTGGGCTGAGCAAGCCCCGGATGACGCGCGCCCACCGTAATTACATGAGGGTACCATAGCAAAGTAGCGAGTGCAGCATGAAAGCGAGCGTGAGCGAATAAAAACGTGAGCCACAGACGCACCAGAAGGAACGAACTGATTACGTGTCGAGATGTGGGCAGCGCGCAGCCATCCGAGCTTGCCGTGACCGGAAGGTAGAGGCGCTTGCGCACAGCGAGTGAGGGTGAGTGGCTACTGAGCGCGACAACATGTGGCGAGTCCGGGACAAGTAGACCATTGGGAAAGCGAGAGCAGGCGAGAGCGCGACACGAAGGTACGTACCACGCCATAGGTTGCAGTGGCTGGAGAGAATCGTCGCGAGGGCCGGCGAGAGGTGATTTCTGCGCCGTCGCATGAGCGCGCGCAGCCGCACCATGGACGCATGAGACTCACCTCGACTATCTCAGCACACAAAGGGAGAGCCGCTCGTGCTTGAAGCGGGGCCTCCTCGAATGTCCAGCGACAGCGTGTCACCGTCCAACGACGCCGGGGGACTCCCCGCTGGCCGCGGCAAGGGTGTGCTCGATGACCTGTTGGATATGAGTGTTAGACCGCTTTGTGAGCGCGGATGTCGCACTGGAGAGGCTTGCCGGGACCCCCCAAAGCCCATGTACCAAACTCAGGACCAAGAGCGTCTCGGTAATCCGCCACGTCGCTGTTCTTGCTCGAAAGACTTCAACTGTAAGTTGACATTGGGGGAGATGCAGACAGAGGGAGGAGAAAGCGTGAGGGGAATGTTTCGCGAGCGAGGTGTACAGGTTGTTACCGCAGAGGTGGAAAGTGGAAGCGACAGAGAACGGGGCGAGGATGGATCAAAATTCAACATCCGGTCACGCGTCACGAGACTGTTTAGGGCCGGCGTCGGTCAGCCTTGCGCACACACCTCGCGCGTCGTCGTAAGGATTGTCCTGCACTGACGATCCTGCCGATTTAACCCACGAAACTTTGTAGGATGTATACGATGGCTATAATAAGGCTGCCTAGAAGGTTTCAAATACGAAGGGTCTTTGCGAGCGCGTGGATAGGCATGTCCTCTGTCTGTGTTACTTTTGTGACTCGTATGTGACTGTCGCTTATTTCGCATTATCTATCTTCACAGTCGCCAAATAATTTTCTCTGAACCTCACAGTCGCTAACAACCGCTTAACGCGGGAGGGTTTTCCTGATGCATGGGCCGCGATGAAGTACGTCGTCATATTTTACCTGATGAACAGGACGCTGATGATTCCCGCGCATGCAGTACGTCGTCTTACTGGCCGCGAGCTCGCGAGGAATGCGTCTCACTCGTGACGCGCTGACCACTACCATTTGCTGGAGCAAGCTGGTGAGTACGACTGATAACGTCCTTCGCGTGTATTGCTGATGGCTGGTGTGGTTCTTGCGCAGAATTGTCAGACGAAAACGATCAATACGGAAGAGGCTTCTCGCAGTAGCTTGTCTAAGCGCGAGCGCTGCTCTTCCCGATGAAGACGGGGTGGGTTATGTCTCGATCTCAGTCGAAACCGACCACGCCTTTCTTTCCTGGCCGACCCTGACCTTGTCCGGCGCTCGGTGGCCGGTGCCTGCTGTCGCGTGCAGTCGTTGATGCTTGATTTAGGCCATCGATGAGACAAGCGGCGAGGCTTGTGCTCTAGCTGCAGTCTTTATCTTTGCTTCGCTGACACCGTCTGTACACAGCTATAAGTAGACCCCGCCTGCCCCCCGAAGTTCTGCCGCCCCCACCGTCGTTCGCCTTCGACAGCGGACATAAATCCTCTTTATTCCCTCCAAAACCCCACTGCACGATCCATCGATCCTCGTTGGCAGGCGAACACTCTATCTAAAGCGTTAGCCATATCTTCACGGACGTCCTCACTGTCGAAACACATTCCGCGGCATTTCACTGGCTATCACAACGAGAAACCGCGACAAAGGTCATGGGCCGCGATGCAGTACGTCGTCATATTTTACCTGATGAACAGGATGCTGATGACTCCCACGCATGCAGTATGTTGTCTTACTACCGCGAGCTCGCGAGGAACGTGTCTCGTGACGCGCTGACCATTACCATTTGCCGGAGCAAGCTGGTGAGTACGACCGATAACTTCGTGTATGATATACTGATGGCTGACGTGGTTCTTCCGCCGAATCGTCAGACGAACACGATCCATACGGAAGAGGCTTCTCGCAGTAGCTTGTCTAAGCGCGAGCGCTGCTGCTCCTCCCGATGAAGACGAGGCGGGTAATGTCTCGTTCTCAGTCGACACCGAACACGTCTTTCTCTTCTAGACGAACCTGATCATGTCCGGCACAAAGCCAGGTCGGTGACCGGTGACTTCTGTCGCGGGCCGTTGCTGATGCGTGATTTAGGCCATCGATGGGACAAGAGACGGGGCTCTAGCTCTACCTCAAGTCTCGCCGAGTACGAGAAGCCCTGACGAGTAGCAGAACGAACGATGGATCTGGTAGCGCATACCAAGGACCGCGAAGGAAGCCGGAATAGCGCTCACTGGTCCGAGGCGCAGGACAAGGTGCTCCCTCACATATGCGGCCCCAGCAATATGTCGCCACGCAGCACCCCACAAAAGCGCGTCGGCCACGTTTGTCAACCCTACGACATGATGCATGACGCCTCCACTCCCGGCTGATGTCGCCCTCGGGTGACCCCACGTATGTTTTTCTTCTTATTTCCCCAGTTTACTCGCGATTCTTTGTCAGGTCAAACCGTCCCGACCCCGCGCAGAGTTCACAAGAGCGCGGGTAGATTTGGATACCGAGTATGGCACCTATCCGCCGGTCGCGCCTTGCGAGTCGGAGTGACGCGATGATTCTGCGAGCACAGTGCACCCTATTCGCCGAGTTCATTGATCAGTGTTGCGCATTTTATCGTCACGGTATGCTCCAATAGATGATTTTGTATCTAGTTGCTTTCTCGGGCCGCAAACGAGCGAATCCTAGTTCTGAGCTTCGACAAACTCATGGGTTGCGACGGCGACAAGGTGCTGGTCCATTGATATTGATGCCAGCCTCGTGGTGACGGAGGGGAAGGCGAAGGGGCACGCTGTGAGGTCAGAGTACAAACAATCTGACCGTGGCCGTTGAACCCTGGGCGCCTAGATTGTGATCATCAGATCTCCCATGCCCCGTCGACATACCGTCGACCGGCCTCTCCTCAACACCGCTGCCTATCCCCGCCCTCAAGAGATCCAGTTAAGTTTGTTAGACGATCATATCCACAACCCTCCCAAGCGACCCAGTCATCACAACAAGCTTTATCTTTCCAACTCGTCTCTGCAACCAGGGCGTGTGCCGCAGACAAGGTCAATTTTTCGTACGCCGCAACAAGGAAAACCGCACAATTCGCACCGCACGCCTTTGCGCGTTTACCCCATCGTCATCAAGCCAGAGTGTCAGTGAAGTCTTGAGGAGGGCGAAGGGCAGACGGTGATGACATGAGGTGCGCACTTCCAACGCCCAGTGATCCTACATCCGGACCTCAACAGCAACTCCAACAGCGTGCCAAAACGGTATCAGTCCTTCGCGTTTGAGTACCCGGACGTCGATGCTTGGTGGACCGATCAATCCGAGGTCAGCACGCGTGCTAGTTGTTCCTATGCTTCGCTCACCGGACGGAATACATAAATGTAGACGGTCAACCGCGCACGGGAGGGCTCTCCTCTCCATGTCCAGGCCCTCGCATATCTGTCCAATATCCCTCAATTATGGCAGGAGGCCGTCTATGGCATCGAAGGACTATTCTGCAGCCTTCTTGCTGTATCAAAGATATTCTCAGATTTCACGGATGCGTCCCCTGCTGCTCTCGACGCCATCAGCTGTGCATATTGGAGTTTCGTCGGCGTAACTTACACCTGTGGGCCGGTGGCAAACAAGAACGTTCCCGGATATCTCTACGACCACCTCATTTCCCAGATCGCCTCAGCCTGGGAAGGCATATTCCATTGGTCCGTATTCTTCGACACACTCTCTTCTCATATGACGGCCATAGAAAGAAGACTTGTTCACAAAGTCACCACACATACCATCAGTCTCGTTTTACGCCATTTGCCGGCGCGACTGCTTGTGGTTGATACCGACGGTATTGCGGAGCTCGCTGCATCTCTCTGGATCAAAGACATCAAGTACAAACCAATGGAGAGACATGGGTCAGAAAACCTGGTATCGGTTTTGTTAGGCCATAGCAACACAGAAACATCACTTCTTCAGCGCTTCGTAGAGGCGACGGGGCTCCCCGCACACACCGCGCGCATCGCACTGTCCCATCTTCATGGCGCGCTCAAAAATCCCGGGTGCACACCTTCCGCTATACGCGCGCATATCGAGGTGCTCTGCAGCCTGGCGTGGAAATTGGACCCGATGCTACCTGCGCTCGTCGACCAATGCGGCGTGTCGGTAGCCACGCGGGCAGCCATTGCGCTTGCACGCAGGCGCGACCATGAAAATACCGACACACGGTTCGCCGTTATAAGGACCTTTGAACTCCTCGCAACGCTCTTCAACGCCATTGACATCGACTCCCATCACCACCGGACCTCCGTTCGCGAGGGTCTCTTCCAAGCATATGTCGAGCTTTTTCCAGTGCTTGATAGGTATGATGCCGAGGGAGAGCTGAGAATAGTCATGCCTCTCAGTGACCTGCTCCCGCGGCACGTTACCATCCCGTCATCTGTCATTGTCATGCATGAGAGCTTCCGCGCTCTCAACGTGGACATAGAATCGGGGTCCTTCAAGGAGAGTACGCTGAAGGAGGCCTGGCGATATCTGGCGAAGGAGACGGAAGAAAACGCTGATCTCAAGGATGTATGGGACAAGATATCTCAGGCACGTTGCGACTATGTGAGTGATGATGTTCAGTACGTCTTGGCGATACGAGTTTTGACGGTGCCCGCATAGTGCCGCATACTGGTCGACAAGTCCACCTTGAAAAGATGCTCTCGATGCAAGTATATCCTCTATTGCTCCCCAGCATGTCAGGCTGCGGGATGGACTGGACACAAAACCTGTTGCTCTGTCTATCGCCAACTTTGTACGTATCCTACCCATTTTCACTGCCACTGTAGGCCAACTATCATGCATGCAGCTATACGGCTTGGAAAATGTGCCCCGACCAGAGCTGAAGTCATATTTGCACAACGCATGATAATGACATACGCCCATGATCAAGCGGACACTCTCCACTCCCTGGCCGAGTCAAATTATCCAGGTGTTCCGCTCTCCCAAATCGCCATGTGCATCAACTTCTTTGAAAAGCCACCGCGCAGCTACGCGCTCGACTTCGTCTACATACCGAGCGAGGCTGGCAATGCTCAGGAAGTCACGAAAGACGTGGTTCACAACGCTCAGAAGATGAATGGGGGTGCATCACTGCTCCAAGGAGTCACGGTGATCGGAAGGAGGGCACTGTTTTACACCATGGTGGTTACCCCGTCGATGTGGGATATCTCGGAAGATGGCATGAAGCCGATGCTAGATTTTGACGTTTCCTTCCCGAGGCTAGCGCTTTTCGAGGACGGTTTGACTGACGCCAAGAAGTATAAGCTCCACTGATGTCGCTGCCGCAGACCAAGTTCACATGCTCCATATCCATATCGAATTCTACGGCCTTCTTTCCTAAGATCGTGCGTTCTCTTGCTACTTCCTCGGCGGTCTAATCCTCACGCCAAATTCATCTTATCAAGCGAACTTATGTGTGAGGCCTAGGTGCTGAGGGATGCGGGAGTCGTGTCACAAGGTCATGCTTGCAGGATGACGTCGCGCTCAGGCGAGGCCGCAGTGAGCCCGGCGGGAAGAGAGGTCAGATGTAGTATTGAATAGCTACTGCTTCGCATAAACACTGGACGTACACCGCTGTATTCACATTTGCTCTATATGCTTACGGTCGCTATGTGGCACCATGTCTGCTTGCCCACAGCTCTGATGCGACGTGCAATACCCCAAAAGAGCACGGAGATTACAGCATGAGCAGCCGCTTACCAGCGTAAATCAATCACTTCAGTGCATGGGAGGCGACTGCCGTCGCATTGCGGCCAGTTCCGACGGGCGGAGCCATTCGCCGACTTCAAGACCGAGTTGGGGCGACGAATCAGAATAAAAGCGCTCAGATAATATCTGAGGCTCTTCTGGGTCTGCGCAAGACGAGGTGACGAGCAGGAGGATATAAAAGACGGGGAGTATCCGGGAAGAGCTGAGAGGATGGTCGGCCGAGGAACCTTGGCCAAGTTGACGCGCTGTGTAACTCATGCCGGCATTCATTCTTCTAAGTACTTTAGGCTACGTTAAGCGTAAATGGGTTGCAGCTCTTCAATGATTCGAACAGAATCGCGCGCGACCTGTGACAACATTAACTGAAATTTCTCAGCAATCGTGTGGCGGCCAGTTCCATCGTCTCAATGACACAGGTCTCAGTACTCACATGAAAGTTTGCCTCCCAAAGTCCTTTCTGCTGCAGCGATCACAGCCTGAGCTCCCCGCCGAGACCAGTGATCAGTTTCTCTCGCGTTGCCACCGACGTTGGCGGGTAGGAATGTTCACGCTCAAGCGCCTGCGATTGCGTCAAGGCCTCCTTTGACGGTACGAAGAGGGCCCTATACTTCTGGGTGATCACAACGGACATACGCGCAACACCAGGTGGCCTCAGTATCCCTCGTAGACGGCCCAAGCTACTAATTGCATAGGGTGAGCATGATTAGCTGTTGTAGCCGTATGGTTTCATCTTGGCGACGCCCAAGAGCAATGAGAGAGGTTCCGAGGGTGCGGGACGCAGCTATTCAGGAGATGTAGAGCGAGTTTCTGTAGAGAAGCTGGGTGAAGGAACAGCGATGAGGGTTTTAGCTAAGATGTAGTGCAATCAGCGAATAGGCACCGGGTGGAAGGCAGTGATGTGGCTCACGTTCAATATTCAAGTTGCCTGACGCGTGCCACTACTTCCTGCTGTGTGTGCGCAAACCAACGTGTTTGGAAGAGTCAAGGCTTGTCAGAGCGGATACACGCCCTGCGGCCTTGTTGGCCGCCAACAGCCACCACTAGTGCTACAGACACGGAAAAGGCGTAGCCGAGGGCATTGGTGCTTGAAGAATGGCTCAGAGCCTAGAGGTACTGTTGTTGATGTTCTCGAAGTCCCATGGTCGGCCGAGGGCGAGCGTCGTGGCGCCCACGTGGCGCGCCTCTGAGTCCCGATGTCATCTCCCGTGCTGAGCCCCCACTGGCAGGATCCCGCGCGATGGCGCAGGAAGATGCGGGCGAAAGGTGCACGTACTCTGATCTTCTCTCGGCCTCGCTGGCACCGTCTGTAGACCCCGCGCTCGCATCAAGTCAGGACTTGCACCGCCGTCCCCGGGCCCGCATTCCTCCTCTCCCCACCATATCATGATCTTCACCTTTATTGACCTGCGGAGCAACATGCATCATCTCTCTTGGCAAAGATGTAGCGTGCAGCGAGCGGCGCATAGTCGTTGCAGTCTTCAAGCTCAAAGGCTACTGTATAACGGCCGGTGCAAGCAATCGCGATGATAGACGAGGGTCAGCGTCAACGACGCCAGCCTCAATCAACATGCAAGTGCGTCAATTCTCCTCTCGAATTGTACATATGTCCCTAAAACGAATTCTGGTTCTGCAGCCTTGTGAGTCCTGGAGCCACCTGCTTGCATGTTGTCGATTCCACGCGAGGAATGCACTCACGACGCGCTGAAATGCACCCATCAACAGGTGCGAGCGCGAGCGGGAGCAAGGTGAGTGCGACGGTAGATCAATTGCGTGCAGCATATAGTGACGCTCGGTATTGTAGCACTGAGAGACGAGCACGAGCAACTAAGTAGGGTAAATGCGCTCGGCGACTGGCAACTTTTGTGAACCGTACAGCAACCCTTCTCATCGAAGACGATGTGGCGGTCGTGTCTCGAGCGCAATACCCACGGCGCTACTTCAGGTAAGTCGTGCTAATGGATTGCAGCGCCACGCATTTTCTCAGAGATGTATGATATTATAATAGGCCTAAGTTGTTGCCGGTGACTCAGTGCTGACTCGTCACTGACGGGCTTTCGGAGTTAGAATGCGCAGCCAGATTTTCAAAATGCCCCTATCCTCCCTCCTCACCTGCACCATGCCGCGCCCCACCAATCTCTTGTTGGACGGTATTGACTATGGCAAACTCTACCCTTCGAAAAAGACAGATTACGGGAACCTACTCATCCCTCAGTTCGGGTGTTACATCGCGTTCACACTGGACCCTGTCGCGACGGTCAGCATTTACGAGGACGCTATAGCGACCGAGGAGGCTAAGGCGATGCCTAAACGAACCTACGTAGGCTTCGTTGACACGGTGAGCTCTTCTGCGACCTTCAAACTGCAGCAGCTGAATGGTACGTTCCAGGCCTTGGGCTTACCATCCCCTCTTCGCCGCTACCACAAGTGTAGATGCTCTTTTCTCAGTCAAAGCCCCCCAGCGCCCGACCCCATGCGCTGCATCGAGGAAGGTTTCTGTGTCGCGATTGGGTCTTCAAAGCACCCCAACGGACGCAGGAATATATATCCGTCGCCCCCTCTTCCCACAGGCTGGGGCACGCTGTATCATCATACAACCCAATCCGTCTCTCTCAAACTCCCCACAATATCGCAAGGTTATAGCGGATGCTCGAGGCTGTCCAACATTGATATGGCCGTTCTCTACATCTCCGAACAGAACGACCGCTACTCTCAGCGGTTGAGATTGCAATCTCGGTCTTTCTCTTCTCCCCCAGCTATTCCTGACCGTCCAAAATCTCCCTCAATCGTCGTACGTGCACCAGACCTGCTGCAGCAGATCAATGCTAAATCATGCGTACAGGATGAGAGCCCCAAGATCGAGGGGAAGGAGCGCCTTCTCGTCGATCGCTTCCTGCATGCGACTGACGCTCTCGGAAGAGATGCGCCGGCTGGAGGCAGTGACCGGGGCTTGCGCGACGCCGAATCTCAACCTGACGGGACGTCAACTAGTACCCCTGAGCCCGGAAAATCTGCTCGTGACTCGGAAGTGGCGCTCGACAGTGTGCTCGACAGGTTTGGGGATGTCGCTGTTCAGATGGCGCAGGATTTCTTTGGGTTTGAGGATCCAAGGGACCGATTTGTTCCTGTTGCTAACTACAGTCGGGACTTGTCGACTGTCAGCGTGCTCAGCGACGCACAGGTTCTGTTGGAAGATATGGTGGCCTTGAAGAAGTAAGCTCTTTTCGTCCCAGTATCATCGAAATGTCAATTGAGCCTCCATCCCAGAATTCAAGACAAAGCAGAGGAGCGGCTGCAGCAGAAAGCGACAACGGCCTCCGTGTCTGCTGCGTCGGAAAAGCACACGCATAACCGTAAGCTCGTCACCATCGGCCCAGGCTCATGACCCTCCATGGCTCTCCATATCTCATTGCATATCCTCAGGCGTCACAGTCAATGGCGTTCCACCCGCTTTTCGTGCGCCCACATACGCTGAGGCTGCCGCGAAAACCATCAAGACACCAGGAGCGGCTCAGGCTCGGCCTCGCACTGACGGGGGGTCAGCAGCAGCGGTTGTGCCCACATATGCTCGCGCCGCCGCTAATGCCGGTGCGCGCGTCAGGGCACCAGTAGCGGCTCCGCCTCCGCCTCGCGCTGATAGTGATGGCGGATCGGCAGTGCTTGCGGAACACGAGACGAAGAACGAATGGGTCCATGTCTCGAAGCGGAAGCGACGCCCGTGAGCCTCGTCTGACTTCTGAGCGCTCACAAGCATCCAGTCAATCCCACCGGCATTTATTGCCATGCTTCAGTAAGTACTTCGAGCTGCTCATGTTCCACTCCACCGCTCGTTCGCTCTCTATGGGCGCACTCGACTCGATGGCCTTGTCATTCGAAGGAAATCTGAATTTTAGGAATTTTAGGAACGTATATGCTGTGCCACGTTGCGATCCTCAAGAGCAAGCGAAGTCGAGTCAAAAGGCCTGCAGAGCGACGGGTGCGTGCTGTAGAATAGACGACCCGAGCGTCAGACGAGGGCAAAGGCTCACGGTGGTACCGATGAGAGGGTCTAGAGTTGCTGCGGGCCGTGTGTCCCTCGCTCGCACCGCTCGCACGCCACTTCGCTCATCCCAATCCAAGCAAATCCACGAATACATGATCACGGCAATTGAGGGAATCGTAGCATGCGTCAGAATGGGGGCGAATGTAGAAAATAGGGTACACACCAGGTCCCCTGTAGCGCGCGGATTTAACGAATCATAGCGATGGTCCAGTCAAGTTCGTTCTTGAGCGCGAGCGTGCGTTTGTGCAGGAGGCATGGCATGGGCGGACATCGTCACTGGTGGCTTTCCAAGCGCAGGTGGGCATGGCAGGCGGGGCTTGCGACCGGCTTCCTATAGGCGGTAGATGACCTGGAAAATGAGGCGTAAACAAGACAGCGGATAGCAATGTCGGAAAGCAGGAGAGCAAATCGAACGACAAAGCAAAACAGACAGAGAAGGCTCACAGATTGCCGACGCGTACCTGCGTTTGCGGTTCTCATCAGTGCATCCTGCCAACTCATCGTCGTACGTCTTGATGTGCCGTCGCAGGTCCATTTGCGGCTATTCCCTTACACAACAGGAACCGCGTGCGCAACTCGATGCTGGCTTGCGATGTGTCGAGGATCCGGAGGAGTGCGCGAGTCGGCGCGGGCGGTGAAGGACATGCTAGAAAGGTAGAGTGTCGGAAACGAGCCATGGATATGGTGCATCTCAATGACTCTGTGTGTGTGTCGCCTGGCTGTTGCTCGCAAAAGGTGGTTCTTGGGGGCAGAGCGTTATCTGCGCGGGCGCGTTGGGTTGACATTGAGCGTAAAACGTTGTGTCACCTACCTGGCGCTTCACATATCCATATGCATCATGTGCGTTCTCTAAAAGCGAGGCACGCCAACTTTGAAAGTCGTACATGGCAAGAAATGAGGGCGACGAAATGCTCAATGAGATAACCGACGTACGCACGGATGTCGTGCTGGGCCCGCTGCCAGCTTGCCTCCACCTTCTTCAGCTCATCCATCATCGCGAGCGTAGCGCGGGCCGGCGGCAGCAGCGCGGAGACTTGCGTAGATTGTCATTGACTCCAGAACGGCTGAGGTCTGCGTTGCGGGTGGTCAAGAGCACGATCTGGATCTAATTAGGGCAGAGGGCGCGTTGTGGCGCCCACGTGGTCTACGTAGGCGCCTCTGAGAGTCCGGCGACTCGTCGACATCCAACGCTGCACATCGCTGTCTCGCTCGCTGTATTCCCCTTTCAACATCCATACGGCGGCCTTTCCTCACGCCAAATGGCCTACTGCCGATCATGGCGAGTGCGCCGTAAGTAAGGTATTCTCTGCGTGACCCTGCTGGTATTCATACTAGACCAACAGCCTTGCGCAGAAGCCAACAGCACTCAATCTGAATGTCGCCTCCACCCGGCCCACCCGGTCCACAAGACAGCCATATCGCAACTCCCCACCTTGCCCGTTTGGCGCCTGTAGGGGAAGATGGGACGGGCAGGCTGAGGATCGCTGGCGATGACGACCGTTTTCGAACGGTGCGCAAATTCTCACTGTGTCTATCTACTTTGCTCACGTCGTCCATAGACCCCGGGCGCGCGACGTTGGGCTGACGCAGCCGGCCCACACTTCACTACTTTTTTGGTCCACATTCTCTCGCAACGACAGCGGACGCAGCCCCACCACTGCCCGATCCTTCGATCCTGGTTCCTCCGGACGCGGCGAACCTCTCAAGATCACGATGTGCCGCATTCGAAGAGCTGATAGAGGTCGATCACGCATGCGCAGGTGCTTATCAGGGCCGGAGCACTGGCGGTGCGCCGACTGTGGTATTGATGGGCTAGCACACAGAGAGAGCGATCGAGGGGAAATCAAGTGCCGGCGAGCAGCGTAGTCAAAAGTAGGTCAATTTTTCGCGTCGCAAATGCGCTGGATTCTGTATGCTGATAACAATATACGCAGTACACACGCCGTTGTTACCTTGGTTGTATGCGCGCGAGAAGCGCTTCTCTTTCGCGGACGGACGAGTAAGCACCCCGATACGGCGGACCCACGAAACCAGAGTAAGTATGACCAAGAGAGCGTTCGCGTGTAGCATATCCTGATGATCGGTATCCAGCAGCGCGAAGACGTGATGCATGATCATCGACCATGGAGCTAGGAGTTCGGCGGCTTTCAGGAACAGAGGCACTTCTCGTCAGAGACGATGATGGATAATGATGGCGGCCATGTCTCGAGAAGTATTCAAGCCCCACGGGCGCGTCCGAGCCGACTTGGGGCACATTTTGAGGCAGGCAAGCTGAGCGTGTGGTCGCTGTCTTATGCGTGGCCAGATAGTTCACATCCTCGACGGCGTGACGAGCGAGCATTTGGAAACACCATAGATATGTCCTCAGGCTGCGTTCCGCACTGTGCTCGTACTGCGACCTTCCCACCCGTCACCGGTGCACGCCTTGTTTGAGGCACCACCTTCCCCGACTCTGATATCTAGGGTTTGTCTCTCGGTGTCCGACTCAGAAGTAACTGTCTCTTAGGTGCAAGGGACGATTTCGGTGAAAAGAGTACCGGAGGTGTGGAGGATACATGTACACTATTTTGAGGCCATCATTTGTTCATAGTATTGTCTACGCACAATGAATTGCAAATCTCCAGGACCCAGTCCGGCAACGTGCTTGAATAACACCTCCGGCGGTGTCTGCCGTCGTATGGCGCGCATGCGATGCAGCGCGACTGACATTGTGGGACGGTTGGCCGGAACGCTAGCGGTCATGTCTTCGACTAGCGTCTGAAAGGCTGGAACATATGGCATGACTTCCTATATGGACGTTAGGTGTGCTCTTGCTCCTTTCGCTGTGAAGAAAATAGACTGACGTTAATCCAGTCGTAGAGGAGCATGCCGACTTCGTAGACGTCTCCAGCAAAAGGATTCATCTGCCCTCCTTTCCCGATCTCAGGTGCCCGTGTTGCCAGACGACCGTGAAACATGGAATCAACCGAGCACTCCTTCAATTGTGTTCCGAGACCGAAGTGGTGCGAATTTCCAAAATCCATCAGCAAATAGCGGATGGGGAACGTTCTGAAACCAATCGGTGATTTTGGTATCGTCCCGTGGTGGTTGATGGCGATATTCTCGTGAGAGATATCCTGTGCGGAAGGGGTCAGCGGTCATGTTAAAGTAACACGATGGAGTGGCCACACCAAATGAGCGATACGGTTCTCGTGAAGAAATGTTAATCCCTACATCAACACGCGCCTGAGCAAGTGCGCCATATACACATCAAGAACAAAGGGTGACTTACGGCCAGGAGCTGTTCAGCAAGCTCAAACCCTTCATGCGCATTTTGCATTTCTGGTTCGTCTGCATCATCGCAGTATGGCATGACAGCAAAGTTCCAGTCGTCGAATGCAAGAAATTCGATGACTGGAACCGTGGAATTGGCAGGATTGGACCGAAGATTGGGTGAGTTCAGATAACGCAGTATATCAAGTTCGCGGTGGTTCTGAGATCCCTTCGACACCATCTTGATGACAACGTCGCGATTCAACCTAGGGATGACGAAGGTGAGTGCGGGCGGCAGAGACTTCTGGCGTTGAACAGATACGACCTGTCCCTCGCCGCAAAGGCAGTAGCAATAAACTTCAGCAAGAGTATGTGAGGATCAGAGATGTGCACGCGATCCAATACTACTCTCACCGGGTCCATTCTACAAGCAAAATTAGGCCCCCGATCACCGTAGAGGCCAAATGAGTCTGCAGCAGGTGGCCCTGGCGCGGGTGGCAAGGCGAATATGCCCGGATCTTTGTGATTGCACACAAACAGCTCGTAGCCCTTCTTCCTGAAGAAAGGGCGGAGCTGATCCCAGGGGCTGCACCATTTCTCTTCCAATGACTTCCACTCCAGCCAAGATGCGGGAAGCTGGTGTGGGCAGGAAGGATTCACATCAGTGGGTCGGAGGTCATTTAGATAGCTCTCACCTCCATTTTGCTTCCTGGAGGAGTGTGGAGGTCGCGATGATGATCGAGCGCTCAGTGCTCTTCCTAGGTATTATATACCAACGCTAGGCTGATGCTTGAATGATAAGATTAAAGATCGCGGATCAGTCGTACCGTACACCAAACCCAAATAAAACAATCGATCGATATGGTAGCCGCTTTGAAACTGTTTCCATACGCGTTTGCTCATTATAATCCAAAGCGAGACTACCAAACGGCCCTGGTGCTCCTTTCTTGGCAAGCAATAGCATTGCAATTGTTAGAGCTCGGGGCACAGACGGAATTCGCAGCGGATCATCTCGAGGACAATCGAAGGAAAGTATCCATCATCGGACTGAACGAGAACCCGGGCGTCATCATCGAGCGCCGACTGCCTGGATGCATTCTCAGTCTGAACCACCAGTGAACGCGGCTGCTGATGTAAGTCGATCACATCGCGCCCGTCGTGAGTTCGGACCGTATCGCGCGGCCTCAATGATGTAGTCACTAGTCACCAGCACCGGTCACCGGTCACCGGCGATGGGGCGCTCCTCCGATGATCTCACCAACGACCCAATGAGTACATGAATCAGCTATGCTAGTAAGTATTCACTACATTCCTCTCCCGGACCGATGGCCCGTCCACATAGGTGTACGGTGACCGGTTGATATTCGGTCTTGCGGTAGTTGTCCCCGCTGACACCGCCTTTTTCAAAAGTGCCAGCTTCAGGATAGACGAGTGCCATTGCGCGCTGCGGTATCGTGCTCCAAGCAGAGCAGGTAACACGCCGTGGCATGTTGGAGTTATGACGGCGAGGTGTGTGTCACGGTACTCGTTCGCTTGCGTGTCGGTCAGCAAACGCTACGGTAGTTCAACATGGAAGAAAATTAGTGACGTTTCGAGAAACCCATCCGCGTGCCATGCAGAAATTGCGCAGTACCTCGATTGTACTCGAGGACGACTTCGAGGAGACGGTTGAGTAATATTATTGACCGCTGAGCAGTCCTAGGTGACATTTAAATTGGCCCTGGGCGAACCGGACTCTCAGCAACAGATGCCTTCAAGCACCGCTCATTCATCGACATCTTCCCCTGGACCTTGTCTCTCTTCGCGAAGTTCATGCTGCGGGCAACAAGCGAGACCGTAGATCCACCGCAGTCTTCTTCGTGTTTTGTGCAAAGCACTTGCCACAATCTAATCACGGAGCTCTGCTATTGTATTTCATCATGTATCAGCGTGTAAAATAATCATAACCCGGTCCGTCCCCACTTCAATCTAGCAGCCTGAATTGGGAAATAAAGATTTTCTACTTGAGAGGTGTATGCTCCGTATCAATCTATCCTTTTGTTCACTTCAACAATTGGTTCCGCCCAGTCGGCGTAGGCACTTTCTTTCTAACTACTCGTTCTGGGGCTACCGCTGGTAACCTTTTGTTACGAATGTGGTACGGCGGGCCTTCAAGGGCAGCGGTTCGAAAGCAAAGTGGTCAGGTTCTCTGATATATAAGAGCCCTCTACTAAAGCATGGAAGACCAGTTCAAACAACATCGCCTCCACAGACAGAAATCAAACACTTCACCGCAGTAACAATGAGCACTTATCCGAGAGCCGGGGTATGTTGGTCCACTCTGCTTCACACGGACGCATTCATATTCTTTATCAGATAGACTATCTGGTCATTGCTCAAGGTCATGGTAGTTATAATAAGGTGGGACAGCTAATCAAGCGTGGCAATACTACGGTGCGTGTGTCCATGCACACTTGAGACACTTGCTTCGTACGCTAACCTCTGTTACCCCAGGCCGACGATGCTGGGAACCAGATGTACAAGTTCAGTCGGACTGATGGGAGCGGCCATTTTTGGGCCCACATGGGTCAACTTGAGGAGCTTGAGGCTAACGCCACTATTGAAACGGTTATAGGTATAGCACGCAAGGCGACCTAGTTCGTAAGTCAAGTTGTTCGAGGCATGGATAGTCATGCTCACAAATCATGCAGACGGCTCTTCAGTGTCCAGCAGGGTCTATTGTACATGTGTCCGAATTAGCCTAGGCAACCAGTTGGAATCGATATATGCAGTTTGAGGAAATGCGTCAGTTGGGATACATCGTCAGGGAGCAAACGAACCACGTACCTGCATGGTAGGGAATTAAACGCTCTCGCAGTGCGTCAATTTGCGACTGTCAAAAGATATAGAAATACGAGTGGCACTCTGGAAGGCGGTCATAATCATGCTGTTGACATCGCGGTTTTCACGCAAAATCAGGCAACGCCTTCACACACTGGACGCTTACTTACCCGGAGTTTTGAGATGGCCTAGCGAGCTGGTCCGGAGACAAGATGTCTCAGAGGCATTATTGAGTATATCGGAGAACACAGACGCATCGGAGACCATAGTTACTCCCCACGAGCCTTGAGCGGTAGAAGCGGTGTGAGTTAATAAACCAGAAGCATGCAAAGATGTGAGTTTCGAGAGGCCGTCGCAAATTGCAGTACGCCACGAACCATAGGACGGATATGTGCAAGACGGGAGATCCACCTGTCTTTCAGAATTTTGTACGAGAAAGCGACGTACACCGACGGCATCGAGTCGCGGAGTTCTATCGTATCCCAAACGCTAATTGTGGGACATTCGAAGCCAGACTTACGCTGTCCATGGGCGAGCTGGAGTTAACTCTTGAATCCTGGATTTGAAGATGCGCGACGTGGCTCCCAGCACGTCAAGCACGTACACAGTCCCATCTCCGTTCAGGTCGAGAGCGTGCGGGAAGTGGCCAAGCGGCGCCCAGTCCGAGCCCGCGCTGTCGCTGAGGAAGGTCGCGCGCGCAAGAGGGAAGTGCCCCGCAGCGCCGGGTACGCGTACTCGAGCAGCGGGCGCGCGCCCGCGGAATGTCACGCGCGCGAACGGCGCAGGGTCGCCGATGTGGTCGAAGTGCACGTGCGGGAGCAGCACTTGGTCCACGGTGCTGACCCGTGAACGGGCCTGCCACCGTCTCCCCCGTCTGGATATCCCAGATGCGAACTGTGTGGTCGCCCGATCCCGAGACGATGCGCGTAACATCGGGGGAGAAAACGACAGATTAAACCCGCCTCGCCGCTACGGCCCCAGTCGGTGTTGGGTGTTGGGTGAGCACAGAGCGCGTAAGGGCCGAGTTGCTCGAGCCTCGAGGTAGCAAGATGGGCACTGTGTAATTTAACTATGGAGATAAAGGGTTATTAATACATTTTGAACAAGTTACGGGGCTTTACCTTGAGAATCGGAACCGTAAATGAGTGAGCTTCGAGTCTGGAATTGAAGTAGTAAGAACTGGATCATGATGAGAGACTGAGGTCGACTGAGTAAGCGCCCTGTCAACGCGGTAAATACTACGCGCCTTGCACCGTACGCGGCCTCACGTTGTCCTGTCGGACTTGTCATTTCAAGCTCTATCACTCTGCATCTTCGCACTCGTTCACGTCCTTCACTGTGCACCCGAATCTACATCATGATCAATCGAGTTATATGTTCGTTCGACCTCCCGCACACCGCCGACACGCCGATCGTCAGTCTCCTTGGAGTCCTTCTGCCCCCATACGGCGTCCGTGCAACGTCCGTGGTCCCATTCAACGAAGATTAGCAGTGCTTAGCAAAGATCGGCCTTCGTTGCGGTGCGATCCCCTTCATGACATCCGCCATGGTGATGCTCAGATACAGTAGCGACACTCCATACGACGCTCTATTCATGACATTGGCGGACCTCCGGCTCCAGCTTGCCTCAAGCCCTTCTGTACACCGTTCGTCATGCACATCGGATCATGTCGCTGCGTAGTATGGTTGATAGGGAGTGGTGGGGTACGTACTTACTGGGAACTGTGCCCTACACTTGACAAGCTGATTTATCCTCCAGCAACCACTCTCCCTCAAATCTACTTTGCTCGAAACGGCCTCAGAGGATAGCTATATGAGCTCTTGTCCACGTTTTCCTCTCCTTCGACATTCATCAACACGGGACAGTACAGACTGCGGCAGCATCGACCGGCCCGGCCAGGTCATGAGCGCTCCACTCGCCGTCTTCAATCTTGGCGCTTTCATCGCTGCTTGGAGATGTGGAATCGGTGCTCGGGCCCCGACCTGATAGTCAGGTACGACGAAGGTTGAAGAGTACGTGGTGCGTCTGATCGACTCTCATTGACCATGTTCGCGTGCTCATCTTTGTGCTAGGATCGGCAGTGTGTGCGAACAGTGCGTGACACTCACGCGGCGCAAGCGACAGTACAGTACGATGCATGAGAGATCATCGTCAGAGAGGACGACAACGTATGTCACAGAGGAGGTCGCGTGCGTGCGGCGAGGACAAGAGCGTGCGTGGTTTTCTGGCAGCTCGTCTTATCGCTAGCTAAGCTCCGAAATGTGTAGGAATACGAAGATACCGGGTGGAAAGCGGTCGTGGGTGTGTGCTGCTCTGCGTTCGGCGACATGGTACCGACAAACCGTCACGATGTCGCAGCCCCGTTCATCCATGGGTTCAACTTTGACATGAGCTGCGATCCCAATCATCCCGAATACAGCAGTCCATCCAGTACGTGCTTTTACCTCCCCTTCCTAGCGTGCCTCATTTGTTCTTCCCCGCAGTTTTAGCCGGTGTAGAACCTTGCCATCGTGCCAGGCAAGCGGCACTGCGAGATGTCTCAATCAGCTACGACAGGCACCATGCTATGGGCTCGGACCCCAGACAACACATACGCAATCGGAGTGGGTGCAGTACGGGCCAAATACTGATGAGATGATAAAATTTAGGCTGGGATCCCGGTTTGACGCCTAGCTCTTCCCAGCGAAACTCGTCCAACCTTCTAAACTCGCCCCTGCCCGCTCGCAGCGTCCATTCCATCTGCTCGAACATCGTGGCGTCCAAGACAATGGTACCGTCACATGAGCGGCATCGAGGGGCATATTCGACAGGACTGCCGTGTCCACTGGATGTAGTGGCGACTCTCATTCGTGCGCAGCAGTACCTTGCAGGCGCGGCAGCTACTCACCGACCTCGCCAGCCAGAGGTTATGGCAACATTGTCCTGCGGATGAGTCCGACGTCGTCTACCAGGGGGTGATTCGGCCCTGGTTTGGGACTTCAGCTTGGAGCACGGGATTGATTCGGGCTGTAGACCGGAGCGTTTATTGAAATGAGTAAATACGACAGCAATGTGAACAATACGTGGATTGAGATATAATACGAGGGAAGCCTGAGCGAAGGAGCGGCTTCATAGAATCCGCCGCTTGCGTTTGCATACTAAGTGCTCCGAACAAAGTGTGCAGCCGCCGGGACTGCAATTAAAACCATAGACATGGTTAAATTTGCGTTGAGGTCACTGCACCTCTGACGGCGCACGTCGTCGTCGGTGCCGAGATCACTGGGCCTTGTCATTCGAGGGAGATCCGGAATTTCAGGAACGTATAGATCGCGCGCTGCGCCCCTAGAGAGCAAGTGATGTCGAGTCAAAAGGCCTGCAGAACTAGGGGTGCGCGCCGCAGAACAGACAGCCCGAGCGTCAGCCGATGGGAATGGCTCACGGTGACGGTCCACGTACGGATGTGAGGGTCTGGTGCTGCAGCCTCGCGCCAGGTGTGTCCCTTGTTCGCACAGCTTGCACGCCACATCTCTCATCCCAGTCCATGCAGATCCACCGTAAGCGCCACTGGGTTCAATATTAACGCAGCATGCGTCAGAATGAAGCGACTGGAGACACAGGGGTACATACCGGGTCGCCTCGGACTGTGCTTAGTGACGTCTCACGCGCGGCTCAACGGATCGTAGTGGATGGTCCAAGGGAAGCTCGTGCTTGGGCACGAGCGTGAGCTGTTGAAGCGCTTCGACCTGGAAGCGGTCTGCGGAGGCTTGGGATGGCGAGGAGGACATCGGCACTGCTGGCTTCCTAGCGCCGGTGGGCATGGCAGGCGGTGCTGGCGCCCGGCTTGCTATAGGCAGTAGAATCTCGAAAATGAAGCGTAAACAAGACAGCAGATGGAAAGGAGGGAAAGTGCCAGAGCGTCGAACAACAAAGCAAAACAGGCAGAGAATGCTCACAAATTGACAACGCGCATCTGCGTTCGGGTGCCTCCTTATCGCATCCCGCCGACTGAACACCTCCTCGAAATCCGGACGTTCGCAGAGAAACTTCTGCCGGTCATTGTCGTGCGTCTTGATGTGCCGTCGCAGGTCCACTTGCGGCTACTCTCCTTCGCAAAGGACCGCGCGGGCATGTCGATGCTGGCTTGTGATGTGTCGACGATCCGGAGGAGTGCGCTAGCGGGCGAAGGTCGACGGGGTGGTGCATTGACGTTGAGTACTAGCGATGAATACGGAGGTAGGCGATGGAAGTGGAAAGAGTGAGTGTTTGGAGGGCGCGTTGTAGGGCGCGGGACACGCACCTGGTAGCGTCTGGACGACGAGCGGGCGCTCAATTGAACAGATCAAAGGAGAGGACCCAATATAGCGCATGCTTGAGCGCATCATTGTGAGACAAAGGCGTCGTCCCGGAGAGAATGGAGGGCTGTTAGCTCGGATATTGGACCTCAGCGTGAATCTGCGCGGGCGGTGAAGGAAAAGCGAGAAGAAAGTAGCACGGTAGAGCGTCGGGACAGAAGCAATGATCTTCGTGCAAGTAACAAGTAAATCTGGGTGTGTGTCGCCGGCTGTTGCTGGCAAGGGGCGGTTCTTGAGGGCATCGTGACATCTGCGCGGGCGCATTTGTTGAGAATGAGCCTACGAGTGCCGTAGTGTTACCCACCTGGCGCCTCACATGTCCATATGCATCATGTGCATTCTCTGAAAGCGAGGCACGCCACCTTTGAATGTCGTACATGGCAAGAGATGAGGGCGGCGAAATGCTCGATGAGATAACCGACGTACGCACGGATGTCATGCTGGGCCCGCTGCCAGCTTTCCTCCACCTTCTTCGGCTCATCCATCATCGCGAGCGTAGCGCGGGCCAACGGCAGCAGCGCGAAGACTTGCGCTGGATCGTTGCGGGTGGTGGTCAAGAGCACGATCTGTATCTCAGGGCAGAGGGCGCGTTGTGGCGCCCACGTGGCGCGCCTCCGGAGTCCGAGTCCGCCTTGACCTCCATCTCCCTTCGTCTCCCCTCGATGACTCATGTCTCCGTCCCAGCGCATTGTCGCAGTCTCTCATCCAGGACTCTCCTCTGCAGCCTCACCAGCTAGCTCGTTGTGGCCCCGTTGGCATCTGGCTACGGTTGCATCCATAGGACCTAATGCAGCATACCACAGACCAAACGCTATCGCACCATACAGCAAATGACCAAGGGAGTGCGCCGTAAGTATAGAATTTTACCCTCCGTGGAATCCTACTGATACTCATACTCTGGCAGACCACCAGCATTGCGCTGAAGCCCTCCCGTCGGAGTCCAACCTGACTGTCGCCTCCACCCGGCCCATATGCCCGGATAGCATGGTCATATCGCAAGTCCCGATCGTACTATGTTGTCACCTTCACTTGCAGATGGGATGGACAGCTTCAGGATCGCTGGCGATGACGACCGTTTTCGAACGGTGCGCAAATTCTCACTGTGTCTATCTACTTTGCTCACGTCGTCCATAGACCCCGGGCGCGCGACGTTGGGCTGACGCAGCCGGCCCACACTTCACTACTTTTTTGGTCCACATTCTCTCGCAACGACAGCGGACGCAGCCCCACCACTGCCCGATCCTTCGATCCTGGTTCAACTGGACGCGGCGAACCTCTCAAGATCGCGATGTGCAGCATTTGAAGAGCTGATAGAGGACAATCACTCACGCGCACGTGCCTATCACGGCCGGAGCACTGGCGGTGCGCCGACTGTGGTCTTGATGGGCTAGCACACATAGAGAGCGATCGAGGGCAAATCAAGTGCCAGCGAGCAGCGTAGACAAAAGTAGGTCAATTTTTCGCGTCGCAAATGCGCTGGATTCTGTATGCTGATAACAATGTACGCAGTACACGCGCCGTTGTTACCTTGGTTGTATGCGCGCGAGGAGCGCTTCTCTTTCGCGGACGGACGAGTAAGCACCCCGATACGGCGGACCCACGAAACCAGAGTAAGTATGACCAAGAGAGCGTTCGCGTGTAGCATATCCTGATGATCGGTATCCAGCAGCGCGAAGACGTGATGCATGAGCATCGACCATGGAGCTAGGAGTTCGCCGATTTTCAGCAACGGAGGCACGTATTGTCATAGAAGATGATGGATAATGATGGAGGCCATCTCTCGAGCGCAGAAAAGGCGCGCCTCGCCAGGTACATCGCGAGCGACAACTGCATCGTTATACTTCAGCTTACTGATACATGATAGGCCCCCGACTGCGCGCAAGCTCAACTTCGTCACCTTGGCCGAGCATGAGCACGCAGTACGAGCTCAAGACACGCCCAAACGGCCGCGATAGAGCGATGCAGAAGAAGCGGCGCCTCCCGGAGTTGGGCGCTGGGAGGAAGGCGAAGCAGGCAGACGGCTCGCGAGGTGCTAGCGACGCGCCAGGGGCCGTGACGAGACCCGCTGCCCAACAGCAATCTCCTCACGCGGTCGATGCGTCCGTCTGAGCGACTCGAGGGTGGCAGATGCACTCCGCGGAGCCAGCCAGACGTTCACCGGGATCGGCGGGAGACTCAGCGACGGCGCAACACCCGAGGAGTGTTGCAAGGAGTGCGCGATGAGGTGGAGGTGGCGGCTGGGCATGATACGGCGCGCAGGCGACATGCTGAGGGAAGCAGAGGAGGACGCAGAGATGAGCGAGTGGTTAGGAGCGAGTGAACCGCGGCGCACCTTCAAGCCCGCAGGCCACGTCACGACCCTCCTCGCCACCCCGAGGTCCTGCGCTTGAATAGCCTCTAGGTATCTGTGAATAGGTTATTTAGATAATTGACTTGCTAGCTTGAAGACTTCGAGCGCTGTTGTCTGTGCATGACTGAGGAGGGAAAAAGTAGAGCAGTAAAGCCGGGCGACTCACTGACAAGAGAAGCTTTCCTGCGAGCCGCGAGGAGACGAGGGGATCTCGATCCGATATCTGCCCTTATCTGCCCGGGACCGAGCTCCATGATGTCATCACACTCACATCAGCAAAATCGAGAAATTTTTTCGTAGCATTATAATCGATTATAATACCCATAATCCGCTCTTTCGCTGGAATGCGCTGGAATGCGGGAGGGGGGATTATAATCGATAATGAGAATGCTCTTTTGGTTGTGAATCGGCCGCCCTGTTCATGAAACCGCGCTCTGTTCATAATTTTGGGCTCAGATTATAGAGATCCAGGCAGAATTATAATCCATTATCACACGAGTAAGAAGATAACAATCAGATCATATTGAGACGAGCGGTACAGATGATTACAGCCAATTACAACAAAACGGGCGCACAAGCGCAGGACCAGAGAGAGTACAGCAAGATAGTATTGAGGGTACGGGGATACAGAGCTATCACTGTATACAACGGGACCTCGTGCAAGGGAAGTGGATATATGCGCGCGGAAAGTTGCCGGGGATGGGTGGTAGGAGTCGGCAAACGTCAGAGGCACTGGAACAGATGTTAAGCCCCCAGAACGTGAGTGGCAAGTGACGAGCATACCTCATAAGCTCTTCGAAGTCACCGCGGACGTGATGCTGCACATACGCTGTCAGATCGGGAAGTCGAGGAGGACATGTCACATACCGAGGGAGCCGACCGGGTTCCAGCAGCCACGCGCCGAGGACTGCAGAAGGCGTCAGCGCTGAATGATGGCGCATATATGTGCGCTTACCTAGAGATCCGGCTCTTTGATGCAGTGAAAGAACCTTTGCTCGTTGTCAGTCGGCACGCGTTAATGTGAGCGCAAGGCACTTACTGGCAGTATGTAGAAGAGAGATATGGCGGCAGCGGGAAATGCACACAAGGAGGAGACGGGCAAGCGGTTACCTGCAGGACGATGGAGGGGAGGGAAGGAAGGGGAAGGAGCATCGAAAGAGCAAATGCGCTCCACGGTTCTATATATATGGGTGAGGAGCGGACTTTGAAAGCGCGACGCGACGCGTCAGAGTCTGAGTCGAGATACCAAGTAGCGCCCAGTCTGCCATTTTGCCTCTGCAATGCTATTTTACACGCCCGGCCAGCGTCGTCCCACCCAAGGTCCCTGACATCTTCCAAAGACGCTGCTGCCGCTACCCTCCTCTCTCCCACCTAAATTCCAGCTCCGCCGCGCACTTCTTGCCCGCTACAACGACTTCCTACTAGATTTCCCGGTGCACACCCGATGGCAAGCAGCCACTCGCGCTGCTGGGCCCTAGGATGAACGTCTTTCATGCGCAGCAACGCACAACAGCTCAACCCAGTCTCAGAAAGGATTGTGAAAATTTGACGACAAGGTGTGTTGCGTCACGTCGATGTAGGTGTGGCTTGAACTCCGTGTTCCAGCGCTCTGCTAATTTCTGTGCAGCGCTCCCTCAAAACCAGCCAACTTAAGCTCGCGGCTCTGTCGCGCGTCAGAGAATGTCTTATCGCCATCACCATCAGTACTCCCGTCGACCGCGCTGCAAGATACTACCTCAAGTTCGCAGGAGGCGGCGCAGAGGAAACCGCGCCAGCGAGGACAGCATCCACGCGCGAGTTAGCTCAGCGTGGCTTCGCGCTTGAGCTACTGACACTGATTGACGAGGTGCGTAATGCAGCGTGCGCTGCGCGTCCTCGGAGATCCGCTGACACTCTTTCCAGGTCACCGTTGTCAGGCATCAACGATGCTCGTCGTGCCATCTGCGTCTCAGCACGCCGCTATCACCCCACCGCTCTTTGTCTGTGGCTAGAGAATTGACTCGGACAGGTGGGAGCGGCGCATCCCGCCCCCCCGCCCACGGATCTGCCCGCAACCCCGCGTTCGGCGCGTCCAGACGCCTTTGCCGGACGTGTCGACCGACATCGTTCCCAACACACTCGTGCAGCGCGACTCAGGGTTCTGAGAGGCCGAACAGGGCTCTTGCAGGCACGCAGATGTTCTTCGCGCGTCCAGCACGAATCCGCCACTGCCACGCTGTGTCCAGCGTTCACAGAGATCACACGGCCCTTGCATTCACGCTGCTCGATGGCGTGGCGGGCTCCTTGGGCTCGCAGCCACTCATGCAGGCCTCCAGCGCACCCTCTCTCCGAGCTCTCCACGACACACGCCGGTCGTCTGACCCGCCCTGTTCTCCCGCGTTGCCGAGGCCTTCCGCGCCCACATCGCAGTCAACCCCTGCATCAAGAACGCCGTCAACGGGCGCCAGGCGATCGCGTACATCATCAAGAAGACCTACTGCAAACTCGCCGGCACCCCGATCGTCGACTTCGCCGAGGCCTTGCGCCCGTGCAGCAGTCAACGCTCACGTGTTGACGTACAAGGATTCCTTCGACCATCCTTGTTTGGCGCGCTCTCTATGCACCGAAGTTTTCCACAGCGTCGTCACCTATTGCCACCGGTTGTTGCACCCGCGTCATGAGACTGTTTGTCTGCTGTGCTCGGCGACCGCGTTCGACGCAGGAGATGATGCACAAGGGCTGCCGCTCAGACCTCTCATTTCCATCTTCCCAAGCGACCACCCGCATTCGTACACTTAACGTGTCTCCCCTTGCACGCGGTTTTTGCGTACATCTCAAAGTGACTCAGCTTCCCCGCCAATGCCGGCTTCCGTCTTCCCCGATCGCGCCATTGTCTCTTCCCTCAGGCATTCTTTCACATGCTCCCCCAAATCGCAATGCTCTCTTGAACGACAGCACTTTGTGGCGTGGGCTTCGAGAAGATCCTTACGTCGGTGTCCACCGACGTCTCCAGTCAGAGCGACGCTGGCTCAATCGCATCTCAAATCTCGGCATTCTTAAGCGGCGTCGTCTGAAACACGTCCCTGCGATCCAAGCTCTCGTTCTCCACGCAAAGAGCAAAACGCAGAACATTCGAGACGAGAAGCAACATTCGAGACGCGACGCAGCGCGACGAGACCGTACAACCGGAGGAGCTGGACTTCGAGCACGTCCGCCTCAGCATCCCATCAGAGTCTGCGGCCTCAACGTATGAGCCTCCGGGTACGTAAGCTAGTAAGTACCTGCCGATACTCGGCGTCGCTCACAGGCAAAGGCTGCAGAATACCACACGAACACGAGGCGCTGTCTACAGGCCCAACGAGCGCATCAACTGGACAACTTCAAGACGACGCCCAGCATGCGAGGACCGTGTTGTGCAGCGGGTACAGCGCCACTATTGTTACAATGGGGTGAAAACGGTGCGTCTCGAGCTGCCTTCTGCGCTTTCGATCCGCGGCTCATTGTATCTGCAGGCAGCGTGCCAGGGTGCGCGCGCAGGGGACGTTCGGGCGACGTGCCACTAGCCACTACTGTCCCGCACTGTGCGGAGAAACGGCTGACACGAGGACTTACGGGCGAGAGAAATGCCGCACCGCCGGCGTCGAGATGGAGAAAAAGTGCGCCTGGTAAGTTTTCTCGATTCATCAGACAGTCGGGGTTGCGGCTCAACCGGACGGCTGGCAGCATTCGAGCGCATGCAACACAAACTCGCCGCAATGATCCACCCTCTCCCATCCTCCTATTCCACCCTCAGCAGCTTCAGCAATTTCATCAGGGTATACCAAGCTCGAAGATACCATGGCACCTTCTCTTCCGAAATTGCAGGCATCCAGTCACCACCCTTACCCTCAAGCACTGTACGAAACCCGCCCCAACATCCTGTGGGAGCCCGGAGAGCTTGAGTCGCTTTCTTCAAGGCGCGGTCAGCTTCCTCTGGCGCACGCATGTGCCCCACACTGCGGTCGCGTTCCTACCGGCCGGCTCGAGTTGCTCAATTGCATCATGCAGATCGAGACGAAGGGATCGAAGGCGCGCGACGTGTGCACGACTTCGGTACACCGTCTTCCTCGTGGACTGGACCAGGCGAACCACCTGACACAGCTGCACCCCGCGTTTTCCTCCCGAAAGTCACGAACACGCCCTCACGCGCCTGCTCGACACATTGCTCTGCTCTGCGGCACACCTCTGACCCCACCGCGCTCACATCGCTCCTCACGCACTGCGCGTCCCAGGATGGTGCGCAGAAGCCGCAGACGGCAGCCGCGGACTGTCTGCGCTGCCGCCGCCGCCGTCGCGTTCGCGTTCG
The DNA here is from genome assembly GCA_019915035.1 of Auriscalpium orientale. NCBI lineage: Eukaryota > Fungi > Basidiomycota > Agaricomycetes > Russulales > Auriscalpiaceae > Auriscalpium > Auriscalpium orientale. Next base: position 496,471 of record JAHLMH010000022.1, on the reverse strand, counting down.
AGGACGTAGGACGGGTGCCCTGCGTGGTGCGGAAACACGCGTTTGGGCTCAGAATGTGTCGAGTGCGGTCAGATGCACGCGCGTGAGGTCCTGCTGGGGACGATGGGGGCAGGCCCGGGCACTCGAAAGGTGCAGGGTGGCCGTCGATACCCGCTATCCTCGGTTGCCAGGAGGACCGCCGCGTCATGCGAACTGCGCGCAAGGCCCGTGGACGGGCTCGGCGCGCAGCAAACTGGGACCAGGCGGCGCCGGGCTGCTTCGGTGTGCTCGGCGGGCTCCTTCGCCTGGGAAGGTTCGTGAGCCCGTGAACCCTGCAGAGCGAGACTGCCATTATGACTTACAGATGCGCGCAAGAAAGCGCTTCGCCATCAGAGCAGCGCGCCAGGCTGGTGCTCGACGCGGGTGCGCGGCAAATCGCTTCCGATTTGCACAAGGCGGTGAGGCTGGTGGGGACGGTCAAGCGGCCACGCTTCGGTGTGCTCCGGCGTAAGGTCGCGCAAGAACACTAGGCGGGCGTGCGCCGCGGACCCCGTTGTCATGTCCGTCTTACCCAGCGCCAAGAAGCTCGTCAAGTTGACAGACAACAGCAAAGTCGAGCAGGATGATGATGATGATGAGGAAGCCCGGAACAGTGACGACGACGACGACGAGGGAGGCCGGAACCGGAACAGTGACGAGGAGGAGCCCCAGGGACTCGACATGGCTGGGTTCGCGCGCCTGTAGGGCGCGACGCGGACACTTGTCTTATTTCGTAGCCGGTAGCACTACTGTAACATTGTAATACCTATGTAAAAGCCTGGGGTACATTACATTGGCTTCATAATGGATTATAATCCGCCGCGCAGATTACAGCCGCTGAAATCGGCTGTGACGCGCTGTGACAATTCGACGCTTTTGCTGATGCACGCGCTGCGACGCGACCGTAACGCGACCGTCCTGGCAGACAAAACCTATCCGCACCCACAGCCGTGCGCGTGGGCGTTGGAAGCCGACTGGTAAGCCTGGGAGCGTCGAGGACGTCGGGTGAGCACGAAGCGTGGCATGCTGTCGGACGGCACGCCTTGGTACCGCTGCTATTCCTCCGGCTTTTATCTGACGCTGATACTTGCTGTAGATTGGTACTCTCCGCCACTGTGGCGAGTCAGCACCCTTATTTTCAGTGTTCGAAACACTGGTGAATAAGTGCGGGCAACACTGAAAATAAGTGTTTCGAACACTTGTAGATAAGTGTTCCGCACATGTAGGCCGCCGATTTGTAGACTGAATATCAGTGTTCCCAACACTGATTATCCAGTGTTCTCAACACTGATTGGGTCATTTTGCTCCCTTATTTTTAGTGTGTTGCACACTGATTTGAACACTGATTCCGAGTGTTTCGGACACTACTTGTGAGTGTGCCAGACACTTGTTCCCAGTGTTCCCGACACTGATCTGGCTCGTTTATTCAGTGTTTCGAACACTTAATTAAGACCCGGCTGCGGGTCGCGTTCTGGGCTCGGAACAGCGCTGCATTACTTGGCAATAAATACTACGGATGCAGATAGGAATACAGGATCAGTGCAGGTATACATACGACGACAGCGCGAGAGTATTAACAGGACAGGCAGAGCAGAGGAAAGGCAATGACAGGGCAGGGACGAGTGAAGGCGACGAGAGCACAGAGCGTGAAATGAGCGACGCGGGCTGTCGCGGAGCGCAGCAGAGAAGTGGTGTGAACGTTCGGAGCGCTACGAGTCATTGTCAGTAAGGCGCAGTACAATCAATGTGACGCACCTGTAGACCGATGACACTGCGAGAAGGCGACAGCATCATACCCAAGAGGATAAGTGGAGAGGCAGCTTTGTAGCCTTCCTGCGGGGCGGCTCTCGTCCACCTTCTTGAAACCCTTCGTGCCAAACTGGCTGCTGCAATTCGTATGCATCAGCGGCATATACTGATGCACAGACTGAACGCGACGCACCTTCGATGTCTTCGAGCAAGCGGGAGGCTCCGGCACTGCGTAATCTTCTTCTTCGACGTCTTCTTCATGGCGCGCTGAAACCTCTGAAGTATTCAAGCGAGCTGGCTGTGGTTCATATGCATCAGTAGCATATATGCACGGACTGGACACGCACCTTAAGTGTCTTTGAGCGAGCGCAAGCACATGAACGGCACGAAACCTCAGACGAAGCGGTGGAGGACGACACCTTAGTTCAAGCTTCTGGCTGCCTTCTCGACCTTGGGGTCATCAGTATGACAGCATATATGCGCACCGACCGACGAGATAGCGTACCTTTCGGCAATCCGGGGGCTCCGCATCACCTTCTCGACGTCGCTGGCCTGGACAAAACGCTGAAGGAGAACCAAGAGGTTGATATGACGCGAAAGAATAAATAGACATACCATAATACTCGGCCTCGTCGTCTGACTCGCCCTCTCTGTGCCGGCGTCCGGTGGCATAGCTCGCTTTGCGGAGTAACGGAATGAGCATGGACTCAACCGTTCATGCGTCGGGGTACTTACTAAAGTGTTCCTCCATATCGAGCTGCTTTTCGGGGCCTTCGGTCGACCGCGCAGGGGAGATTCAACTAGGACGAATGCTGCAGTGCAGAACAAGAGAGTCCGAACGCACTGAGATCGGTATCTGAGTCAGAGTTGGAAGGCTAAAAGCCATCTGCAAAGGGCGGCATAGTGAGGCAGGGAAGAACAGGGAAGAACGGGCGCGTCGCAGTGCGGCTGCGCGCTTAGCGCTGAGTCGGAGTCGGAGTGCGAAGACGAATACCACGTGACCGCGTGACCGCCGCAGAGTCCAGAGTCCACCGTACAGCGGCGCAGTCGCGCTGTTCCGCCCATCGCTCATCGTCGCCCCAAGCACGTTCATCGTATCTGAGTCAACCTCACAGGTTGATTTGATGTGTCATCCTGACTCTGAGACGTCGTGGTCAGCCTTTCCGGAGGACGCCAAGAGCGCTCAGGCGCCGACAACTTCCAGGCGCCCTCCCTGTGCCACGCCAGCTGCCCACTTTCCCACCCCGCGCGCATGGAGCTCTATGTAGGAGCAGGTGCAGCACACAGTCGATTCTGACTGTCCCGAATGCCGCTGTGCTGGGCAGTGCACGGTATGTCCTGTTCTTTCACACTGCATCGCTTGATACATCGACTGATGTCCCCGTAGGTCACAGGCTACGGTGGCTTCGCGCCATCCTTCTACAGCCTCCTTACCCAACCAGCACAGCAGAAGTAGAGTTGTGAGTGTACGCCCCACACGGTACACCACTTGTAAGTGGTTGATCACATTTTCATTTGACAATTCCGCGCAAGGCTCCCGGTACTTAGACAAGCGGGCAGAACAGACCCGCTGCCTTGTTTTCTCTATGCAATATAATAGCTAGCATGTTTCACAAAATAGCTGGGTCTGATTCAACATAGCTCGCTCAAGCATGCGCTCGTGCGCGGAAAACGCGCAGATCTGCCCGTGCCGCGCGTCTTCGTACCCGCCATCTTCATCATAAGTACCACGGCGAGTGCCGTTTCAACTTTCCACCGAGCGCAACATCGTCCAAGAATCCGCGTCGATGTGCTGCGGCACTCAACGAACTGCGCGCCCTTGTACAATGTCTTCTCCGCCTCAGAGCGTCTGACTAGGACGCCACATCGTCAAAGGAGGGGGGTAAGGAGCGGCTGCGGTGGGCGCGCGACTTCTGGAGGAGCTGGGCGTCGCGCTTTCCGGGCCCGGAGCCGGACGAGCAGCGCGAGCGCGCTGCAGGTCTGTGAGTAGGATGCCCATGGGCACGCACCAACGGAGCTCCTCGGCGTCTGCATGAAGGTGAATTATTCTGATCAGTTTTTGCTCCACGACGAGAGCGCTCGCATCCTGGCCCTGCGCGGCAAAGCCCACAAGCCGGAACATCGGTTTGCGATGCGGGTTCTTTGCTGCGTGGTCCGTTATCGCCTCCGTGGACGTCCGTTTCACCTCGAACACCTGTGCAGCGTCTGCGCGTCTGGTTCGTCAAGGTCAACCGTTTGGGCGTGAGCCTTGCTCCGGATTTCCATCCTGACCTTCGCAGTGCGCCCGGGCCATCCGCTCACGCTGGCGATGAGCCGCTCACGCTGGCTGCCGAAGGCCGTGAACATCTGCCTGTCTGATCTCAGCATCCAGTTCCGTGCAGATAGCCAAAAGCTTACTCACTTGCCTTGGTCGGTACCGCTCCACCGGCCCTGGAGCGCCGCGTGCGCGATGGCATGCCCCGCTCAGAGCTTCCTCCCCTGACCATGTGTCTTTGGACGCATGAAGCATGGCTGATGCGATGGGATGCTTGTAGCGGCGATATGGCGACGTTTCGTAGCCTCAGAGCTGGTCAGCAAGCGTCCGTGCATCCTAGGTCGCAGCCCATGACCAGGTGGAGCCGGGTTCGACACGCTGCAAGGCCACAGGGTGCTGGATTGGCTTACCGTCGTCAGTGAGCGCGAGTTTCCAGGCTGTCTGGAGCGGGAAGGTGCTGGTGTGGGGCTCAGGCGGAGGAGAAAGTGCTGCAGGAAGGAAGCGACGACGCACTGTAAATCAGCCCGGAAAACAAAACTTATCAATAAGTGTTTGCAACACTTGTTGTAAGTGTTAACACAGCACCTGTAAATAAGTGTTCCGCATAAGTGTTCGGAACACTTGTCGCCGGAGAAAATCAGTGTTAAGTGTTCCAAATCAGTGTTCTCGCGAAAACACTTAAATTTAAGTGTCGACATTAATAGTGTTTCCCACACTGATTCCGCCCGAATCAGTGTTCTGGACACTGAAAATAAGGGTTCTGACTATCCACAGTGCCGCGCTCCAGCCCAGCAGCGTCGTCATATGTGCTGGCCGCTCGTCCTATGCCAGCCGTCGTCAGCGACTCCGAGCAACTTCGCATCGCACATTGCACGGACGCCCTATCGTCATCAAGCTCGGAGTGTTTGAGGCGAGCGCAAGTTATACAGTCATCAGGTGAGTACATGCACCACATATTCCTAAGTACGCCAGTGCTTACTGCCGGCCTGCCGCACTGCACAGAGTCATCGCGCTCAAGACAGCAGCGCTCTCCTCGGTGGCCGCTACCCCCTCATCGACTTTGGGGGAAGGGAGGATTAGATCTGGATCTCAGGGCAGAGGGCGAGCGGCGTGGCGCCCACATGGCGCGCATCCGAGTTCCGATGCCATCTTCCTCGTCAACTCCATCCAGCACCATCTACTCGATGGCCACGGACTCTGTACTCATTCTACCCGTGCGCCAATGATCTCCAGCGAGTTGCTCGCCGTGCGTTCCGCACCATACAGGGCCCATGACAACACCGTATGTACCATAGCTACCTGTTTTTCCCGCTGGTACTCGCATACGGCTCACACCGTGACATCCATAGTACTGTCAACTTCGTCTCCCGAAACTGTCGCCTGAGCTTCCACCCCATCTGCCCAACTAAATGGCACCGTCCTTCGAAAAAAAAGCCCATGCCGAGACCGAACTTGCATGGTGCCTGTCCAGACAGAGACGGGATCGGGCGCGACTAGGATCGCGCTTGATGCTGCACGACGATGCGGGCGAATGGTGCGTGCTCTCGCCATTCTCTCCCGTCCTTGCTGACACCGTCTGTAAGCCCCACGCGCACAAACAAAGACCGCCGTCCTCATGATCCTGTGTTCGTTGCGCCAGCAGCGGACACGCTTCCTCTTCCCACCACTTCACGATCATTCACCCCTGCTGACACTCGATTGCCGAGAGAAATTTCCCTATCATGCAATTGGCGAGGAAGTAGCGCGCCGCTTGCGTAGCATGGTCACTGCGAAGTCTCAAGCGATAAATGCTAGCGCACGCGATGAGGGACGAGGGTCTGAGAAGCGTCAGCCGTATCAGTCTACAGCGTCGAAGACCCGACAAGTACGTCCATCTTCCTGTTGAATCATATGTACCAGAAATAAACCCTGGTTTGCAGCTGTGTTCCTGACGCTCGGTTTGCGCAGTGTCATGTCCACGCGAGGAATGCGTCTCATTCACGGCGCGCTCACGAGCAAGACGGGGGTGGGCGTAACGGGAGAAAGGTCAGCATGACTGGCAGATATTTCTCGTGCATATACTGATGCTCTGCGCCGCACCATGGTGGGAAATCAATTGGCAATTTTGGCCGACTGCGCTCGGTTGGCGAATATGAGATCATCCATTCTCATCGAAGACTGTGGAGGACGAGTCCCCAGAGCTACGCCAGGTATGTCGTGGTCATGCACTGCAGCGTCACCCACCTGCCACTTACAGATGTCTGTTTGGGCGCGACGGGTACAAGCTCAAGGCTCATCGGCTTGTCCGCAGACGTGCACTGGTTTCGACCGACGACGATCAATGCAACACGAAGAGATACGACAGCCTCGCGCGCGATCCGATGCAAAGGATGGTTGCAGTATCTGCAAGTGCTAAGATAGAGGACGAGGAGGCAGGGCAGGGACTTGCAGAGGTGCTGGGAACCGCAGTCCCGATGCGCGCAGGCATGCAATGCCCTCGCGCTGGGAGCGAGCTTTCGTGAGTTCACATCGCTCAGGCAGACGTTGCCTACGATAGGCAGCCAAAGGAGAGCTGACTGGCTCAGGCTGGCAGGCGCGAATTTCGAGTGTACTGTTTTTAATCCAAAATGTGTGCGAAAGGTAGCGGTGCGATGTCAGAAACATAAACATAATGTACTTTAGCAAAAGAACGAAGTAAGTGATAGTCGGCTGAATATGGGTTCAATACTGTCTGCACCATGAAGGGAAGGGGCCCGTAAGTACAGCAGACGACATTCCGAATTGTAAGCAGGCAAAATTCGGACATTGTATGCTTGTACACGAGTCGAGCCGATGGGACGTGGTCCTGCAGCATGCAATATCAGTACTCACTCACGCAGAAGGAGAAATGCAAGCACTTACCTCAATAAACCTCCGCATCCCAGATACGAACAGTGCGATCCCACGAGCCCGACGCGACGAGCTTCCCATCAGGCGAGTACGCGACAGATCGAACCACATATGTGTGCCCTCTCAATGGCCCCACCACCGTCTCCCCCTTCCGGGCATCCCATATGCGAATCGTATTGTCGTCCGAGCCCGAGACGACGCGTGTGCCGTCGGGGGAGAACGCGACAGAGAAAACCGAATTTCCGTGCCCGGTGAACGGCCCTGCCACCGTCTCCCCCGTCTGGGCGTCCCATATGCGGATCGTCTTGTCGCACGAGCCCGAGACAACGTGCTTGCCATCGGGGGAGAATGCAACAGACTTAACCCATTGTGTGTGCCCGGTGAACGGCCCTGCCACCGTCTCCCCCGTCTGGGTGTCCCATATGCGGATCGTCTTGTCGTCCGAGCCTGAGACGATGCGCGTGCCATCAGGGGAGAACGTGGCAGACCGAACAGCTTCTGTGTGCCCTGCGACCGGCCCCACCACCGTCTCCCCCGTCCGGGCATCCCATATGCGAATTGTCCTGTCGCGCGAGCCCGAGACGACGCGCGTGCCATCGGGGGAGAACGCGACAGACTGGACATCTACCGTGTGCCCAGTGAATGGCCTTGCCACCGGCTCCCCTGTCTGGGCATCCCAGATACGAATTGTCCGGTCGCACGAGCCGGAGATGACCCGCGTGCCATCGGGGGAGAACGCGACAGACATTACAACATTTGTGTGCCCTCTCAACGGCCCTACCACTGTTTCCCCTGTCTGGGCATCCCATATCCGAATGGCCCCATCGGATGAACCGGAGGCGATGCGCTGCCCATCGGGGGCGAACGCGACAGAATGAGAACCAAAGCCCACCAGGCCTCGAATTGTGTTGTTGATCACGGCTGAGATGTCGAGGTTGCGAAGATAACGCAGCTTTGGCCTTGTCTTTTCGTAGCGTCTCGCCCTTAAGGCAGCATGATTCTTTTCCGCCGCCATGATCGAGCTCACGGCCGCCATCTCTCCTGTCTGTGTGGCCTCGTGTTCGCGACATACCCTGATATCTGAATGCCGCCTGGGTCAGCAAACCCGTGACCAGATATAGTATGAACTCACGGCGGAACATGTTGATGAAGTCCTTGTACACTTTTGTAGCAGGAGTGCGAGCGAGCACTGATACAAGGTCCCGAGGGGGTCGTCCCGAGTAATCTGTGTCTGCATTTGGTCCAACAGCCGTGATTGCTGCAGCCAATGCTTGGCAGGAGATGACATCGTCCTGTGAATGTTCAAGAGTTTGAAACAAAACCATTCCGGCATGGGGAGCGGTCGCAAGCGAGACTCGGCCGGGTTCTGTGAAAGCCTTGGTCGCTCAGATCGTCGCGAAAGACGTTGTGTGTGATGATTACCTGAATGGAGTAACCCTTCCAGAATGTCCCGGTGATGCGTGGAAAGTGGTGTTCCCTCTGCGGATACTTCCTGGAGCTGAGTGATAGTGGTGACAGCTGACAAATACGGGTCGCGGTCGAGAAGTTCATGACAATCTTCCCAAGTATAACCGTCGGGTAAATGAGCCATGGGCCGGTACCCCGTGCCCTGCGCGCTCGGTGTGCTCGCGGCACCGTGATTCTCTACGTCGATGCCCATGCTCTCAAACACCGATTGATGAATCTTCTGGCCTGGTTTTACCTGGCGCGCAGCACCGAGATGGGGAGGCCTGGCTATCGATGAGTACCGGACAAGAAATGTACAATGAATGTGACGAACCAACGAATCGTGCTCTCCCGGTCTTTATACGACAGTCGGCGGTATGGTAACAGATCAATGATCTTGTAGAACCATCCCACTGAGAGATTAAGCTCGAGCGGTTTCCATTGATCTTTCTGCGGGGAAACACGAAGCCCATTTGTCAGGGCTTCGTATTTCATCCAGCGCAGCGCAGGTCCAAAATGATTGGCGTCAGGGTTAAGAACATTTCCACCACCACTATGAAAGTTGTCAGCGTGACACACAACGCAGACCAATCACTGCTCGAGTACGTACATGTCGGAATGCGAGCCCGCGAACCATACTTCTTTGACGTTGCCTATAGCGCCGCTGCCTTCGACGTAGTAGTCTCTAGCACTTTCGACGTGCTCAGCGTCTTTGATTCTGGCGGTGCTTTCGTTGATGCCGGTGCCTCTACTGACATCCGCGGTGGGGGGAATAGCCTGAGCACCTTCATCGCCACTAAGGTAGTGAGTAGTCAGTGCAGTCCATAGCAAATTTATTGTCACCCGGTACGTACACATACGAATGCAGCATTACGGTGTCTTCAAGAGCATATGGACCGTCACCTCCATTAGCGAGTTCAGGCAGAAATTTGCCCCGTTTTTCATCCAGTGCAAGACCATGACGGAAGAAGCAGACATGTTTCATGCCTGTTGTCGTCTCCGGAAGGCTCGGCCCTCTTGCAAGTCCGATCGACGAGACAGTATCCCTATAATCAAACATGAGCAACTTTGCCATAGGGGCATCATGTTGTACTCACCATGCACCTACAAAGTGGACCCTCACGCTCTGCCTGGACAGTGTTTCTTTGAACCGAGCGCATAGGTCATCTTGCTTCTTTGTAGTTTCTGGATTCTCTCCTTTCCTCGTCCTCGAGGGCAGCTCTTGATCCGGTCGCCGTTGTTTAGAAGTCGTCGAGAGATATAGCTCGTACGCACTATGAATTGATGATTGAGTCGAATTGAGAGAGAAATAAAGCAGGACCAGGACGACGTACAACTGGATCTGGTTGTTATTGCCCTTGTGCAACAGGCCGACCTATGTATACAGAAATTAACGCGTAAGTCGCTGCTAGTTTGAGCCAGTGGAAAGGTCGTACTTTCTCTATCATGCCTGCGATGACGCGAGCTTGATATGCTCCACGAGAGAATCCTGTGAAGAAGTTGAGCCTACACACAGAGGACGACTTCGCATCGCGCACCAAATAGGAATAATTTATCGCCATCTCGATAGTTCTCAGACAGCCACTGATAGGCATTCAGGACATTCTTTTTAAAGCTCCTTTACATGAAGTTAGTTGAAGAATTGAGGAAGATGTATGAATGGGCATACCATGCAAAGATCATATCACCGTTGTGTTGAATGGCCTGCTTCCAGCGAGAGAACAGACTCGCATCATCGGCCACATAAGTGCCTATTCCGCTGTCGTAGTAAGTGAGCTGATCATCATCCTTGATGAGGCTTTTATACAGCTCGACAACATTTGTGTTCTGTAGATGTGTTAGGCCGGGGAGAAGGAGGGAAGGGAAAGTGCGCACCTTTTCGCTGAACTGATTGGACGTGCCGTCGATGCAAATGACGAGATTTCGGCCTTTCCCACCTTTCGGATGCGGGGAGCATCTACAAGACCCACTTGTCCCCGCTCCATTAGTCTTGCGGTCGTCCTTGTCGTCGACGAACGAGCCGCCATCTTGCCGACGTTCGGGCTGTTTTTTTTTCACTGGCGGCGAAGCTGGTGACTGAGGGGCAGCGGTGCCATCTTTCGTTACAGCCGTTGAAAGAGGCCGATCCTTGACAGGCTTGCTTGAAAGCCTCCCCCAGAAGTAAACATTGAAAATCAGGAGGAAAGTTCCGAGAATCAGGAGGAGAGTTCTGAGCATTGGGACGCGAGGGGGGGCACTGGAGACGAGGGGGAAAGGCTGAAATAAGCTGCAAGACGCCAGCAAGAAGTTAAACTTAAAGGGCGGAGATACAACGAGAAATTAGGTATGCCTTACATAGAACGTATTATGTGCAATGGAGAAGCATGATATGGAAGGCTGTTTGTTAGCGCTTTCGCGGGGAGAAATCATGAAAGACCCAGCGTTTCCTTTCGGTCTCCGCAGCGAACATCCAGGCTATGGCTTTGCTGCCCTTGAACTACATCGGAGCGAGGATGTCCGACATTAGGAGCGGGAGCGAAGGGACTGGCAGTGAAGAACAAACACAATATTATAACCATACTTTGAAAATACCAGACGTGAGGAACCGCATATCAGTATGTGGCTTCGGAGTTCCGTAAACACAGCTTGGCTCGGGTCGTCGTAAACAGCGCAGCACATGGACCATCACTTGCCAGAATCGGTGTGCCTTGTATTCCTATTCGCAGCGAGTATGGCGCTGACAATAAGATCAGATTGATAGGGAGACCAGGGGTGTCGCATGAGCGCGAGCGCACAGAGCAAGTTGAACCGGCATGATCCACCCAAGGGAATGGTTTGGCTCCCACGGTCCCGGACCCTGCAACAGCCATCTCGACGTCGTTGAGTCTCAGCCTGCTGTCAGCTGCATCGCAGTCTTTTCCCCTTACCTTCGACAAACGACAATACACGGACCTGTCGCACGCGACGGACAAAGCCTGGGGTCCGTATACATTGTCCTGTATGGACTTACACAGGCATCAGCGCTCTGATACGTATTCGACACACGCTGTCTGACTGCTATCCCGTCACGTATCCTCGCCGAAGCCCTCTTTTATGCGCATCAAACACTTTCCGCCGGGGTACGCCCTGCATATTCGCCGCCCTCCGACACCAATCACCAATCACGCCAGCCTCTTGAAAGCAAGGGCGCTGTACGGCAGCATCAGCTTCCAACCATCTTCTACGCCTACGGAACACCTCTCATCCCTATTCAGCAAATTATTATATATGGAATGCATTGACGAGCTGAAGGTGTCACTGAGGTGCGCAAGGACCCTTCGTTCATACACATCACACTGACCAGCCCCTCATTTCCATATGACGCGCGAGCAAGGCGCATGCCGCGCCTCACACAGTCTCTACCCGGGCGAGGGAACATCGGAGTTTTGGCCTGTCATCGCGGGCGTGACAGCCAGCGCGCAGGCATTCGTCCGGTACCCGAGCATGTGGGTATCAGTCACACCGCTGCGTCTATTCAGCCACGCAGAAGGTGCTCGGCGCCGGCGCCGCGTACGACACGGGCGTCGATGTACGTTATTCTTTGTTTTCTTGGCTTGTCTCCCGTTGACTTTTTTCTTGAGCAAGGACGAACATCTCACTCGGGCGCCAGCCATGGCATGGATACGGTGCCGCCGTCTCCAACGCAAGCGAATGCGTGGTCAGGTTGTGTACGCCCCGGCCACCGATGGCTGCTCATCTTCGTCAAGTGAAGCGGTCCAAGGCGGCGTTCGGCGCTGCCCCAGCGATCGCGTGCTCAGCCAATGGGCGCGTGCGGGAAAGCCTCCGAGGAGGGAACACAGTCCGCGCTCTACATCACCGGCCGCGCATCCACCACGTCTGTGCAGAAGGCACAACCGCGCTGTCGTGCTTAGAGACCATCAACGGGATGCGCAAGCAAGAGCGGCCTGCATATGATGCATGGCGTATAAATCTTGCATTCTTTCTCTCGTTTGCCTCCAGTTGACGCTTTGTTTTTAGCTAGTACAGTCGCGTCACCCGTGGCACTCCAATAGCATCGAGCACCACCTCCCACAAGCGATCCTTCACGAATTCGCGCGTGTTGCGCACCGAATTTGTACCTCCTTTTCGCTGTCAAGCTCGGGATCTAATTCGTCGTGGAGTTCGGCGCAAGATGAGTCGTTCGTCGTGTATTCCGCCAGACTGCACCTGCTGACGCCGACATTCATCTTTCACAGCTACCTCGCACTCGTACGCTCAGCCTCGCGAGCATCGTCGCAGATAGACCTGGGCCCTGGGTATTGGGCCGAAAAACCGACACTCTGTCCAGACTCTTCGATGGCTCAACGACCTTTGCCTCGCCTGATTGCGTGCGCCGCCGCGTTCGTTAGGGGAGAACCTGATCACTGCACGATTCATTTGTACCTAGGACCGTGCTCCCTGTAATACATGATTTCATACGTGACTTTTCACCCCGCGCGCAAAGACAACGTGGTAATACAATAATAATACATGGATGTTCTATGGTACCACTCATACATGCTCAACTTCAGAGCCCTGTCCAATCCGGTATCGTGCCGCGACTTGTGATCTACGCGCGTTGCTTGCATCCCTGTAGCACCTTGGAGGCCAGAGTTTTCAGCGCTGACATGAACGATGACCATGGCTCCAGCAGAAAACGCGCCTTCAACATACCGGTGCTCAGAAACCGTCCGATGCGTAATACAACCAAGAACGCTCGACGAGCTGGGCAACTGGGAGGAAGAGGGCGTATGGCGGTGGGGCGAGGCTGACCTGGCGCGGTTCCATGCCGCGAAGCGTTCCGCGATCCCCGTTTGCGACGAGTGATTGGTCCGTAAGGCGCCTGCCTCGCGAGGCGCGGTCTCTACTTGACGTCCGAGTCATTTTGTCGTCTAGTAGGAGGTAACCGGCAGGACGATGGCGCTAGAGCGCGGCGCAGGTGTTGCATCCAGTCGGGGCCCTGGATCACGGAGAAGACCGTCTTATTTACTTGTACAGATCGAGGAGGAGGGCCGCAGTTTCTGCGGGAGATCTTCAGCGTGCGATACCCCGTCAGGCATTTGAGTACGCACCTCTGCTGCGCTGGATCGCACCCTTAGTGAGGACGTCCCTCGCTTCCCTCACGAGACGATCGACACCGAGACACATACAAACCTCTGCTCGCGACGAAATTGAGCTATGGGCCCGCTCAAGGATGTGAGACGCACCATGTACGCTACCGACGCCAGCCACTACAAGAATGGGCGAGGACGCGCAATATTTGTATCAGACCGGGGAAGAGCTGGCGTTCGCAATATTGCAGTCACGGTGTGCGGCGCTGCTGCCCCAGAACGGCGGCCGTCGACGTTGCGGTGGTGGTTGAAGAGTATCTCAGGGCAGAGGGCGCGTTGAACCGTACGGTGGCGCCACGTGTCCGACGGTATCCTCGACGTCCAACCCGGACTCTACGTCTTCTGGGCCGATACTTACTCTATTGCGCAGCTGATTCTGTCCCTGGTACTCATAACTCTGGCAAACCACCAGCCTTGTGTTGAAGCTGTTGGACTTCCACGCATCTCTCGCTTCCACACAGCAGCCATATCGCATTTCGCAACCGCTCGCCTGTAGCAGATCGGACGGGTGGGTTGAGGAATGCTAGCGATGACGACCCGATCTTGAACGGTGCGCAAAGCCTTACTCTGTCTTCTCTAGAGGTGGTTCACTGACGTTGTCTATAGAACCCTCGGCGCGCGACGCCTGCTGCTCTACTACGGACGTCATTCATCTCCATCCCTCCGCCGCGCCGCCGTAGCACGTTTCTTTGAGCGTTTCTCAAATGGATGGCAGCCGATGTATCAAGACCGCGTTGGGCGGCATCCCGGATCGAGGACGATCGCGCGCGCAGGAATGCCTCTGTTTCACCGCGGGTCGGTGCGGTCTTGACGGCTGTAAGGGCTAGCTCACACCAGAGGCAAGCGAGCGAGCAAAAGCAGTCTAGACAAAAGGTACGTCCGGTCTCGCACAAGATACCGGATGCTGATCAGAGTAACAGTAAATTCATCACATGCGCCGTTTTTCCTTTGGTTGTATGCGCACGAGGACCGTTCCTCGTTCACGGATGACGAGCAAGCCCTCCGATGGTTCCGGGCTGCGGACCCACAGGACCATAGTAAGTACGACCAAGAGACCGTTCGATTGTAGGATTTCCTGATGATCTCTATCCAGCAGCGCAAAGGACATGACCATGGAGCTCGGCGGCACTCAGCAACGAAGGCACTTCTCGACAGAGACAATGCTGGATGCTGACGGCGGCCATGTCTCTCGAGCGTAGCACGAAAGGCGCGCTACGCCGGGTACGTCGTAGTCGAGAACTGCATTGTCACGCTTTCACATGCTATATAGGCCCGCGAATGAGCGCAAGCTCACGCGTCATCCCCTCGTCCGAGCACGAGCATCCGAGCAGTACGAGGGCAAGCGACCGCAATGCAATGAATGACGCGCCATGGGTTGTTTCTCCAGATCCGTCGACAGAGGCTGGGAAGACGACGGATCATAGACCAAGCAGAGGGCTCGCTAGGTGCTGGCGATGCGAGAGGGGCGTGCCCGACCGCAACGTAGTCGCACCCTCTGTTACGTCCGAGAGACTCGGGCTGGCAGACGCACTCCGCGGCGCCAGCCAGACGTTCACCGTGGTCGGCGGGAGACTCAGAGAAGGCGCAACACCCGAGTGTTGCGAGGAGTGCGCGACGAGGTGGAGGTGGTTGGTGGGCATGATACGGCGTGCAGGCGATATTCTGAGGGAAGCAGAGGAGGGCGCAGAGATGAGCGAGTGGTTGGGAGCGAGTGAACCTCGGCGCACCTTCCAGCCCGCAGGCCACGTCATAAACCCCCTCTACCCCAAGGCCCTGCGCTTGGTGTTTTGTTCGCAGATAGGTTACTCGCGCCTGGAAGCTGGATGACTCTAAGCACTTGTGTCTGCGCATGCCTGAGGACGGACAGAGGAGAGCAGTAAAGGGCGACTCAAGAGAAGCTTTGTTGCGAGCCTCGAGGAGGCAGGGAAGCCATGCAAGATCCGAAATTTGACCGAGATCTCCATCAATCTCTGGCATCACTCCTTCCTTTGACATGCTGCCTCACTTGGCGGCGCAACCCTCACAGCAGAATTCGTTCACACCTTCGGTCGCGGCGTGCTGGCAGTCTACAGTGTACTAGTGATAGGCCCAGGAGCATTGAAGATTGACGCGCGTTGCCGCCATGGTACTCCGCTATCATTCCTACGCGCGCGCTTTCATCTGATGCTGATGCCCGCTGTAGACTCATACTGCCCCCTTTGCAACCCCGCAGCTGTCGTCATATGGCTGCTCGTTCTGTGCCCGCCACCGTCAGAGACGAGCAATTTCACATCGCGGCTCGTTGCGCGCACACCATACCCTATCGTCAACAAGCCCAGAATCGATTTCGACATGAGCTGTAAACGGATGTGCCCGCAGCCTGCATCCGTCGGTCTTGACGCGTTTTCCGGGGCATGGCGAGGCGGAGGGGCTAGGCAGAGGGTGCAGGCTGGTGTCGAGAGCGCGCGTGGGATAGATGTTGACCAGGTGCGCTCGTGTCCGATCGTCGCGCCTCTACACAGAGAGTCTGAGAGACTCGTAGTAGGCTCCTCGTCGTGCAGCTTGCTCGCCGAGTGCGCCGGATCGCACAATACATGGCTGATCACATGTACGCCTTACAGTACTTACTAGTGCAGGTTTCTCCTGCCGGTACTCACATGCCTCTCACAGACCACAGTCAACGTCTCCTCAACTGTTGCCTGAGCCACATCCAACCCACCAAACCACCTCGTCCCAAAAGAAGAAAAAATCCATGCCGATGCCTGAGCTTATATTGTGCCTGTACACAGACGGGCTCAGGCAGGTCTAGGATCGCGCGCGATGCCCCAGGACGATGCGGGCGAATGGTGCGCGCACTCTGATTTTTCTCCGGGTCTCGCTAACACGGCCTATACCCCCCGCGCTCGCAAATAAAGAATTTTACCGCCGTCCCCGGGCCCGCCATGGTCTTGTGTTCGGTGTGCCGACAGCAGACACGATCCCCCCTCTTCCCATCTCACGATTCTTTACCCTTGTTAGACGGCGGACACTCGAATGCCTTGAAGATTTTCCCTATTGTGCCATTGGCAAGGAGGTAGCGCGCAGCTAGCGTACATGGTCACTGCGATCTGGAGCCCTCTGGCAATAAATGCTGGCGCACGCGACGAGGACCTGAAAAGCGTCAGCCGTATAAGTTCAGCCTCGATTACCAGACAAGTACGTCGATTATCCTGTCGAATCATATGTACCGGTGATAAATCCGGGTTTTGCCTGACGCTCTGTTTGCGCAGTATCGAGTCCACGCGAGGAACGCGTCTCAATCATGGTGCGCTCGCAAACAATGCATGCCGGCTTCGGGAGCGGGCGTACCGGGAGCAAGGTCACTACATGGCCGGCAGATTGTTTGCGTGCACATGCTGATACTCGATATTATATCTGCGCAGTGCCAAGAGCCGATCGAGCAGTCGGGGTGACCACGGTCGGCGCATCGATGACCATGGAGGTGAGTCCCCAGAGTATACATGGCGCTACGCCAGGTATGTCCTGGTCATTGAGTACTGCAGCGGCACGCTTCCGCTTATGATATCGCGGTGTATAGGGTCGACGTGGCGCAAGTTCAAGGCTCGTTTTGCGCTCGATACAAGACGACGCAGGTGAACTGCCTCGCACGTGGTACGGCGCAAAGTACGGAAGGGTGCAGACTGCAGGTGCTAGGATGGAGAACGGGGACGGAGGCAGGCCGGGCTTGCGAACCTGCCGGGAACCGCAATGACGCGACGCACTGGCATGCAATGCTCTCGCGCTTGCGGAGCGACTCGTGAGGTGGGCATGGTGCACCACGCATACAGAGTTCGCATGCACTCGTCAGTTGCGGTAGAGTCTCCTCAGCCAATTATCTTCTAATATCAAGTCGCAAGCCGCAAACTTCAAGTGGAGGTCGCATGCGCAACGCTGTTGCATACGTTGATAATAAGATAAAATGTATAATTCTATAAGCAGTATGAGCAAAGCGGAAGCGATACTAGAGATCTGGATGTTCAATTGTCCGCACCGGGGAAGCAAGGGGAGCGGTAAGTGGACGAAACAACAACCTAACCTGGGTGTACGCAAGATCTACAATTGTATGCCTACGCGCATGTAGATTCAATCGTACAAGGTTCCTGCAGTAAATATCAGTACTTGCTAGTGCAAACGGAGTCAATTAAGCACATACCTCAATTTCCAGTTTCCTCATCCACTTCCGCATCCCAGATACGGACCGTGCCGTCCATCGAGCCGGACGCGACGAGCTTGCCATCAGGCGAGTATGCGACCGACTGAACCGTCTCTGTGTGCCCTCTCAACGGCCCCACCACCGTCTCCCCTGTCTGGGCATCCCATGTGAGAATCGTCTTGTCGGCCGAGCCCGAGGCGACGCATGTGCCATCGGGGGAGAATGCAACAGACCCAGCCCAGTTTGTGTGCCCGGTGAACGGCCCTGCCACCGTCTCCCCCGTCTGAGCATCACAGATGCGAATTGTCCTGTCTTCCGAGCTCAAGACGACGCGCGTACCATCGGGGGAGAGCGCAACAGACAGAACATATCGTGTGTGCCCCGTGAACGGCCCTGCCACCGTCTCCCCCGTCTGGGCATCCCAGATGCGAACTGTGCGGTCGGCCGAGCCCGAGACGACGCGCGTACCATCGGGGGAGAGGGCAACAAACACAACATAATTTGTGTGCCCTGTGAACGGCCCTGCCACCGTCTCCCCCGTATGGGCATCCCATATGCGAATTGTCCTGTCGCGCGAGCCCGAGACGACGCGCGTGCTATCGGGGGAGAATGCGACAGACTCTACCGAATCTAAGTGCCCCACGAACGGCCCTGCCACCGTCTCCCCCGTCTGGGCATCCCAAATGCGAATTGTCCTGTCTGTCGAGCCCGAGACGACGCGCGTGCCATGGGGGGAGAACGCGACAGATTCTACCGAATTTGAGTGCCCCAAGAACGGCCCTGCCACTGTCTCCCCCGTCTGTACGTCCCAAATTCGGATGGTTTGGTCGGCCGAGCCCGAGGCGATGCGCTTTCCATCGGGAGAAAATGCTACTGAGAGGACACTGTACATGTGTCTGCGACATATCCTAAGCTCTGATGGCCGCATTGGTAAACAAAAACGCTAGTAGATGGGTCGCGTTAAACTCACCACGGAATACGTCTTTGAAGGCCTTGAGTACTTGGGCATTCGTGGGAGTGGGTGCAAGCACGGACACGAGGTCCAGTAGTTGTGATCTTGTGTATCCATCAGATTCACTTGGACGAGATGGGACACTGCAGGTGCGCAGGGTGCCTGCAGGTGCGCGAACGGCGGACGCGGTCGGTGGGCCAGGCTGTGGTGGGAGCGCGGGGTGCTCGCGGGGCCGCAGGGTGCCCGCGGGTGGGCGGGCGGCGGAGGCGTCGGTGGAGGGCGCGCACACGCCTGCTGGGTCGCAGCGCGGGGTGCTCGCGGGGCGCGCGGGTACCTTGCGGCGCCCCTGCGCTGCACACGGGCCCCAGCCGTCGCAGAATGGCTGGGCGCGCCTGAGCTCGCGGGGTGCGTGCGGGGTGCCGCAGGGTGCCCGCGCAGTACACCGGGTGGGCCCGAGGGGTGCCCCCCGGAACTGAAGTAGTACCCCGCGAATAGGGAGTGGCAGCCGGTTATTTGATCAATCCTTGTCCGTACCATGAAAGTAGCGGTAGCCATACCGTAAGTACAGGGTATGTCATGCCTTACTGGAGAATCAACGTTACATGCATGTAATTATGTCGACTCGATGGTACGTGACCTGCAGTAGATATCAGTACTTGCTCACAGAAGGAAACTTGCAAATATCTACCTCAATGGCCAGGTTCTTCATCAAACTCCGCATCCCATATACGGACAGTTCCATCCGTCGATCCTGACACAACGAACACCCCATCCGGCGAGTATGCGACAGATGAAACCGCTTCTAAGTGCCCTCTCAATGGCCCCACCACCGTCTCCCCTGTCTGTACATCCCAAATCCGAAGGGTTTTGTCGGCCAATCCTGAGACCACGCGCTTGCCATCGGGAGAGAAAGCGACAGACCGAACTTTATATGTGTGCCCCTGGAATGGCCCTGCTACTGTCTCCCCCGTCTGGGCATCCCAGATGCGAATCGTCTTGTCGTACGAGCCCGAAACAACATGCCTGTCATCGGGGGAGAATGCGACAGACAAAACACGACCGGTATGCCCTCTGAAAGGGCCTGCGACCGCCTCGCCCGTCTGGGCTTTCCAGATGCGAATGTCGGAAGAGCCCGAGACGATGCGCTTGCCATTTGTGGAGAACGCGACAGACTTTACCGCATCTCTGTGCCCTGCGAACGGCCCTGCCACCGTATTCCCCGTCTGGGCATCGCAGATCAAAATTTGGCCGATGAGCGATCCCGAGACGACGCGGGTGCCATCGGGGGAGAACGCAACACAGGATGCGAAGTAAATGTCTCCCTGTAAATAGAGCGGATTGTGTGCCTCCTTCCTTGTCTTGGCATGCCAGATTTGAAGGTGGTATGGCACTGCCGAGCCGGCCGCGACGCGCTGTCCGTCGGGGGAAAACGCGACAGACAAACCTGGCAACTCCGGGATCATCTCGCTCCGCATGGTGTCTAGCTGTCGGAATGTCCCGGTCCTAAATGGCCTTGCCACCAACTCCCCTGTCAGTGTGTCCCAAATTCGAACGATTTCGTTGGCCAAGCCAGCTGCAACGCGCTCGCCATTGGGAGAGAAAGCCACCGAGTTGACGGCGAACGGGCTGTACATGGGTCCATGATACGGCCTGATTTCTGTAAGCCACATGGATCAGCAAAACAGATTGCAGATGAGAATTGCCTAAAACTCACGGCGGAATAGTTTAATGAAGTCCCTGTAAAGTTTGGCATCGGTGGTAGTGTGTTCGAGCGCGGAAACAAGCTCTCGTGGTCGCGGTCCCGGTCCAGGGTACTCCAGGTATCCATCCGGCCTGATGGCCATAACTGCAGTAGCCAAGACTTGTACATTTCGGAAGTGATCTTGGGCGTTGACATTTCGAAAGTTCCCCTCGGGGTTTAAGTTGAAATGAGCGTGTTCAGAGACGAGAGCCCCGAGCACGGCTTTTCCAGCGCCGGGTGCGGAAGCAATCGAGACTCGGCCGGGTTCTGCAGAGAGTTAAATCTTTCCCACGCAGCAGAAAACACGAGAGCAGTAGCATTCACCTGTGGAAAGTAATGTGGTGAGGACATCACGGTGTGCCGAAGAAAGCATTTGTTTCTTTTCATTGTCCTCCTCAAGGCGTGAGACTGTGACGACAGCAGAAGAATACGGGTCTGGCTCGAGTGACCAACGCTTGTCAACGTCCCAGCTCAGCCCTTCTGGCAGACGTGCCAAGGGTGTATAATCCGTGTTTATGCTCTCGAACACTGACTCATGAACCATCTGCCCACTCTTCACCTGACGAGCGAGGCCGAGATGGGGTCTATAAACCATAAGTACGCATCCAGTCACAGATACATCGCACTCATCAGACTGACCGACGTGTAGTGCTGTCTCTGTCTTTATATGACAGCCTGCGAAGTGGGAGGATTTCAATGATCTTCCAAACCCAGGACAGAGACAGGTTGGGCGGAAATGATTGCCATTCTCCTCGTCGTGAAGACATGCGAAGTCCGTGAGTGATGGCTTCATATGACATCCAGCGCAGGGCGGCACCGAAATGATCGAGAGCGAGGTTGGTGGTATTTCCACCTCCGCTATCGACCGGTCAGTACACAAAGGAATAGACTGAATCGCCGCTTACATATCCGAATGCGACCCTACGAACCAGACCTCTTTGACATCACCCTTGATGTCATCCAAGATGGGTGGCCCGTCACCTCCATTGGCGTATTCAGGCAGAAACTTGCATCGCCTCTCGTCGAGCGCAAGTGCATGGCGAAAGACGCAGACGTGTGTCATGCCCGTTGTCGTCTCCGGGAGGCTAGGCCCTCGCGCTACTCCGATTGAGGAGACGGTGTCCCTAACCAATATGTGAGGGTTGGCGTGCGCAGAATCGCAAACTAAACTCACCAAGCGCCCACAAAGTGGGCCCTCACGCGGGGCCTGGAGAGGGTTTCCTTGAATCGGCGGCAGAGCTCTTCCTGCTCCTCCGTAGTGTCCTTGTCCTTACGTTTCTTTGTCTTCGACCGTGCCTTCCCCCCGTCAGTCCGCTTTTGATTTGAGGTAGTTGATACATAGAGCTCATAAGCACTGTGTTTAAGGAGTATCAGTCATTGAGAGCGCAGCATAACACAAAAGACGAACAACGGTATCTGATTGTTGTTTCCTTTGTGTAGAAGGCCAACCTAACGGTGAATTATTGAGTGTGTCGTGAGCAATGGGCACGTCTGCGGGAGGGCCATGGTCACACTGTACCTTTTCTATCATACCTGCGATAACGCGGACCTGATATGCTCCCCGAGAGAAACCTGCCACGGCAATGAGGCCGCATGAACAAGACACGAATGCATGCACACTCACCGAAGAGAAATATTTTGTCGCCCTCCTGATAATTTTCAGAGAGCCACTGATAGGCACTGAGAACGATTCTTTTGAAATTCCTTCGGTCGGAGATTAGCTCGGACGCAGCCCACAACGTTAACGGTAATTGGACGTACCATGCAATCGCCATATCGATGGTGTGGCTGGCAACCTGCTTCCAATAGCCGGGTGACCACTTTGAGTCCTTCACGTAGGTGCCAATACCGCTATCGTAATAGGTGAGCTGCTCAGCGTCCTTCTCGAGACGACTGTACAGCTCGACCACATTCGTATTCTGATATACAAGGGGCGTCAATATGAAGAGCAGGCAGAAACTCAGACGTGCGGACCTTTTTGCTGAACTGGTTAGCTGTCCCGTCGATACATACGACAAGGTTTCTGCCTCGTTGGCCATCAGGAGGTGAGGCGCACTTGCAAGACTGACGTCCCTTTGCCTGACTTCCCGGTGCTGAAGCCTGCTCCACACCGTCGGGTTGGGTACCGCCACCTTCGTCCGGTTTTTCGGTCATCGGCGAAGTAAGAGCGGCTGGATTGTCCGCGGGAGTTACTGCAGGCTGTGTAGGCAAGATAGGAGACGTCGGAGGGGGAGAAGGGCGGCAACGGGCGCGAGCCCTTGGGAGCCGGCCACGCAAGGAGGAGAATATACCCATGAATTATGAGAGATGTGGAGAAATAATATGAACGACGGGGAGACGCAGGCAAATAGACGGGGACGGGGACACGGACAGGTATGAGGAGGGAAACAATGTAGAATCAGGCAGCCTGATATGCCTCTGTGCGCGCTGATGGCGAAGCCCAAATGTTGGTCGCTCAGAATGATGCTACCCACGGGAAATGAATAAGTGTGTGAATGGGTGTCAGCGGCGATATCCAGGACAAGGTATATGAGCGCTGCACAATCACGATCCAGAAACCAAGAAAACGATGCTGACCCAGGAGAACGAGGACGGCCTTCAGGTTACCCATAGCCAACTTGAAGAGCGAAGCCGACACGAGAGACTTTGGAATCGGTGACTCTTGGTACTGTATCGCTAGCACTTGGCCATGCATGAACTGAGCCCTGAATATCTGAAATTCTTCAGTACCGTAACATCTGCGAACAAGGGTGACAAAAACGGCGAGACGCCATTGACCATACCAAAGAAGTTCTTCCTTGTTCCAGCTGAATCCGTGCCGTTTCTTGTTGTCCCACTTCACAATAGTAAGGTCACTGCTATCAGTGATCTTTCGCTTGATATGACTACAAGGAGCATCTTGAGCATCAGCCTGAGAGCCCGGACAGGAGCTTGGGAGCAGTCGAGGACAATGATGAGAAAATTCGAAGACAGGCATTCAAGTCAGGGACTTCGCGCCTCTTGGCTTGTCCTCTCATGTCACGCTCTCATTGTACCCGCCTGCTGCACCCCGCATAACTTCCCACAGAATCAAAACAATATGAATCGTCCGTAGACCGTGCTAGAGGAGAGCAGCAGCCCCGTACCCCGCACTTCGTCCGACCGTCGGCTTTCAATAGTACGTACAGTAACGAATTCTCGACATGGCTGCCTCAGGCTAGATTCAATCCGCTGTCTCCTTCGCATTTTTATCGCCCATCAACGCATACAGCAACCTGCCGTACCCGAATTTGCACCCGAATCACGCCAGGGATCCATATGCCAAGTATGAGACAGGGTAGTCGTAGGGAAGAAGAGATGTGACTTACTGCTGCGTAGTGCGTGCGATGTTTGCTTGCGGCCAATGCCCTCAGGTGCGTCTGCTGCCATTCTCATCTGACGCTTCGTCTGAATACCACTGTACAGGAAGTCCAGCGCGAGCAAGGTCGTAGCTTCCGCCCATCTAACTTTTCAGCGCGATCTTCATCGAGCACTGAACATCGCGGCTCAGGATAGGACACCACTGTGGCGTCCGGTCGCCGCCAGGTCATGCCAGGTTACAGTAGGGCGCGCTTGACACCGTTGATCGCATCGTATCCAGAGTCCCCGGCCGGTGGACCACCATTGCAACCTAGACAACATGTTTAAGATGCACGACGTGCGTTTTACCTTTCCTCGATTACCTCCGTTGTGTTCTAACAATCTCACCAGCACGCGCCACGTCAACTGCATCGCCATGACCACCTGCACCTTATCGGCAACCCGTTCTTGAGCCTAGGAACAGCTTGCGCACGATTATGTCTTGGTATATCCCTATTGAATCCACGCCGTTTTTCTGCACGCTTTTCTGGCCTTGTGGGCGGGTGTTTGATGCCTTGAGGAAGGTGAACGTTGAGGCACGTCCGGCGTCGCTCAACCATGGACCGTCCCGTCAATACGATGTACAGTAACAAACATGAATTGATTGATTATCGTGTTTTGCTCGACACCTCACACGCGCGCCGAAGAATGAAGAAATAATCAAACGGCATTCAAAGAGGTGTGGGTTAACAAGGTGCCAGAGATACTCTACCTTGCATTCCGGCTTTCGCGACTGGGACATGAAAGTAAATGACGTGCTTCTCCGACTAAGCTATTGCATTAAAGGCTGGTATGCATAGCTGACAAGCGCTAGTATGAAATGGTGGATATCAGGGGCGAGCGGTAGCGCAATTGACTGGAGGATTACACGCGGAAGTACCAGGTGAAACAGCATGGCGACGAGGTGCACCGGTGGCCGTCTATCAAGAAGGTGAGAAGGCGATGTCAGCGAGGTTACGAGCCCAGGGTCCTGGAGCTTCTTGCGGTCTGGCGCCTCGTACCAAGTACCCTGAGCGTGCAACATACTCGGCGTGAGATTCTGTGCGCATAGTTTCGTCATGGTGCGGCCAAACAACGACCAGAGGAGAGCCGAGAGTAGCTGGCCCGGATGAGTGGAAGAAGGAAGCTCTTGGGGAGCGGCTAGCAGCAAGGTGAGGTAGTTGCGCTAGCTGCGATATGTCAGTCAATCGGATGGGGACGAGACTGAGTAACGCGGCGCACCTTCACGTTGCTCGAGATCCGAAAGCTTCCTGCTGCAGCGGTGCGAACCAACGGCTTCGGTATGGTAGTGCTTGCGAAGAGCGAAAAAGCTTGTACGCGACTGCCGTGTTGGACATCAACCATGAGTGTTTTCGCCGGCTTGTTTGGGCCTGCGAGGCGTTTTGATTGCGGAGAATATTGTCTTGAGCTCTATGTACTCATCTTGCCTGTGAACCGCGAGGAGGGCTGAAGCTTCTGCAGGCGCAGCGTCAGCGTGTAGCTTCTGCTTTCATGTGTCAGACATTTGACTACGCACCTCTCTGCCGAGCTGAATTGCATCCTTGGTCAGCTCATCACTACCTGCGTGCGCGAAATGGCTGAACTGTGGGACCTCCGACTCCTGCTAACGACAAAGTAAAGTTCAGCTTTGGGCCCACTTGAGGATGAAATTGACGCACCAGGCGGGTCAGATAAGTTGAAAGCCAGCGACTGCGAGGATGGGGCAATGAAGCCACATGGATGATTGCATCAAAGGCAGCGTAAGGAGCGAAGCATCGGAGAAAGGTGGCTGGCTTAGACCGACCCACAGTGAAGGATGAGCACGGCTGCCGTCGAGGTTGTGGTGGTGCTATGATATCCCAATCTCAGGTATCATCACGCGTCACGTGGAAGGCGCCTATCCTCGCGCTCACTGTACTTAGTGCTGGCGATTTAAGGCGCTGATGCGGGTGCCGCTGATGCCGAGATTTAGGGCGCAGGGCGCGAACCGGTTCGCGCCAGGGTTTCGCCGACTCCCATCACGACGCGCGGCCCACCTTTTCCTTCCGGTTCGCCTGCTTACGCATGCGGTCCGCCCACCCAGGGTCCGCTCTGTGGGCGCACCCGCCAGGCTTCTCAGAGATGTCAGATCTGACGGAAGGCAATCTTGGGCGGTTAGATATTACGCTTCTGCTCTGGAGAGGTTAGATTTTGCGCACGTCATTTCTTACCTGCCCACTTCGCCATTCGTCGACCTTGCACAAATATTACCTCCCGGCTCCCTCTGCATAAATATTGCCTCGGAGACTGCGCTCCGGGACGGTTCCCACGTTGGGCCTTGTGATGGCGCGATCACAACTGACCTCCCCCTGGGCCCTGTAAAATAAACAAAGTGCAACAGCGATGGTCCTGCAATGGAGGCGACCGTCTGAATTTTACCGCAGCCTCTCCGCGCAGCGACTCCGTCCGTCCGCCCACCATGCCCGCCGTCCGCCACACCGCTGCCGTCAACACCGTCACCTCCACTGTGCCGCTCACCTTGAAGGCAATCAAGGCTGAGATCAATAAGCTCGAGAAGGAGGAGCGGGAGCTTCAGAAGAAGAGCAAAGCATGGAAAGACGCGCCTCGGGGTAACAAGTACAAGCTGCTGCCTCTTGACTTTGAGGGAAGTGGCAGAGGTGGGTGAATAGTATAAAGACCCATTAGCTGTACACTGACCAAAAGAGGGTTGTCAGACTACAGCGCGCTGCTTTCCACCGAGCTCTCCAAGGTTGCGAAAAAGCTCAAGACCTTGCACAAGCAGGAGAAGATCACACCCAATGAGCCTGCATCTGCTGAGCGTGCCCCTGGCACTTCTGGAGACGGGGCCATGGATGTGGACCCACCTGAGAGGGTGGTCAACAACTCCAGGACAAGCTGTGCGCATATGGGACCTTCAACCTCTATTTTCCTTGAGCCTGACAATCCTTCGCAGCACTGTCTCCCCCCCCAGCGACGCCATCCCCAAGGCCATCTGTGCCTCCTGAGACTCATGATGCTACCAGAGATGATTCTGCAAACAGAGGTGAGTTTGTTACTGCCTGCCACCATACAGTCCTTCAGTGCTCCATCACATTTTACCGACGTACATGTTGTGAAATTTAACCGTTGCATCTGAGCATGCTATGCAACTGTGATATTTTACAGAGGCACTTTTGTTGCATCTGTCATATTTTGCACATCCTATTGCATCCATCATTTTTTGCATGGTCATATTCTCATCTGTCATAATTTGCCTGCCTTGCGGTGACCCTCCCTGTGCTGTCATATATTACATTTGTGGCTGTCTTGCACAGCTGCAATATTTTACCTTCCATACTGGGCACCCGTTATTTTTTGCAGTTCTTACTACTGTGCCTCTGGAACATTTTACACTTTTCAGATGCAATTTCTAACATATCCTCCTTCTAGGCTTCTCGCGTTCTGAACCCACGGAGCAGCCTGCCCAGGAGAACGATCAATGTGAAGCTCAATCTGTCCAGCCCGATAGTGGTAGGTACTTGTCGTGTACTTCCCTGGTCTTCAATGTAACCCTCTCCCACAGACCAGCCAGATTTTCGCCGGTTCGCTGCAGGCCTGGACCCCATGGACCTGTTGGAATTTTTCAGTGCAGTGCAGAAGGATGCCAGGGGCCGTGATGCTAAGAAGGCCGCGGTCAAGCTCCATCTGCAGGCGCTATCAACAGCCAGTGCCTTGGGCTTCCAACTGGAGGATTTCCAATGGCCCATCACCTATGGTGCGGAGGAAGTTAAGCGCCAGATCACCGGTGATAACTGCAGGAGCATTGGGAAGTGGCTTGGACTCTGGTACAAGGAAGTCGAGGCTGCTGAGTCCTCCCTGTCGGAGAGCGACTATGGCCCCTCCGATGACAAGGATGGAAGTGGCGAGTCAGACTCCGAGGCCAAACATGAAGACAAGGCCAAATCCACCAAGGCTAAGACCAAGGGCAAAGACAAGGGAGGGCCCCAAGGTACGTCTGCTTTTCTCCATCATTTTTTGTCCTGTCTCCTGCTGACTTGGCCTGAAGTCAGGCACTTTGCGTCTGACCACCGCATCTCATTCAAAGATGAGGCCACCCAGAAGAGCATAGAGATAACACATGATCTTGCCTTTGAGGCCAGGACAGAGCCGGAGACGCACCTGTCTGCCATCCACGGTGGACGGGAGGTCGCCACTGCCCTCTTGCGTATTACTAGGGTGAGCACCAGCATTTTTCCATCATGCTCTGTACTATGTATGGCTTACAGACTCATGCAGAAAAAGACGAGCGGATTCTACCGCACTCAGTGTCTGTCCTGCCACCTCAGCGGTCGAGGGAAGCAGCAGCGCTTGACGGGCCAGAGCATGAAGGCACCTTCCGGTCCGGAGGATTCCTCATACCTGGACTGTGGGTGTCCTGCGGACTCTGCTCTTCTTGAGCTGTGGATGGTGAAGACCGCGCAGCTATACAACGTCCCCAATGCGAAGAATAACACAGAGATTGCCGGCAGCCATACTCGGGTCATCAAAAAGGATGGCCAGACGCAGACTCTGCCGTACAGGCTGGGCTTCAATCTGCTCAATTTACCCTATTGTGCAGCCGCCATTGAGGACACTTCTGGTTTGAAAGTTGACACCCTCCTGCAGCCAAGACAGGAGCGGTTGAAGTCGACGGCACTCTGGGCCCTTAATCAGCTCACCGCTATGCATGCAATTCCTGACGCTGATGAGGAGGAGTACGGGCGACTGGTCATGAAGCTGATGACGTTGCTCCAGCTGCCTGGAGCAGAGCTGGCGGAAAGGAGACAGCTGGAGCGCATGGGGGCATCAGGAAGTGGAGTGTAACAAAGGGTCTTTCTTATCCGTAAACAACAAATCTGACAGTGGAGACTTTGGGGAGGTCAGATATTACACATGCGCGTCCATCTAAGCTTGTATAAATCTTACATTCCCTAACCCTCTGTATAAATATAACTTCCCTCCAATTTCCCCTCTGTGTGAAATCTTACCTCTCCACCTCTCTCCCAACAAATTTGACAGATACATACACGCGCCTATCTAAGCTTGTATAAATCTTACATTTCCTCTCCCTCTGCATAAATATTCTCTGTGTGAAATCTTACCTCCCCACCTCTCTCCCAACAACTTTGACAGACCATAGTGAACAAGAAAATAAGCCACAGATAATATTACTACTGAAGATATAAGATATGCTTCTTGGAGAAATGTAGCTAAACTACTGGATATGATTGCCCCACCCATTGTAGTTATCCACCCAGCTGTCAAGATCTCTGTCTGTACTAAGGACAAGAGAGCCCCTCAAACCTTCAAAGTGAAGGTTGAAGTGTGTCAGCTCTCCTGAGGGAAATATAAGCACATCACCAGGTCTCAGGTGGATGACCAGCTTTGCTTCATACAAGCACAAGCCACCTCCTTCCCAGTTACCAAACGGTGCGACAACACACACCCCCTTGTCCTTGCTGTCCCTATGTCCACGCGTGCAGGCAGACAAATTGAGGACAAACCCTGAGAAAGGGTATGCAGGGCTGCTAGCACCAAGGGGGAGGTTATCCACGCAAACGGAGAGTTCATCATAGACGTCAGGGAGAAACTGGGCCAGCTTGGAAAAACGATATCATTACAGGAGTTCAACGTTAGCTGAGAGCAGACTCACATTCTCTCTGATATACGCCATTAGATCTTCCAGGGCTTCCACCAGGAGATTATACCTGATAGGATCATCCCGAATGTCCTTGGAAGACCGTGGCATGCGATGCTGGATATTGACACGCGTGCTGCCATCCTTTGTAAGGAGGCTAGCATGCACACCCTCTGGAGCGTTGTCTCCCTGTAAGGGTATGTGTCTTCAGTAGTATTCAGGAGTGTCAGAAAAGGAGACATACCTTTTCAGAGTAGCGATTGTAAACCTGGTGATGCTCGGCAGGGAAACCGAAGTTGCCGACAAGTGAAGTGTCTTGGTGAAACTCATCCCCAAGAAGATGAAGGAGATTAGCTGTCAGACTGGCCAAGGAATCAGGGTGCTTGATGCCATAGTCTGACAGGACTAGTCCGACCAGGTTCTTGGAGCTGTCTTGAATATGCAGGGGCTGTCTGAATTCAAGCATTAGGATTCCAGAAGTGCTAGAGCACATGGATAGAGCACTCACCCATTGCATATCACTGGATCAACAGACAGATACTGCCCCTCTGCTTTATGAGAGAGGAGCTAACAATGATCTCAGTGTAAGCCATGACAGAATAATCAAACCTACACACCTTCTGCTTCAGATCAGCCAGGGATGAGCTGGGGAGAGATGCAGAGGCAGCCTCTCTCTGGGTGGAGGTCCAGGCCTCACCATTCTTCTTATTGACAGGGCTGGAAGTGTTGGGAATGTCAAAAGGGAGGGATGCTACAAAGGCCTGCCCAGGATAGGGCAAAAAAGTAGTGGGGTTCTCCTGCTGGTGAGGGAGACTTTCTTCCACCCACAGTGGTGATCTAGGTGGAAGTTTCCACCCACTGTAGAAGGAATCAGAATATGCAGCAAAATGTAATATCTCACTTACACCACCAAGACCTTTGAAAGGTAAGCATCAGAAGCTTGAACATCATCAAAATCCAACTGCTTCAATCCCACAGAGCCCTCTGGGGAAAGAAAAGGAATGGAGATAAAGAATCCACTCTTGCCCTTGGATATTTTATGGGCTCTGCAAATGCCTGGGATGATGGAGGTTCTCAGAAGATCTTCAGAGTATTGTTCTACATAAGACATTAGAAGAATGAATACCAAAATAAAGACCACATACTAGGAACAGCTCTCAGAGCATATGCTACCTGCATGAGTTCAGGCTCTATGGACTTGGTCTTTTCTCCAATGAATGCCACCTCCACTTGAAGAGCAGACAGCACTGTCAGCATATGAAGGGATCCTGGACAATGACATATCAATTTGGGCAAAGTCTCATCATATAACAGAGGCAACTTACCTGCCTGAGCAAGATATATAAGTCTTTTCCCTTTTTGAACCCAAAGACGCCCTTTCTCTGCAGTCCCTGGCCCCCCTGCAGAGCGCCACAAGGCTTTGAAATTTTTCACTTGCTCCTTTTGCTCCTGATTGGTAGCGAAAGCTTTCCCATGCTTCAGAATACTGCAGGGCAATTCAATACAGGAGCCTTGAGATATGAAACAATACTCACAACTCCACCTCACAAGCCAGTTCAACATACGCAATCAAGGAGCGCAGACTGACAACCTTCTTGGCCTGCTCTATGCTGGAGCAGAGACCCTTGAGAGACCGTATCCTAGACAAGTCCAAGGTTTTTACTCCAGTATCCCTGGAAGACGCTGCTGGAATCTCTAGGGTGCCAGCCTGAGAGTGACCTTCAATCAGGTCCTGTAGAGCTGCCTGAGAGGAGGTGGTGCATATTCTGCCCAACAGAGAGAGCAGCTGAAGAGCATGGGGGGTTGGCTTAGGTGGCACAGCGCGTTTCACCCAGATGTCCTTCCCTGTCTCCTGCAAGCACAGCCTGAGTGAGATGTATGTTCCAAGGCAGATTCGTCTCACATACCTCCTCTTCCTCTTCATCCTCATCAACCTCCATAGCCTCCAGTTCTTCATACTCTGGGATGGCCTCCATGGCAGCCCTCGGGTTCATAGACTCGCCACCTCTTTGACATTGTCTTTTGGATTTGCCACCACCATCACCACCTGCATGCTTGCCCCCACTGTTGGGGGCTGCAACAACCTGTTCATAAGATAATCAGCCATGGAGATCACACTTTGCGCAAAGAAAGCGTACCGCTGTGCATCCAATTTTTTTCCCACCACGTGGTCTGTCAGCCTTTGTCGACGTCTTCTTCTTCTTTGTCTTCATTGCTGCGCTTTGGTTGGCCTTCTTGGCCTGGATGGGGCTGAATGAATGTCACAAGAAGTAATAATCAGCTGGCACACACCTTTTTGACCTGGACAGTATCCAGCCTGTCACTTTGCCTGAGTGGTTCAGACATAGAGGACACAGTCTAGCTGGAAAATCAGGAAAGGAAAACTGTCTGAGAGCTTTGACCCACATTAGCAGTATTCTCAGCTGTTGATTCTGCAGAGAACCCCTGCCCAGTATGAGGACTGGCAGCTGGGGTCAACAATTCTCCATGAGGACTGGCAGCTGGGGTCAACAATTCTCCAGAAGTGCCAGGAGAGAAAGGTGTAGCTCTGGGGGTGGCCAGCTGGTTGATCTCCAGAGCAGGAGTCTGTTGCCTAGTGAGCTCTTCCTGGAGAGCAGCCCATTCTGGCTCTTGTGGGTACAGAGCCAAGAGTTCTGGGGCCCTACGTAGAAGAAACAAGGCAAGCTCACAGCTAATGTTCATTTGAAGAGTCTGAGAAGGGAGGGAGGTGAGGGAGGAAGGCAAGAGCTGGCAGCAGCCAAATGTCAAATCTGACAGCACATCAACCTTGGCGCACATCAACCTTGGCGTGGGAAGTAATGCCCACAGCAGTTCCCCTGGGTGTTTTGCGCTTTATCCTCCATGTCAATATTCCTGTAAATAATACCAAATATTATCCCCAACTGTACCTTCCGAATGAGCCCACTTGCGGCTGAAACGGTGAAGAAATGAGCACCGTACACTGAGGAGAGACAAGCGGGCTTCAGAGCCCTCTGGCACTTTTTTCCCTCGGTCAATATTCCTGTAAATAATACCAAATATTATCCCCAACTGTACCTTCCGAATGAGCCCACTTGCGGCTGAAACGGTGAAGAAATGAGCACCGTACACTGAGGAGAGACAAGCGGGCTTCAGAGCCCTCTGGCACTTTTTTCCCTCGGTCAATATTTCTGAAAATAATATGCTACATTTCCCCCGTCTTTACCTTTCGAATGAGTCCACTTGCGGCCCAATCTGTTGAGAACCAATGTCACCACAATTAAACACTGCCCACTCCCCCTTCCGTTTTCAGCATCGTGCCCCCACTGCATAGCTCTCGGGCCACTCCCTTGCTCCCTGCTTAATCTCTGCCCCCCAGACGCAAGGAATTCCTTGCGCCCATGGACCAGAGATTGAGTGGGGGAGGGGAGGGGGGGCGGGAGTCGTTGTGGGCAACGCGGCGCTCGCGGTGCTCGCGACGGTGCGACATGCGACGGCGGCGGCCAGCGCGAGCCGGCGGTTGCAAACGCGCGGGGCGCGTACGCGCTGGGGGGGACGCGCACGCGCTGCGGGGGACGCGCACGGGGGACGCGCACGCGCTGCAGGCGGCGCGCACGCGCTGCAGGCGGCGCGCACGCGCTGCAGGCGACGCGCACGCGCTGCAGGCGGCGCGCACGCGCTGCAGGCGACGCGCACGCGCTGCAGGCGACGCGCACGCGCTGCAGGCGACGCGCACGCGCTGCAGGCGACGCGCACGCGCTGCAGGCGACGCGCACGCGCTGCGGGCGACGCGCACGCGCTGCGGGCGGCGAGCACGCGCTGCGGGCGGCGAGCACGCGCTGCAGGCGGCGAGCACGCGCTGCAGGCGACGCGCACGCGCTGCAGGCGACGCGCACGCGCTGCGGGGGACGCGCACGCGCTGCGGGGGACGCGCACGCGCTGCAGGCGACGCGCACGCGCTGCGGCGGACGCGCACGCGCTGCGGGGGACGCGCACGCGCTGCGGGGGGCGTGCACGCGCTGCAGGCGGCGAGCACGCGCTGCGGGGGACGTGCACGCGCTGCGGGGGACGTGGAGGGGCGGTGGGCGGCGGTGGCGAGTGTGCGCGGGCGGTGGGCGGCAGAGGGAGACAACGGACGCACTCACCTGTGCTTCTCCTTGTCCTCCTGCCTCTCCTGATGCACCCCCTCCTCCCCTCTCCACCTCCACTCCTTGGGCACGCGCGGCGGGGCGCGGTGACGTGGCGCGGCTGCGCGGCACGTCGTCGTCGTCTTCGTCTTGTGTGTCCTGTCCAAGCGCGGTGACGTGGCAGCTCGCGCTGCCACGTCACGCTCGGACTCTGGACTGTCGGCGGGGGAAGGGAGTGAGCGGGCGCGGGGAGGGGAGCATGAGAGCGGGGGGAGAGCGTGAGACGGCAGCCACAAGCGCGAACCAACTCTGTTGGTTCGCGCTTGTGGCTGTCCAGCGTCACGCGTGACGCGCACAGCCTTGTGCGCGCATGCGTAACGTTCGCCCGAGGCCGCTTCCTCTGCTTCTTCCCCTCGCTCCCCCGTCCTCCTCCTCCTCTGCGCGTGGCCCCTCCCCTCGCTTGCCCGCTGCCTGCCCAGACGGCTCGAGCGTGACGTGGCAGCGCGCGCGCTGCCACGTCACCTCGCTAGAACACCCGCAAGACGACAAGACGTCCCGACGACGTGCCGCGCAACGGCGCCACGTCACCGCGCGCGCCGCGCACGCCCGAGGCTTGGAGAGGGGGCAGGGGGCAGCAGGGGGAGCAGGAGGGAGAGGCAGCAGGACGGGGAGGAGTCGAGCCTACGGGGCTCGACGCAGGTGAGTCTGTCCTCTGCCGTCCGCCGTCCCGCCCCGCCCGTTCCCGCGTCCCCCGCCGCCCTCGAACGTCCCCCGCCGCCCCGAACGTCCCCCTGCCCCCGCGCACATCCACAGCACCCTCGCTTGACGCCTCCGCACGACGCTCGCGGCCCCGCCACCGCCATCTCGCCGCACGCACTCCGTCCCACCGCACCCGACCGCCGGCCCACGCCCGCGCACGCTGTGCCCACGCCCGCGCACGCTGTGCCCGGTTGTGCACGCCGCGCACAGCCCGTGCATCGCCCCGCGGCCCCGCATACCCTCCTACACTCAATCTCTGGTCCACAGGCGCAAGGAATTCCTTGCGTCTGGGGGGCAGAGATTAAGCAAAGGGCGATGGCGGCAGCATGCTGGGTGACGGCAGTGCCGTGCGGGGCAGCGAGCAGCGAGCAGCGGCGGTCGGCGGCTTGCTGTTGGCGGCATGCTGGGTGAAGGAGGGGGCACGTCACGCTTGGAGCCCACCGTCTTGAGGTGCCGGCAGGTGAGGGAGGCGAGGGAGCACGCCATTCTCTGTGTTGCGTGAGTGCGCCGGTGAATCGCGCCTTGCTGCTGAAACGAGCGGTCTTGCGATGCGGGCCGTCGGTCTCGTCCGTCGTTCATCTCTTCGTCGTCGCTGCGTTCTGAGGGCCGCGTTGACGTGCAGCGCTCACAGGACGGCTGTCAAAGAGGAGTAAGCACATTTAGCGTCTGAATACGGTGGATATGGCTCGGTGTCTTGCCTTGCAGTCACCCACTCATCCCGCGCCTGCCCGACATCCTCTGTAGTCCGGGTCTCCTCGCGTTCCTCATTGCATACGTGACTGACGGATGTCCACGCCACGCCCATTACAATACATTGACCGCGCGCTGGCCTCAGCGATCGCGCGCTGGCCTCAGCGATCGCACGTTGGCCGTGGTGCTCGCCCTGCGCCCGTCGTGGTCCGTCGCTTGCGCATTGCCGTGGACGGTGAGCTGGACGCCGCAGGCCGCATAGACAATGTCCTGCAATGTTGCAACGGTCAGTGTGCCGCAAATTCATGCAGAAAACTAATGTGGTACGCACCGAGGAGCGCGGATGTCAGGCGCCTTCGTCTCCAAGCACCAGGCCGACATCCGCGTGGCGTTGCACAATGTCTGGGTGGTCTTCTCGCCTGGTGCTCGTACTGACAAACCACCGTGCCCGTACGTCTTTCTCATCGTCGTCTTCAGGCCACTCTTGCTGACAACCGTGACGCGAAGCGTGCGGCGTTGGCTGTGATGTCGAAACGCCCAGAGGCCGCTCTGCGGCGCGCAGACGACATGATGATGCGTAGCGCCGTTGTCGCTGAAGTAAGAATTTGTGTTTTCGTTGATTTGCTGCAAATGCACTGACCTTGTGCATGTCGCAGCTTCACCGCAACGCGGCCGGTGCGTTCGTCCCTCTCTCTTCAAAGCGGGCAGAGTTGCTCATGAAGTGTGTTGTCCAGCGGGCCGCGTGTTGTCCAGCGGGCCGCGCGCTGTCCTGAGTACGCTGTTCTCCGCATCGCGCGCGATCCGCAAAGAGGGAGAGCGGGGAGAGGAAGAGAGGCAGAGGAGCGTGGGAGGGCTAGCCACAAGCGCGAACCAACGCAGTTGGTTCGCGCTTGTGGCTAGCAGAGCGTCACGCGGGATGCGCGCCTTTGCCCTCTTTCCCCTCCACCCATCCCCTCCTCCCTGCTCCCCTCCCCGCGCCCGCTCACTCTCCCTCCACCGCCGACACTCCAGTGCTCACGTGTGATCTGCCACGTCAGCGCTCGGACTCGCAAGACGAACACGACGACGTGCCGCGCATCGGCGCCACGGCACCGCGCCGCGCCGCGCATGCCCAACGCTTGGAGAGGGAAGGAGGGGGTGCAAGAGGAGGGGGAGGAGAGGCAAGAAGACGGGGAGGAGCACAGGTGAGTGCGCGCGCCGTCTCCCAGTCCCCCGCCCCCGCTCGCCGTCGCCCTCATCGCCCGCCGTCGCTCTCCACCGCCGCCTCATCGTCCACGTCGTCGTCCACGGCCGCCACGTCGTCCACATCGCCCGCCACGTCGCCCTCATCGCCCGCCGTCGCTCTCCACCGCCGCCACGTCGTCCACGGCCGCCACGTCGTCCACATCGCCCGCCACGTCGCCCTCATCGCCCGCCGTCGCTCTCCACCGCCGCCACGTCGTCCTCGTCGCCCGCCATCGCTCTCCACCGCCGCCTCATCGTCCACGTCGTCGTCCACATCGCCCGCCACGTCGCCCTCATCGCCCGCCGTCGCTCTCCACCGCCGCCTCATCGTCCACGTCGTCGTCCACGGCCACCACATCGTCGTCCACGGCCACCACATCGTCGTCCACGGCCACCACATCGTCCACGGCCGCCACATTGTCCACAGCGCCCGCCAACGCTCTCCACTGCCGCCACATCGTCCACATCGCCCGCAATCGCTCTCCACCGACCATTCCGCCCGCGGCCCGCGGCCCAATGCACACCGGGGCCCGACAATCTCCCGATCACGCACGCGAGGATGTTCCTCGCGCTTGCGGGCGGGAGATTTTGCTGGACTCTGTGTGTTTTGGCCTGCAGAAGGTGCCCACCGCCGCCCATTGGTCACCGACGCCCACAGCTCGTCACCGCCGCCCACGTCCCGCCACCATCGCCCACGGGTTGCCGATGGCTCGCCATCTTTGCCCACCACCTGCTGAAGCCGCTATTGGCCCGCCACGTCATGCACGACACCCGGATGCCGCCCAATGATTCACAAGTCGCCCCACCCAAATCTCTCGGCCACGCACACAAGGACTGTCCTCGCGCTTGCGGGCGAGAGATTTTGCGTGGGGTACGGCACCCGCCGCTGTGCTGTTAACTGCTGTTGTGGCCGCACCCACGACACATTGCTGAGCAGGCCGTCGCCCACGCCCTCAGCACGGCGCCGACGTCGCCGCAGTGTTGCGCATTCAGGACAGGCCGTTCTCCTGGGGCTTCATGGGGGTTGAATTTGAGCAGGCAAGAGAGGGGGGGAGATAGAGCCCTTGCAGACAGGGCCCCGAGGCAGGACAGAGGTACTCCTCTGCCTGGCTGCGGGGGCGACACTACCGTGTCTCCCTGCTGCTAACGAGCACCCATGTCAACAGGCCCCGAGGCAGGACAGAGGTACTCCTCTGCCTGGCTACGGGGGCGACACTACTGTGTCTCCTGCTGGTGGGGTAAAGGCTGGAGAGACGTTGCACGACGCGCATCGCAGCTGAGATGAACACGATGCAAACACATGTCAATAACAGCTCAATTAGGCTCAATGAACAAATTTTACATCCCTCTCGTTGTCTCTAGCACCTCACCATGGACATCATCACAGGCTACGACTCAGAACCTTCTGAGAATCCTGGTCATGGCCCTGATGGCTCTGAGCACAGCCCTGAGCGCACCAGCTCAGTGCACGCTAGTCGTTCCCCAGAGGATCGGGATGAAGACCCTGAAGAGAACGCAGAGTCTGCCGCGAGTCCTCCCGCTGAATCTCCTCCACTTGGTAGGACCCGGGCCGCCACGCGTAAGAGCAGAAATGTGAGTTAAACTGTTGTCCTACTCAAGGTGTGTACTGAATCAGACCAAAGGAAGTCATTGTGTCGTCGGGAGCAGAGCCTGCCAAGAGCAAAACACCTGTAAAAATCGGCAAAAAGCCGGGCGCAAAGGCTGCACCAAAGAAAACTCCTGCAAAGGCAAGTCATGCTCTGCTTGTCAAGGGTGATATATGCTAACAACTGGTGGTCAGAAGCGAACTCGTTTCACGGCTCGGAAGACGACAGGTGCTGATGCTCCGCGCAAGACAATGGGTAACAAAAAGGGAGTCGTTGATGCTTGTGAGGCAGACAAGGTATGTGATGCTTTGCGTCTTGTACGATTCGTACTTATGGAGGCCATAGGACATAATCATGGCGGATGTCGATGTTGACGTCGGTGCGGTCCATGCGATCGACCACACTCCCATTGACAACGATCATCATGACAAAGTATGTCCTGTTCTGTGTTCTAAATTGATTGATCCTGATACATTATCTAAAGTGGTGCTGTCTCTGTGAAAATGGAGGACACTTGGCCCTTTGTGACCTCTGCCCACGATCTCAGTGTGACAAATGTGTCAAGGTGCCCAAACACCTTCTTGAGGCAGAGGATGGGCCCACTTTCGTCTGCGTTTTCTGTCACATCACTAGGAAAGGTCCAAAGGGCAAGACTATAAGACTTGACGCATATACTGTAAGTCCACATAAAGGAGGCATAGTGCCCTTCATTGCTGAATACGACACAGGGTTTTTTGGACTTGACGACTTCCAAGACTATCGGACCACCGCTCTTGGCACCCGGCTTGGCGACGGGCATTCCCTCCAACAGAGTCTGCACTGCGCCTCTCCTCCTGCTGAGCCTGCGCTCAAAGGCGATTAAAGCCAGTGGTCCGCCGTTGCAAGCTGTTCAAGTGGACCTTCGAGGCTATTACGAGGAAAATCGTAAAGACTTGGTCTACAAAGAGCTGGAGTTCGATATCAGCGAGGACGACTCTCTGGAAAAGCATCAGGCTGAGCTGGACAGCCTTATCGGTGCTCTGGAGCAGTACGTGATTTCTGATTATGATTGTAATACGCATTGACACCACAATAGAGGGGGAATATCTTTTGAAGGAGCGGTGGTAGCAATCAGCGCTCACTCAGATAATACCCGCGGAGACTTGCTTGTTGAAGAGAAAGGGGCGGTTACCATTCCAGACGTATGTATGCTCTCTTGGCTCTTTTTATTGTGTGAATGTGAACTGATAACATGGTTCCCAGTTCTTTGAGAACATCATCGGGGATCGTGTCATGCAATATTTGGCCAAGATCCCCAAAGTGAAGTGGTTCCTGCTATCCTGCGGAATGGTCGTGAACTTTCCCCCTGCCCTGAATGATCTCAAGTCGACAATTTTCCAGTAAGCGGTCTAGCTTTTTGTATCAAGCTATAAATTTACCAAAAGGCATTCTAGGAACCGCAAGAGCATCCACGATCTCTATGCCTTCGACGCTCCGGCTCTTAATCTCCACACTACTATGACTTTCGTCACGGAGTACACCAGGAAGATATTCGTGAACTTGAATACGGAGCAGAAGGTCATGGGGGACATCTTAGATGTCGCCAGATGCCTTGCGCGCACCACTGCAGTCTACCACCTGACTCCGGGAGACGAGGAGACAGAGGTGACGCGCATGGTCTGGTCCAGCCTCAACATCCAGCCTTATGGCCAACAGCTTCCTGGGCTGTGCGTCAACCCTGCTTGTGGAGCAGTTAGGCCCTGGAACCCTCAAGGCGAAGCTAGGGAAAAGATATCCAAGGCCAGGTTCAATTGTAGGGGCTGTGGACATGTTCTGGTGATGGAAAATCTTGTTCAAGGGAAGGTGCTTAAATGCCCAGAGGGGGACTGGATAGCACATAAGATTGTTGACAAGATTGAGTAGACTTTTGCCTTGTACCGTCTTAATCATGAAGTCCTTGGGCCTGTCATTGAGGGCCTGTCGTGATCTCTGCACAGCTTTCTTTTGCATAAATAGGGCCAGATCCTTTGTTTGCTTCTTGTCTGCAATGAGGTCCCCCCGTGTCCCCTGGGATGTTCTTATCGACATTGCATCCACCTGCTCACTGGTCTTTCAGGAAGATTACGGCTCTCTATCCCGCCAATATCTAGGTCCGGTGCGACTCACATGCTCCATCTTTTGGAGGTACGCCGAATTTCCCCCTGGAGCTGTGCGGAAAAATTGGGGATCTTCCCTGGTGAATCTTTTATCCCAAGTGAGTCGCGGGTTATATTTCATGTTCTACGCCAGCGGCTGTCTGAATGTGTGTAACAGATCATTGAGCACTGGCTAGTCATGTCCAAAAGACATTCAAAGTATGCAGCACGACGATTCTGCAATATCCAGGCCCTGCATATTACGCTGATCAATCAGGATGACGGCTGGATGGATGACGGCGGTCGAAAATGGTTGATGTCCATCAAAGATCACGCCACTGCTTTCCATGGAATCTCTCATATGGGTGCCCTTACGGATCTCTGGATCACCTGCCGTCTGCCGGAGGCGCCACCCGTTGACCTTTGGAGGGGCATCGCAATCTGGTGGACCGCTGTGAGAGAGGAGGGTGGGGGTCTGCAAGGGCTGCATATCGACTACGCCTTATGCTCCCCAACCGTGAGCAACCACATCTCTCCCCCATCTCCCGCATAATCTAATCATATCACCAGGACGGAACATCGTTGATATGGAATCAAGACATATGGCCCTCCTTTATCATGTCGTTTGGTCCCTTGCGCACCCTGGATCTTCGGGCAAAGGGCTTCATGTTTCCGAATAATCCCGACCCATTCGACCACGCCGATGATGAGATGTTCCCCACCGTCGACCTCCGACCTTTCTACCGTCGACTCCCACCAGGGCATGCTTTGGCAGGGGAAACTTTGCTGCATTATCATGAGCACACACTGGTGATGCGTAGTGCCCAAGCACTACCCAAGCTGGAGCTAGTGCGCTTGGATTATGGGTACAACGAGTGGTTCGTAGGAAGGTTGCGCTACGGGCCGGGCAGAGATCAGGCTTGCGAGATCGTCAAGTGGTCCAGGGCCAGATCTGAGGAGGAAGATAGATGGAGCCGAGATGCGATGGAATGGGACGGGCAAGTGTCTTGCCGGTCTCACCTGATGTGCCTTCTGATGGGACAATCTCTTCACGCAGATCTCTGGATTATTGGCGCAAACGACAGGAAGCCATCCCGCCCCTTCTGAATCTTGCTCCCTGGCGTGAGGGGGAGCGTAGTGCAGTTTGGAAAGCTTGGGGACAGCCAGAATGGCAGTTCTAGGGCCCCCTTTTGATACCATTAGAGAGAGAGTAGCCAAAATATAGAGTGATATTTAACATGCTCTGCGACCCTTCGCAAGACTTTACGCTCATGAGCAAGCCAAAGATGAGAAACACATTGACAAGAGGTGTCATGAAATGAGCGGTATGACGGTGCTGAAAGACACAGCAATGAAATGAGTGGTATGATGGTGCTAAGACACAGCATGAGTGGTACAAGTCGACAAGCTCATGCGTGCTTGTTGAAGCTTTACTGGAGCAGGTGTCCGTCATGACGTTTCTCAAAAGTGCAGAAGAGGGGGGGCATAGGTAGTGCACTGGGGGAGGATGGAGAGCTGGAGGACAGAAAATATAGCGGACAATAATTTTTGGCAGGGGAGAGAACATGGGAAGGGCAGGAAGCCAGGTATGATACACAACCAGGCCTTATGGACGAACAGGAGCATTTACACGATTCCTAAATCTGCCCTAAATTTTGGTAAATTTTGCCGCCCTAAGTTCTTAGCCTGCCTTTAGTGAGGTCCTTAGTGCCCACAGATTTAAGAGCCACTGTAATGCAAAATATGACAGAAAGGAATGCGACACTCATGTAAATTTTGACAGAAGCGTTGTTTC
The DNA here is from genome assembly GCA_019915035.1 of Auriscalpium orientale. Taxonomy (NCBI): domain Eukaryota; kingdom Fungi; phylum Basidiomycota; class Agaricomycetes; order Russulales; family Auriscalpiaceae; genus Auriscalpium; species Auriscalpium orientale. The sequence continues at coordinate 454,856 of JAHLMH010000022.1, read as the reverse complement.
AGCAGAGGTCAAATTTCAAGGGAGCAAGAGCCACCGCAATATTTCACAGTGTGGAAGCCATGCCATACTGACAATTCTTTACACACAGCTGGTCTTGTGCAAACGGGTCTATCAAAATTTACAGCAGCAGACTGCAGTGTGATTTTGCATGGTACTACTCTACTGACATCATTTGCGCCTCTGACGCCCCTTCGCATCCCCCCTGGCGATTCGAGCCTTCCGAACCTCCTTAAGAAGCTTGGTGAACTTCCCAGACAGACCTGGATACTTGGCTTCGAATGTGACCAGATTTCCATAACACTTGACCGCATACTCCTGATAGACGTGCTTGATGTTGGACAGCTTGGCGGCCTCCTGGACGTAAGACGCCTTGTGAAAGGTTTCTTCCCACCTGCATAAAGGGACAACAAGACCCTTGGCGATGTCGCCTTCCTCCCAATAGCGTATCACATCATCTAGCGTGTGCACTGTGGGAATCCGTGGCGGTCGCATGGGTGCCTGCGGGGGAGGGGTGTCCTCCACACCCTCGGCAAAAAGGTCTTCGTTCTCACCATTATAGACAGGTGACATGGGCCCAGGAGATTCATGCATTGCAGGTCTGTCCCCAGCCTGGATGACGGAAAGCAATGAGGGCAGAGGAGCTTTTCGCCACTATGGATGAGTATGCGGTTGCCTTGGGCAGACTTGACAGTCACTTACCAGTAGCTGAATGAGACCCGCATGTCAATGTACGATCTGAATGAGGTGTGGAGCATGCCAGGGTGCGATCTGAGCGCGGCGTGGAGATTATCTCCTCCATGCGACTGGCCATTCTGGTCGTCCACTCGCCCATCTGACTGCTAAGCACGCTGGCCAGTCTGTCGAACTCATGCTGGGTGACAATGCTCGGGGAGCGGGATCCTCCCATGAAGCTCTCGTGACGATCCTTGTTGCGGCTCTTCATCATGATGTCAGAGAAGCCCTCCTCATAAGCGCTTAACTCATCCAGCAAATAGCGCATAACAGTCCCAACCTGCATTTCATTCAGAACAGCGCCTCAAGAGTCAAGAAATCTTCTACATCGTCACCGGCAGACCAGCCTCCCCACCACTTGACCGCCTTCATGCTCCACTTGTGCTCTGCGAACATGAAGCGGTACTGCGCACCTCCGCGGCGGAAGCAGTGCGTCGTGAATTTCCCCGTGCGCCCCTCCATAACTCCCGAAGCCTCCGTAAGCCTGTCGAGGATGTTCTCTATCCCCGTGCGGGACATGGGCTCGCCGAACTTGAGCAGGTCCGTGGACGCCAGAGCAGGGAAGACGTAGTCCTCCGGTTGCAACGGCCTCTGCATCTTCTCCTGGAGGTGAGTGATCCATTCGCGCATGGCAGGGTAGACGTCAATCTCCGGTTCATCCGCCTGCTCAGGCACGCGCATTTCATGACCTGTGCAGGCAACATGATCAGCGCATGGCTGGAGCCTAGGGCGATATCAAGCACTTGCCTGCGGCGGGGTCCTTGTTCGTCTTCCTGAACACGAGGTTGAAAGAAATGTACGGTTCCAAGCTCCCGCTGCCCTGGAAAGAGACGTTCTTCCATTGCAAAGTGACAAGCTCCTCGTTCCTGCTCAGTTGAGCAATGATCAGTCACTGTCAAAATGCCAAGGCGTCTGGAAAGCACTCACCTCGTCCACAGGTTGAACGCCGCCTTCGCAAAGGCCTTGAAGTACAGGCGCCGGGTGAGGGACATGGTGCTTGCGGCCTCCTCCCCGTCAAGGTACTCCATGATCACCTTCATGTCCTTGGGAAGCATGGGCAGAGCGTGGGTGACGGTCGCGTTGCGCTGGGAGCGGTGCTTGAGGGATTCGAAATACGTGATGAACTCCGGGTCGAACACCGGGTTGCCCTCCCATTTCTGAGTCATCGGGTTGAACTTCCACGTGTCTCCTTGGCAACCGAGCACCCTGTGAAAGCAAGCGTGAGCATTCCAGCGGGCGCCAGCCTGAACGATGAACGCGCCTTATGAAGTAGTCCTTGAACGCCGCACGGAGGCCCTCGGCAGTGGAGAACCCGCACTCCTGCTCCTCGCACTTGTAGGCGGTGAAGAGTTTGAGGGCCATAGGCGTGGCGGCGGAGATCGCGTCAAAGGCTTCCCTCAGATCCGCATAGCGCACCTCCGTGCCCTCGGAGGAGTCCCCCGCCGTGTCATCGGAGCTTGCCTGATCCACCATGCTCACAACCCAAGCCTTGCCAGCCTTGATGTAGCCAGCGTACGCCTTGGCCGTGCGCTTGGAGCGGTACCACTCCTCTGTCGTGATACGCACACGGTCCAGAAGAGTCTCCGGGGAGAGCGCGTCAGAGGCGGCAGCAGGCTCGGCGGCATTGACAGCAGCCGCCGGGTTGGCAGGAGTGTCGGCAGGGAGGGCAAGACGCCTGGCGACGCCTGTCGCTTGCCTGGCGTTGCCGTTCCCCCCACCTGACTTGTTCCGCCCACGGGCAGAGGCAGTGGACTTGCCTTTGGCAGCTCCTCGAGGCATGGTGATTGTGTAAGAGGTGGAGTGTGAACGCAGCAGCGGTCAGAGACGCAGAGGGGAACAAGGTGATAAGGGGAAGAGGGTAAAGTCCGAAAGACGAACAGAGCTCAAAGACCCGTGTTGGTACCTGAGGGCCCCAGAGAGCGCACGGACCAGCCGCGAGCAAGGCTGAGTCAGCGTTGGCCTGAGCGCATAATTCTGACATGGGTGCGGTGAGGGAAAGGAGGATGTGCAAAGATTGACAGGAAGGCGAGATGCCCAGCAGGATGTGCAAGATTTGACCTGCCTGCAAGGGAAGCTTAAACGTTAAATTTAGACGTCCCTGCGCTTGGCGAAGCGATGCAAGATTTGACCGGAGCGCCTGCCCTTAGAACTGCGCTAAAGGCGGATTTAGGTGCGGGCCCTGGCATGTCAGATTATGCGCATGCAGAGGGGACCACACACAGGCTGGGCGGGCGCGCGGCTGGTTCGAACCGGGCGGTTGCGCCGATGAACCACCGCTAAATCACCCAGGCACGATTTTGGGGGGCAACTTAAATTTACCACGACTAAGGTTTACTTATCTACTTCTCGAACGTCCGTGAAGGAGCCCGCCGCCGCAAATGACACGACATTGCAAGACATCGCGCGCTTGGTGGTCATCATACGGGCGAAGCACATTCACGGCGCGGGTCGTGGGCCCGTGCAACAAGACACCGGCGGAGCGAGGGTCTGTCACTTGGAAACCAGCCGGTAAGTACTTGTCGTGCACGCAACACTTTGTCTAATTCCCCGGCAGCGAAGCCTCGTATCACTCGACTTGAATTCTGCCACAAAATTTTGCACAAGAATTCCCTCGGTCTTGATCTCGCTCCTTTGGTGCGCGAGCGAGGTGCGCCTTTGCCCGTCCTTCTGGATCGCCGCCACGGGCGTTAATCATTCTCCTTCACGGATACTTCTGATTCTCTCACATAGTTACCAAGAAACCAACTGCTTACCATCTGCAATACGATCCGGCCTTACCTCGCACACGCGCGCTCGGTCAGGGTCCACGGTCTTCCTGACTGTGTCATGCATCTCACTGCACGGCCTTCAAGACTTTCAGACTCACAACTGTCTCGTCCACAGGCCACAGCGTGTGTCGGAACAGGCCAGGTTATTCCGCCAGCGCTGCACGGCTGCGCCGTTTTGGTACCGATCGTGTCACTCCTCAAATGCCACCGGATGAGCCCGGAACACCGCTCACAGAGGAATTGCTTGGACTTGGATGCGGTGTCGGGGATGTGGCGTTGGGATGCGTATCTAGGCGGAAACACGAGGCGATCGGCGGTAGCGGCAGGAACCTGCCTGCGGTGACAGCGAAGCACCATCTGGACAGTCTTGGTCCGCAGCGTGTGGATCGGCCACGTCCTAGGCACTGGAACTATTCAACATGGAGTATATTCGAGAAATCTCGCGTGAAAAGCTCTACTGACGCACGATGTATGTTGCATTTGTCGGTGTCCCATTTTGACACCTGTTCTTTCGCCAGCAACGCCCCGTCGTATGCGATAACTCAACATAAAATTCCACGTCTTTTGCCAGCCGGGCCACTCAGTGCTCGACATCCACATCAGCTGTTTAGCACGGCGCGTCCGCGATAACTCGCAGAAGTTTCAACGAGTGAGTTCGGGGGGCTGCAGTGTGAGGCGCTCCGCGAGGGTTGGTATGTAAACAGCTTAGACGTGTCGCTCACTGGAGAATGCTGGTGAGAGATTGTCTCTGTAGCGCAGGCACGGAGCACAAATGAAAGAAGAGGAAGAGACGAATGTATCCCGAGTGTGTGCTGATATACTAGCTCCTCCAAGGAATAGTGATAGAAGTAGACGACGGCTTGACTCGCTCTGGATGTACGTATTATAATGTCTGCATACTCACAAGGTTGGTATGTAACTAAAAATGACCTGAGAAATGAAGTGGACGTCAATCCAGACGTGCCCAGAAGGAAGCGCTGGGACACATACCTCAATATCCAGGTCCTTCATCCACTTCTGCATCCCACATACGAACAGTGCCGTCGCCCGAGGCCGACGCGAGGAGCTTACCATCCGGCGAGTACGCGACAGATAAAACTGCATCTGTGTGTCCTCTCAATGGCCCCACCACCGTCTCTCCTGTTTGGGCATCCCAAATCCGAATGGTCTCGTCGGCCGAGCTTGAGACGACGCACTTACCATCGGGGGAGAACGCGACAGACAGGATCATACGTGTGTGCCCCATAAACGGCCCTGCCACCGCCTTCCCCGTATCTCCTTCCCAAATACGAATTGTGCGGTCTGCCTCGCTCGAGACAATGGGCGTAGGGCCTTTGGGCGTCAATGATCTAAGGGCAGAAACCGTAGTTATGGGCCCCGTAGCCCATCCTGCCACCCTCTCCCCCGATTGAGCATCCCAGACTTTACTTGTGCCGTTGTTCGAGCTCGAGATGACGCGCGTCCCATCATTGAACCAGAAACCCACAGAATCAACCGAACATGTGGGCCAGGTGAATGGCCCTGCGACCATCTCCCCCGTCCGTGAATCCCAGATACGAATTGTTTCGTCGCGTGAGCCAGAAACGACGCGCATGCCATCGGGGGCGAATGCGACAGAATTTACCCGGTCTGTGTGCCCGATGAACGGCCCTACCACCATGCCCCCCGTCTGTGTGTCCCAGATTCGGACCGTAGAGTCGCCAGAGCCCGAAGCGAGGCACTTCCCATCAGGGGAGAATGCTACCGATGTGACCACTCCCTTGTGTCCACGACAAATCCTAATTTCTGATGGCCGTGTGAGTCAGCTAAAATGCGAGCAGATTGGTTCCTGCAACCCACCGCGGAAGCCAAACAAGCCTTCAAATGCGCTACGTACTTTGGCATTTGCGGGAGTACGTTCAAGCACGGAAACAAGGTCCAATAGTTGTATTTTTGTGAGTCCGGCAGATTCACTGGGACGTGATGGCACAGCTGTGAGTGCGGTGGCCAATGCTGTGATGTTCTGGGACCGCTGCACAGCATCTCGGGTTTCCTGCTGGTGCAAGAGAGCCCGAAAGAGAATATTCCCAGAATTAGGTGTGTTGGCGAGCGAGTCCCGGCCGATGTCTACAAACAGGAAGGTGAGCTCGATCCCGATCGTGATGTAAATGAGGATATAATGGTAACCTGATGATGCCAAGGTCGTGAGGGTATTTTGGTGCTCCGGAGACAGTTGCTGGGTGGTCTCATTAGCGAACTTGAGCTGCGCGAGGGTGATTGCCGCGGAGGCATATACGTCGCGCTCGATCATCTTCAAGTCCTCCAGGGCATTTCTGTCCCATCCGACGAGCCGAAGGTCGTTTGGCAGGCTAGCTAATGGCAGGTAATAGGAACCCCCGATAATCTCAAACACGGATTCGTGGATCATTTGGCCAGCCTTCACCTGACGTGCACGGCTGAGGTGCGGCCTATGAAAACTTAAGTACTGTCCAAATATACATAATGAAGACAACGGACCGATGAGTTGTACTGTCGCGGTCTTTGTACGACAGCTGGCGAAAGGGAATATACTCCATGACTCTCCAGGCCCCGGTAAGAGATGGACTGGGTCTGAAAGCCTGCCACTGACTGCCCTGAAATGGTTTCATGCGGAGCCCATGAGAGAGGCCTTCGAAAGTCATCCAGCGCAGCGAAGCTCCAAATTGTCTGAGCTTTAGGTTGGGATTATTGCCGCCGCCCCTATAGAAGATATCAGGATGACCCAACGCAGCTTATCGCTCTAGCACTTACACATCCGAATGCGATCCCGCAAACCATACCTCTTTGACATTCCCCTTGCCGCGATTATCGTCAAGTGGCCCAACACCTCCGTTAACAAGCTCGGGCTGAAACTTCACTCGGTTCTCGTCGAGCGCGAGGGCATGGCAACAAGCACAGACGTGAACCATGCCTGTGGTTGTCTCCGGAAGGCTGGGTCCTCTTGCAAATCCAACGGATGAAACGGTGTCCCTGTCATTAAATCATTGGTACCGAAGGGAGAACATGTATTAACTGAGACGCACCATACGCCGACGAAGTGCACTCTGACATCCTCCCTGGACAGTGTCTGCTTGAAGCTATTACAAAGTTGCTCCGCATATCCAGGGTCCTTCGGACTCTTGACTTCCCCGTTTTGCTCCGCTGGCCGCAGGGAAGTTGTGTCGCGCTTTCGACGGGTGGTAGTCGCAACGTAAAGCTCATATGCACTGCATGTATGTCAGAAGATGTCCGCTACGCACGTGAAGCGACGTACAACGGTATTTGATTGTTGTTGCCTTTATGGAGGAGGCCAACCTGTATCAACGTAAAGGCTGAGCACGGCTGCAGTCAGTCTGCGCTGAACTCTGAGCTTTTCACCTTCTCGATCATGCCGGCGATCACGCGAACTTGATAGGCTCCTCTAGAGAACCCTAGGCCAACGGACTTCAGATGGTGATGCGTGAAACTTTACGGGACGCTCACCAAAGAGAAAATCCGATCCCCAGGCTGGTAGTTTTCGCTCAGCCACTGGTAGGCGCTTAGCACGATGCGCTTGAAATGCCTGCCGCAACGTCAGTGAGAGATAAGCGCGGTGACTCCGAAGAACACACTGACCACGCAATCGCGGTATCAATTATATTGTCGATCACCTGTTTCCAATAAGCGGGAGAGCTCCAGGACTCTTTGACGAATGTCCCGATCCCGCTGTCGTAGTATGTGAGTTGATCGTCGTCCTTATACAGACGGCTGTAAAGTTCGACGACGTTGGTGTTCTGTGAATCGGTTTGCATGTGAGAGATCGCTTTCACCCTTTGAGAGAACGGACAGACGAACCTTGATGCTGAATTGATTACTTGTACCATCGATGCACGCGACCAGGTTTCTGCGCTTCTTCCCCGCGGGAGGCAGGGAGCACTTGCAAGACGGCCCGCTCACTTGCATCCCTACATTACCAGCAGCGTTAGATGGGATGGCACCACCCGGCGGGCCCATCGGCGGCGCTTCCGTTGTTGGTGAGGGAGGAGTTGGCAAAGGTTTAAAGCGCGGTGAGGAGGGGCGGCCGATGGATGCAATCCTGGGCTTCGCATCTGTTGGAATATTTGAGGGAGTTGGCGAGGGCGAGAAAGCCGAGGAGCGGCTGATGGACGCGCCCGAGCCTCCGTGCTGAGAGTCCTTCATGATCGGCTGCTATTGCAAGTACTTAATTCAGTCGATGCCGCACCAAGATGGCCAGTATCGAGCCGGAGAAAGAGAATTATACGAGGATGCAGAAGGGGAAGGCAGACGATGGCAGTTAATATACCAGGGTTTTGCCTAAAAGACGCTTGCTGGGCCGCGGGCGTGTTCAGTGCGAGGTGGAAACGTCACCACCTGAGGACAACGCATAGCCTCAAGCTTGCCGCGCGGACACAGTGGGAGAGGCAGTCCGTATGTTTACGGCCGCGATAGCGTGAAGATGCTTCCTATACCGGGTACACCAGAGCAGTGAGATGGCTTTGTCCACCGGTCGACATGAATGGACCGCAGAGTTAAACTATTCGTCGCAAGGCAAGCTCAGTAGGGTTCCTCGTCCAAGAAGCACCTCACCTACGTTGCGCATAGCTTCCATGAGCGAACTTGATGAATGGAGGCTATCATTGATTGTGGGCAGACGAATCTGACCGGTGGATATCGTTCCGAACTTGAAGGTTACGTAAGGAAGTCGGCGAGCCGCCTCGCGTGTCTCGCGAGACGACCGCCCACCGCTCACATGCACACGCCTCCTGCTCATTCACTGGATCCAGTCGTCCTACCCACGTCATGCTCTCGGGTTCCATGGCCGACCATTTTTGGCGCAAGACTTAGCGAGTACGCTGAACATTGTGCGCCCACCAGCTCTACACACCTCAGGCTCATCCTCCCCACAGCGAAGCCTTGCAGCAATCATTCCGCCCTGCTCATAGTGCCTCAATCACTCCCTCGCGTACCTCAAGGACTTTGGGTTACTCGCTCTATGGTGCAGAAGGGCGCATGCCCGAGCTGGGTGCGACGCCAGCGCTCCGTTTCCGATGCCATGCTACGTACGCGTGTTCTGCAGCTTTCTTTCATGTCGACTTCTCATGCTTATTTGTTACTAAGTACTGCGAAATCCAGCGCTCTCAGGCAATCAATCGTTACAGCCCTGCCCGCCCAGCCCGGTGCATGTGCGATCGCCAACGTACAGGCTTTTCACCGGGCAAGCGATCTCGCAAGTGCAACGGCCTTCGAAAGGAGACTCCCATTATATCGCACCCAGCGGATCGGCGACTAGGTCACGGCGACGTATTTTGACACGACACTGTTCAATACTCCACTGTCAGCGCAGTGATCCTACGGCAAGCACCTGTCGGCGCACCTCGAACTTTCCTGCACGCCGCGCTGAACATGTGTGTCACCCGCTTGCAGGATCTGGTCCGCTGATGCTCGAGCGCAGAGGCTCTGCATAATCCCTCACCCTCGGCGCTCAAAGTACCATCAAGAACGTCCTCTCTCGTTTTCAATGAGATTGGAGGGCGTGAGGCGCGCGCATCTTACGAGCTAGGGGCGCCGTCAACGCCGTGCTCGTGCTACGTGCGTTGCATCCAAGATTCCACCGTTCTGATTTTCTTCCAGCTTCGTGGCCAACCTAAAGCGTTCATGGCCGGCGTTCTGGATGCGCGAGTGATCGTGTGCTGTTTACGTCCCAAACTAGGTGCTCTGGGGCACCTCGGCATCATCTTGAGCTCAGGAAGAGCTTGCGCACAAATATGTCTTGGTGCCTCCTCCTCGAGTTCCCGCTGTCTCTCGATGCTCTGCTGTCGCCTCTGGCTCGGGTTTTTATGCCGTCGGGTTCTGTGTAGGTGAGGCGCGCGAGCACGCTAGGCGCCGGTCTGCAGCCCGCCAGCAGACCTCCTGTCGATACGATGTACCATAATATGAATAGCATTTTCTTTTTGCTCAAGCCCTCGCACGCGCGCAAACATGGAATGGTTTGAGCTTAATTAGAGGTGGGAGTACAAAGTGCTATATAACCTCTACTGTCCGTGGGACGGGAAAGCAGATGACGTCGTCTTCGCCCGTGCAAGACGCCCAGCGCACTCAGGCGCACTCCCGGATCGGCATTCCCGTCGAAACGATTACAGGCAAGGCTGTGACGCATGACCGACAGGCGCTAGACATCAGGCGCGAGCAGCGGCGGTATCGATTGCACAGACGATTAGGCGGCGGCATTGGGTAGCCACGCGTGCAAGAGAAATCCAAAGGAAACAAGGCAACGAGGCGCGCTGATTGACCAGTGGTTGTCTAATGAGAGGGCGACAAAGCGATGTCAACGAGGTTACGAGTCCGGCGTGGAGCCTCGTGCGGTCTGGCGCCTCGTGTAACATGAGTGCTCGACGTGAGCTGTTGTTGCGCTTCCTGGTGCCGCTGTCAACGAAGGGAATGGAGCCGAGAAGTGCGCCGAGGGAAACTGATCCGGACGCCCTCCTGGGGGAGAAGCGGAAGGAAGCAACGGGGCGGGCTGCGATGTGGTGAGATCAGCGAATTGGGCGAGGGTGGAAGTCAGTGTAGCGGCGCACCTTCAAGTTGATCGACACCCCAAAGCTTTCTGACATGGCTTTGCGAACCAGCCGAGGGCTTTGTATGGCCAGTGCTTGCAAAGATCGACAAGGTTCGTGCGTGACCCGACGGCGGGTTGGCGACGGGATGCGAAGACACCAACGACCGGCACAAGCGCCAAAGCCAGCTCCAGACAAGAGAAAATGAGAATCCAAGGGCATTCGTGCTTGAAAATGGTTCCTAGGCTGGAGGTATCGATCGGCGAGACCTCGTCGAAACGCTCCACAGGAGGCCAGCGACGATGCGTGGGAAAGCTCCGAGTCACCCGCAGGGCTGCCACCGCCGCCGCTGGCCATCACATCGACATCGTGCATCAGCTGTGGCAGTCGCGAGCTCCTCACTCTCTGCCGATGCCAGCTTGCGCGCGGGTGCTCGATCACACATGCAAACCGCAGAGTCTGGTTGATGCAGCCGTTGGCCGTACTACGCGTCAGTGGCTGGAGATGGCATCGGGCCGGGCTACAGCCACCGTGGCGCGCGCGAATAACTTCACAGCTGGCAGCGCTGCGCTCGACTCTACCCCGGCCATTCCTTCGCTCTTCCCCCGCTTCACAGATTGCCAGCCCGGCGAGGCAGCACCAAGCTATGGGCGATACCCAAGTCGTCTGGAATGCAGGGCATTCTGTCTTTTGTACCGTTCGCAACAGCAACACGTACGTCGTCTTCAGTGCTGTTTTGACGCGAACTCACACTGTGTAGCAGCATATTGCTGCATCCTCTCGTGTTCCCTGCGTACGCGGCAGCCGCCTCCGCTCTAGCATGGGCAGTTGGGCCTCTGTTCTCCCTTGGTCTCGAGAAACTCACGGAGACTCCCACCGAGGCGCCGAGCGTCGACACAACGGGGACGGGGTTCGGGTCTCAGATCAAGGCGCATGTCAAGAAATCGGGCGGAAATACTATCTTCGTTTTCAAGTCTGTGCGACTGTTGTCTGTCCTCGCCCTCCTCGGGCTCCAGGTCGCCAGCCTCGTCCAAGATGAGGAGCATCGCGCGGGGATGAGCAAGCACTGGGGCCAGGACCACACGCATGTAGGAGACACTAAACCGGAATGGATTGGTTTCATTCTGTTGGTGACATACGTGAGACGCATATCATGTTCTCGTCGCGCTCACCGCTCTGATCACATCGTCATGGTCAGCTCTACGCGTTCTTCTTGGGATTGTTGTCAGTCGGCGCAGCACACAGGCGTGCCACAACAGCTGCACGGCACCTCACCGTCGTCCTGCTGTCTGTGTTTGCCGTGTACGCATACCGGGATCTGTGGCCCTTGGCGACTTTCACTCTGACCCCACTCGACAAGCGCGAGGGACCCTTGCTCTGGGCGAGGATCGCTGTGCTCGGCATTGCGTCCATCCTGATCCCGCTCACTATTCCTCGGACATATATGCCTCTTGACCCCCAGGTATGACAAGATTGCTGTACTAGCCCACCAACTAACGTTGGGATACAGGACCCATCCAGTGAACCCAATCTGGAGCAAACGGTGTCCATCCTCTCGATGGCGCTTTATACCTTCCTGGACCCCATCGTTTTCCTAGCGAACCGTGTGTCGCACCTTTCACATGACCAACTGCCCCCTCTCGCAGACTACGACCACGCGAAGAATCTTGTCCAAAGAAGCTTCAAGGTGAGTACCCAATTATGCCCAGTAGATTGGTGCCGTCTTCAACGCCCGGTCCACAGCACTTGGACGTCTTCTCGGGTGGTCCCAGGAGGCATCTATTCCTCGGTTTTATGAAGGTGTTCTGTGAGTGCGCAAATATCAGGACGGCGGACCCTACTGACGAGACTCAGTGGGCGAGTATATTGCCCTTAGTTTCCTTATCAGCGTGAAAGTAGGCGTTAGCATTGCGTCAGTCAAAGTCTTTTTGAGCAAGTGTTATAGGTCCTCGCCGGCTTCTTTGGTCCTGTCGGGATCAATCGCCTTCTTGCGTGAGTGCCGCAGCTTCATCAACACGGCTAGTTCTTAATTGAGTTTCAGCTATCTCGAGACCGATGGAGAAGGAGCCGTGGTTCGCCCGTGGGTCTGGATCTCCTGCCTGCTGCTCGGGCCTTTGGTTGGATCGCTCGCCATGCAGTGGTACACCTTCATCGCCGTGAGTTCAGCGATTCTACGCCTCTCTCCTGTTTCTCACATGCACGACAAGCTCAGACCGGCGTCCTTGTCCGCGTAGAGGCGATCATCACGCAACTCGTCTTCGAGCACGCGTTGCGCGTCCGCATGAAAGCCGAGACGCCAAGTCGCGGGACGAGCACGGCCGACACCCCGGACAACTGGAGCGAGGCTAGTTCATCTGAGCTGGAATTGGAAACCGCACCCGAACCTGGCCATTTCATTGAGGAGGGCTCGAACGAGAGCGGCGACGACACTTTGCGCGCTTTCGTCGACATGGCCGTGACGGTATCCGAGACCGTGTCCTCCGGTAAGCTTGATGCACACGTAATGGTCGCCTCGTGCGTATCTAGTCGCGATGGCGTGCGGCATCCCTCAGCGATAATTCGAGAGGTATGTTGGCCCGGTAGGTGCTATTAGAACAGTAGGCTTTCCCCGTATGTACTATAGAACAGTAGACTCTCCGATGTGTGTTTTCAGAATAGTCAGCTTCCGGCTGTTGGCTTTGTAGGACAGGAGGTCGGGTACACTGTAAAGTCGTAGGATCGCCCGTTGGCCAGTAAAGCGCCGTTCAGAATTTGAAGCCACGCGACAGAACGTTCAAATTCCATACTACTACTCTACTATACACTCCTCATTCTGTGACAACTGCCCCGCCGCGTCAAAGTTGAATTCTCGCGCGACTCTCTTCCTGTGCTCCCGGCACGGCCGTCAGTAATGCCACATATTTGCTGGAGGTGAAAGGCTGACCTGGGTGCGCTTCAACGATCAAGTCCCACTGCGCCGCGACGCCCCTCTTCGGTCTGCTCCGCCACGTCCGCGTCCGACTTCTCGTGAGCTTCTCGTCCTGCCAGTGCGCCGCTCGGACATCCCGCTTTGAAGGCACAACAGTCAGTGATTGTCGTGCAATTTTGCTGTATCTGAAAACCGTACCTGCGCGCGCTCGCAGTGCTTCGACGATCTACCATGATGTCCCACTCTCGAGACGCGCAAGACGGCCTTGCAGTCCACGAGCGAGCCTCCCGGGGACAAAGCGTCGGCCTAAAAACATGTCAGCAACTCCGCGCTTACACAGTTCAACGAATGAAAATCACACCTGTGTCTTGACTCTGCGCCGTCTTCAGCTCGGTCGCGCCGAGGAAAAATCTTTGCATCACTGAAGAGAGGCCGGCCGCAACGTCCGCGCGCAGCGTTCAATGCTGTCAGCGTCTGCACACGCGCGCCGGTTCCACATCCCAGCGGCTCGGAGAGGGCGCGCAATGCGTTGACGACGTCCAGGCAAGTCGTCTGTGGTGTTAGAGGCGTCCAGAGCAATCAAGGCGAGTTTCTGTGGCGTCCAGAACGCATTCGCAGCCCGCCTTTGCCGTCCAGCCGCGCATCACATGCGGCTCGTAGTTAGCAATATTGCTGTGGGAGGCTGAGCGTGCGCGTGGGTAGGCGGCGTCCAGGGAGATGCTGCGACACTCAGGAACTGTCGGCGGCGTCCAAAGCGATCCTGACGAATTTCTGCGGCGCCCAGGACGACATTGCAGCACGTCTTCGACGTCCAGGAGTGCCCGCCGCGTGCCGTGTTTAATTGCACGGGCTGTGGGGCCGGGATGCGCGCTAAATTGCGTTCACGATGGCGGCTTGCAAGGTACGTTGTTGAGGATCTGCTGTGCTGCAACGCAATGAGGCTGACTACGTGCGTGTGTCGGCGGCGTCCAGGGAGATGCTACGATGCTCAGAGACTGTCGGCGGCGTCCACAGCGATCATGGCGAGTTTCTGCGACGTCCAGGACGACTTTGCAACCCGGTTTGCCGTCCACCAGTGCCCGCCGCGCCCGCAATTGTTTGCGACCAGGAGTACGTAGTTGGGATCCGCTGTGCCGCAACGCTTGGGCCTGACTGTGTGCGTGTGTCGAGGGCGTCTAGGAAAGCGCCGCGGGCCGCCGAGGGCGTCCGGAGGGATGTGTTTGCGGCGTCAGAGCGGGCGCGACACCGGTGCGCGGCGTCCAGATCGTAGACGCAGGCTGTATTCAGCGTCCACGGACTTTGCAGCGCGTCTTCGACGTCCAGGAGTCCCCACCGCGCACCGCGTTAAGTTGCGAGGCTTGTATGGCAGGTATGCGCGCTGAATCGCGCTCGAGACGGCGGTTTGCAGAGGTAAGTAGTTAGGCATCTGCTGTGCCGCATCGCATGAGGCTGACGGTGTGCGTGCGTGTGTCGGCGTCCGGGAAAACGCCGCGCGCCGGCGAGGGCGTCCAGAGGGATGTGTCTGCGGCGTCCAGAGCGAGCGCGACGCAGGTGCGCGGCGTCCAGATCGATGACGCGGGCTGTATTCAGCGTCCACGCGGTCCTACGGGCCTTCGAAACCAGCGAGAATTGATACCGAGCCGTGTGGGCGTCGTCGCGCGGGGCTGGCGCCGCAGCGCCAGCAGCAGCCTTGAGCAGGGCGCCGACCGCGATGTGTCGTACATCCGGAGGGAAACGCGTTGGGATAGCGCGCCGCGCGGGATATGGCGTGCTGGCGGGCGTCCAGAGGAATCCTGCGCCGTGCACCGCGGCCAGGAGGCCTGCGCGTAGTCGAGGGCATCCGGCCGCGCGTTGTTGCGCGTCTGTGGCGTCCAGCCGAGAGGGCGAATTGGCCGTTAAAACCGGTGCGTGCGCGTGTTGTGGCCGCCGCGTTGGTGTTAAGTGGGCGGCGAGCTCCGTTGCGTGTCGAAGACGTCCAGGGAGATGCAGGAGTGCTGGGGAGGCAGTAAAGAAGTGATGTCGGCAGGGAGGGTATCCGGAGGGAGCCTGCAGCGTGTGCCGCGCCTAGGAGGGACTTCGCAATGTCCAGGCCGTCCAGACGGGCGGCGCGACGCGCCGAGTGCATCATGCAACGACCTCGGAGGTCGTGCATGCGTGGCTGGGCGCAGACGCGCCGCTAGAGCGAGTGCTGCCGCTGCTGCATCTCTTTCTCTGGCAACTGGCTCGGCCGCGGATCGTCGCCGCGTTGCGCAACTCCAGTAGGCGCATGCGCGTCCCATCGACGCGCCGATTCCATCTGCCGCTGAGGTCGCTGAGTTGTCGGGGAGATGGGGAAGAATGAATTTTGCTGTTGAGACGGAGCTGGCCGCGCGCGATAACCGCGGTTCTCCAGAGGCACGCTAAGGGCGGCGGAGGCCGTCGAAGGGCATCCATGGTCGTCCATCGGAGGATAGAAGCGGAGTTAAGGGGGTGAGACGAAGCGTTCGACACGACCTAGTGCGTGCACGCCGGCACTGTCGACGCAAAAATTCAGTCTTCTCGTACCTCAGATCGGAGTAATACAATACGTACATCGCAATGACAGCGTCCAGTGGAGACGCTATGAGAGCGTGCAAAGTTGCGGGCGGCGTTGCGGGCGGTTCACCGACACAAGACGGAATTTGTGGCGTCCGCACGAAATTTGAGGGTGACGCGGACGGACCGTCGACATCATAAGGCCTGTTATGCGGCAGAGAAAAGCGTCAGAAAGAGTACAAGGAGGATACGCTGTTGACCCACCGCGCACAAACCATAGTACTTCCCCGCCGACGCGGCGGCGGCCACCATAGCAAAGACAGCTGCAGCACCAAAATTAGCTACTGCTCGCAATCACATTGTGTTCGGATACATACCCACAGACATAGGTCCAAGCAAAATGAATGGGATGTTGGCCACGAAAGCGTTCGGCATGTCGTGACGATGGTGGTGGGAGGAAGAAAGAAGTCGGAGTGGCAAGACGCCGCCAGACGACGCTTACTTGTGATAACTAAGCGGCCAACTACTTGTGCCGCACTCCGACAGGCGAATTTGATCTCTCATGTTATAATACTGCCGGATCGGAGGCGAGATCTGACGCAAGTGACTCACCGCGCGGGGTCTCGCCGCTTATCATCCATGCAGCCCAGGTCGTCGTCGACGACGACCACGCAGGCCTGCAGCGCCTACATTATTTGCGTCTACTACTGCTACAAGATACGCATCTCACGAATCTTTTCGTGGATGGTCCGCGGCATCTCCCCAGGCTGCATGTCGACGACGGGATCCTCCTTATCCCACTCGTCCGGGTCATCCACCGGCGAGCGCGTGACCTTGAAGACCTTCCCCTCGACGCTGTCGAGGCCGCGCTTCACCGTCAAACCGCGCATGAGCTCGCGCTCGAACTTTGCGCACGCCCGTCTGAGGCGTCGACTGCGTGTTTGTTTCGGATTGGCTGCGACGCCACGAGAAGTCAGTTGAACGGCGAGAAAAGCAAGGGTAATAAACGACGACTTGCTGTCCATGGTCTCGCTGCAAGGCCTGTCTGGCCGACTTGTGCAGAAGCCGTCCGCCGCCCTCGATCGCTTGCACCTACGCTAACGGATGCTACGGCGACGCGCGCCGTCGCATTGCTGCAGCGTGCCGCCCAGTCACGCGCTCGACATGTCTGCTAGCCTCTTGCGCTCCGTCAATGTGACCAGGACGGGCAGCCCGATGTTTCGCCTCCTGTCGAGCTCTCCTGGACGCGCGACATCCAGTGCTACTGCGCTGTGTAAGGACCTGCGCAGCCTTTGACTGCTCGCGGTCTGGATCACGCCTGCATGCTGCATCCGCGCCGACCCGCCTGTCAACAACGCGTCGCCGAGCCGGTGGAGAGCACGCCGACCGCGCAAATTTTGCACTAGTCACAAGGTTCACCGCTAGTGCGCGAAGCAACCCTGTCAGCCCGACGTCCGCGCGAAACGGCTGGACGCTACGCACCTGGCGCACCCTGCACCCTCCGCGCTCCACGCATGCTGCTCGCTCACGCTCGTTTCTTCAGTGCCCTGCGCGCTGTTTGCGAAGACTGTGTGCTGGCCACAGCGCGCTGGGCGCTGGAGCGGTAGCACGCGGCGGGACCAGCGGCGCGGCGCGGCTCGCATACGCGACAAGCGATCGCAATCGAATCGACCGCGCGCAGGGCGGCATCCACGCTAGACGGCTGGGTGGCGTACCACGCGTACCCCGCGGACGAGCTGCTCCCGTCCGTCTCTGCAGCCCCACGCCTAGCCCCGCCGTTATTCGTGAGCTCTCCAGGCGGTGCGCGTCGCGCTGCATGGGATGTCCGGGGACGGTGGCGGCGCAGGAGCTCTGTACGCGGCGCGCGTGCGCGTCGCGTCGTACCGGTGAGTCCAGCAGCGCGGCGACGCGTTTGGGCGATCGAATGTACGACGTCGGCGAGGGAAGCTCGGTCGTGCCCCTCGCGCCAGAAGTCTGCGCCGCAGCGTCCGCATCGCGTCGCACCGGTGGATCCAGCCGCACGTCGAACGATCGAATGTACGGTGTCGGCCAGGGGAGCCCCTCGCGTCTCTCTGCTCTGGCCGCCCGTCCCTGCTGTGTCGCGGACGCCGCTCCTCTGCTCGAGTAGTGCTGTCCGCACCGCGGAATTGCAGCGGGCCTGTGCGGCGCCCTGTGTGTGTCTGTGCGCAGCGGGGACGGAGACGCGGTCGCAGGTCGGTGTCGGGCATCCCAGAATACTTGGGCCCGCGTGGCGTCGGCTGCTGGCCCTGGTCTCGTCTCGCGTTGCCGCTGTCATCGGCGGCCGTGCGTGGCGACGCGGCGCGCTAGCGCGGATCGCGCGAGCGTGCTGACGAAGTGAGGGTGCCGGGGGTGTATAAGGTGGCGGCGGGACGGGCAGGAGAGGGCATCGCGCTTCCCGCCCTCTCGTCGCCCCTTCTCTCTCGCTCTCTTTCTCGTCGCGCTGCATGCCGCACGGCCGTTGTTGTCGTGCGTGCGCGCCTGTCGTCAGGTATGAGCGGCTGTTTGTTGGCGCGAGACTAGGTGCTTACCTGCACGTCTTTGCCAGACCGTCCATAGGCGTGGGTGCTGAAGGCCGTGGTGCCGAGCGCATCGTGCGCTGCATGATTCGCGCCTGAACGTGTCTACTGTCAGAGGTATGTGCGTGGCGTATTGACCCGAGGACGCGTGCTTACCTCTGGGCTGCAGATGTAGGTGGCCGTTGCGAACGTTGCCCCGCCGTGTCTTTAGCACATCGCAGGTGAGCATCGCTTGTGATCGGCATGACTAGGTCGACTCACAATTTGCTGTCACAGAACGGGGGCCGCCGCTTCAGCGCGGATGGCGTTTGATGACGGTGAGTGCTTGCTCTTGCGCCTCGAGGGCGTCTTGTGTGTGTCGCAGGTGAGCCTCGTTCGTGATGGGAGTAGAAATGCACTCACGATTTGCTGTCTGACAGCGCGCGGGCGGCCGCTTGTGGGGATGCTGTTTCATGGTCGGCGTTTTTCTGGACGTACGGTGAGTCTGAAGATGCTCGTATGCGTGGAATTCGAGACTTACGGGACGCTGCCCCAGTCATGCGCGGTGCTTGTGCTCAACAAGACTCCTCTTGAAGTTTTCGGACGCGGGTGCTGCGGGCGTTTCGCCGGAACCGGACTCGCTTGACGTGCGGTAAGTCTGATAATGTTGTATGCATGGATTCCGCAACTCACTAGACGACATCCTATCCCCCCGTAGTGCTTGTGTCGGACGGCTCCAATGGGCTCTTCGTACACGTTGCTGATGTTGTCCGGTGCGTAGGCTCGTGGGTGTGAGCGCGGGACGCTCGTAGTAGTGTTGCGTCACATGTGTCGCTCTTGATAGGCAAATAGAGTTGATTTGACGGTGACTTGCACGACGTTGAGTGGAGATCCGCGCGAGGAAGGGTTCAAGGTGCTTTGACCGGCCGTCGCGAGGACCTGCTCCGTGGGAAAGCGACCTCAGCTGGCGGGAGCTGCTTGGGCTTGGGACGCGCAGGCGACAGAATGGAGCAGCGGCGCGCGAGGACTTAAGCAGAGACGCGGGAGCCTGACGCGAGCCGCAGCTGGCGCGTTTGGCTGGCAAACGACGCTGGCATTGTTTGCGACGCGTGCTGGAGCCAAACATAGGGCCGCCGGCCATCACATCGACATCGTGCATCAGCTGCACTCCTTACATCTCTACCGATGCCATTTTGCGCGCGGGGTGAACATGCAAACCGCAGAGTCTGGTTGATGCAGCCGTTGCGCGTCAGTGGCTGGACATGCCATCGGGCCGAGCTACAGCCACCGTGGCGCGCGCGAATAACTTTACAGCTGGCAGCGCTGCGCTCGACTCTACCCCAGCCATTCCTTCGCTCTTCCCCCGCTTTGCAGATTGCCAGCCCAGCGAAGCAGCACCAAGCTATGGGCGATACCCAAGTCGTCTTGAATCCAGGGCATTGTACCGTTCGCAACAGCAACACGTACGTCGTCTTCAGTGCTGTTCTGACGCGAACTCACACTGTGTAGCAGCATATTGCTGCATCCTCTCGTGTTCCCTGCGTACGCAGCAGCCGCCTCCGCTCTAGCATGGGCAGTTGGGCCTCTGTTCTCCCTTGGTCTCGAGAAACTCGCGGCGACTCCCACCGAGGCGGCGCCGAGCGTCGACACAACGGGGACGGGGTTCGGGTCTCAGATCAAGGCGCATGTCAAGAAATCGGGCGGCAACACTATCTTCGTTTTCAAGTCTGTGCGACTGTTGTCTGTCCTCGCCCTCCTCGGGCTCCAGGTCGCCAGCCTCGTCCAAGATGAGGAGCATCGCGCGGGGATGAGCAAGCACTGGGGCCAGGACCACACGCATGTAGGAGACACTAAACCGGAATGGATTGGTTTCATTCTGTTGGTGACATACGTGAGACGCATATCATGTTCTCGTCGCGCTCACCGCTCTGATCACATCGTCATGGTCAGCTCTACGCGTCCTTCTTGGGATTGTTGTCAGTCGGCGCAGCACACAGGCGTGCCACAACAGCTGCACGGCACCTCACCGTCGTCCTGCTGTCTGCGTTTGCCGTGTACGCATACCGGGATCTGTGGCCCTTGGCGACTTTCACTCTGACCCCACTCGACAAGCGCGAGGGACCCTTGCTCTGGGCGAGGATCGCTGTGCTCGGCATTGCGTCCATCCTGATCCCGCTCACTATTCCTCGGACATATATGCCTCTTGACCCCCAGGTATGACAAGATTGCTGTACTAGCCCACCAACTAACGTTGGGATACAGGACCCATCCAGTGAACCCAATCTGGAGCAAACGGTGTCCATCCTCTCGATGGCGCTTTATACCTTCCTGGACCCCATCGTTTTCCTAGCGAACCGTGTGTCGCACCTTTCACATGACCAACTGCCCCCTCTCGCAGACTACGACCACGCGAAGAATCTTGTCCAAAGAAGCTTCAAGGTGAGTACCCAATTATGCCCAGTAGATTGGTGCCGTCTTCAACGCCCGGTCCACAGCACTTGGACGTCTTCTCGGGTGGTCCCAGGAGGCATCTATTCCTCGGTTTTATGAAGGTGTTCTGTGAGTGCGCAAATATCAGGACGGCGGACCCTACTGACGAGACTCAGTGGGCGAGTATATTGCCCTTAGTTTCCTTATCAGCGTGAAAGTAGGCGTTAGCATTGCGTCAGTCAAAGTCTTTTTGAGCAAGTGTTATAGGTCCTCGCCGGCTTCTTTGGTCCTGTCGGGATCAATCGCCTTCTTGCGTGAGTGCCGCAGCTTCATCAACACGGCTAGTTCTTAATTGAGTTTCAGCTATCTCGAGACCGATGGAGAAGGAGCCGTGGTTCGCCCGTGGGTCTGGATCTCCTGCCTGCTGCTCGGGCCTTTGGTTGGATCGCTCGCCATGCAGTGGTACACCTTCATCGCCGTGAGTTCAGCGATTCTACGCCTCTCTCCTGTTTCTCACATGCACGACAAGCTCAGACCGGCGTCCTTGTCCGCGTAGAGGCGATCATCACGCAACTCGTCTTCGAGCACGCGTTGCGCGTCCGCATGAAAGCCGAGACGCCAAGTCGCGGGACGAGCACGGCCGACACCCCGGACAACTGGAGCGAGGCTAGTTCATCTGAGCTGGAATTGGAAACCGCACCCGAACCTGGCCATTTCATTGAGGAGGGCTCGAACGAGAGCGGCGACGACACTTTGCGCGCTTTCGTCGACATGGCCGTGACGGTATCCGAGACCGTGTCCTCCGGTAAGCTTGATGCACACGTAATGGTCGCCTCGTGCGTATCTAGTCGCGATGGCGTGCGGCATCCCTCAGCGATAATTCGAGAGGTATGTTGGCCCGGTAGGTGCTATTAGAACAGTAGGCTTTCCCCGTATGTACTATAGAACAGTAGACTCTCCGATGTGTGTTTTCAGAATAGTCAGCTTCCGGCTGTTGGCTTTGTAGGACAGGAGGTCGGGTACACTGTAAAGTCGTAGGATCGCCCGTTGGCCAGTAAAGCGCCGTTCAGAATTTGAAGCCACGCGACAGAACGTTCAAATTCCATACTACTACTCTACTATACACTCCTCATTCTGTGACAACTGCCCCGCCGCGTCAAAGTTGAATTCTCGCGCGACTCTCTTCCTGTGCTCCCGGCACGGCCGTCAGTAATGCCACATATTTGCTGGAGGTGAAAGGCTGACCTGGGTGCGCTTCAACGATCAAGTCCCACTGCGCCGCGACGCCCCTCTTCGGTCTGCTCCGCCACGTCCGCGTCCGACTTCTCGTGAGCTTCTCGTCCTGCCAGTGCGCCGCTCGGACATCCCGCTTTGAAGGCACAACAGTCAGTGATTGTCGTGCAATTTTGCTGTATCTGAAAACCGTACCTGCGCGCGCTCGCAGTGCTTCGACGATCTACCATGATGTCCCACTCTCGAGACGCGCAAGACGGCCTTGCAGTCCACGAGCGAGCCTCCCGGGGACAAAGCGTCGGCCTAAAAACATGTCAGCAACTCCGCGCTTACACAGTTCAACGAATGAAAATCACACCTGTGTCTTGACTCTGCGCCGTCTTCAGCTCGGTCGCGCCGAGGAAAAATCTTTGCATCACTGAAGAGAGGCCGGCCGCAACGTCCGCGCGCAGCGTTCAATGCTGTCAGCGTCTGCACACGCGCGCCGGTTCCACATCCCAGCGGCTCGGAGAGGGCGCGCAATGCGTTGACGACGTCCAGGCAAGTCGTCTGTGGTGTTAGAGGCGTCCAGAGCAATCAAGGCGAGTTTCTGTGGCGTCCAGAACGCATTCGCAGCCCGCCTTTGCCGTCCAGCCGCGCATCACATGCGGCTCGTAGTTAGCAATATTGCTGTGGGAGGCTGAGCGTGCGCGTGGGTAGGCGGCGTCCAGGGAGATGCTGCGACACTCAGGAACTGTCGGCGGCGTCCAAAGCGATCCTGACGAATTTCTGCGGCGCCCAGGACGACATTGCAGCACGTCTTCGACGTCCAGGAGTGCCCGCCGCGTGCCGTGTTTAATTGCACGGGCTGTGGGGCCGGGATGCGCGCTAAATTGCGTTCACGATGGCGGCTTGCAAGGTACGTTGTTGAGGATCTGCTGTGCTGCAACGCAATGAGGCTGACTACGTGCGTGTGTCGGCGGCGTCCAGGGAGATGCTACGATGCTCAGAGACTGTCGGCGGCGTCCACAGCGATCATGGCGAGTTTCTGCGACGTCCAGGACGACTTTGCAACCCGGTTTGCCGTCCACCAGTGCCCGCCGCGCCCGCAATTGTTTGCGACCAGGAGTACGTAGTTGGGATCCGCTGTGCCGCAACGCTTGGGCCTGACTGTGTGCGTGTGTCGAGGGCGTCTAGGAAAGCGCCGCGGGCCGCCGAGGGCGTCCGGAGGGATGTGTTTGCGGCGTCAGAGCGGGCGCGACACCGGTGCGCGGCGTCCAGATCGTAGACGCAGGCTGTATTCAGCGTCCACGGACTTTGCAGCGCGTCTTCGACGTCCAGGAGTCCCCACCGCGCACCGCGTTAAGTTGCGAGGCTTGTATGGCAGGTATGCGCGCTGAATCGCGCTCGAGACGGCGGTTTGCAGAGGTAAGTAGTTAGGCATCTGCTGTGCCGCATCGCATGAGGCTGACGGTGTGCGTGCGTGTGTCGGCGTCCGGGAAAACGCCGCGCGCCGGCGAGGGCGTCCAGAGGGATGTGTCTGCGGCGTCCAGAGCGAGCGCGACGCAGGTGCGCGGCGTCCAGATCGATGACGCGGGCTGTATTCAGCGTCCACGCGGTCCTACGGGCCTTCGAAACCAGCGAGAATTGATACCGAGCCGTGTGGGCGTCGTCGCGCGGGGCTGGCGCCGCAGCGCCAGCAGCAGCCTTGAGCAGGGCGCCGACCGCGATGTGTCGTACATCCGGAGGGAAACGCGTTGGGATAGCGCGCCGCGCGGGATATGGCGTGCTGGCGGGCGTCCAGAGGAATCCTGCGCCGTGCACCGCGGCCAGGAGGCCTGCGCGTAGTCGAGGGCATCCGGCCGCGCGTTGTTGCGCGTCTGTGGCGTCCAGCCGAGAGGGCGAATTGGCCGTTAAAACCGGTGCGTGCGCGTGTTGTGGCCGCCGCGTTGGTGTTAAGTGGGCGGCGAGCTCCGTTGCGTGTCGAAGACGTCCAGGGAGATGCAGGAGTGCTGGGGAGGCAGTAAAGAAGTGATGTCGGCAGGGAGGGTATCCGGAGGGAGCCTGCAGCGTGTGCCGCGCCTAGGAGGGACTTCGCAATGTCCAGGCCGTCCAGACGGGCGGCGCGACGCGCCGAGTGCATCATGCAACGACCTCGGAGGTCGTGCATGCGTGGCTGGGCGCAGACGCGCCGCTAGAGCGAGTGCTGCCGCTGCTGCATCTCTTTCTCTGGCAACTGGCTCGGCCGCGGATCGTCGCCGCGTTGCGCAACTCCAGTAGGCGCATGCGCGTCCCATCGACGCGCCGATTCCATCTGCCGCTGAGGTCGCTGAGTTGTCGGGGAGATGGGGAAGAATGAATTTTGCTGTTGAGACGGAGCTGGCCGCGCGCGATAACCGCGGTTCTCCAGAGGCACGCTAAGGGCGGCGGAGGCCGTCGAAGGGCATCCATGGTCGTCCATCGGAGGATAGAAGCGGAGTTAAGGGGGTGAGACGAAGCGTTCGACACGACCTAGTGCGTGCACGCCGGCACTGTCGACGCAAAAATTCAGTCTTCTCGTACCTCAGATCGGAGTAATACAATACGTACATCGCAATGACAGCGTCCAGTGGAGACGCTATGAGAGCGTGCAAAGTTGCGGGCGGCGTTGCGGGCGGTTCACCGACACAAGACGGAATTTGTGGCGTCCGCACGAAATTTGAGGGTGACGCGGACGGACCGTCGACATCATAAGGCCTGTTATGCGGCAGAGAAAAGCGTCAGAAAGAGTACAAGGAGGATACGCTGTTGACCCACCGCGCACAAACCATAGTACTTCCCCGCCGACGCGGCGGCGGCCACCATAGCAAAGACAGCTGCAGCACCAAAATTAGCTACTGCTCGCAATCACATTGTGTTCGGATACATACCCACAGACATAGGTCCAAGCAAAATGAATGGGATGTTGGCCACGAAAGCGTTCGGCATGTCGTGACGATGGTGGTGGGAGGAAGAAAGAAGTCGGAGTGGCAAGACGCCGCCAGACGACGCTTACTTGTGATAACTAAGCGGCCAACTACTTGTGCCGCACTCCGACAGGCGAATTTGATCTCTCATGTTATAATACTGCCGGATCGGAGGCGAGATCTGACGCAAGTGACTCACCGCGCGGGGTCTCGCCGCTTATCATCCATGCAGCCCAGGTCGTCGTCGACGACGACCACGCAGGCCTGCAGCGCCTACATTATTTGCGTCTACTACTGCTACAAGATACGCATCTCACGAATCTTTTCGTGGATGGTCCGCGGCATCTCCCCAGGCTGCATGTCGACGACGGGATCCTCCTTATCCCACTCGTCCGGGTCATCCACCGGCGAGCGCGTGACCTTGAAGACCTTCCCCTCGACGCTGTCGAGGCCGCGCTTCACCGTCAAACCGCGCATGAGCTCGCGCTCGAACTTTGCGCACGCCCGTCTGAGGCGTCGACTGCGTGTTTGTTTCGGATTGGCTGCGACGCCACGAGAAGTCAGTTGAACGGCGAGAAAAGCAAGGGTAATAAACGACGACTTGCTGTCCATGGTCTCGCTGCAAGGCCTGTCTGGCCGACTTGTGCAGAAGCCGTCCGCCGCCCTCGATCGCTTGCACCTACGCTAACGGATGCTACGGCGACGCGCGCCGTCGCATTGCTGCAGCGTGCCGCCCAGTCACGCGCTCGACATGTCTGCTAGCCTCTTGCGCTCCGTCAATGTGACCAGGACGGGCAGCCCGATGTTTCGCCTCCTGTCGAGCTCTCCTGGACGCGCGACATCCAGTGCTACTGCGCTGTGTAAGGACCTGCGCAGCCTTTGACTGCTCGCGGTCTGGATCACGCCTGCATGCTGCATCCGCGCCGACCCGCCTGTCAACAACGCGTCGCCGAGCCGGTGGAGAGCACGCCGACCGCGCAAATTTTGCACTAGTCACAAGGTTCACCGCTAGTGCGCGAAGCAACCCTGTCAGCCCGACGTCCGCGCGAAACGGCTGGACGCTACGCACCTGGCGCACCCTGCACCCTCCGCGCTCCACGCATGCTGCTCGCTCACGCTCGTTTCTTCAGTGCCCTGCGCGCTGTTTGCGAAGACTGTGTGCTGGCCACAGCGCGCTGGGCGCTGGAGCGGTAGCACGCGGCGGGACCAGCGGCGCGGCGCGGCTCGCATACGCGACAAGCGATCGCAATCGAATCGACCGCGCGCAGGGCGGCATCCACGCTAGACGGCTGGGTGGCGTACCACGCGTACCCCGCGGACGAGCTGCTCCCGTCCGTCTCTGCAGCCCCACGCCTAGCCCCGCCGTTATTCGTGAGCTCTCCAGGCGGTGCGCGTCGCGCTGCATGGGATGTCCGGGGACGGTGGCGGCGCAGGAGCTCTGTACGCGGCGCGCGTGCGCGTCGCGTCGTACCGGTGAGTCCAGCAGCGCGGCGACGCGTTTGGGCGATCGAATGTACGACGTCGGCGAGGGAAGCTCGGTCGTGCCCCTCGCGCCAGAAGTCTGCGCCGCAGCGTCCGCATCGCGTCGCACCGGTGGATCCAGCCGCACGTCGAACGATCGAATGTACGGTGTCGGCCAGGGGAGCCCCTCGCGTCTCTCTGCTCTGGCCGCCCGTCCCTGCTGTGTCGCGGACGCCGCTCCTCTGCTCGAGTAGTGCTGTCCGCACCGCGGAATTGCAGCGGGCCTGTGCGGCGCCCTGTGTGTGTCTGTGCGCAGCGGGGACGGAGACGCGGTCGCAGGTCGGTGTCGGGCATCCCAGAATACTTGGGCCCGCGTGGCGTCGGCTGCTGGCCCTGGTCTCGTCTCGCGTTGCCGCTGTCATCGGCGGCCGTGCGTGGCGACGCGGCGCGCTAGCGCGGATCGCGCGAGCGTGCTGACGAAGTGAGGGTGCCGGGGGTGTATAAGGTGGCGGCGGGACGGGCAGGAGAGGGCATCGCGCTTCCCGCCCTCTCGTCGCCCCTTCTCTCTCGCTCTCTTTCTCGTCGCGCTGCATGCCGCACGGCCGTTGTTGTCGTGCGTGCGCGCCTGTCGTCAGGTATGAGCGGCTGTTTGTTGGCGCGAGACTAGGTGCTTACCTGCACGTCTTTGCCAGACCGTCCATAGGCGTGGGTGCTGAAGGCCGTGGTGCCGAGCGCATCGTGCGCTGCATGATTCGCGCCTGAACGTGTCTACTGTCAGAGGTATGTGCGTGGCGTATTGACCCGAGGACGCGTGCTTACCTCTGGGCTGCAGATGTAGGTGGCCGTTGCGAACGTTGCCCCGCCGTGTCTTTAGCACATCGCAGGTGAGCATCGCTTGTGATCGGCATGACTAGGTCGACTCACAATTTGCTGTCACAGAACGGGGGCCGCCGCTTCAGCGCGGATGGCGTTTGATGACGGTGAGTGCTTGCTCTTGCGCCTCGAGGGCGTCTTGTGTGTGTCGCAGGTGAGCCTCGTTCGTGATGGGAGTAGAAATGCACTCACGATTTGCTGTCTGACAGCGCGCGGGCGGCCGCTTGTGGGGATGCTGTTTCATGGTCGGCGTTTTTCTGGACGTACGGTGAGTCTGAAGATGCTCGTATGCGTGGAATTCGAGACTTACGGGACGCTGCCCCAGTCATGCGCGGTGCTTGTGCTCAACAAGACTCCTCTTGAAGTTTTCGGACGCGGGTGCTGCGGGCGTTTCGCCGGAACCGGACTCGCTTGACGTGCGGTAAGTCTGATAATGTTGTATGCATGGATTCCGCAACTCACTAGACGACATCCTATCCCCCCGTAGTGCTTGTGTCGGACGGCTCCAATGGGCTCTTCGTACACGTTGCTGATGTTGTCCGGTGCGTAGGCTCGTGGGTGTGAGCGCGGGACGCTCGTAGTAGTGTTGCGTCACATGTGTCGCTCTTGATAGGCAAATAGAGTTGATTTGACGGTGACTTGCACGACGTTGAGTGGAGATCCGCGCGAGGAAGGGTTCAAGGTGCTTTGACCGGCCGTCGCGAGGACCTGCTCCGTGGGAAAGCGACCTCAGCTGGCGGGAGCTGCTTGGGCTTGGGACGCGCAGGCGACAGAATGGAGCAGCGGCGCGCGAGGACTTAAGCAGAGACGCGGGAGCCTGACGCGAGCCGCAGCTGGCGCGTTTGGCTGGCAAACGACGCTGGCATTGTTTGCGACGCGTGCTGGAGCCAAACATAGGGCCGCCGGCCATCACATCGACATCGTGCATCAGCTGCACTCCTTACATCTCTACCGATGCCATTTTGCGCGCGGGGTGAACATGCAAACCGCAGAGTCTGGTTGATGCAGCCGTTGCGCGTCAGTGGCTGGACATGCCATCGGGCCGAGCTACAGCCACCGTGGCGCGCGCGAATAACTTTACAGCTGGCAGCGCTGCGCTCGACTCTACCCCAGCCATTCCTTCGCTCTTCCCCCGCTTTGCAGATTGCCAGCCCAGCGAAGCAGCACCAAGCTATGGGCGATACCCAAGTCGTCTTGAATCCAGGGCATTGTACCGTTCGCAACAGCAACACGTACGTCGTCTTCAGTGCTGTTCTGACGCGAACTCACACTGTGTAGCAGCATATTGCTGCATCCTCTCGTGTTCCCTGCGTACGCAGCAGCCGCCTCCGCTCTAGCATGGGCAGTTGGGCCTCTGTTCTCCCTTGGTCTCGAGAAACTCGCGGCGACTCCCACCGAGGCGGCGCCGAGCGTCGACACAACGGGGACGGGGTTCGGGTCTCAGATCAAGGCGCATGTCAAGAAATCGGGCGGCAACACTATCTTCGTTTTCAAGTCTGTGCGACTGTTGTCTGTCCTCGCCCTCCTCGGGCTCCAGGTCGCCAGCCTCGTCCAAGATGAGGAGCATCGCGCGGGGATGAGCAAGCACTGGGGCCAGGACCACACGCATGTAGGAGACACTAAACCGGAATGGATTGGTTTCATTCTGTTGGTGACATACGTGAGACGCATATCATGTTCTCGTCGCGCTCACCGCTCTGATCACATCGTCATGGTCAGCTCTACGCGTCCTTCTTGGGATTGTTGTCAGTCGGCGCAGCACACAGGCGTGCCACAACAGCTGCACGGCACCTCACCGTCGTCCTGCTGTCTGCGTTTGCCGTGTACGCATACCGGGATCTGTGGCCCTTGGCGACTTTCACTCTGACCCCACTCGACAAGCGCGAGGGACCCTTGCTCTGGGCGAGGATCGCTGTGCTCGGCATTGCGTCCATCCTGATCCCGCTCACTATTCCTCGGACATATATGCCTCTTGACCCCCAGGTATGACGAGATTGCTGTACTAGCCCGCCAACTAACGTCGGGATACAGGACCCATCCAGTGAACCCAATCTGGAGCAAACGGCGTCCATCCTCTCGATGGCGCTTTATAGCTTCCTGGACCCCGTCGTTTTCCTAGCGAACCGTTTGTCGCACCTTTCACATGACCAACTGCCCCCTCTCGCAGACTACGACCATGCGAAGAATCTTGTCCAAAGAAGCTTCAAGGTGAGCACCGAATCATGCCCAGTAGATTGGTGCCGTCTTCAATGCCCGGTCCACAGCACTTGGACGTCTTTTCGGGCGGTCCCAAGAGGCATCTATTCCTCGGTTTTATGAAGGTGTTCTGTGAGTGCGCAAATATCAATCAGGACGGCGGACCCTACTGACGAGACTCAGTGGGCGAGTATATTGCCCTTACCTTCCTTATCAGCGTGAAAGTAGGCGTTAGCATTGCGTCAGTCAAAGTCTTTTTGAGCAAGTGTTATAGGTCCTCGCCGGCTTCTTCGGTCCTGTCGGGATCAATCGCCTTCTTGCGTGAGTGCCGCAGCTTCATCAACACGGCTAGTTCTTAATTGGGTTTCAGCTATCTCGAGACCGATGGAGAAGGAGCCGTGGTTCACCCGTGGGTCTGGATCTCCTGCCTGCTGCTCGGGCCTTTGGTTGGATCGCTCGCCATGCAGTGGTACACCTTCATCGCCGTGAGTACAGCAATTCCACGCCTCTCTCACGTTTCTCACATGCACGACAAGCTCAGACCGGCGTCCTTGTCCGCGTAGAGGCGATCATCACGCAACTCGTCTTTGAGCACGCGTTGCGCGTCCGCATGAAAGCCGAGACGCCAAGTCGCGGGACGAGCACGGCCGACACCCCGGACAACTGGAGCGAGGCTAGTTCATCTGAGCTGGAATCGGAAACCGCACCCGAACCTGGCCATTTCATCGAGGAGGGCTCGAACGAGAGCGGCGACGACACTCTGCGCGCTAGCACGCCGAGCGTGCGTTCCTCGACCGCCAAGGGAAAGGGGAAGGCGAAGAAGCCCGAGGCGAAGACTCCAGAGCTTGAGGCCGAGGGAAAAGAGTATAACTTGGTCGGTAAAATCAACAACCTGGTGTCCACGGATTTGAGCAATATCACGGACGGCCGTGATTTCCTTCTCTTGGGTACGTAGCAATACGACCTCACGGTGCATTTGCTGATGCGCCCTTGCACTTGCAGTTCTGTACATGCCCTTCCAGCTCGCACTTAGCATCTGGTTCTTGTACACGATGTTGGGCTGGAGGTGAGTTTTCTCGTGGATCTCTGGGAAGGAAGCTGCTCTGATGATCCGTGAAGCGCGTTCGTCGGCATGGCCGTGATGGTCATCTTGTTCCCAGTCCCTGGATATGTCGCTAAGATGATGCAGACAGTTCAGCAAGAGGCAATGAAAAAGGTGTGCCTCGCTCTGTTGGGCTTGGGCAGTGCGCTTAACACGATTTTAGACCGATGCAAGAGTCCAAACGGTATCCGAGACCTTGGGTGTCCTCCGTATGATCAAGCTCTTTGGCTGGGAGCCCAAGATCGACGACAAGATTGCTGAGAAGCGGGACTTGGAGCTGCAATGCGTCAAGAAGCGCCAGCTTCTCAACCTTTTCAACGGCACCTTGAAGTATGTTAGGCTGTCGCATCCCGTCTGTCGTCGGTTGTTGACTACTAAATCTACAGCAATATCATCCCTGTGTTAGTTGGAAGTAACCTCCGGTTTCTGCCCCTGCACTGTACGTTGATGGTTGTTTCATTCAGATGATCGCAACCTTCACAGCATATGTTAGTCTGTGTTTCTCCTCAAGTAAGACTGAGCGATGCTGACGCGCGACCAGACGAGCATCATGCAAGAGAATCTGAAGCGTAACTATCTTCTCCTCCACCAAGTTGTTCAGAATTGACGGCTCCCGTTAGCTTCTATTGTTTTCTCCTCTATGGCCGGTACGTCGTTGCCTTTGCGCACTCATGGCGGGCTCAGAACCGGTTCGCAGTCTTCGAAATCATGAGGGACCAGCTTCACAGTATATTCTACATGATTCCAATGTTCATTCAAGGTCAGTGGTTTCTGCGCGGGCTACTCTTCCCGAGCACTAACTAGTCTAACATAGCCAAGGTTTCTCTTGATCGTGTAGATGAGTTCCTGCACAACGTAAGTAGGCGCACTTCACCCGAGGCAGCGAGGCGCTTATTTGTAACCTTATATGCAGACGGAGCTTCTCGACGAGTTCGCCCGCTCTGGGGCGGACGCCACTCGTCCCATGCTTGCCGACCCCTCCATTTTCGACGAGGACCTAATTGGCTTCGAGAACGCGAGCTTCACCTGGTCGACCGACGATGCCAGTGCCTCCACGACTACACCGTCTGGCCGCAAGTTCACGCTTCGCATTGACGACCTGCTGCTCTTCAAGCGCCGCGCGATCAATCTTATCATTGGGCCCACAGGATCCGGAAAAACTTCTTTGCTGATGGCACTGCTTGGTATGTACGCGTGGCGGGTCTCTGCAATCTACATGTTGACAGTGGAGCAGGGGAAATGCACTTCGTTCCTCTCGGACCAGGCTCTCGGTACCACCGTCCCAGGAAGGGCGGTGTGGCGTACGCTGCGCAGGAGTCCTGGGTTCAAAACGAGACGATCAGGGTAAGAGATGTAGTACTGATACCGGAAAATTCGTACTGATCGATCACTACAGGACAACATCCTGTTCGGAGCGCCTTACGATGAAGCCCGCTATGAGAAAGGTCAGTGATGGATGGTGGGTTCGCGATCCGGTCTGCTGAACAGCAACACAGTTGTGCATCAGTGCAGGCTTGAACGAGATTTTAGCCTTTTCGAGGCTGGGGACAGGACGGAGGTTGGAGAAAAGGGTCTTACCTTGAGGTACGAGAGAATCTATGTAGCAATTGGGTTGCATCACTGAAAACTTCCTTTCCCTCAGTGGTGGCCAAAAGGTACCCATCCACAAAAACCCGGCGCTATGGTCTGCTCATTTGTTTCCAGGCTCGTGTTACACTAGCGCGCGCCATCTACTCGTCTGCTGAGACCATTCTCCTCGACGATGTAAGCCCTATGGCCGTGTTCTCTCGCTCGGCTGACACTGCTGTGTAGGTGCTCGCTGCGTTGGACGTCCACACCGCCCGGTGGATCGTGGACAAGTGCTTCAAAGGCGATCTCATTCGCGGGAGGACCGTGCTCCTTGTGGTGAGTGAGGTATCACTGTCCGGTCTCGCCGGCACTCCTGACGCACATTTCTAGACGCACAACGTCGCAATGGTGAGCCCGATTGCAGATTACGTCGTGTCCTTAGGCCTAGATGGCACCATCGCCAGCCGTGGCTCAGTTTCTGAGGCCCTTGTGAAGAACCATGTCCTGCATGAGGAGCTTGCGGAGGAGATCGAAAAAATCCAGGCCGACGACAGGGAGATCAACGCTCATTCGCCCGATGAACAAGACAAGCAGGCGGACGGCAAGCTCATCCTTGCTGAGGAAGTCGCGGAAGGTCATGTCAGCTGGGACTCATGTGGGTGCGACGCCATTCGTGACTCGTGCGGTTGTGGCTGACGGGATCGCTTTCTTACAGTGAAACTTTTCTTGAATGCCCTCGGTGGCTCGCATGCTATATTGTTCTGGGTCCTCTTCTTCGCCGGTATGCTCCTATGTGATGTGGCTCGATCCGTTCAGACTTGGTGGATGGGATACTGGGCCGAGCAGTACGCTCTCGTCTTGGACCCGTCCGAAGTCAACATTGCCTAGTGGGCCATCTTTCCATCCAAGAAGCGCAGCGTATGCTAACCAACTGTGCCTAGCTATCTCACAATCTTCTGTTTGGTCTCGGGTATGGGCATCATGGTGTATTCTGGCGGGAGCGCTATCTACGTGTTCGGCACTTTGAGGGCCTCAAAGAGTATCCACCGCCGCCTTGTGCGGTCCGTTCTTGGTGCCACACTACGGTGGCTCGATACCACCCCAACGTCCAGAGTCATCGCTCGCTGCACGCAAGACATCCGCGCTCGTATGTTCTCCGAAATCTAAAAACCGTGGCTATCACCGATAAGCTTCTTCTTCCACAGTGGATGGCCCCGTCGCCAACAACTTTGTTTGGCTCGTGGAGTTCTCAGTCTCCATGTTGATTAAGCTAGGTGCCGTGGTCGTGCTGACGCCCGTGTTTCTTGTTCCCGGCGTGCTAGTCTTCGCGCTCGGAGGCTGGTGCGGCCAGATCTACATGCGAGCCCAGATCGCCGTCAAGCGCGAGATGAGCAATGCCCGTGCCCCCGTTCTCGGCCACTTTGGTGCTGCTATCGCTGGACTCAGTACGGCTCGCTCAGTGATGGTCCTAACACTTTGTCTGACGCAAGTATGTCCACAGCTTCCATCCGTGCCTACGGCGCGCAGGTGCCCTTCCGGACGGAGTCATACAAGCGTATCGATCGCTACACCAGGGCCGCGCGCACATTCTACAATCTAAACAGGTGGATCAGTCTCCGCATTGACATACTCGGTGGCGTTTTTACCTCCGCTCTTGGGTCGTGGTTGATCTACGGACCGAAGGGCTCGACCGCCCTACCGTCAAATATTGGTTTCTCTCTCACAATGGCCGGTGCGTGGTCTTTTTCGCTCCGAACAGCTCATTCACTGACGTTCTTTTAGTCGGGTTCAGCGGCATGATCCTCTGGTGGGTCCGGATCTTCAATGACTTTGAGATCCAGGGTAACAGGTGCGACTCATCGGCACACATGAAGCGCACCGCTCATTGGCTCTTCAGCTTAGAACGTATCCTTGCGTACATCAAGATAGAGCAGGAGCCAAAGTTTACTCAGGATGGCGTGCCTCCTGCGTACTGGCCGGCGAGCGGAGATCTTCGCGTCGAGAAGCTCTCTGCGCGTTATTCGGAGGTACGCAGCTACATTCCTGCGGCACTGTCTATGACTCAACGGATGTGCAGGACGGCCCGAAGGTTCTCCATGACGTGAGCTTCCACATCCAGTCGGGTGAACGCGTTGGTGTTGGTATGTTACGCGGTCCATATATCGTCCTCTCGAGACAGCCACTCATTTCCTTCGAAGTAGGTCGCACCGGGAGCGGCAAGAGCTCTCTTACACTGTCGCTCCTGCGCTGCATCGTCACGGAAGGTATGGTCTACTACGACGGTATCCCGACTAACTCCATCAACCTGGAGGCTTTGCGTTCGAACATCACCATTATCCCGCAGATGGTTAGTCGAGACTGCTCTATCGCACTCACGAATCTTCGACGCTGACCTGCGTCCCTAGCCCGAGCTGCTCAGCGGCACTCTCCGCGAAAATCTCGATCCGTTCGATCAGTACGACGACGCCACGCTGAACTCGGCCCTCCGCGCTGCGGGACTTTTCTCCCTCCAAGCCGAAGATGACAACAGTCGTGTCACGCTCGACAGCGCGATCTCCATCGGCGGCGGCGACCTCTCCGTTGGACAGCGCCAGATTATTGCATTGGCCCGGGCTATCGTGCGCGGCAGCAAGCTGCTCATCCTCGATGAAGGTTAGTGGACGCCTTTTCGGTCATAATACAAGGCATAGCTGATATGTTCGCGCCGTAGCCACTTCTGCCATTGATTACAAGACGGACACGATAATCCAGTCGTCTCTGCGCAACGAGCTCAAGGGCGACATCACGCTCATTACCATCGCGCATCGTCTGCAGACCATCATGGACGCTGATAAAATTGTGAACACTTTTCTATTTAGCGTAGGCAAAGAGCTGACGCTGCGCAAACAGATGGTTTTGGATGCCGGACGCATCGTAGAATTTGGCAGGCCCAGTGAACTTCTCAAGATTGACGGTGGGTGCCTGCGTTCGCTCGTCGACGAAAGCGGCGACAAGGAGGTGCTCTATGCTATGGCTTCCAGCCGCGGACACGCGACACTGGTCGGCCATGCACAGTCGAGTTGATCAACTTGCTGTGATATACCCGTGGACAGTCTATATAGGATGGGTAAGATCTGTTATACTACACTATACTATGCTTTGAGTACGTTTCGCGTCAAAGGCGTTGGTACCACTCCGGGGCCTCTTGCCGCATCCAGCCGACATCGGGTTGACAATATGTAGGCCGATGATGTAAGAGTAAGTATGTGCTAGCATGCCCGCGCACGGACCTTCGCTCGCAGTCATGCCGAGCCGCAGCTGATGGGCCCTGTGTCCTGGACGCGCCTCGTTCCAACTTCTGTCAACCGTGACTAGTACCGTCGCGACGGATGTCGAAGAATTGGCGAGGTCGGCGCTTGCTGATACAAAGGCTACTCTTGGAGGCGGGGAAAACTTGCGTGGACGACGTTCACTGCAGGATGTCGATAGAGAATGCGAGGTCAAGAAGGAAATAAGGGGCAATCGAGCATACACGGAATCAAGAACGACCGGAGTTCGGCCGAAAAATGCCGGCCGGCTCGGCGGCCACTGGGACGACTTCTGAAAGTCGATGAACGTCGATCGCCCCTTCTTCCATCCACCCTTGTCCGCTCACCCGCAATCGCTCAACATCCGACCTGTTTTGACAAAGTGGTGATTACTCTCTATTCGAACTACAGCATGGACGACAAGCGGTACAGCGATAAAGACGAGAAGGAGGTCATTGAGGTTGTGCAGCGGGAGTTTGGGACGGACGAGCCATTCCGATGGTATTGGCCTGCATGACGAGTGCGCTCTCGCGATCGACTCTCAGGTGTGTGACTCGAAAATCCTCCTCCTCGATAGTGCTAACACTTCGTGTGGTCTGCAGTGCGTCGTGTCCCTGCAAGCATCACCAGCGTGCATTGTATTGCTTTCTGTATTTGTACGATACCTCCGCGCTGGCACACTCTGCAATTGTCACCTTGTCTTCCACGCTCTTCTCGACGTGTTGCGGGCTTCCATGGCCCCCCTTTCGACCCTCATGCTCATCGACGTGACAAGGCGATCGCATTGCATTGTCCGGCTTTGCTCGGCTCTTGGCCGCGCAACAGCGAACCCAGCCACGTGATGTATACCATAAAGCGCGACGTGGCCGGTGCGCGTCTTGCAAGAGACTCAACCCACCCTCGCCCCCCATCGCCAGCTCAAATTTTAAGCATGCTCAGTTTGCGCGCGCCGGCAACTCTATGTGAGTCAGGCTCGGAAGCTGAGTACCTGGCTGCACGCCGGGAGGTGAGCTACCAATTTCTTGCCGATTTGTGACTTGACGCGAACTCTGGAGCTTCTAGGCTCGTGCCCTGCGCAATGCGCACAAGATCCCTTTCGATCAACTTCCCGCTGCCTACAATGTACAGATAAACCCCAGAGCGCCGACGCTGTTGTTCGGGCTCGAAGTGACGCACGCCCAGTTCATCGAATTCGCTGCCCGTCACAACCTGATTGAGGACTCTCCACCGTCGCCTTATATGTGGTTTGACTGCGCAGGCGAGGTATTGAAGTATCTGCTAGACCGGAGTGGGGGTGTCCTAGGAGCAGAACTATGCTACGCGCTTGATTTTGACAAATTGGTGATCTTTCTCTATTCCAACTACCACATGGAAGACCAGCGGTACAGCGAGAAGGACGAGAAGGAGGTGATCGAGATTGTGCAGCAGGAGTTTGCGACGGACGAACCGTTCAGATGGTATTGGCCTGCCTGACGAGCGCGCGCGATGGGCTCACAGGTGTGCTCGAATCCTCACATTCTTGGTAGGATACTAACACTTCGTTTGCAGTGCGTCGTTGCCTGAACCACCCGCAAGCTCACCAGTATGGCGCCTTTTTTGGAGGGGATTGCGGCAGTGAAGTAGTGCATCACCTCTGGAGAGCTTGAATTGCCCGTCGACTTACTCGCTCGACGATCTAGTCATCTTACAATTATCACACCGTCTCCGGTGAAGTGCTTGGCCCTTGAATCCATGTTGCATCACGTGCCCGCGGAAATCGCGACGAGCGGCGAGCCATTGTTCGTACCGCTCAATCTAAACCATGACGTGATATCGACCTCCATCCTCCCCCGATCTTTCCACCTCATTCCTAGGCATCAAACATGCTTAGTTCAGGCGCCTCACTATCCCTAGATGAATCAGACTTTGAAGCTGAGTACATCCCAGCGCGCCTGGAGGTGAGCAGGCAAATGTCCATGTCTTGCGTCTGACGCAAACCGCCCCACTTTCCAGGCCCGCGCCTTGCGCAATGCGCACAAGACCCCTTTCGATCAGCTTCCAGTGCACTTCAACGTACAGAATCACCCAGATGCCCCGGCGCTGTATTTCGGTCTCGCAGTGACGCATGCGCAGATTGTCGACTTCGCTGTCCTCCACAATCTCATCAAAGACGATGCACCGTTTCCCTATGTCTGGATGGACTGCGTCTTAGAGGTGATAGAGTATCTGGAGGATTGGAGCGGTGCTGTCCTGGCAGCAGAAATGTGCTACACACTCGAGTGCGACAAAGTGGCGATCACCCTGTACTCCAACTACAATATGGACGCCAAGCGGTACAGCGAGAAGGACGAGAAGGAGGTGATTGAGATTGTGCAGAGGGAGTTCGGGACGGACGAGCCATTTCGATGGTATTGGCCGTGACGAGCCCGCTCGCGATGGCTCACAGGTGTGTGACTCGAATCCTCATATTCTCGATAAGATATTAACACTGTTACTAGTAACACGTCGTCTGCAGTGCGTCGTTCGCCTGCACCACCGTAGCATCGTTTTGCTTTCTGTATTTGTACGTTACCTCCGCACTGTCGCGCTCTGCAATTGTTACTCTCTGCCACGCTCTTCTCGACGTGTTGTGGTCCCTCTTTCGACCTGCAAGACTTCCTAGATCAGAACCGTCTTCTGATCTTCATTTCGCGCTGCCATCTTCGCTCCCGTGTCTGTCTTCGACCCAGCTAGCATGGTGGCTCAAAAGTCACTTTGGGAGGCCGACAATCCGGATGCCGCGCCTACGCTCTTTGCTGGAGAAGTGGCTTAGCTGTGATTCTGCGTCGCGTGGCTGCCCTGCTGACACTTAGAATCAGAGTACTGCGGTGACCACTCCTTCGAAACGAGGACTTTCAGAGTACCGGAGGTCCGCTGTTCGCCCACGCTCTTTGCCAAAGAAAAGTGGCTTATCCTCAGGAGGTTTCTGCTATGTAACACCTAGACGACCCCGGTGAGGCAGCTGTCCTCTACAGGTTCGCACTTAAACCCGGTCGCCTTCGCCGCAAGCTCGTAAAGATGTGGGTCCGGGGACCGGTGCCTTGTGGCTCGGCAGTAGTCACTCTCTATCTTCCTTGAAACCCGTGGCTTCTTGCAGGTTGGTTTGCGCGCCTGACGCGGGGAGTTGGTCATCTAGATGTGTCTGCGCTGACTAGAGTACGTGCCCGTCTGCACATGCAGTAGCTGTTTCCAGGGACTGGACGTCTTTCCTCGCATCGTGCTGTGTACCGTGGCCCCCACATCGTAATCGCTATATTCACTTGATGTTTGTTGCTGCTGTCCTGTGTGCGCTCCCATTACGCGAGCCTTCTACAGGACTTGATCCGGCGCAACTCGTCGCGACTGCGCACAGCATTCACTCGATTCAGAGAATACTCCAACATCAATACTAAGCATAACACAGACGAGACCAAATCAACCACCGCGAAGCGCGCCGCCGTGACACCTTGCTTCACCAACTCACTTGTCCACCAGATCCATCACCGCCGGGCTTTCTCTTTGCCTTTACCACTCCCGCTGGCGGCCTGGGCCCTGGCACTGGCAGCACGCAAGGGCTGCCTCCGTGCTTGCTTGTGGCGGGGCCCAGAATCCGACGTGTCAGAACCATTGTCGTCTGACGGCTGATAGGGATCGTCCGATTTTTGAGGCGACGACGAGGGCGCGTTCAAGTAATCGTCGTCGATCTTCCGAGCTTTGTCTTTCAAGCGCATGATCTTTTCCACACGTTTGATTGCAGCTGCCTGGCCGTTCGAAGCCCTTTCAGCGATAGGATAAAACTAGAATGAGATTATGCATACCGAAGGGTTGGCAGGGGGCACGTAATCGGGTTCCGGTTGCATGAATGATGGTTGCATGTCCGTCTGGACGTGGGCTGAGGCAATCTGCAATGCATACAGCAAAAGCGGGTGAACCTCGAACTTCGCCCAGTTGCCCTGGAACATAGGTTCGCAGAAGTATATAAGCTCGAGGTCGGGGAGCTTGTCTTCGCTGAGGTCGATGAACGGCGAGGGCTCATCCGAGTCCTTGCGCTGCCGCTTGCGCGACGACGGGCCAGGTTCAGGGTCAGCAGCGGGCAGCTGCTTGCCATCGTCCTGGGGTTCAGTAGTCCTGGAGTTCTTCTTCAGCTTGACCAGACTCCAGAAGAATCCAAGGCTCAGGAATGCGTGGTACTCGGTGCCACCGAAATGCCGGAAGGCGTACACCGCCTGCCAACGCAGTTGAAGAAGGTGGGGAACCATCTCGGTGATACAATTGAGTTGGGACTGTCGGGAGCTCCAGTTGCCAATCTCTCCATCTGCGGATTTCGCTTCCCAGTAGAATGCGAGGATAGAGGGTGGAATATTCCAGTGAGGGTTTGGAAAGGTGCCACGGAAACTAGCGATGGTCGCGACATCGGGAGTGCGCTTGCGCTTGTGGCGAGACGAAGGTGCCTCGGTCGTGGGATTTGAGGTATCCCAGAAAACCCTCTGCGGCGATGGCGCAAGGCTGGAGCCCTGAACGTGGATCGCGAGACAGTAGACCTTCAGTATATGTTCGATGAGGGGGTAGTATAGATCCTCAAGCCAGGCGCGCTTGAATGCCTCGGTGGTGAGTGACATGAGCTCGTCATTGAAATGGTCTTCGTGAATGACGATGCACTATCCGTAGTTCGCAGATGTCAGCGAATCTCAACGGAACGGCTGCAGAAAAACAAGCCGAGCTGCTCACCTTTCTATTCTGCCTGAGCTGCTGATAGGCAGGATCGTCGAGGAGCTCTTCAGCCGCCATCGATAGAACGAACAGAGGGAATTGGCAGAGACACGACTGTGGGAAGGGCTTTTATGCGTAACGGAAGGGCAAGGGTCCAGATATAGGCCAGCGCTGGCAGCCTCATTGTCAGGCAGCATGGCATGGCACAGATGACTCAATATTGTTATCGATGTCCGTCGAGTGGCGGGTCGAGCAGACACTGCATTGTTCTGCGTACCTTTGTCGGGTGATTGCATTGTTCTCCATATTGTTCTGCTTCACACCTTCTGCGAGTGGTTCTTGGCTTGCGCGCACTTGCGCGGCGCCCTAGTGGCCGCCGCGTGGCCCTGGGGCCGTCCTCGCACGTGATCGATGCAATCCATATATATAGGTGCACGCGCGCGGGAATCTTGATTCAATCCACCCTCATTGCCAACCCATACACCAGACATGCTCAGTTTGCGCGCGCCGCCGCCCCTATATGAACCAGAACTTGAAGACGAGTACATCGCAGCGCGCCGGGAGGTCAGTAGGCAACTTTTCATGTCTTGCGTCTAACGCAAAACGCCGCACTTTCCAGGCCCGCGTCGCGCGCAATGCGCACAAGACCCCTTTCGATCAGCTTCCAGCGCACTTCAACGTACAGGATCACCCAGATGCCCCGACGCTGTATTTCGGTCTTGCCGTGACGCCTGAGCAGATTATTGACTTCGCTGTCCGCCACGACCTCATCAAAGACTCTGAACCGTTTCCCTCTGTCTGGATAGACTGCGCCTTGGAGGTTATAGAGTATCTGGAGGATCGGAGCGGCGCTGTCCTGGCAGCAGAAATGTGCTACGCGCCCGAGTCAAACAAAGTGGTGATCACCCTGTACTCCAACTACAGTATGGACGCCAAGCGGTACAGCGAGAAGGACGAGAAGGAGGTGATTGAGATTGTGCAGAGGGAGCTCGGGACGGACGAGCCATTTCGATGGTATTGGCCGTGACGAGCCCGCTCGCGATGGCTCACAGGTGTGTGACTCGAATCCTCACATTCTCGATAAGATATTAACACAGTTACTAGTAACACGTCGTCTGCAGCGCGTCGTTCGCCTGCACCACCACCGTAGCATCGTTTTGCTTTCTGTATTTGTACGTTACCTCCGCACTGTCACGCTCTGCAATTGTTACTCTCTGCCACGCTCTTGACGTGTTGTGGTCCCTCTTTCGACCTGCAAGACTTCCTAGATCAGAACCGTCTTCTGATCTTCATTTCGCGCTGCCATCTTCGCTCCCGTGTCTGTCTTCGACCCAGCTAGCATGGTGGCTCAAAAGTCACTTTGGGAGGCCGACAATCCGGATGCCGCGCCTACGCTCTTTGCTGGAGAAGTGGCTTAGTTGTGATTCTGCGTCGCGTGGCTGCCCTGCTGACACTTAGAATCAGAGTATGTACTGCGGGTCGAACATTGACCAGTGTCGGGTGGTTACCGACTTAATTCAACAGAGTCAGCACTGCCCATTGACTCGGACGCACTGAGGTGCTGATACTATGGCTGACCGCTCGCCACAAATGAGCGACATATGGGCGTATTGTAGTCTCCGTTGCTGACACTATGGTATCAGAAGGTAGTCGTTCTGAATATATAGGCGTATTGACAAACCCTCAGGCTGGCGCAAGGTGTATTCGGTTTTCCGCACGTGGGAAAGTCGCCTACTGCACCCGCGTCGCTCCAGACCGCCGCGGCGGCTGCCTGCAGTACATAGTCTCTTCTTGCATTGAAACGTATCACATCCCACTCGCCAGGCATGGTATCTTCAGTATCCCATCTTGTCGACCGGTTTTATTGATCAATGAATCACAGAGCAGCCTCCAAAACAACTGGGCGACCACCGGCGTCCCAAAGAGCTGCATCGTTTGGAGCACGGCGGCGAAGAGAGGAAGCCGAAGAAGCAGCTGAAAATGAACTCCACGGCGTCACACGGGCAGCAGCTTCGTCAGGCCTCGGGAGTCGGCAGCCGCACTACGCTGCTGAGCACGTTCTGGGTCCGCGACACATTCGGAAAGCACCCTCTGAGGCTCTGACTACTCAGACTCCCCCGAGGCAAATTGTGAGCACTTCCGGAATGGAAATCGTGGCGAGACAACTCGGAAGATGACCAGAGTCCGTTCTTACGCGTCGCTCTTCCCAGCAAGCCCGAAGCGGCCGTACGAGGAGCGACAAAGAGCGCCTTGACGAATCTGGCATGTGCAGCTGTGTGGGCGTCGGACGTGCTTAGGAAGGGAGGAGAGGAGGGGTCAGCGCTCTCGTCCCATACGTGGGTGGGTTGGCTCATCGGAGCTTGCGGCGCGGGCACAAGTCGGTACGCATCGCAAATCTTTCGCGGGCGATCGTGACAACCGTTCCAACCTCTCCCTAGCAGTGCGACTCGGGATTCGCGACACACCATCGAACTGCAGCCCGTGAAGACGTTTTGCGCACCCCCGAAAGTGCTCTCGTTCGTGCGAAGTCTCTGCGAAGTTCTCCAGCTGGGCGCGCCGTCGATGCCATTACGTCGATGTGCGTGCATCCTGCTGTTTTCTTTATCACAGCGCCTCTGATTATCTCCTACATATGACTGCAGAGCAAGTACCCGTTCTCGATACCTACGATGAACATCAGGGAGGCAACGGCGCACGACGGTAGAAGTGTCATGTAGCTCCCACCCGACCTTTCAAGACGTTTTGGTCGCGAATCGCTTCCCCACGGGCGCGACCGCTCTCCTCGCGTCCGCCTCATCCCTCCTCGGTCTGCTCTGGCTTTCTCTTTCGCGCGCTCCCATAATACCCATAGGCTGAGGTACCGCGCCCGGTAGCGAGGGAGATATTCACGCTGCTAGAAGTGTAGCGACTCTCTCCGTTCTTGGGAGGGGATCTGTGAGAATGTGTGGTGCGTCTGATCAGTCTGATCGCGATGCGCTGGCTTGCTCATGGTCGTTGGTAGAGAAGGAGAGCCAAATCTGCACCTGTGACAGTCGCCGACGTCCTGACACAAGCGCGCACGCGATGAGAAATCGGTTCGAAGAAGTCGTCGAAGACGTGCTGCTCCATAAAGCTCGCAGGATGCCGAAGACACGCGGGTGTCGCAAGGGAGCAAGATGAGACGTACTGGGTACTGCATGAATTATGGGTGCATGCCTAGGAGACGGGACCTCGCCCACCGGCGT
Organism: Auriscalpium orientale; assembly: GCA_019915035.1. Taxonomy (NCBI): domain Eukaryota; kingdom Fungi; phylum Basidiomycota; class Agaricomycetes; order Russulales; family Auriscalpiaceae; genus Auriscalpium; species Auriscalpium orientale. The sequence goes on along the minus strand of JAHLMH010000022.1, from coordinate 411,861 downwards.
CGACTTTGGCCTCCAGCTTGTGCTTGCGTTCAACCCGATCCGCATTCGAGGGCAACGGGGGTCGCTGCTGCTGGTTGGATCCTGCCCGTGCGGCTGCGCAGGTTCTGGGGAGATGACATGGAGACTGAGCGGTAGCGCAAGGCTGACAGTCGAGGATATCGAAGTGGGATGTTCAGAGTCATATGCGGGCAGGTCGTGTGCCAAGTTGACGAACGAGTATGACGTCACCTGGCTTCCGCACTCAACGTGTTGGTATATAAAGATACCTGGGCGAACAAGTTCTCTTTTCTTCGCTCCTTCTCCTCTCCTCTTACCATCTTGGAGGCCCTGGGTGACGCTGTCGCAGTCTTCAAACGTCCGTACCGCCCAGTCGCTCGTCGCAATTTCTGACCCCGTTTCAGGCAGCTCGGCTATTCGTCATAGCGCTTTGTGCCCTCGGTCATCATTGGGCAACGTTGTGCGCAGCAGGCGTGCACCCGTAGGCAGTGCGCTAGCGCTGCCTTGCTGGGTTTATCATCGAACCACCATCTCTCTCGCTCAGTCTGTCCATGGCCCGTCATCACTATCTCCCATTATCCCCGGATTGGTCGACGACCGCGCCAAAATGGCGCACCAAGGAAATGTGGTTCCGCACCGCGCTGGGCACGCTGAGCGTTTTGAACTTGTACCTGCTGTGGTTCTGGTTCCATCCGATCGTGCCCACACCGCTCGACGACTACCAGATCTTGTACGTCCCTCACTTTTCCGAGTGTCCATCTTTTGACCTGATTGGGCTGTCAGGAAACCATCCTTGAAGTTGTCTGCGCCCATACTACACTCGTCCGACAACTCATCGCGCGCTGTCGTCACCACGCTCTACAATGACCTCTATACGACCCCCGTAGCAACGCTCGGCCACTCTCTTACCGCCGCAACCGTCTCCGCACGCCGCATATTGCTATATATTCCTGGCCGGCTCTCGGAGCGCTCATTATGCATCGTGCGGGCCGTCGGGTGGGAGCCGCACCCGGTCGCATTCATTCCGCCGCCCCACGCCGGCAAAGGCGTTCACTGGCGCTTCGTCGACCAGTACACGAAGCTGAACATGTGGACGCTCGATACGCTGGGCATCGACCGCGTCGTCTACCTCGACGCCGACACGCTCGTGCTGCGCAACTTCGACGAGCTCTTCCAGCTGCCTTTCACGTTCGCCGCGGTGCCCGATGTGTGGGACGTGCAGTTCAAACTCGGCATCAACGCCGGGGTGCTCGCCGCGCGCACGTCGTCGGACGAGTTCCGCAACATGAAGCGGCAGCTCGGCAGCGCGCGCTTCCCGCTCCTCGAAGCGGAGCAGGCGTTTCTCAATCTCTACTTTGGCGCGGAGACGGTGCGGCTGCCGTACGAGTACAACGGCAACCTCGTCATCAAGGAGCGCAGCCCCGTCATGTGGGCCGCGATGCGCGATGCTATGCGCATCGTGCACTACACCGTGCCGAAGCCGTTCCCGAAGGTCGGCGAGGGCATCGTCGAGGGCGAGCGGTTGCAGAAGGCGATCCGCAAGGCAAAGCGTGCGAAGGGCAAGCTGTTCGAGACGGAGATTGGGTGGTGGGAGCAGGCGCATGAGGAGATGCAGCGCGAGAATAGGGATGCGCTCGCTAGCTGCGGGGCTCCGGCATAGACGCTTCGAGTTACAGGTGCGGTGTCGAACCGTTGTTATGTCATTCACGTTTATGATGTGGTTTGATGCATTGACGACTCAATACATTACATTCATACCCCAGCACTTTTACTCAGTTTTATCACGTTAGCATTTGCATACGCGGACCAGGTGGAGAGAACGCATGTGTAGGTTTGGCTGGGCGGACGAATGCAATAAATATCTGAATATTCGTGTTCGATGGCAGTTTCAGGATTACAGGGCGAGCGTGGCAGTTGCTACGTGGGTCGGCGAATGTACGAAGTCCTGATTATCGGAGATGGAGATGAGATGGCACCGCAATATTCAAACCGCGCGCTTATGACAGGCGCTCGACCCCAGCGCCAGAGCAGTCAACATTCGACAGCAAGTCCCTCAAACGTCCTGAAAGCACACGTGGGTCAGGACAAAACGAAAGGGCAGCCGCTGCTAATATAAGCAGCGCACCTCACATCTTAGCCCGAGGTCGCTTTAGGGATGATCCAAACTATGCCCTCACAGTTGAAACTTCGTTCGGCGGCGGCAGCGCCGGTGTACGAAGATCGCCACCGCCTTCTCATCCTGTCCTCTTCATGGAGCTGTTCCCCGCGCTGGAGGCCGACGAGGCGGTACGGCGTCTGCACCCGTCGCTCTTGCCCGGGGAGCCATACATCGACTGCCTTCGCGAGGTCGGCGAACGGCGGCTAGGAGAGCCACAGCAGCCTGGCGTATCTTCGGTTCGCGCTGGATGAGCTCCAGGTTATTTCCTGCGTGATCCTCTCAGCATCAAGAACATACTCTCATTGGACGACGCAGGCTCACCATAAATTGGAGACAATCAGACGCACAGTGAAGTTGAGCCGCTTCTTCATCGGTATGAGCTGGGGCCAGCCGCTGATCACCGAATCAAAACCAAAGATTTTCATGAACGACACGCTGCGGCCTTTCACAGTGTCAGCTGGCGACGAGGTGACGAAGGCAAGCCTCGGCTTCGTACCAGCTGTATTGCTGAGACAGCGGCGAGAGCGAGCTGATGGTGCTGGTTAAGAACGGCGAGGAGTGCTCCGCGGCGTGCTGGCGAATGTCTTGTTCGGGGCGCAAATCGTGACCGATGTGCGAGGTTGTGCGCGGAAGGCGAGGCGAGGGCGAGCTAATAATCCTCGAAGGCCGTACAGAATATCTATGGTCGGAGGGCTTTCGGCCTTCACATCTGTTCATATGTCGGTCGAACTCTTGAAGGGCTAGGAGGGGAGGGAAATGTTTGAGATCCATGTGCATAGAAGGTCGTCGAACGCACCATAGCCTCACCGCGCAGCTGCTAATGCTTGCGCTGCGAGCATCAATGAACCAGTTCCAAGCTGCGACCCCCACATGTTGAGCGTGGCGTGCGGGAGATCCTGAGGTGCGCCGTGAATCGATCGCCGTAGGAGCACTGCGAGGATAATTGAATCACAGTGGCATTGTCGATGAAAAGAAACGCACCACCAGAGCCTAACCATCGATCCATCCAGAATGCGACAAGAGTATCCTCTAAAAATTCTGAGCCAGCGCAAAGGTCCAGCTGGCGGCGCGGATCGAGGATGGAGCTGCTTGCTCGTGCTTATGTTTTGGCGAGGAATTCGGTGACTTGCGCGCGATGACATCCAAGCTATGAAGGCCGATGCACTTGCGATGAGATCAATTGCAGGGTGGAAATCCGCGCGCTTTGGCGATCGCTCACGCGCTGGAGTCCGGTCTGTTCAAGGACGAGAATCAGCAGTGGATATCAGGGAAAGTTGCAGAACACGCGTACGTAGCCCTGGCGTCACAACCAGTCCGGGCATGCACGCCTTCTATGAGACCGCAAAATTGACGTCGTTGAGGTAGGCGAAGGGATCCTGTGGTGGTGTCGAGGGGAGGAAGAGTTGAGAGTGCTGCAAGGCTGAGCTGTGGGGAGCATGAGCTGTCTAGCTGGTGGGCGCACAATATACAGCAGTGCGTACTACTAAGTCCGTGCCGCTCTCAACCAACCATGCTCACGCGGCGACTAGCTTCTACGCGCACGTTTGACGCATGTAGAAGAGCTTGAGGTTCGTACCGAGCGCCGTGTGGAGAACAACTGCATCAGCAGGTCGCAGGAGGGGACGCGGCATGTCTAATATAAGGGATGCGGTGGGCGGTTGAGGGAGTCTTGTTCGATGAATGATGGCAAACTGTGCGCGAAGCAGCGTGCAGATGGACGACGTGAACGCGTGAACGAGTGCGCGAGGATCAGGCGAGGAACGAGTTGGGAACGAGCAGGACAAAATGAGGCCGAGAAATTCCGGCGCGCGTTCGGTGACTCGCCGACACCTCAACTTCTCACTACGACCTACACCCGCTGCACACCAGCCTGCCTCTCAACAATGATAAAAGCTCATTCGTCACCTCGATGCTATGAGAATGTGCCCAGCGCACGGCGTGAGGTGCTGCTTGGACAAGGAAAGGCGGCATCTGCGCCTGTAATCCCAGCGGATAACAGATTCCACTCTGCGCCGGTACTTACTTTCATCTCGACCGATGGACGAAGGCATGGAAGTGTGTAACCTTTACATTTCGACATCTTTGACGCTGGCTGGGGACGTCGTCACGCTGTTCCGGCCCAGTCTCCCCATGTCCGCGCTGCTAGCTTGAGGCTGGGGCTCGACCTACTTAGCCGACTAAACGCAGCGATCCCATGCATATATCGTCTTTTCTGAGGCGCTGACGTTCTGCCTTGCATAGAACACGCCGAACACGAGCGTCTTTCAGGCAGACGTCGCTTATATCGACCGCTCCATCGTCTCCCTTCCCCATCCCCATCCTCGCACCAATCTCGCAAAATTGCTGGCAACCACTGCCGTTCCTATTGCGACATTTTTCGAACTACTTGCGATAACAATTGACGATGGAGAACTACCAGCACGGAGGACACTCGGGCGCGTCCACCAGCCGCAAGTTCTCGTCTGTTTCGCCTTCCCCAACTCCCTCGAATGTCCCGACAGGCTCCGAGCCCAGATTTGTAGCAAAGGACGGTCCCCGCTCACCGCGTTCGTCGACTGCTGTGCCGAGTCTTGCATCTCCAACGACGGAAGCACCGCGAACGGGCCCGCAGAGTGGTGATATTCTATCTCAGGCTGGCGCCGCTGCGAATGCACGATCAAATGCACCCTCTTGCAAGTGCTTCCCGCCTCCTCCGGGGAAGAAGCGCAGAAATCTCGTCGTGTACATCGACGGCACGAGTAATCAATTCAGCATCAAGGTTCGTCTGTTGTTCCCTGAAAGTGATTGTCTCATGCAATATCAATCTATAGAACACCAACGTCGTTGAACTCTACAGCCGTCTGTATAAGGATGACGATCAACTCACATACTACGACAGCGGGATCGGGACGTTTGTCAAGGAGTCATGGACCTCTCCTGCTTATTGGATGCAGGTGTTCGACAATATCATCGATACCGCAATTGCGTGGTCAGTTTGTCCTTGATGCCGCCGCCCTCTTGTCTCTCACTGCGCTTGCGGTAGGAACTTCAAGCGCATCGTGCTTAGCGCATACCAATGGCTGAGCGAAAATTACCAGCCTGGGGATCAAATCTTTCTCTTCGGTGAATATTCCGACAAGTCATGTTTGACGCATCCCCTGAGGTCGAATAGGATTCTCTAGAGGGGCCTATCAAGTCCGCGTGATTGCCGGCATGATCGAGAAGGTTAGGACCCCGTTACTCGCAGATTGACAACAGTCGTGCTCAACTTGTACCGTACCTTGATATACTTAGGTTGGCCTCCTCCATAAAGGCAATAATAATCAAATACCCTTGTACGTCGCGCTGGACACTGAGCCTGACATACATGCAGCGCATATGAGCTCTACGTTTCGACCACCGCCAGTCGAAAGCGGAACACTTCCTTCCAACCGCCGGCGCAAGACGAGGAAGTGAAGAGTCCGAGGGACCCTGGATATGCGCAACAACTTTGCAGTAGCTTCAAGCAGACGCTATCCCGGGAGGACGTCAGAGTACACTTTGTCGGCGTATGGTGCGTCTCATTTGAGATATGTCATCCCCTGGTACCGACGATTCGATGGCAGGGACACTGTTTCGTCCGTTGGTATTGCGCGAGGACCCAGCTTTCCCGAGACCACAACAGGCATGGTTCATGTCTGTGCTTGTTGCCATGCCCTTGCGCTCGACGAGAACCGAGTGAAGTTCCAGCCCGAGCTAGTAAATGTGACTGTGACGATGTGCAGCGACGGAGACATGGATCGCAGAGGGAGGACGAAGGCGGGAGACGATGGACAGGACTCGTCGAGGAATTCGAAGGATGATGGCAACACCGCAGAGTCGGGACCGTTCGGAGTACGTTCGGAGGCCTTCGGAGGCGCGGCCGACCAGGGCCGCTGCCCTGCGGATATCTAGATTTTTGTCTTCACCACAGTTGTTCACCACCGCCGCAATCACAAGTCTGTGTTTACCGCGGTCCGCGTTTGAGGACCATCTAGCTTTAGGCGTACGCTGGCAACCACCGACGGGCATAGCAGCTGACCTTGCTGACGCGCTCAACTTGAAGGTTCGTCGCCCAAGGGCCTTCGCGCGAGCGTTGGACTAGGATAGGATCCCCAGCAAGCAATTGGAGCAGCACCGTGGCCTATTCCACGCCGCGCACCGATGCTCAATTGCGGAACCAGCTCTGGCAACTCTCCGCCAGCCTGATCTCAACGCCATGTCTCTTCGCCCCATATTTGCAGTGGTTGGCGTTGGTAGCTCACCTGGTGTAGTCTCCCAGAGGCAGAGTAGACAGCTTCAACCTTCGCAGGCTCAGGATCATCTTGTCTGACACCTGGTGCGTCACTTGCACCTCCTCGAGTGCGCTCAAAGCTCAACTTCGTGAGCAGGATCTGGAGGTTCCTTGCCGTTGGGCAGGGAGTGGTGCACTCACCTGAGTGCCAGTTCGGCAGAAAGGTGCGTAGTCAAAAGCCTGACGGGATATCGCACACTGACGCAGAAGCTGCAGATCTCCTATCGCTGCCTACAACGTTTACAAGGAGCTATAGAAGACCTTCTCCATGCCAAGGACCGTGGTCAACACCTGCGTCGCGTTCGCGGCTCTAGCGCCATCGTCCACATATTCAACCTACGGGTCGCCTACTCCAGTAGTCAAGCGGCGGTCGCGCTCGCAAGGCAGGCTGTGTGGCTTTCGGACCGGTTGCTCAACGCCAGCGGGGTTCGCGGAAGGCTCAGCTGTAATTGTGCGACATGAAACACCATGATGATGCACGTCTCGTTGCGCGCCCTTCCTCCCACCTAGGCCAGCTCGTCCAGCGCTCTCGGTACCAACGTCGCATTGAATGGTGTCGCTGTCTTGCGCTCTTACAGTCCGGGAGCATTGTCGGATATGTTTGAACGGGGTGCCAATTGTGTCTGCGCTCTGGCCTGGATGGTGCGTCAGGCCTGCATGCTCTTGGTGCGCCGAACTCGCCGGTTTTTGCGACCACGTATCCGTAGTATACTGTACCATTCGATACCATCTCACATGAAAGCGCAGCATTTTATTAGGATGGTTTGCGCGCACGCTTAGTATTAGAGGACACGGCCTTAGTTACAAAGTAATCGTGAAGAGATAAGAGACCTATCCAACAGAACGCGGCCGCGCGCACAATCCAGAGAAGCAAGAGCTGGACTTGAGGAAGAGACAAAGCGTCAGTCTTGCGGTTCTAGACCCAGGACATGGACCCGTAGCATTGAGCAGCGAGAGTGCTCTCGACCGGGAGAAGCTGAGAGTACAAGACAAACTGTGAAAAATGAAATGGGCGTCAGCAGGTGCAGCTTGGCGGGATACGCGGCCGCCGGGGCCTGGCTGAACACTGCGGTAGATCGCCAGGCATCTGGCGTGGTACCGCGCATTCATGGGGCGCTGTTTGATGCGAAGGACTTCGGGGTGCTATGGTTGGTGCGCTATCGGCAGATGGCTAACGCAAAATGTCAACGAGGCACGAATCAAGAAAGCAAGCGACTCAGCTGCTGCCTTGGAGGTTTCATTCATGCCAACACGCGGCACGCTCGGTCGTTCGCGCGGTCGGGCATGTATCGTGCGCCTTCCATAGGCGGCGGTGCGACTGGTGCCCGCGTAGTCGGGCACTGGGAGCTTGCAGTCCGTTGTCGGGGCGAGCCGTGTGTGTCGCTCGGAGACCGCAAGCTGTTCTCATAGTCAGGGAGGGATACCCGCGCGCTGTTCGTCCCGCACCTGATGGCAAGCGGGCCTCCTTCCTCTGTCGGCGATATCGGCGATATCCGAGTTGTATCTGCAGGCGATGTACGATGGGCGCGGGCCTGCGCTTTGATCGTGTGTCGTATCGAGACGAAGGACGCTGGTCAGATGTGAAATCGAACAAGCGGTGCTTACGCACCTCAGACTGGCAGCCTTTCTGAAACTGTCCGGATGATATTTCGCTACTGCCCGCAGGTTGAGACGTCGCCGGCGCATTCGGTGGTCGCTTTCTTATTGAATGCCAGCTGTCGTGTATCGTCTGACCAAAAACTTCTGCACACACTCTAGCAGGCTGCTGAGCGGCGACCACCGAGGGATTCGGATTGTGCTGCGCTGAATTCACGGGAATGGTGCTGTTGCAGAGGAGCTGATGAAAGAGAAAGGCACTAGGCCATGGGGGTTCACGAGACGACGTCAGCAGGCAGACAGACAAAGTCCTGAGTAGTTCTATAGACGACGTCAGCCGGCACAAAGACAAAGTCATGAGTAGTCCACGCACCGTTCTCCCCGGGTCGTCTTGCGTCATCGTCCGCAATATAAGACCTGTCCGACGGGGTCCTTTGTCTGCACAGGCGCTATCAATTCAAGTTCGGGCCTCCGGATAGAGCTGCTTTTGATGGAACGGGGCTGTTTCGTGGGGTGGATGGGGTGGGGGCTCGGCGACAATCGCAGGGGCCTCGGCGCGCAACGTTGCCAACGACTGGTTTAGTCTATGTGAGTACCAGCCGCGAAGTCTGCAGTGTAGGTACTGCGTACCGGTGAGCAAAGGCCCTGGGTCGTTGGAATGAAAGGAGCCGGAATACCGTAGAGATGTTGGGCTGGGGACGACATCATCGCGGACACATATGGATGACTCGGAGGCGCCGCGTCGGACTCTGGGATCGAGTGGCCGGGCCGATAGGTGCCGAGCACTTGGCCCTAATTTGGCCGATCTGGTTTTTGCTCTTCACCATATCCTTCGCCCATCCTTACAGTGGCTGGCGTTGGTAGCTCACATGGTGCGTCCCTCGCGTTTGAACATCTCTGCAGATGCGCGCTCAGCGAGGATCCAGGTCGGCAGAGCCACAGCGAGACCCGCATGCTCAGAGCTGATGCTGCGCCAGCAGTGAAGCTATAGCCATCCTATCGCCCCCTACGACGCTCGTCTGGTCAACATCTGGTGCCCGAGGCGATCTTCTCTGCGTCCAAGTACCCTGTCTGGCTCTAGTACTTACCCTGTGTCTCGCTCCAGCGCCCACGCCTATATTCCCCGCCAGACGACAATACGACTCGAACGCCAAGTAGCAATCGCGCTCGCAAGGCGGGTGGTTTTGGCCTTCGGACCGGTCACTTAACGTCAATGGGGATCACGGAACACTGCGCTTACGCGGCAGGAAATTTACAACACTGCGATGATGCGCGCCGGGCCAGCGCTCGACGACGCTCATTTCACCGCCGCCATGCGCGGTCTTCCTCTCACATAGGCGAGCTCGTCCAGCGCTCTTGGTATCAAGACCGCTATCAATGGAGTGTGAGTGCGTCGCTGTACATCAGACGGTCTCAAAGCACCGTCGGGCTGACGGTGCTGCTCACGCTCGATTCGTGCTGGAGCCATGGTCGTTGCTCATAGTGGCCAGGGCGCTGAGCATGAGGATGTATGGTAGTATACCATAGAACGAAATATACCATTCATTTGATAGGACAGAATTCTCTTCCCGCCGTGGGCTGAAAAAAAGAAAAGAAGAAGAATCATGTATTAGGGGGCGCGTTCTCGTTTAGAAACAAATCGTGAAGAGATGAGAGTCCGGTCTAACAGAATGCGGCTGCGTACACGCAGTCCAGAGACACAAGATCTGCCTTTTGACGCCGCCATCGAAGACTCTGGACAGAGCGTCGGTGGTTTGGTCCAAGACTCGGGGCACAGGCGTCGCATTGGCGTCGACCGGCGAGAGGCTGAACGTACGAGATGAAGCCTGACAACCAGGGAGGTAATCAGCGGTGCACGATCTGCGCTAATTCGCGGAGTATCGTTCTGCGGCAGATGGTGCTTGATGGCGTACATGTGACGCGACCGTACTGGCTAAAACAAGGCGTCACGGGAGGAGAAGCGGGAAGGAAATCATAATTACGTCGTGCACCTCTTGCTGCCTTGCGCACCCTGTTACTGCCTTCTTAACACGGCCCATGTCGCCCACGAGCGACTGGTGATGTGGAGTGCTGGCTGTGGCCGCTGTTCGCGCCGCGCGGGATGCAGTCTGCCCCGCAGGCGCAGGTTGGCTGGGGACACGGCCAGCGACATGGATCGCTGGTCTTGACGGGAGTGAGTATGCATCGGTGCGTATATTTTAACTTGTCCGCGCGTTCGTGAAGCATCGCTTGTGGTGTGGATGGCGGCTCCATATCCATGCTACGGCTAGCGCACGAGTGGGATGTTCATGCTGGCGAAAGCAAGGTGTCAACGGGAGACAAGGCAAGAAAACAAGGAATAACGTATGTCGACGCCCGTGTCGTTCGCGGCGCCGGCGTCGAGCGCCTCTGCATGGCTGAGTAGACGCATTGGTGTGATTAGTGCCCACATGCTCGGGTACCGGACGGCCGCTCGCGCCCGCCGCGATTCGTGTGCGTCGCTCCGAGAGCGCGACTTGTGCTGACTGTTCGGGGAACGATGCCCGCGCGCTGGCTGTCCCGCCCGCGCTGACAAGCGAACCTCCGCCGGACGGGGACCTTGCCCTGTGACAGGCGCGGGCCTGCGCCTTCGATTGCTCGCGTGTCATATGAAGGAAATGAGGGCGCTGGGCGAGTGTGGTGTGGGAGATGAACAAGCGGTCACTCACCTCACTGACACCCTCAACACATGAATGCATCCCGTATACGACAAAGGTCTGATGCCTAGTGTTGAGAGGCATTCCCTAGGTGTCTGAAAGCCGATTCTCCTGTACAACCTCCTTGGACTAGCTTCGTGGTCCGTGAACGAGGGCGGTGACTCATATACACAGCGTCCCCCGGAAGGTGGTTGTTGCACAAGAAAGAGGGCTTCGGTATGTATGTCTGACGGGAAGGTGGTCAGATTGAGAGCGGTGTCGGGAAGCAGCAAAAATGTACCAGAGCGCTGATGGTGCCCGATACCGGTGTAAGTCAATACAGTAGAATGTATACTTACGGACACTCTGTCAGTAGCGTCTAACAGGTCATTATTGTCGACTATAAGGGAAAATCTAGCAATCTTACTAGGAGCGACGTACTCAAGATGGTTGTGGAAGAGGCAGGGTCCGGGACCGTGGGAGCCAACCCATTCCCTTGGGTGGATCATGCCCGGTTCAACTGGCTCGGCCGCGCTCCGAGTCCCACCTATCACGCTCATGCTCGAAACGCCTCTGGTGTCCCTATCACTCCGATCTGATTTTCAGCGCCATACTCGTTGCCAGCGGGAATACAAGGCGCACTGAGTCTGGCAGGTGATGGACCTTGTGCTCCGCCGTCTATGAGGACTCGAAGGGCCGTGCGCTCAGCCGTACGTATACCTGATATGTCGATTTGATGTCGATGATCGGGCAAGTTTATTAGTAGAAGACTGGCGGCCCGGTGGGACAAAGCGCTTCTATCTAGTGGAGGCTGCGGGTACTGATACATCCTCACCCTGCTTTGCCTGCTGTTCGGCGACGTGTTCTCGCTCTCCCCGAGTCTCCCGCCGCCGGCACTCATCTGTACCACGCTGTTTGCTAAGCATGTGCTGTCAATATCGTACACAAGACTGGGGCTCGACCTTTGATGCCTCATGGCAATGTTGGGTCTATTCTTCAGGCGCTAAGATTGACTGCCTTCGACCCAGAATTCCACGCATGACAGGCACATTTAACGCATCGATGCATGTCGGCTACATTCCCTCTCCCATTATTTTCTCGCCCTCAACGTATGTCCCGCTAGCATGGCCATCGTTCCTCTCCCAGTGCGACGTCAGATCAGCAAGGTGCGAAAGTGGTTCACCAAGGCCGGCTCCCAGCGCAGTGATTCCAGGCCTCCGTCCGTCTCAACCCACTTCCCTCCTGCAACTGCAAACATCCCGACCAGCGAGCCTAAACCTGATCCAATATCCCGCTCCTCATCCGTCCGCGTCCCGCCCCAGTCCACCCCTGCAGACATTCCAACAAACGAGCCTAACAGTGATCCAATCGCCCGCTCCTCTCCTCCTCCGGCGGCGTCTCCTGTAGCATCCCCTGTGCATGCTTTACCAACTCCCACCTCGCCAACAACAGAAGAACCGCGACACGATCCGCCCGGTGGTGCTACTCCGCCCGACGCCACTGGGGAGGCTGCGGGGACGCAAGCAAATGGGCCATTCTGCAGGTGTTCTCTAACTCCTGGCGAGGGCAGGAGAAACCTGGTCGCATGCATCGACGGCACAGCCAATCAATTCAGCATGAAGGTCTGCTTCTATATCTCTTTCGTTGAGAAGCGGCTCACATGGTATCATTCTACAGAATACGAACGTGGTTGAACTGTACAGTCGTCTTCACAAGAACAAGGAGCAGCTCACCTACTACAATAGTGGGATTGGGACCTTCGTCAAGGCTTCACGTACCTCTCCCGCCTATTGGAAGCAGGTAGTCAGCCACGGGATCGACACCGCGATTGCATGGTAAGTTATTTACCGGTACAATGAACTTTTCCTCTCAGATCATCGCCGTAGGAACTTTAAGAAAATTGTACTCAGCGCGTACCAGTGGCTCTGCGAAAATTACGAGCCTGGGGATCGGATTTTTCTCTACGGTGAGTACCTCTGCTTGTGATGTTCCATGCCACCTCATGTCCAAGCGTCTGCTATAGGGTTTTCTCGAGGAGCGTATCAAGTCCGCGTGATCGCCGGCATGATCGAGAAGGTGAGATATTTGGCGATGGTGCAGACTGGCTTCTGTCGTGCTCAGACTGTCGATACAGGTCGGTCTCCTTCACAAAGGCAACAATGACCAAATACCGTTGTACGTCTTTTGCTTTCGCATCGTCAACATCGTCTGAGAAGCCCTCAGCGCGTATGAGCTCTACATGGCCACTACCACTAGCCAGAAGCGAGGCACTCCATCCCCACCCCCAGTGCCGAATACAGAAAGCGAGGTCAAGAGCCCGAAGGAACCCGGCTATGCGGAGCAGCTGTGCAGTCTCTTCAAACAGACGCTGTCCCGAAAGGAAGTCAGAGTCCACTTCGTCGGCGTCTGGTGTGTTTTTCTCGCAATGTCTATGGCTCTTTGCCTCATGTTTTCGTTGCAGGGATACTGTTTCCTCCATTGGATTTGCACGTGGTAATAGCCTGCCGGAAACGACAACAGGCATGCTGCACGTTTGCGTCTTTCGCCATGCTCTCGCACTTGATGAGAAGCGAGCAAAATTCCAACCTGAGTTTGTGAACGGAGGTAGTGGTCCGCGTGAGGAGGACCACGGAAAATGCAACTGCAAAGAGGTTTGGTTCGCCGGCTCGCATTCGGACGTGTAAGCGCAGGAGTCATCCGACGATGTGTTGTGACGCTGATTCGTTTCACAGCGGTGGCGGAAACATGTCTAACATGACCTTGGATCAATTCAAAGCTGCACTACGTTGGATGTCGTATGAAAGTGTCAAGAATGGGCTTCGTATGTCACCGTTTCAAGGGAGCCGGTGGCAGTCGTTCAGGCCGACTCCCTCTCTCACCTGGGAATGGAAGATCCTCGAAATACTGTGCTTTGGCCAACTGTCGTACAAGACTGCAGACAGCATAACACATCGGTTCGTCATCGCAGTTGCCTCACACTATAGGAGTACTTATACTTGGCCAGGCCGCACCTCGGCCGTGCTCGTCAAGTGAAGGCCGGCCAGAAGATCCACGAATCCGTGTTCGAGATCATCGAGCAGGGGAATTATGAGCCCTTCGCTAGCCTTCCGGACGACCTTCGACTCGAAGGATGGGACAGAAAGGCCCTTGAAAACGTGAACATGCTCGAGGGGGACGCATATACCTCCGCAGCCATCATCCTCGCGCAGTTCAACATTGCCAATGAGAAGAACGAGCAGCTGCCTCCGGAGCACCAAGATGCTCTCACTACCTTGATGTCCTTCACTCTCGCGCAGATCAAGAGAGCCGATGAGAAGGCCGAGCATCCATCTCCGGAGCACCATGACGTCTTCACTACCTTGACACCCATCCTCCTGGCACAGATCAAGGGTGCCCAGGAGAAGAACAAGCATCCATCTCCGGAGCTGCAGAGTGTTTTTACTACCTTGACATCTATTATTGTTGCGCAGATCAAGAGTGCCAACAAGAAGAATGAGCAGCTGTCTCCGGAGCTGCAGGCTGTCCTCATGCCCTTGATGTCCATCCTCCTCGCACAGATCAAGAGCACCGACGAGAAGAACGACCAGCTGTCTCTGGAGCAGGAAGAGGTCTTCATTACCGTGGCACCCGGTATCCTCGCGCAGTTTAAGATCGCCAATGAGAAGAATGAACGGCTGTCTCCGGGGCAGCAGGGTGTTTTTAATGCCTTGACGTCCATCATTGTCGCGCAGATCAAGAGCGCGAATGCGAGAAATGAGCATCTGTCTCCGGAACGGCAGGGTGTTTTCAATACCTTGACATCCATCATCGTCGCGCGGATCAAGAGCGCCGACAAGGAGAACGACTCGGAGCAACTGTCTCCGGAGGACCAAGATGCTCTTACTACCTTGACATCCTTCACTCTCGCGCAGATCAAGAGCGCATATGAGAAGGCCGAGCAGCCATCTCCGGAGCACCACGATGTCTCCACTACCTTGACACCCATCCTCCTGGCGCAGATCAAGAGTGCCCAAGAGAAGAACGAGCATCTATCTCCGGAGCAACAGAGTGGTTTTACTACCTTGACGTTTATTATTGTTGCGCAGATCAAGAGCGCCAACAAGAAGAATGAGCAGCTGTCTCCGGAGCTACAGGCTGTCCTCATGCCCTTGATGTCCATCCTCCTCGCACAGATCAAGAGCACCGACGAGAAGAACGACCAGCTGTCTCTGGAGCAGGAAGAGGTCTTCATTACCGTGGCACCCAGTATCCTCGCGCAGTTTAAGATCGCCAATGAGAAGAATGAACGGCTGTCTCCAGGGCAGCAGGGTGTTTTTAACACCTTGACGTCCATCATCATCGCGCAGATCAAGAGCGCAAATGCGAGGAATGAGAATCTGTCTCTGGAACGGCAGGGTGTTTTTAATACCTTGATGTCCATCATCGTCGCGCGGATCAAGAGCGCCAACAACTTGGAGAACGACTCGGAGCAACTGTCTCCGGAGGACCAAGATGCTCTCACTACCTTGACGTCCTTCACTCTCGCGCAGATCAAGAGCGCCTATGAGAAGGCCGAGCAGCCATCTCCGGAGCACCACGATGTCTCCGCTACTTTGACACCCATCCTCCTGGCGCAGATCAAGAGTGCCCAAGAAAAGAATGAGCGTCCATCTCCGGAGCAACGGAGTGCTTTTACTACCTTGATGTCTATTATTGTCGCGCAGATCAAGAGCACCAACAAGAAGAATGAGCAGCTGTCTCCGGAGCTGCAGGCTGTCCTCATGCCATCAACGTCCATCCTCCTCACACAGATCAAGGGCAAGTACGGGAAGTACAACCAGGTGTCTCCGAAGCAGCAAGATGTCTACATTACCTTGACACCTGCCATCCTCGCGCAGCTCAAGATCTCCAATGAGACGAACAAACAGCTGTCTCCGGGGCAGCCTCAGGGTGTTTTTACTACCTTGGCGTCCATCATTGTTGCGCAGATCAAGAGTGCCAATGGGAGGAACAAGCATCTGTCTCCGGAACAGCGGTATGTTTTTAATATCTTGACGGCCAGCATCCTCGCGCGGATCGAGAGCACCAACAAGAGGAACAAGCAACTGTCTCCGGAGGACCAAATTTGCCTCATTTCCTTGGCGTTTTCAGGTCACCATTATTTCCCGCACTATCTAGATTGACCTCACTTTTCTTGTTTATAGATGATGGCCGGGATTTTCTTGCCCGCAGACCTGATGCCGGGAACATCCTCTTTGGGGCCCTTGTGCGTCAGCGGGACGTGGGAGATCCTATGCGGCGCTCCCTGAACTTCACAGCATTGGTTACTGCACTCACAGCTGTCTCATCGCGCCCGACTGCATCCATCGAATACACAAATTCACAGTTACTGGACCTTGTTTCCATGCTTGCACCCACTCCTGCAAATAGCAATGCACGTAATACCTTCAAAGAGTTTTTTGGCCTCCACAGTGAGTTTGACGCAATCAATCTGCCCGTGTTTTTGCTGACCCACGTCACATTCAGAAGCTCGGATATATCGAGGACACACAAGGGGTGTCTGCTCGGTAGCATTCTCTCCAGATGGAACGCGCATAGCCTCGGGCTCATACGACCATTCCGTCCGGATCTGGGACGTACAGACGGGTAAGACGGTGGTAGGGCCGTTCACGGGGCACACAGATGTAGTAGCGTCTGTCTCCTTCTCCCACGATGGCATGCGCGTCGTCTCGGGCTCGCACGACAAGAAAATCCGCATCTGGGATGCCCAGACGGGGGAGACAGTGGCAGGACCGTTCACGGGGCACACGCATGAGGTTTTGTCTGTCGCGTTCTCTCCTGATGGCACGCGCGTCGTCTCGGGCTCGAGGGACAAGAAAATACGCATCTGGGATGTCCAGACGGGGGAGACGGCGGCAGGGCCGTTCACCGGGCACACAGGTTCGGTATGGTCTGTCATGTTCTCCCCCGATGGCACGCGTGTTGTCTCGGGCTCATACGACCATTCCATCCGGATCTGGGATGTACAGACGGGTAAGACGGTGGTAGGGCCGTTCACAGGGCACACAGAGGTAGTAGCGTCTGTCTCGTTCTCCCATGATGGCACGCGCGTCGTCTCGGGCTCGTACGACAAGAAGATACGCATCTGGGATGCCCAGACGGGAGAGACGGTGGCAGGACCATTCACGGGGCACACGCATGAGGTTTCGTCTGTCGCATTCTCTCCTGATGGCACGCGCGTCGTCTCGTGCTCGGCCGACAAGACGATTCACATACGGGATGCCCGGACGGGGGAGACGGTGGCTGGGCCGTTGGAAGGGCACACACATTGGGTTTTCTCTGTCGCGTACTCGCCTGATGGTAAGCTCGTCGCGTCGGGCTCTGCAGAGGGCACTGTTGGTATTTGGGATGCGGAGGTTGACTGAGGTATGTGCTTGCATTCTCCTTTCTGCATGTAAATGTCTTGACATCTATCGCAGTTCGATCGGGCCACATACCATAGAGCCGACACACGTACAGGCATATAAGGCTTGTCAATTTGCTTGCATACATTCATGTCATGTTGTCTCTTCCACTTACATATACCGTTGCTTTTACGGTGCGGACAGGATAAAACATCCAGTGCTCTGTTGCGTCAGCTTCCCTCATGGTATAGAACTATACGATTTATCACATTTATCAATACATGCGACACCCAATGAAAGGACCCCAATCAAAGTTCACGGCTTGTCAGTCACAAAGATAATGGGCTCTGCTGACGGTTGTCGACCGCGGGCCGCGCAGTGACTCGAGCCCTGCCCGGCCCAAGAGCCGCTGCGCGCAAGGGCATTCCATGCCTGCGCATCGGTTACCGGAACCTTGTGCGAGCCACTGTCGAGTTCACAGCATCCATTCCAGAGTCTGTAGATACGGATGCCGTCCTTTGCGCCGTGTGGCATGTGAGGATGTCTGTTTCGTTCGTGCGTCGTGACGGCTGCACGCCCTCGGCCACCCCGAGACGAGCCTTGAGCTTGCGCCCTGTCGCGCCTAGACACACAATTTATACATAGGGAAGTGGATGTGTCACGCTGCAGTCCATGACCACAATATACCTGGCGCCGCGCCGCGCATACTGTGGGCACTCGCCCTCCGTGGTCTTCGATGAGAATGGCGGTTCACATGTTCGCCAGAGCTGCGATCGCCGAGCGTAGTTGCCCCAGTTGTTTTCTCGCCTTGCGGTGCTGCACAGAAATGATATCAAGTATCAATATGTGCAAGCACACGATCTACAGGCCGTGCTGACCTCGCTCCCGTTACGCCCGCCCCCGAAGCTGGTGGTTGTGAGCGCGCCTTGATCGAGACGCGTTACTTGCGTGGACTCGAAACGGCGCATGCAGAGCGCTATGAACAAGGCTGCAGAACCAGGATTCGTCACTGGTGCATATGAAAGGACAGGAAAATTGACGTACTTGTCTGTTCATCAAGGCTGCGGATTGTTATTGCTGACGCTTTGCCGACCCTTTTCCCCCATCGCGTGCGCCAGCATTTATGGCCTTGACGCTTCAAGATCGCACCTACAATTTTAAGCCGGCCGTGAGCTCGTCCGCCGGTCAACTTGAAGGTTGAAGAATTGTGACATGGTGGGAGGGACGGTGTTAACTGTCGCACCGTCGGGCCCGTACGGCGGTGCAAGTCCTGATTTGCGAGCGTGGGGTCTACAGACTGAGTCAGCGAGGCCGGGAGAAAAATCAGAGTGTGCGCACGATTCGTCCTCCTCGCCCTGCGTCATCACGCGCGATCCTGGACCTGCGCGAGCTCGTCTATCTGTAGAGGCACCATGGCAACTTGTTCGGGCCTCGGCGTGACAATCCGTTTGGTGGGGAAAGTGGGGAGGAGGCTCATGCGGCAGTTGTGGGAGACGTTCACTTGGCTATGCACGGGGTCTGTGAGAGGGTATCAGAAAAAATATGCACGTACGGCTATGAAGAGTAGAGATGTCGATGGACTCGGACTCAGGCGCGCCTGCGCCTGGCGCCACGTGGGCGCCACAACTCTGCCGGAGGATGCCGGGTGCCCTGTCAACGCGGGCCCCGGGGTGCGTCATGCCAGCCAGCTGTTGCGCATCTCGGAGACTCTGCTGTACTACCTTGTACTACGCACAGCAACGCATGCCTGCTTCCTTTTCTCATATTCCCTCGCACATCCTGGTAGTCGCTGGCATTGGTACGTGTTTCGCGCAGTCCGTCAAAGCGTCACCTGCGTTTGGATCTGCGTGGGCTTGAGACTGACCTTCGTTAGCAGGAACTGGAGGTTGCCCTTGCATTGGAAACCTCGTTAAGCAGGAAGGGCGGTCTCACCAAAGCTACGAGACGCTTCGGCGTAGAGGTGCGTATTCACGTCCTTGAAGAGATGCTGGGATGTACAGCTCACGCGATGCACACAGACATCGGCCGCCTGAAACTGCGACGAATTCGAGACTTCGTGTTGTCTCTTCAACGCCAGCGTCAGCGTTCTCCAGCTCTGTCAAGAGAGCTCGCAGGAGCATACATTCGGGCACGAAGGCGACGGCCTAGACCCCGGAGTTGTCGGCGGGCAAGTTTAGCGTGCGCAGAGCCTCCGCGGTAAGAAGTTCGTGAAGCACATTTTCGTGTTAGTGCTGATACTTTTCATCACTACATATTCCATACGGACTGACATGGAGCGGATTCTAGGACTAGGCCGCGCATTCAAGCCCTTCCCGATGCCGATACAACCGACTTCTCAAAGGTTCCAGGCTGTCGTTAACGCTCGACGGTAGCTCAAATCGCACTCTATGCTGTTTAAACCCATGGCCAACGTATGTCCGACTAGGGATCGCTATTCGGCGGACGACGAGCCCAAGCCCGAGAGCATGCATTCCGTGGAGATTCGAGGGCGTGGATCTACCATACCAACTGACCTCTGCTGGCGCCTGGTAACCACAACGAGAACCTCTTGAACCACCGTACGATACGGCCGCTGCGCCCTGCCTCACTGCGCTACTCTGCAAGCTCAAGAACTCAGCCATTCTGCACTACTCGCGCCCACCGCCTTTTCCTCTCGTTTGGCTTCACACGTAGCACTGCTCTCCGGTACAACTCAAATATACTGTCCTGATCAAATTGCAAACGGCGCGGAGGCTTCCTGATGACATAAGCCCTACGTACTATGCCCGCGGCGCCTTCCTGAACTGCGCGTTTGGGCGCTTTGACGGGGTTCTGGCGAGCGACAACGGTGGGAAGATCGTTCGAGGCCCATATATAAAGTCGGCCGCGCGTCGAACCCCGTCCCCAGCCTTGCAGTGAGCCGGACACGGCCCTCTTGGCGAAGACGCAAGGTTCGCGCTATCCACCGGCTTCAAGGCAGCTTCAAGACGATGAGATGGCGGCGAGGGCAGGCGCCGCGAGTTTGAGGCCCGCGGAGAGGAGGGAGAAGCGGTCGATCATGAGTATAGCTCCCACCGGACTGCCGCACCGCCGGCTTGAGCGGCGCATACTCGTCGACGGGGTGCCCGACAGGCGTCAAGGTCGTCCTTCTGCTGCAGAGCAAGGGCGGAGCGCGCGACGCGCGGCGCGCTGGCACATTGCGCGCATTCACCTTGTGCTGGTGCTTGGCGACCCGGCGGCGCGGCGGTCAGGCGAGGATGGCCGAAGGGAATCTGTCGGCGTGCGCGGGCGCAGGAGGCCGGTTGAGTTGGTTGGCGACATCCGCGGGGCGAGACGACTGCATGCGCCCGACCGTCAGCAAGATGAGCAGGCGAATGTGTATACGCATAGTAGTGAGTGCAGCGAGATAGGGCGTTCTGTCGCCCTGTGAGGCAGGTACGTCGAGGAGGTGGGGTTAAAGGAGATGACGGGCGGGCGCGGTTGGGGCGACAGAGCGAGAGGAACGGGGCGATGCATCGTCGACCACGGCGCGCGTGTCGTACGGAGGTGGGCGAACCGGCGAGGCCCTGGTTTACTGATCAGTAAGTGGCACCCTAGCTGGGTGAGACTCTGGTCCATGACGCACCTCACTCATAGATCGAACTTAGTACAGACGCCTCGGTCTACGGAAAGCATCACCGTCAGAGAAGATGATAGTAGCGGGGGACGGCGCACCAGTAGCCGACTCGACATGCGCATGCTCGCCCGAGATCCGACTCGACCTAGCCCATCAGTGTATGCAGGCAGCCCGTACCGCGGCCGTGGATGTTTGCCAGAAGTTTGCGATGGGATGAATGAAATCCAAGTTCTAGATCTAAGCTGCGCCGGATGTCAGTTGGGTGAGGAGGAGCGACCGGGAGCGGTGTACATGGCGATGAATCGATGGCAGAGTAGCCTTGGGTAGGTTGAGGGAGGGTGTGGCTGAGTGGGGGGACATAGCAGTCGAGCGTGAGCTGAGCGGATCGGCAGATCTGATCGACACGTGGCCGCCACAACGCCAGGAACGGTTCTACTCTAGGCCAGCCCGTCGCTCTGTCGTCCGAAGTTCAAGTTTGTGCCGAGTGTTATACTGGCCTGCGCAGCGAGCTGGAAATTCATCTGCAGATGTAAATGGGCGGGTGCTGTCGTGCGCGGCGCTTCGCGCATGTCGGGCGCTAAGGTCGGGCATCGCTCGGGATGCCTCTAAGAGGATAGGATGCACATGCTTACTATCGCGCACGCTAAGATTCACAGAGGATATTTTCCGCGGATCGTGCGGAAGCAAATCATCCATTCAACCCCAGAATTACAAGATGAACTATCGAGAAACCTACGCAGGCTTTTGAAGCCTCCTCCGTCGCCATAAGTGACGAGCACGGCCGAAGCGGCAGGTATCAATCTGTACATCCTCCCCTACGTCTTGTCATCCTTGATGTTCCAGAAAACGACGCCGCTGTCACTGCCGGCAAGAAACGCTGACGATGGTCGTGAAGCGGATTGGTCGAGGCGGCGAGCTTGGGCTGTACAATGAGTCGAAGCCGGCAGGAGGCCGAAAATATCGCCGTTTTCTGTCCGGTAACCGCACTGCTGCGCTAGAAAGAGTGATAGACCCATGGGCGGCAACGCAGTGTGCGGAGGGCGAGCGATGTGTGGCTATGAATGGGATGAGAGGTCAGAAACAGAGCAGCACCGTTTGAAACTGGAACAAGCGAATCGGAGGAGACGTCGCACTCGTGCGAGGCCTCACGGGGGACCGCATGAGAGAAGATTGACGCAGAACGCAAGAGTGCGTGCTCGGTTGAGCCGGATTCAGCGTTTGTCGCATCTGTCAAGGTCATCTGCGCAGACTACTTACCCGCTAGAGGGTCCGAAATGTCTGCATTGGCGCTGCTGCCGCGGTCGCCGGCGGTGCATGGCGTCGCAGGTCGTGGAGGCGTTGAGACGTTGTTGTCGGCCATGGCGGTCGGCGCGTGGGTCGGCCGGGTCTTCGTGCACTGCTGCAATAAGTACGACGGCGGGTAAGTACTCGTTCGTGTGCGTCGTCGAAGACGGGACTCGTTCGTCACTCACGCAGACGCCTCCCTGCTGCGGCGACTCATCGCAACAGAACCAGCCGCTGACCATCCTCCGCCGTTCGTGCCAGCCCCTCCACTTTCGCGCGCCCGAAGAGAGCATCACCTTTGACGGCCGGCGTCGGGTCCACCGCCTTGCGCGCCTTGTACATGCTTGAAGCCCCAGCGCGTCGAGCTTGCGCCGCTTCACGCTCCTCCTCAACTCCGCGCGGCTCGCGGCGAGCACGTCGCCGATTGCGACCGGCATGCGTGTGTCGTGGAGCAGACGGTGAGAGCCACAGGAGGAGCGGCGCCGTCAGGGCCGTGGCAGTGACGGCGGGCTCAGTTGCCGGCTCTGCGAGGCTGGGGTCGACGAGCGGGAAGTTCGTAAAATCAAAATTGATGCGCTCGAGGACAGGGTGGATGTGCGTCGCTTGGGGTAAAGGAATGAACCCGCTGGTAGCCTGCATCTTTGTTCGGAGTTGGTTGGTTGCTACGAAGGTTTGGGTGCTTGTGAGACGCGGTGAGTGAGATACAGGGCTGAAGGCGTTATATTTCCCTACGGCCACGCCCCAGTGTTCTAGTCTTGAGACGGGTTGAGCAGGGCGCCAGGCTTACGCTCAACCGCCGATCGTCCTGCCTGCGTCCTCGGCGTCCTCGTCTGCGTTACGCAATCCATGCCCATGCCCATGCCCGACCTCGAGGATCAAGTCCGGGAGATTCGGTCTGCGCCTGTTGCCTACGTCAATGGCGGCTGGTGTGCTTGGCTATCTCGCATTTGAGTGGTGTATACGGCCTCCAGCACAGCGAGCGTCCGCCGTGCCAACTAAGCAAACATTGTCGGACTAGGCAAAAGATGAGCAGGCGAGCGCCGTGTGATTAGGTCAATCCGACGCACCATGCGTCAATGCGCGCCCTCCAGGTTCGTTGGAGGTAGGGCAAGCACTGACCCAGCATAGGGAGATGTCGTCGTGGGTAAACATGAGCTGGCCAATCCTGTCAAAAAAAGACCTGGCATTTTTCGACACGTGCTGTGTGCGAGGACGCTGGCTGTGCGTAGCAAGTCCGTGCGGTGTGATCGTCGAGGGATGAAGAGCAGTCAGAGCGGCAGTGCGGACTTTGTGACGGATGGTGCGAGCGCGAGGCTGGGCTGAACGTATTGCAGATGGAAAGCACTGGCGTTCGGTACCTACGGGAAAGAACTTATCAGAAGCGGCCGTGAATTGAGCACGGCAGGACGCACGCAGTGTGGGCAAAGCATCGATTGAGAAGGAAATGAAGAGGATGAGCGAGATGGTGTAGGTAGCTTCGCTGTGAAGACAATGAGATTAAATGTTGAGCGCAGAACCTCCACAAGTGCGTACCCGCTAATGTTCAACCAACAACGCCCGCACTGAATGTGCCGCCCGTGACGATGACCTCCCAGCGTGCGACCTCGACCTTTCCTATTGTCGTATACAGCCTTCGAGGAATTGCTATTGCCGCCGGCACAGTAGACCGTGCGCTGCGTCGGGGAGGACTGGAAAATACCGGAACGGTCGCGCGAAGGGAGAGGAAGTATGGCGAGAGGACGCCCGCTGTCTGTGCATAGAAAAGACAGTTCGACGTCGCGCATGTGCCCTTTCGAGCTATAGCAGGTGTCAGTGAGGCATACAGATGGACTCGGAGTGAATGCTGCAGTCAAGTATCGAGAAGGAAAGGAGACGAGTGCATAATTGAGGTGAAGAGGACGCAGAAGAAGACGCTATGGAAACGGCTCGCCAATGCTCAGACTATCGACGCGCGTCAGTTATGAGGACGGAATGATAAGACAAGAGATGGCAGACGAACCTTTTCAACCGCCCAACGGTCAAAAGTGCACCAAGACACCGTCCAATAGATAACAGCGAACACAAAAACAGCAGAACGAGTTCACAAACTGATGGTAACGAGCGTGGGGGATACGGCGGGGGAGAGAAGAAGTCGCAGAAAACACCAAAGACTAGAGGCGCGTTTGCAATTCCTTGACCTGAAGGTCGTTGGTTAATACGGGTCTGATGAGGATAGGCGGGAAGAAAAGAAACGAACCTAAGCCACATCGGCGAGGAATGCCTCAAGGTCGTCGAAGTACAAATTAGCACCGGGGAACTCCGCCAGGACGAGCTCCCAAATCCACTCGAAGAGAGTAGCGTAGGTAATGTCGGAGCTGTCCGTCAAGCTAGTCGGCCCGCCTGTGAGCAGCGCGACAATCTCGCCGATGGGGGTGACGATAGTGGATCCGGAATCACCGCCCCTGGAGAAGGAGCCGGTATCGTTCTCATGTGAGAGGATGGGGACCTCGAGCGATTCCAAATTGCCGGTGGAGAAGTACTTCCGCGCATACGACTTGAACCTAGTGAGCGTGCCGACGGTGATGTTGGTGGCGAAGCCGCGCTTGATAACGCGACGAATGCGATCGCCTTGCAGGTTCAAGGTGTTAGGAGTGTTGACCTGATCGGCGGTGAACATGCCTCGGAGATGAAGGAGACCATCTTCGGGGTACTTGAACTCCGAGGGGACGTCGATACGTTCGTACATGAGTGACTTGAGCTTCGACTGGGACAGCTCCGGACCTAAAAGAGAGACAGTATTTCAGATCAACGTTGTCCAACGAAAACAAACTAGCACCGCACCAAGGCTTAGAACGTTCCCGATCATATGCTTGAACTTCTCCTTGTAAAGCTCGATGACGCACAAGTCGCGGGTATAGCCGTGAGGAGCAACATCGACACCGATGGGGGGAGCCCAGCGGACGAAGCCGATAACTCGGTCCTTGGGCTTGCTCCAACGCTTCTTGATTTCGACGAAGAACTGCTTGAGCTTGTCGATCTTGGTGCGCGTCTTGGCAAGCTCGGCCTCGTTCTCCCCCAGCTTGGCTTGCGACTCTTGGTCGTCGTCGGCTCTCTCCTGCAACCTGGCTCTAAGCTTACTGATTTTGGTCTCGAAAACTTCGGCCGCGTCGTTGTACGTGTTGATAGCGGCCTGGATGGAGACCAGGTAGTTTGTGAACGCGGCCTGGCCCATCAGGAGAACCTCCTTCTTAGGAGCAGATTCTGCCGAGGGGTTAGAGTTAGAAAGACTCTCGGATTCTCAAGGGCTTCAAGTAAAGACGTACCGTGGTGTCGATGCAACTCGTTGTCCCCGTCGCGCAAAAACACGTTGTGTCGCACAGTGATGGCGTAAAGCTTGTCGCCGACGTGGAAGTATGGACCGAGGGTGCCTTGCATAGTAGTCTTACGACCAGCAATGGAAAGGCTAAGAGGAACGGAGACGTTATCGATGACCTCCTTGAGAGGGTCGCCGTCTTCCACGGGCTTGAAAAGAGCTGGACCATGACCGGGTGACGTCTTGTAGACCGACTCTCGGTAAGCGATGTCGATTTTCTTGGCCGGGAGCGAGTCGAGGAAGATACGGATGTCCTTGGCTGATTCGTGCGCAACGGCACCGGTGAGAGTCTCTGGCACGACGCCAATCCAGATCGTAGGGTTGGTATAGTAGCGCTCGCCGTACTCGACGGGCTGAATGGGAGGGATATCATCGTAGGCGACGTCTGCATCTTCGTCATCGTTCTCGTTGTCGTCCTCGTCGTCGTCCTCGATCTCCTGGTCCTCCTTCTTGTTGAGCCAAGTGAACCGAACGAAGTCGACAGATGTGACTTTGATCTTTCGTGCGTTGAGTAAATCCACGACCTTAGAACGAACATCAGTAAAGAAATTGTTGCGTAACGAGATGGCCACGTACCTTGTCGCGAACCCTGTCCCACAGTCCATTCTCCCCGAACTCGTGGCTGTCTGGAACGGAGATCACCCTCATGGGGCGCCTGTACGCCTCAGGGCCATCGGGTTCCTCGAATTTGTCCTCGGACGTCCTATAAATGAGCTTGGGCCCGCGTCCCTTCGGACCCACACCGGCGTAGTAGAGGCTGGCCTCTATCTTCGGAACTTCGTGGGGGCTGGATTCGACGGTGGTGGCAGTGGACTCGCTGTCGTCGCTGGACCACAAGTCATCTTCGTCCGAGTGACTGCCCTCGTCGGAGGACAAAGCGGCGAGCTCGCGAGCTTTCATGGAGCACTCGCGATCGAACTCTGGGGTCTTGACGAATTCCTGGAGGGCGGAAAGCTCGGCGTCGCCTACTAAGTGAAGAATACGGGCGGATTAGTACAGATGAAGATGAAACAAAACGTATAAAAGACTCGCCGCTGGGCTTAGATGAATCATGTTCGGTCGGCGCAGACATAGTGTTTAGCAAAGCAGGATGCGAACACCCTGCGAGTGCACCCTGCGTATTTTCGGTTGTGTTTTGACAGACAAATGGAGATTTTCAAATGAACATGAGCCACATTAATGTCGAGGCTGAGATTGCAAGATGTCCTGCAAAGTGTAAAGCAGTCCGAGTCTACGACGAGGCCTCAGCAATCAGCCTGACCCTAGTACATTCGACCCTTCTTCTGGTCACAGATATTTGCATACCTTCTGAGTATTTATCGTGGTCGCCGTTGTCGTCCAAGAGAAAGCCGACTAGAAGATTCGAAACGGCAACTCTTCGGACGTCGCGTTCAGGGGGCGGCTCCCACGCTCAGCAGCTTATCCTCTCGCCACTCTCTCGCCCCAATCGCCATCACGGTGCTAGTCAACATCTCAACGCCGACTATGAGCACTGCAGTCTGCAAGACTGCTATACCAGTCGTTGCGGTGTGTGGCCCCGTCTGCCCGTTTCTCCATGCTGATGCGACTCTGACAAAATCTGCGCTCTCGCCAGGTGTCGCCCCTCTCATGACGAGCATGTAAGGGAGCGCATCAACTAGCCACGCCGGGCAAATATACGCTCCTGTCAACATGGTGTATGGGCTTGCTTCCATCGCAGGACGAGATGGCTGCATGCGGAGAGGTGGCGATGGGGTTGTCAGAGAAGGTGGCCATGGTACGTCCTCCGTATGTCTATGAGAATGTGCTGGCATGAATGACGATGAAGGGCGCCGTCTCCCGAATACACAGGACGAGGAAGTCGCGGGCTATCATCGAATCCAGCAGCGAGCACGCAGGTCGCCGCAGCGTCGACGAGACCAGTTTCCCGCCCATTCGATTGCCAGTGTTGAAATATCGACAATGTCTGTCCTCATCCGCCCCAGCAAAATCCCAGCCTTTTGACAGTACTTACACGAAGCGTGCCGGATGCTCGATGAAGCCCATGGCGCGCTCCCAACCGAAGAAGTCGCGCAGTTGCGCCAGCTGGCAAGACATTTGACGTGCCGTCCGATGCGCCAAAGGCAGCGACAGGCAGCGACACGCCAGCGAATGAGGTACGTCCTGTTGGCTGGGCTCCCGTTGACCGTCTTGCCCTCGTCAGATCAAATCGCGGTGTGCAACAACGTTATTATCCCCCATCTTGCTGCTACTTACCATCTGTTACCTGCTGGTCAATCTCGCCTGACTTGATTGACTGCAAGCACTAGATAGACGTAGGATTTTCTTCAGCTTGTTTAGAGGAACAGTGACGTGCGTGTAATTACGGCCGAGCCCCAACACTGCCTGCCAGTTTTGCGAGCCTCCTATTGTCTGCCGGTACCTTGGCCAATATAAGCATGTGTAGACTGATAAGTCCTCTAAAAGAAAACGCGCTGAGCCACGATTTATCGACGGTCCGGCGTTGGGACCCGGGAAGGTGGGGGTCAAGTGGGTGTCACGGTTGTGGCGGCGCGCTCTTCACTGCGTACCATCCCCCCGACGAGTCGTCGACCGGTTCTTCCTGGCCGTCGCGTTCTCTGCGTGCTCATATACGTACGTGTACCGACGCGCATCTACACAACTCCTAGTTCGGGCCAGAAGACTCTGACTCATCTCTCTCATGAAGCTAACTGCCGGCTGCGCTTGCCCTTCAAGCGGCAAGCCCGCGATCTGGTTGTGTTCTCGCAACTTATCAACCAGCCACAAAACGAATACGAACGATGCTTGAGTCTTTCCTATACGGTCCGGAGTCATCGCGTGGACCCGAGCTCGTCAGATGGGAGCGACTCGTCAAAACCAGACCAGCACAGGTGCGTCGTATGCCCTCATCTGTAGTATCAAAATAAAAACCTGACGGGTACTTCACAAGGTCGTCAAGCGTGCACAGGAGGGTTCTAATGTGGCCTTTCAAGCACTAGCGGTTCATTGTGCAGAATTACCGGCGATTCAAAAACGGGCGGTCATCAATATGTGCTGCTCTGGCCTGGACGCCAGCAACATCCCGCGCTCGCTCCTTACGCATCAGGAGCCTACCCCATCCGCGCTATCTGCAGTCAGTCGTGCGGTATCAGGCCTTCTCATGATTAATGCCCTGAAGTCCAACGTTGCCGCCTCCGTGCCCCAATTTGCCAGCATATGGGACGGCATATATCAGTGGACCACCTTCATCGACTGCATCTACCCAATTTTGGCCGACGAGGACAGGCCACCCATCTATGACATATTGGGTAGCGTGATCTTCATTATGGAGCGCCACGGTTCCACGGGGCAAGTCGTGCGCGACACTCTAGGCGTCTTTGGGCTTATAGCTTCAATTTGGGCCAAGTACGAGCCCCCGTCTAAAGGCAGTGCGATCCACGCGCCTCCGATGTTTTTCCCTCGTCTTGTCTCGAATCTCCTTTGCACTCCCAACGACGACGATCTAGCACGCTTCGTTGCAGCAACAGGCAAAACCCAGGCTGCCGTTGCGCGCGTGGCACTTCTTCACCTCCGGACAGTCACTCGAGATCCGGCCACCACGCTCCGTAAGTTTTATGCCCCCACGGAAATGCTCATGTGGCTGTCACAAGGACAGAGAGCCGCTTTGCGCGAGGCAGTCTTGCGGGAAGACGGCGTTGCCATCCTTACCAAGTCGCTTCTCGCCATCGTGGACCGGGCAAAGCGAGACGAAGAGAGTCAGGCCACGATATCGCACAACATCTGCGTCCTTAACCGATACTTCAAAACGAGGGGCAGCATCCGCGCCGTGCGCTCTGCGATACGCAATGGACTGTTCCTTGCCTACATCAAGCTCATCCCGGTGTTCGCGTACTACGACGACTACCACCAGGAGGGGATCGTCACCCTACTGACGGAAACTGTTTCGCAACATCTTTCATACGGCTCTGTCGTCGAGCAGGCTGTCGAGTCCGTGGGCGAGATCATCGCCGGTTTGCCTTTGGAGGATATGGTAGAATCGCGGCTCAAGAATGCGTTGCTGTATCTCAATCAGCTCGTCAGTGAGCGCGGCGAGTTCATGAAGGAGTGGGATGTCAAAAAGGATATCGCGAATTGCGACTCTGTAAGTGACATCACTCGGTGCATCTACCTGTCAAGTCGTCTCATGGTGGATGGTCGTAGTGCGAGGCGCGTGTCCCGAAGGAAGCATTGAAGGTCTGCGCAAATTGTCACGCCGTCTTGTACTGCTCGAAGTCGTGCCAGGCGGCGGCATGGGCTGCTCACAAAAAGACATGTGCGCTCCGCCGGCGCATCGGTGTGTATTCGCTCGCACATTCATCCATGCTCCTGTTGATGTTATCGCAGGGTTGCAGGCTCACGATGGGCCTAGTAAAGCGGACTGGATGTGTCTTCGTCAACTCGCATTGAAGAGCGCGCGCCACGCGATGTTGGCACTCCGCCTTCAAGCCGCACCACATGACCATCCTGGTGTTCCTCTGTCCGACCTTGGCATTACTGTGGACCTTTGCACTGCGAATGTCTCAGTGATCCCTATCAAGACGGTAGCGGCATTGCCGTGCCTTCGAGACGATGACAGTGACACTGTCGCGCTTGCGAGAAATGTCTTGGCGCAGGCGCGCACGATGAGGGGCAGCAGTACGCTCGTCCGGACGGACACCGCGCTAGGGAGTGGGGTAATGATAGGGCTGTTGCTTGTGAGCCCGTCAATCTGGGATGGAAGGCATAGGGCGGACTCAGAGTTCCGAATGGTCGATGCGGCGTGGGTGTATATGGCGATGCTGGATGACAGCTGAATGGCGGGACGCGAACAGCCTGCGAGCGCACTCTCCGTGTTTTCGGTTTTGTTTTGGCAGACGCCCAGAGATGTAAGTACACATGAAGTGGGCGCACGTCGTATGCATTTTGTGCCTTGCCGCGTGTACATTGCCGCGGACAGTGAGACTGCAACGTAAAAATCCCGCAAAGTATGAAAAAGTCTATGACAGCGTCGACAACCCTACGTTCGAGCCACCTTCTGTTGGTAACGCCATCTCCGCCACCGCTGAAGTAGTGACGTAGAAGTCAAACTCGGTTAGGTTGTCGGACGAAGCGTCCCAGATCGATGGCGTAACCAGTGCCAGCGTTATCAACGTCTTATCCCCCAAATTCGTGACACATTCAATCAGTGTCGTGCCCTGCTTCAACCTGCGAGCAATGCTCTCCATGAGCCCCTTCACCTTGGGGTCCTCGGTCGGAGCGATGCGGTTCCCAATGTTGCTGGCGTCGATGACATAGGTGTCAAGCGAGGGTAAATGGCGGTAATCGAGGGTGATGACAACTCTGGAGAGTGGGACGGCGGGGTATCTCTTCGCAGTGAGGGATCGAAGGTCTGCAGATTGATTACAAACATCATGCAGTGCAATCCGTTCAAGAAATATGCGGTCTCGTCTGGTTGGGAGGTCGTCTCGTATGAGATCTGCACAAATAATCAGCCTAGAGTTACGTAGGAGAAAACGCAGCGATTCCACGCACATAGCTGCCATACCGAGCAGTCAACCTTATGGGTATTCCACCCAGCGGCCTG
This sequence comes from Auriscalpium orientale, assembly GCA_019915035.1. Classification (NCBI taxonomy): domain Eukaryota; kingdom Fungi; phylum Basidiomycota; class Agaricomycetes; order Russulales; family Auriscalpiaceae; genus Auriscalpium; species Auriscalpium orientale. Next base: position 380,970 of record JAHLMH010000022.1, on the reverse strand, counting down.
ACAGGATTTCGAGCAGTAAGCGACGGACTTGCATCGAGCACATCTTTTGAAGGCGCTCTTGTCGACGCTGGCCATATGGCACTGACACCTGTCATTAACAAGACATCTCATGAGATTAATCCAATGTACCCACATGCGAGCAAATCGTGCGCATAGCCGCACTGTCCTTAAGATCTGCGTGGACCTTGGCGTGTTTCTCCATGCGTAGCCACGCTGCGCCTACCGCGCTCTTCCCGACCTTGGTTGTGATAATCGTGTTCTGAGCGTGCAAAGCCGCGACAGTGGCCTTGAGAGGCAACCGATACACCAGATACGCCGAAAGCACTCTGCTTATGAGATGGGTTATAGGTCGCATTTCCTCTCTGTCATAGTACTTGAGCGCCGGGAAAAGCGAATTGTATGCGTCCAGGATGCCTTCGCGCATAGCAATCTGCACCCAGCGGATGCCAGTGCCAGTCACAACGATCCTTGCGAGGAGCATGAATGCCAGGTCAAGAAAGCTGCGTGTCTCCTCCATGGCATGGTCCCTTGTCTTCACCAATGTAACGATGGCCCGTGTGACGGCCGACACCCCACATTGCTCCACGATCGCAGAGCGCATCGAATCGCCGCAAGCCAGGAGATAGAGTAGTTGTAGGTGCACATTCAATGACCATGCTGTAGCATCGGGTTCCTTGAGCGCGGCACGGAGGTGCGATAGGGCGAGTCGCGCTATGCATGAGGGGGAACCACCGGCTGCATCGACGAACCGCTTGATATGAGTGACGTCTCCTTCACTGAGAAGAATCCCCGCGAGGGCGGATGCATAGCTATGCCTTTGGCCCGTCGCACTATAGCTGGGTTCTTTGACCCAGTAGGACGCGATGAGATCGAGGATTTCCCAGTACGACGTGGTGAGCTCGATGATGGCCGGGAGGTCCGCCAGCACGCGTTGGCTAGACGCGTGTCGACCAAAGTAGAAGAGCGTCCTCGTGATGATTTGGTGCACAGCTCCCTGCTCCTTCGGTGAGATCTTGGGATAGACTTCGTCGAAGAACGCAGCCCAGCGGTAGATCCCATCCCAAGAACCGGCGATTTGTTTGGTGAAGCGCGCAGCTTTAACACTTGACAGAGTTGACTCCGGTGCGACGTCTGTGAGCTCATACATGGCTGAGAAGCTCCAGAGCGCGCAGCTGAGAGCGGAGAAAGAGGCTGAGGAAGACTCATCGAAGGGATGGGGTATTTTTGATGTTGAGACATGACTGCACATGATGTCGACGACTTCGCTTGTCTGGAGAGTCCGCATGGAACGGCATGCCTGTGATATAGCCCGCACGGCAGCAACGGAGCCAGCCTTAGCGCGTTTGATGACCTGGGATCACTGTAGCTCAGTGGCCGCAAAAATGGCCCAAAGAAAACTGCGACAACGATGCGTACCTCAGCTGGGTGGTTGCGCAGATTACGCTGTATCTCCGACTCGGCCGCGGGGCTCGTCGCCTGGTAAGCGATGGGCTCCAGCATCTGCGACCCTTCGGTGCTGACAGCTGAGTGCTGAGGTGAGGCAAAAGGTGCAATCAGGTCAAGAGGACGACATGACCGGAGGATGAATTCTGAAGGTCGCGGCGCGGCGCGCCTTTTCCTCACACCGCGACCACCTTCATCCACAGCCCGGCCAGTACCGCATGGCTACGATGACTCCAAGTCTTCCCTGCAATTCCTCAGTCCAAGACCAGTTCGGGTCATGTTTTCGTCATCCCAGATGCGCTCGGAATGCTGGCTGGGCGTGAACAAGTGGAAGGATTTGCGGCCAGTTGTGGGCAGACTCCAATGTTGTCGGACGGTGCGCCGAATGCACGTTCTATCCACTTTCTCTGATGCTGGTTCCTGCTCTAGAATGCGTACGCACGAATTGACGCTAGCGTGGGTTTCGCGGGTCGTCACCTCGTCACTGGTGTCCACTGGTCTGTGCCGACAGGGATGGAGTGTGGGCGGATCGAAATATTGATGGCACTCTTGGCGAACATTTACTGGTGAGAGTCGTGAACTGGGCTTCCGATTTGAAGTGTTCAATAACGTTCCTAGCAGAAGCTCGTCAAGCTATCCAACTTGCCCTCGCCTGCTCGCGGCGCCCATGCACTGCCCATGCACTTCGCGCTCGAGCCCTCATTCATACACATGCGCCTCGACGCCTCACTCTTACACCCACCTCCGCCTTGCACATAACGCCTCGAACATCCTCCCAAGGCCTCTGGATCGCTCGCGCTTATGATGCGGAAGGCATGCATTTCCAGAACTTGGCACCATGTTCTGACTACGAAACATGCGTGTGCCACGAGTCCCTCCACGGTGCGAACGCGGGTCTGCACGTCGTGCGCGGCCTCATGGAGGAGATCAAGGAGTTCCCGCGGATCTCGCACGGCGACCTGTGGACCTGAATTTCATCCATAGCTGCAGACCAAAGACCGGGGGCTCGCCATACGCGACCAGCCCACCCCGCGCGCGTGCGAACGTCAAAGTCCACGGAAGGCTCAGCAGGGTTCAACAGCGGGCGCAGACTCAGTGCTCGATCGATTTGTTCGCTGGCGGAACTCGACCCCCTGTACGCCGTCTCGGACATATGGGGGTTGCCACGCGGACCTGGTTCATTCATTGCTCACATTGAGGGCGCTAGCAAGGTATGCTCTGTAGGCATTCTGCACTGGACGGCGAGCTCATCCACGCCCAAGCGAAACCCAATACACTTCCAGCTTGCTGACGCCGGGCGCCAGCTATCGAATCACGAGCTGGTACCAGGGGCAAAGTGTCAAGCTAGCTGGGCCTCAAACGAGAGACATAGATGAAAGCCATGAACCAACGCGCTGATGTGTATGGAGGGCTAGATCTAGGCAGAGCGTGGCGCTTTGTCGTCTTTAGGCTTGCGCTACTGAGCATCGGGATTTCGTCTTCGGTTGTTATCCATATTTGTAGTAGGTCTGGGGCTTGAGTCTCGCGGAAGCAAGGGAATATGTTTCTTGCATTCTCGATCAAGTGTATGCACAGTCTACTGAGTGTCGGATCGCATCCATGATACCCAGCGATGCGTTCAGCCTCCCAGACGTGACCCTAAAACACGCAGAGTTCTTCTGCTGCTCGCTGTCCTCCCCGCTGCTCCGCACGCGCACGACGCCGTTGACAGCGAGCGAGCGCACTCTGAGCAGTGTACACCCCCTGCGGGCCTCGTCTTGAACTTCGCGCTGATGTACCATACACGCTACTAATCCGCGCCGTAATGTATAGCACGCGCGCCCAGGTTTTTTACGCGGCCTTGTTGCACCGGTGGTAGTCGGGCTGGCGTAGAAAAGTGAGCAGGTGCACGCAGGTGACGGTAGCGTGCTCACCCTGCAGCCCATCCATCTCCCATCTGCCATTACTTATCCTCTTCTCGATGCCCTCGGCTTCTTCGCTCGCTGGACGCAGCGCCATGCTCGTCGCTCGTGCGCTGTACGTATCGTCTTGGACGACGGCCGCCACGCCGTGCGCTGACCACGCTGCCCCCAGGGCTCCGTACGACCGCCGCGCCCGCCGCCACGCGCGTCCGTCCTCGCGTTCTGCCCGTCGTGTCCCCGCTAACCCGTTTTTTTGCGTCGTCTAGGGCTCGTCGATGATGCGCGTGCTGCGTCAGTTTTCGCCTCGTACGTGTCTCGCTCTTGGGCCAGATCGCGCTAGCTGACCGCGGGATGATGGCGTGCCCGCTCGCCCTCGCTATCGAAGTAGGCTTGCGCCTGGCAGCCGTCAGGCTCCAGGTGCGTGCTTCCTTCACAGCTGGGCGGTGGGACGTGTTGATGGCGTCGTCATGCGCCTCCCGAATCATTCAACTTGCGCCCTTTTGACTGTCTGCCTATCCAGCGCTCCATTGGCGGCTGCATGTTCGGTGCATCCTGCCAAGGTGGGTCAGTGATGTATAGCTGATCGAGAAATTTGCTTACCATATCTTCTAGGCCGCGCGTCGTTGATCGTGCACCGAGGGCGTCGTCGTGGCGAGGAGGGCAGGACGTCCGGTGCGTTTCATGTGCTCTGTTCGGCGCATTGTTGCTGGCGAAGTCCGCTGGCTGCGATCGCTGACGCTCATAGCCGGCGCTGCGGCGATGATGGTCGCGGGCGTTCTTTTTATGCTGTCAAGGTGCGTTAACGCTGTCCCGTTGCTGCTGGCATTACTTACCGTTGAGCCAGAAGACGGCGTAGCGGCCATGCGGCTGGTTTGGCAGGCTCTGCGGACGCCAAGCGCGAATGGGGTACGTTGTAAACGATGCGGTGCTCGTTATCGGCGCGGTACAGCGGTGTTGAAGCGCTAGTGGCGGTGTTGAAGCGCTAGCGACGGTGTGTGCGGGGCGTCTGTGTAACGGTTGAGGAGCGAGATCATTGTAGGAGAGACCGTGCTACATACCAAACGCCATCCCTGCTGAGCATCCCTCTCCCTCGTTTGTTGAATGCATTGAGATCGGATTGAGGTACTGCAAGAGACTGCGAGTAAGTTTGGGAGCTGAAGACGAGGTTGTAAGTTGGGGGCATACACAGAGTGCACGTACCTGACGATTGGTGGACTCTATCTGGTAGAGCTAGTGCGATTGGGGGGAGACGTGGCCCGGGCGGAGAGCGTTGCTTTGCGGTGGGATAGGACGTGATTGACGCCAGCCTTGTTGTTGACAGCGGGCTTGACACGATGCGAGAGACTGGCGCGCACGCCTCGTCGTCGGGACGCGTGCGCATACAGTCTGGTCGTGGTCGAGGGGACGGGTCAACGTGGGCGGCGGCGGCGGCGTGGTGCAGCGGTCCGGCGGGGCCGCCTACTGTACGTACCGTGACATGAGACTGCAATCACGCTTGCACCCAACTTGCACCCGCCTGTGACCGACCACTGACCAGGACTGTCGCTCGCCATGACCGACGGTCATAACGAAGCTCTTCCTGGCGCTTGCCAACCACCGCTTCATCTGTCTTCGTCCGAATACCATGACCTCGCTCTCGAGATCAGCATGGCGACAATCGCCCTGAAGGGCATTCAGGCGGCGAAGCCGCACAGCATTACCCGCCCTCCGGAGAGCCTCGCTGTGATGCAGCACGTCGTCTCGCTCCTTACCACTGGGACGTTGAAGAAGCGTGAAAGTCTGGAGTACGCATCTCGGGTCATCGCAACGACAGGCGTCACGAATCCGGGCGGGGGGCTAGACGGACTGGTGCTTGCGGACAAGAAGACTCACGTCACTCAGGGCTGGTCGGAAAACACGCCGACGATAAAGGTAGAGCCATTGAAGTCGGCATTGACAGGGGAGAGTATTCTCGCCGCATGGCAGACGCGACCGTCAGTGCGTCTCCTTTTTTTTACCGACGACCATTCGTAACACTTGTGCGCCAACAGCTGGGAGGAACATCTCCAAGACGTTCTTACCATCATCAGGGACTTTCGAGACGAAGTCTGCCCCATTAATGGCGCCAATGTAATGCGATTCTGCGCGCACTACCTCAAACATGGCCATCCTAAGATCGCAGGTCGCATGCTCAACCTCTACGATAAAAGAAAAACCCTCTGGCGCGAACACCCTATCCTCGTGCTCGAAAAGCGTCTGGCGTCCACGACGCCTTTTACACAGGCGTTTCCCTGGACGATCAATGTCAATGGCGGTTCCACGTTCGGCAAGCTCAGCGACTACAACGTTCCTCAGCCGTCTGAGGGAAATACCGTCAAATATACAGTCACGGAAGAGAACCTTCCGCGGTGGATCAAGGCCTTCACTTCGACATATCGCGAACTCGAGCGATGCCTCCTTGGCGGGTTATCGTCCCAAGGCCCTCCTTCGCCGTTCCAATACCCCCCTTCTGAAGTCAACATAGCAGACGCTATGGTTGCACTTGAGTGCCTCCGCGGGTTCGTCCAGTCAGACTTTCTTCTTCATTTATTCAAAGATGACGCGTTGTCGCTCGCCCTGGAGAAGCCCGCAACTCGGCTGGCCGAGTCCGCTCTCAGTATGCGTTTACATCTCATGCTTATGGCTGTCTGATCCCGCGATCTAGCCAGCTTATTCGTCGACAGTGGAAGCGACACTCCCGATGAAGCAGACGACGGTACGTGCACGAAAGTCAGCCCGCGCTTTGACACTCACTGAACGCCCCTTTGCAGTTGATTTCGACGACCTCCAAGACCCAGAAGAGTCGCTCGGCCACCATGTCGTTCGCTACCTGAAGACGATAACCGCCCCTATGACTGCTATCCTCACCCTAGCCAGGATAGCCAAGCCCCGTAAACCCATCACTGCGCACCTCGTCACCCTTCCGCAACCGGTCCTCAGCAAAGCGGCCTTTGAGTCTCAAAGGTCGTCATTCGTCAACTCCGTCCTTGCGCTCGTCAGTGGCACACCGCAAGATCAAAATAATGCTAGGGGGTTCTTGGATAAGAAGCTGAACATCGATCATAAGCTCGAGGACAAGCCCGCGATCCATGCGGAGGCAGGCATGATGGCGCTGGCCTGTGCCTTCTGCTCTCCCACCGCCGCCGCGGACTCCCGGAGGCAGCTGCACGTGGAAGACGACGAAAATGTCCTCACCTCTACCTTCTCGGTCAGTGCTGTCTTTGACCGCGGCATCTCTACGACTGACGCTTTTTCGCGCCAGGTTAGCGAAGTGGCTATCGGGGTCGGCAAGAGATGCTGCTATTGTTGTTATAAGCTCCACACCTGGCTTCGGGAGCGCAAGGACGAAGCGGCAGTGCCGAACTTCTTGCTGCTGGGCAGCCACGCGACCATATCCCCTTGGTATCCTCCGCCATTCGGTATTCCAATCGAGTTCCTCCGCTTCCTCCTTGCAGACCTCAAGTCCAGGTTAGCGATAGCCGCGACAAAGCCTGCCGACACCGCCGTCAGCACGCAGACCTCTGCGCGGAGCTCGCTCGACATGGAGTTCATAGGATATGATTTAGATGTGGATATACTCTCGTAGGAGGGAAAAGTTCGAGCAGACGAAGTACGCCTGTCCATTGTACGATTTGACCGTATTGTTCCGTGAGCAGAGACGAATGAATTGTGACTGTGCAGTTCACCGGGCCCGAGAAAACGTCGGACAGAGACTCGGAGATGACTGTCATAGCGAGACGTTGTGAGTATATCAAGTGCAGTGATATAGCTGCCTGTAACTAGAAAATTGCCTCATTAATTGTACAGAAAACAGTTACAGAGCGGGAACAAAGCGATAGAGTAGACCATGCCAGTTGTCGGGTCCCAATCCCTACATCACAGATCAACGGACTAATACAGCTCATCAGGACAGCTGATATTGCGAAGACGATGTCCACTTGCCTGCAGCTCAATAATGTCGGGACAAAGGCGCGATGAGGGCGTCCACAGGCAGGCTGCGCCACACCATATTTTCGGCAGAGAACTTCCCGCCGGTCGCGGCGATGAAGCGGTCACGGAATGGATGTGCGCTAGCCACCTCGGGTTTGCGAAACGCAAGCGAAACGACTCCTTTCTGGCGCGAGTGACGGTGATCGGCAGGTAAAAGACAATCTCTTCCTTAGCGTTGTAGAAGCCTGCGAAGGTCAGCAGGCGTTACACACACAAAGACGGTAGACGCACAGTTGGGGATCGGAAGCTTCAGCTCCTCAGGCTGGCGAGAGTACCAAAAGTCAAAGTCCATGAACAACTTCGTATCCTTCGGGATTGGCACCCCATCCTCGTCGTCTTCTTCAGTTGGCTGGACCGGTGGGCTGCAGGCATGTCCGATCAGCGCCCGAACGTCTTCCCGTCGTAGAATATAGCCTCCGACAATGACGACCATGCCTGTCATAGAAAGTGTAACTCAACGGTGTCAAAGGACAGGCAGGTAAAACGAGGTGCACTGACTGGAGAGCAGGTGAAGCAGCAAGCTGCCAGAGTCTCGGAGTCGAAGGGGAGATGCGTGCAGCCGTTTACATAATACTACGCTGGCACAGGGCCGCGCCAGTGAGCGCACGTCGGGCCAGATCTCGCTCCCATCCAACATACTTACCTGCGGGAGTGTTTCCTGACCCATACCAATCTGCATTCCTGCCTCCCGGTACACGAGCTGCCATGTCGAAATAGCTAGCCTTGTCTTGACGGTCCATGTCGAGAGAGATGGGACGGGCACGGTCCAGGTTTAGGATTGCGGGCGACGATGACACAGTTGAACGTTGAACGGTGCGCCAGACTCCAATGTATCTCTGCTTCTCTGACACCATCTGTAGACCCGTGCGCGTGTGTTGTTCAAGTCAAACTAACGCGGCCATGCCACGGTCCTGAAATCTATGCGGCGGGCGACAGCGGAAGCCATCTCCCTCTTCCCTCCGCAGGCCCACAAGTTAACGATCCTGCGACCCTCGTTGACCGGCGGACTCTCGAAGCAAGATGCGGCGGAGGTCATGAACGTTCTTGCCGCGTTGGGCGTATTTCTACCGACATCCGACGAATTGATCAAGGAGGCTCGCGCGCGTGGGGATGCCGATGGACGCCGCCACGGGCAGAGCATAGTCTGCGTCGCCGGGGCGCACAAATGATCGGCGAGAGGCTACCGATGCCAGCCATCTCGGCGCAGAATGGGCTGGGGTATCTACGGGCTGAGCACTGCCTACTGCCTTTGGTGCCCACGGCCCCGAGCACACAACAGTACGTCCCTCTTTGCGTCCTATTCCACCTGTGATAAATAGTTCTGCAGGGCGCCGATGGACATGAGCGTCTGTCGCCTGGGTCGAGACCGCGTCGCCGTCCCATTGGCAGCGCGTTGACCAGCAAAGGTTACTCACCAGTCGAGGGTGAGTATGACCGGTGGATCGTCCGCGTATAGCATACACTGATGCCTTGGTTTAGATTCTGCTCGGCACGGAAACGAATCATACGAGCGCTGCGTAGCTCTCCTCGAGGGTAATTGGGTCACCCATGAGCTCGCTCTTCGGGTCCTGGGCGGGATTGGGCGACGGCTGTAAGGACGGTTAGCAATATTGTCCCAGGCAGCGCTAACTACGATGCAACGACGTGCGTTTTCTCTTTTTCTTGATCGAGTTGGGTCCGTTCAGTCGCCCGCAGTCTCGCTCTTCGATCGCAGCCCCCCTCGAGCCCAGGAACAGCTCTGAGCTGGCGCACAGATATATATACTGTATGGGTCCCTCCTTCAATCAAAGCCTTTCGCTCCAACCCTTGGTACCGTCGACCGGCCGGGTCAAACATGTTGTAATATCTGCTGTGCCAGTTGTGCGTTGCGACGTAGAGTTCTTGTCTCCGCGATGACCTGTAGCCACCCCCACAATTCCAACCATGTGCTGTTGCGCGCGAACAATGTGTCGAAAGAAGGATGATATTCGATATGTGTATGGTACTGTACATTGTATCGACGAGCGGTCTGATTGACTGAAGGACGCGCCTGGCCTACTCTTCCACTGGGTCGAGTAGACAGCATGAAGCGCATCTGCAAGGTTAGCGGAGGTGGTCGTCGTTGGGCAACGGTGTCTGAGGAGAACTTGCCAGGCGATTCTGTGGTCGTCTGTTGAGAGAATGCAGAGGCATCGCCGAGTCCAGCGTGCTGGAGCCTCTGGCGACTCGGACCAGCTGCGCATACAACATAGCACCATAGTATAGAGCGGGAGTCATGTTCTTGTCTGGTCGCAGGTGAACGCGGCCCTAGCGGAAGGCGTGGGTTGTTGCTGCATATTTTCGTCCTGGTGACCCGACAACGAGTAGACGCGCCGTGCAGAATGTGCGGGACGTAGGTAGCCCGGACGGACAGAGCAAGGTTCTGGGGGAGAAACTGGGGAAAGGATTGAACAGAGACGTGGGCTCGAGCTGTGATGCAGTGCGGCGAATCGGCCGGGGCGGAATTCAGTGTCGCGGCTAACTATCATCTGTCATTGAGTCAGCTACGGAGACTAGTCGCGGCGTACCTTCCCGTTCAACTTGCTCGGCGCAATCCCACCGTCTCCTGCCGCGGCTGCGCGAACCGACGTGTTTCGTAGGTTCAGGCATTGCGGAAAGCAAGAAAGTTGTACGCAGCCTGCCTTGTTGGGGATGCCGCAACTCTAAACACTTGATCCTGCTACACGCCCAGGCTGTCCTCCAGCCACACTATATCCACCCACGCCGCGTCGACCACTCTGAAGTCTGAGTCCTCCATACAGATTCCATCCCAGATCGACGGGCAAACAAGCAGCAGACCTAACGCTGTGTCATTCCCTAGCATCGTGTCTGTCCGGAGGAGCGTGCTGCTGCCCCTCATCGTGCGCGCCTGCTCCAAAACATTCCTCGCAAGCGCCACACTGTCACTGCCATCATCGCGAAGGCACGGCAATGCTGCTACCTCCTCGATCGGGATCACAGAGACATTCGTGGTCCAGAAGTCCAGAAAAATGCCAAGCTCGGACAGAGAAACACCGGGATGGTCCTTCGGTGCGTCTTGTGCCATCATTGCCTGGCGCGCACTCTTCAGGGCGAGTTGGCGAAAGCACATCCAGTCCGATTTACTAGGCCCATCGTGAACCTGCGATCCTGCGGCAACATCAGCAATGCGTGTGTGAAAGCGCTCATGAGTCGTGAATACACACCGATCCGCCGGCGGAGGGCACATGTCTTCTTGTGAGCCGCCCATGTCGACGCCTGACACGACTTCGAGCAGTACAGGACGACATGACAATTTGCGCAGGCCTTTAATACTTCCTTCGGGAGGCGTGCCCCGCACTACGGCCGTCTATCGTGAGATGACTCGACAAGCAAATATACCGAGTGATATCACTTACAGAGTCGCAATTCGCCATATGCTTTATGGCACCCCACTCCTTCATGAACTCGCCGCGCTCCTTAACGATCTGACTTAGATAAAGCAGCGCACTCTTGAGCTGCGATTCTGCCATATTCTGCCAAGGTAGACCAGCGAGGATCTCGCCTACGGACTCGACAGCCTGCTCAACAACAGAGGCATAACAAAGATGCGGTGAGACGATGTCCATCAGCAGGGCAATGATCTTCTGCTGATGGAATTTGTGGTAGCCCGCGAACGCCGGAATGAGCTTGACGTAGGCAAGGAGTAGTCCATTGCGTATGGCAGAGCGCACAGAGTGGACGCTGCCCCTCGTCTTGAAGTACCGAGTCAGTACACAGAAATTGAGCGATATCGTGGCCTGCGTCTCCGCGTCTCGCCCCGACCGATCCACGAGGGCGAGGATCGATTTGGTAAGGACGGCGGCGCCATCCTCTCGCACAACTGCCTTGCGCAAAGTGGCTCCCTGTCCGCCGCGTGAAAGCCACATGAGCATGTCCGTGTGGGTGGAGAATTTATTGAGGGGGCTAGTCGGGTCTCGGGTGACTGCCCTGAGGCGAAGAAGTGCCAAGCGGGCGACCGCGGCCGGGGTTTTGCCTGTTGCTGCAACGAAACGCGCCAGATCATCGTCGTTGGGGGTGCGGAGGAGATTCATAAGAAGGCGAGGGAGAAAGCCCGGTGGAGAGTATATTGCAGAGTCCTTAGGCGGGCGCTCGTACTTGGCCCAGATTGAAGCTACAAGGCCAAAGACGCCCGGAGTATCGCGCACGACTTGGCCCGTAAGCTCGTGACGCTCCATGACAGAGATCGCCTGCCCTAAGATGTCGTACGCATGCGGCTTGTCCTCATCGGCCAAGATTGGGTAGATGTTGTTGATGAAGACGGTCCATTGATATATACCATCCCATCTGCGGGCGATTTGAGGCATGAAAATGGAGTCAGAGGCCTTGGCGAACGTCAACGCCTCTATCATGAGGAGGCCTGAGACCGAGCGACTGAGCGCAGATAACGCGGATGGGGTAGGCTCCTCGTCCGTAAGGAGAGAGCGAGGGATGTTGCTCGCATCGAGGCCGGCGCAGGACATCTTGATGACCGTTCGTTGTTGGATCGCGGGCAAGTCTGCACAGTGCATCGCTAGTGCTTGAAATGCAGCGCTGGAACCTTCCTGTGCACGCTTTACGACCTTGTTAAGTCCACGTCAGTATGACTTAGAGTACAAATGATGGATGCGACGCACCAGTGCCGGATTGCTCCTGGCGAGTCGCTCCCATTTGACAAGCTCGGGCCCCCGCGATGACGCCGGATCGTATATGAAGGACTCAAGCATCGTAAGTATTCGCCTTTGCGGCTGGTCGATGGGTTGTGATGCGGTCAGAGAGCACAACCAGATAGCGAGCTTGCAAGGCCAGTGGCAGTCAGCTTCATGAGAGAGATGAATCTTCTGACCCGAGCTAGAAGTTGAGCAGATGCGCCTCGCACGTACGTATAACTTGAAGTATGAACGAGCGGAGAAAGCGACGGGAAGATACTGGCCAGAAACAACTGGTCCACGATTCGTGCCACAGGGACTCGTGGAAGTGAATGGCAAAGCGCGTTGTTTCATGATCAATTGTTTGCGCTTGGGCGACACATCTTATCTTATCTTTGCCTAGTCGCTCGTTGGACGTTGACGTCAATCGACCGTTCATATAACTGACCCACAGAAGGCTCTCAAAACAGGCCGGCAGTGCGATGTGGTATATCATGGTGCGCCGTGGCAACCCATCCGAACACTCAGGCTCTTGCTAATCAATCCGCTCATGGATGCCTACCCACAGATCATAAATCGAAGAGCGTGTCCAATCCAGCGACCATCATTAGACTGTCTCCCGTGCCCCGTTCCGTAGACCTCACTGAAGGCGCAACCAGGGAAGCCTGAGAACGATCTGTATTTGTGTGTAATCACATAAGAATTGTCGAGACATGTTGGGAAAACTATGCGCCTAGATATCTTGTGCGCGCAATCGACGAACTTGGGTGTGATGGACCATTGACAGATGGCAAACATCACCAAGATTGTATGTGACGTTGTTGCACACCGAGATTTGATCTGACGAGGACAAAACGGTCAACGAAAGCCCAAAGCCCAGCCAGCAGAAGACGAACCTCATGCGCCGACGTGTCACCGCGCCTGTTGCGGCCGTTGACGCGATATCTTCTGCCAGGCGAAGCGACCGGGCAACTTCTTCGGTTGGGAGCGTGTCGTGGGCTAGACCAAGAGCAGTCTGCGCTACTCCGGTGGTGTGCTCAAAGGGCGAGATCCTTGCTGGGGCGCACGAGGACGCACATCGCCTATATTTGTCCGGCCTGTCTTGAAACCCACTCTGGAGAAAGAAACTGGCCTCGTTGACGATATACCGCGGTCTTCGTCGGACAATGTGCAGTGCCGCGAACTGCGTGCTCATCTGCTAATCCGGTGATGGCCTATAACTTGCTCGTCCTGTATATTCGAGTAGCGACCCCTTTGTCATTATATATGCCCTCGATAGAAATACGGAGGACGTACCACAGCCTGCGCAATTCTGTACGCAATTCTGTCGCCACCTCTCTGCTTCGTTCTGCGATGGAAACAAGCCCATACGCCACATTGATGGTGACCGGTGACCGGTGACACCATCGATGCGCTGCGTTGCGTGCACATTTTTCGTGAGGACAACTCCTGGCGAGAGCGCAGATGTCGTCAGATTCACAGCGGCTCCAAAAACGACGCGCAGAATGGCCACGCACCGCAGCTGCTGGTAGAGCAACACGTCTTCCAGAATACGATGCTTGCTGGGAAGAAATGGCGCAGTACATACCCTGGTCCCTTCGTACAGGCGGCGTGCAGAAGCGTCGCATTTTCATGAATCGAAGTAAGTTTACGACGAGGAAGTTTGGAGAAGACGAGTTGACAGGAGCTGACTCAGTCCAACGTATTGGTCGCCACCTGCTCGCTTGATAAGATGAGTGTACTGTTAGAACATGGCTGGCGGGGACACGAGATGGCGCACAATGTCAAGAAAGAGGTAATTTGGTTCAATACAAAGTACATGAACGTCCGCAGCCAGTGCAATGTCAGTGGAGCATATACTCCTTGACTTCATTCTTCGCGAAAACCACTGTCATCGGGGCAGATACCGAGCGCTGGAATGACGAATTAATGGGCAAGACTGGGATATCCCATATCGACGGGGAGATGAAAACGGTCGAAATCAAAAACAGCTTTCCAGCCTGTGTGACCCACTGGAGCAGTGTTGCCCCCCCCTCTACATCTTGAGCGGCCCGAATTATGCTCGTCATGACTTCTTGAGCCTTGCCAGCCTTGCATGGTATGTAGACGGAGTCAACTGCGCAACATTTTGGAGGATTTTCAGTCAAGAAAATGCCCAGGGCAATCTGGGACAGTGGGACACCGGGATACCTCTGCGCGGCCTGGGAGCCAAAACTGTTTTGCGCGTGATGCAGGGCAAAGTTCATGGCGAGGTGAAGTGTAAATGTGATGTCTGATCTTGTCGGGACATCGTTTCCGAGTCTTAGAGCTGCGTTTTGAGTTTACTTACAGTTGCGGCGGAAAACTAGAACTCGGAGGACACGTACAGAGTTGGCGTTGGACCGAGCAACGCTTTTTATGTTCAATCCATCCCGCGGTCTGACAGGCTGGCGAGCAATAGAGGCCAAATTTACATCGAGAGCATCTCTTCAAGGCGGTTTTCTCGACGTATGTGCGGCACTAGGCGGGTACCGTCAAGTCAAAATTGGCGTCGCTTAAATGTATTCAATACCACAGTCCACTCACATACTGGCAGACCTCCTGCAATCTCTGATCCACTTCCGCCTTGATACCGGCGTACATCCTCAAGTCGCGCTCCAAGCATAGCCATGCCTCCTTCACTGCACCGTCCTTGAAGATCTCCGGTGCGATATCCATGTTGAGAGTGCGGAAGCTCCCATCAACGACGCCAACAAGTGACCGGTTGGCTAGATTCTGTGCGATGGTGAGGAGAGGCGACGCTATTTGCTGCTGTTGCTCCGCGACATACTGATCGAGCACTGGAAAAAGCGCTATATATGCTTGAAGGAGGCCCTCGCGTAGGGAGCTCTTCAGCAGGTAGGGGATGTTTCCGGCTGTTATAATTTTTGAGAGGGTGGCGAAGGCCAGATACACGGCGCAGCGCGTCAGGAGGTCATCATGGTCGCGTCTATTTGCGAGCGCAACGGCTGTCCGTGTGACGACTGATACCCCGCTTTGTTCGACGATTGCAGATGCCATCGGGTCCCATCCCCATGCCAGAAAGGAAATCAGGTGTAGATGAGCGCAGATTATGCCCGCTTGGCAATCGCGATCCTTGAGCACAGCATGGATGTGGGACAGGGCGACCCGCGCAATGCGGGCAGGGAGCCCAGCAGCGTCTACGAATTGCTGAAGAAGCGAGTTGTCTCTGTTGAGAAGGTCACAGGCCAGCGTCGTTGAATGAGGATCAGATGGGAGCTCTTCGAGCCAGAGCCGCGCGGCGAGTTCCGCAATGCCATTGGTAGGGACCATATGTCCGTGCGCTAGGCGTCGAATGGCGGAAATCGTACGTGAGATGCCTTGATGAACAGTGCGTCTTTCTGTCGTTGGCATTCGAGGGAAGAGATCTAGAAAGAACGTGGACCAGTGATTGACCCCATCCCAAACTGTCGCGAGCTGGGCTGTGAAGCCTGTGGAGTCGGAGTTCGAGTTGGTCGATGGGTCTGTCGGCACCTCCTGCTTTTCACAGAAAGATTCTAAGCCTTTAAGACTCCAAAATGCGCAGCCGACAGCGGAGAGAGCAGCGGGGGAGGGATCTGTTCGGAATAGGTGAGGTATCTTTGATGGAGCAAGATGGCTGCAGAATATGTCGACAGTGATGGAGTTGACGGGATCCGACATTGGTACCGTCGCGATAGCCTGTACAGAGACGACGGAACCGGCTCTTGCACGCTGGATGATCTGGAGCGACGTATCTCGTCGGACCTCGATGGACCAAGCAAACCGGCGGAACTTCAACACGACGTACCTGAGGGCTCGACATAGCACGTTGGACCTCTGGCAGTTCAAACATAATGGCCTCCAACATATTTGACGTGTTTCTTTGCTGGATGTTGATACGGTTGTTTACGGTCGTACGTAGGACAGAGAAAAACAGAGAAAAACAGTGCGAGGCGCTGCCAACTTCAAGTGGGCAGCCGCGGCTCATCACGGCCCGGTGTAAACTCTGTCTTGGACTACAACGACAATATCAACCATTACGACAGAGGGTACTTAGAGTTAGGCAGATATCGAGGCTGAGTTCTCAACCGTGGACAGCTCAACTACACCTGCGCATTTTTAAGGGCATTTATCTTATTTATTTAAACTGTTGCAAATGTTGGCGGAGTAAATGCGCCTCAACTTACGTGCCCGAGTTGAAAGTTCCCGACTTCCTGGAGGTAGTACATACTTTTTCTTGATATGAAATCATCGATGCACAAGCATGTCATGATCTTCAACCAGAATGTGGGGTGCGCCGGAGAAGCACGGTACTGCACTTGAATGGCCGGGGACGCCTGCCAACTAAGCGTCAGCAAAGTCCGAAGCACGCAACGCAACTCACCAAGCTCAGTCCATTGACGCGTCGCTTCTATACATCCACAGGAATATCCAGTCCCACTTCCTTCATCTTTCCCGAGACTTATCGAGCAAGCCAGGTTCATGATGACCGCGTTCGGAATAAGGCGGGCGTTTTTGGGGATGAACATGCCCTCGTACCAGTCGTCCGTCCGCACGCGGTGCGCAAGCGCCGCGGGCGTGACGAGCCACCAGCGCAGCGCCTCGCGCACTGTCGCGAGCACGTACGGCAGGTCCACCGCGATGGGCGCGCGCACACATCCGACGACCGCATCAAGCTCAGCTTGGGCGCGTGCCTGCGCGGCGGGGTGCATGATCATGGCGGGCATCCATCATTCAAATGCGGCGGCGATGATGTCGATGCCGCCGCCGCTGGGAGTGCGGGTGAGATGATGGGGAGGCAGAAGGCGAGGCGGACGCACTATAGGAAGTCTGCCGTCCACCCCTTTAGAACTGTTGCGAGTTCGGACAACGACGCTTGCGAGGCACGGCCGGTCCGGTCAGCCCCTGCATCCTGCATGCTTTGAGCGATCACAGTAGGCTTCCATCATAAGTGCATGCGTACCAGTTCCGCTTCTGCCCCTGCCAGTGTATCACTCGTTTTGAAGCGAAGTCAACAAGGCAGGGGGTGCAGCCTACACAAAACCGGTCCGTCAGTAAACATTCTGCAGAAAAAGATGCAGCATAGCATACGCACGGGCTTTGACCGCGACGAGGTCGTCTCCAAGTCTTCCTCCCGCGGGTCATCGGGTCCGTGCCATTCTTGAGTCCGCTCACAAACACGGCCGGAAGTTGACGAAGATGAAGGCTACTGTGATGCCTGCCAGAGAAAGCGCAGAAGAAATGGTGCGCGGCGCTGTGATGGGCGTCGGTACTTGGTGGAAGATCAAGTTAACCAAGCCTCGGCGATACATATTTCGGCAACGTCGGCCGACTGTCATATCGTCTCTCCACTGCCTGTACCGTGTACTCCTAGGGCGCACACCATCTGCCGCATCAAAACTCACAGTAACTTCAAACTAACGCCCTCTCACAATGATTGAGGCTCTCATTTGCGACCCAGGTTCAAATCCTGAGTTTCTGGAGATTGATAATACTCTGCGCAGGAATCCGGCCCAGGTACGCAAGCCTCTGCACATCCTCCTAGTACTACTTATCAATTGACGAAAAATAGGTCATCCGACGCGCTAAGGACGGGTCTGTGGTAGCTCTGCAGGTTATCGCGCAGTCATGCCGTGATATGCGTACTCTCCAAACTCGCGCGGTCGTCGACATCTTTTGCAGCCATGTTTCCGCCTCAAAGATTCCGCGCCCCTTCATCGAGTCTTCCCCCTCCGCTCTTTCCGCTCTTGGCTGCGCGTTTTGGAGCTTCACTGCCATGAACGAGCTCATCGACATGCCAAGTTCGTCCTTGAAGACCCGCTGTAGCGCACAAATCGCCGACGCCTGGGATGGGATCTACCACTGGACGGCATTTTTCGACGAGCTATCTCCTCAGCTGACACGCAGAGAGCAAAAGTCCATTCACCTCATCATCAGCAATACAGTTTTCATTGTTACACAACATCTGCCGGCCCGCCCGCGCGTGCTGCAGACGCCGGGCATCCTGGAGCTCGCCGCCTCGCTCTGGGTCAAAGAGCCCAAGTACACTACGGCGCTGGAGAGTATCGGTCAGCCCACAGGTCTCGTCGTGCTCGTCCTGCAGAGCGCGGACGATGCAATGCTCGACCGGTTCGTCGACGCCGCCGGCGGGCTCCCAGCCCGCGTTGCACGCGCCGCTCTTTCACACCTCCATGGCGTGCTCAAGGAGGAAGGCCCCTCGGGCCCTTTATGGCCGATCGTCCCACATCTGCACGTGCTGCGTTGCCTGACGAGTGGAGAGTCGGACACGCTGCGATCCGAGATGCTGAAGCAATGCGGGGTGTCGGTGGTTACGCAGGCTATCGTCGCTCTCGCGACCAGGGGCAGCCACGAGTTGCCCGATACCCGCGGTCCCATCCAATTGGCCTTACAACTCCTCGCACTGCTCATTATGACTGGTGACGGTGTCCGCTGGCTGTGCAGCGCGCTGAATGAGGGTCTTCTCCGTGCATACGCTGAGATCCTCCAGGCGACTAAATACTATGACGCGGCGCAATTGGAGCACATAACCTATTTGCTCAGGGAAGTGCTCCCAGTTTATCTGGTGTACAAGCCAGTCGTCAACGCTTTCATCAAGAGCCTTCAGGATCTCGACATGGACGTCGCATCGATGAGGGTCAAAGGAAGCGTGCTGAAGGAGGCATGGTTAAGCTTGGAAAGCCGCATCAAAACGCAGGCGCGTCTCAAGGATCAATGGGATGCCGATAAGCGTGGATATTGCGATAAAGTGAGTAATGTCAAGTGTCATTGTTGCGCCGTTTGACGATGTACGATTAGTGTCGACGTTGTGCCGATAGGACTGACTTCAAGCAGTGTGCTCGGTGCAAGGATGCCCTCTATTGCTCTGTGGTCTGCCAAGTCGCTGATTGGAACATGCACAAGACGCTCTGTTCTATGCGAACCCATTTATGTAGGCCATTTGCTAATCAGCACATTTATGTATAAGCTAAATTGACGAACACATAGCGCTACGTGCCAACCTCCCAACCAAGGGAGCCCACCTGTATCTCCAGCGGCTCGCACTTCACGACGCTCGACAGAATGTTGCAGTCCTACGTTCTGAGGCCCGAAAGGACTATCCCGGCGCCTCACTCTCCGAAATCGGCGTCACTGTTGACTACGACCTGCCATCTCCCCGTCGGTCTGTATTCCTTCTCGAAGACTACGACGTCTCTGAATCTATTGCGTCGACTGAGGAGGGTATAGCAGAGGACAGGATGAACAGCATCGTAGATGTCGCTCGAACTACGACGCACAGCATGACACTTATCGAGTGCACCACAGTACTTGGCCACACGTTGATATTGACGCTGGTGCTCGTCTACCCATCGATTTGGGATGCTCGGGGGGACCTGGGTGATCTAGACTATCGGGTTGTAGCTTCGGAGATGGCGGAGATGGTAAGATCTGATGTAGATTCTGACGCTTCTGATGCGTAGAGGAAGAAGAAATGAAAGCATATGGATTCGTATCGGGAAGATGACACAAAGTATGTGAGCTATTGCGAGTGGCTACTGTAAGTTCGCAGCGCCAGTTTAGGACTGACGCGGGCATCTAGTTGCCTTGCAATGATGCATCGCAGTCCGTGTTCCCGCCCCCGCTACCCGAAGTATCGTACCGACAAGCCGTCGTACTGAAAAGACCCACTTTCGGAATCTGTAATCCTCAGCGCGTACGCATGTCATGTTCTTCAGCCAGAATATGGGGTGCGTCGGAGAAGCGCGGCGTGACACTGCACTTGAATGGCCGGGGACGCCTGTAAACTAAGCGTCAGCGACGGCCAAAGCACCACGGAACGGAACGCACACGCTCAGTCCATTAACGTCGCTCCTATCGATATCCACAGGGACATCCCGTCCCGCTTCGTCTTTCGCGAGACCCATCGAGCACGCCCAAAGCGTCACAGCGGCATGCATCGCGAGCGATGCGCTCGCAACCTGCCGTCCGACACATAGGCGGCGCCCGAATCCATACGTGACGTGGCCTTCTTCATGCGTGTCCGCCGGGGCGGGCGCCATCTCGCCTCGCGCGTTGAGGTGCCGCGCAGGCTCGAACTTCTCTGCATCCGCGCCGTACGGCTCGCGGTTCATGGCGACAGCGTTGGGGATCAGGAGGGCGCCCTTGGGGATGAACATCCCCTCGTACCAGTCGTCCTGGCTCGCGCGGTGCGTCATTCCGATCGGGGAGGCGGGTCGCCAGCGCAGCGCCTCGCGCACCGTCGCGCGCACGTACGGCAGGTTCGGAAGGTCCGCCGCGGTGGGGATGCGCGCTCGCCCAACGACGGTGTCGAGCTCGGCTTGTGCGCGCGCCTGGATGTCGGGATGCACGATCATGGCGAGCATCCACCATTCGAACGTGACGCCCATTGTATCGGTGCCAGCCCCGCTGCCGAACATGAGGAAGAAGGAAAAAGTTGGAAGAAGGTCGGACGCACTACATAAAGCCGGCTGTCCAGGCCTTCTCAAGAGAAGAGAGGCTGTGGCGTGTCTCGTCGGTTCTGAGTATTACGCTCGCGAGACTCGGTCGGTCAACGCCCGCATCCTGCTTCTTTTGAGCAACCATGGAGAATATCCACTATGCGCAAGCGTACCATGTCGGATTGAACCCCCTTCAGTAAATCAATGAATCTGCTCGTGTCTTGGACAAACCACGCTTCAGCCTGTCTCCTCCACTTTGAAAAGCTGCCGTTGTTTCATTGAGCATAATCCAGCAATTGTTCGGAGCCGAGCTCACCGACGAGGAACATGCCGCAGCACCGGGAACGTGTCAACAAGGTGCACCCCGAGACCGTTCTCGCTGCCGAGACGGTCGATCCATTCGTCCGAGAGCTTCATTCTTGTGTCGTCTTTCGACGCGACCGGAGGCGTTCCGTACGTTGCCGACAACACCAAAGATGCCATCATGCGGTGTATGTGCCCGCGGTAGTGACCAGGTTCCTTCAAGAGTCCGAGAGTCAGAACGATAGCCTCGAAGACATTGTCATGATCCAGTTGCTTCAAGACACCCTTGTCGTTCAAGGCTTCTTGGGTGGCCTTTCGCATTCGTTTCCATCTGCAATAACAATTCGATGAGAAACACAGACTGTAAGAAGAGATCGAGACATACAGAGTACCGGTATTCTGGAAGGCGAGGGCAAGCCCACCGCACATGACGTCGCCGCCAGCAATCAAACGCCCGCGATCGGAGTAGATCGCCGCACGGCGGTCCAAGAGGTCCGCGCCTGCTTTGAGGGAGTTCACTACGATAATTGTATCTCCCAGCGCATTCAAGGAGAACACATCGCCTACGGTGGTCAGCCAGGGCACAGCTCACACTGAGGGAGGCGCCTCACCGTAGGTCTGCTTCCAATCCACGAACTTCAGCCAGAATTCGCCGCGGAGATCGAGTACATTTCCCAGGATGGGCAAGCCGCGAGGACCTGGAGGGAGCTTTCGCCATGGGCTGTTATGATACCGCACTGCGAGGAGCACAAAGGCGGCGACGGCCGCACCACATATGAGGGAATAATGGCCAGAGAACGCGGTGCCTAGGTAGGCAGTGAGAGATGTAGAAGCCATGTCAGTTGTTGATCATTCGAAGTGCCATTTTGTACGAGGCCGCAAAGTAGTCACCTGCCAGGGAGACAGAGGAGACGCACGCGGGTCGAGGCCGTGTCATCCGCTGCTTCGACAAGGCGAAGTTGATGGCGGCGATTCCAAAGCCAAAGGCGCTGAAAGGGGACGATAAGGGTAGTCCTTGAAGGGAGTTGAACTTGAACGACTGTCTTGCGCTCACAGCCGGCAAAGGAGACGCATGACTAGATAACACACATATTCTATACCGGTCAATATATATCATTGCAATTTTGACAACTGAGCGTGCAGAGGACTGTCGCAGACCTCGGTCGAGTAAGTGCCTTCAAACTCCGTGCTCCCGCAGCCCATTCAAAACGCACGCATGTCACGTTCTTCGATCAGAATATGAGTTGCGTCGGAGAAGCGCGGGACGATGTTGAATTTGAATGGCCTGGGGTGTCTGGTGTGCATTGTGCGTAAGGGAGCTGACCAGCATGACAAACAGAACGGCTTACACAGCCAATCCCACAACGCAAACGTCATTGACATCCACAGGGATATCTCGTCCGTCTTCATCCTTAGCCTGGCCCAGAGAGCACGCCCAGAGCGTCATGACAGCGTGCATCGCGAGCGCAGCATTGGCCAGTTGCCGTCCGACACATATGCGGCGCCCGAACCCATAGGTGACATGGCCCTCCTCCCGTGTATCCGCAGGTGCAGGCGCCATCTCGCCCTGCGCGTCCAGGTGGCGTGCGGGCTCGAAATCGTCCGCATCGGCACCGTAGGGCTCGCGGTTCATCGCCCACACGTTGGGGATCACGGTCGTGCCCTTCGGGATGAACATGCCCTCGTACCAGTCATCTTCGCTCGTGTGGTGCGGCATGCCGATGGAGGAAACAGGCCGCCAGCGCAAGGTTTCGCGGACGGTCGCGCGCACGTACGGCAGATTCGGCAGGTCGGCTGCGGTCGGAATGCGCCCGCGACCGACTACGGTGTCGATCTCGGCTTGTGCCCGAGCCTGGGCGTCGGGGTGAGCGATCATCGCGATCATCCACCATTTGAAGGTTGTGCTCATCGTATCAGTGCCGGCAGCGCTGGCAGAAAAGGCGACGATGAAAATCAGGGGGCGTCGGAGAGATTCAGACGCACTACATAAATCCCACGGTCCAGGCCTTCTCTAGAGGAGATAGATTGCTGCGAGTATCGTCCGACTGAAGAACGACACTTGCGAGACAAGGCCGATCAACACCCGCATCCTGAGCATGTTGAGCCATGCATCCAGGCGTCCGTTAGGTGCCAACGTACCATGTCTGCTTGAACACCATTCAAAAGACCAGCAAACCGAAGCGTATCTCGCTCGAAAAATGCCTCCATTTGTCGCCTCCACTTCGCAAATCTAGGCAACTTGTCAGTGTACATTCTACACATGGTCGAAGGATGCTTACCGCCGGGGAACGTGCTCGAGTAGCGGGAATGTATCAACAAGGTGCGCTCCGAGAGCGTTCTCTCTTGAAAAACGCTCGATCCATTGATCCGAAACCTTCACCAGCGTGTCATCCTTTGACTTGATGAGAGGCATTCCGTAGGTCGCCGACAGAATGAAGGACGCCGAGGTGCGATGAATGTGATCAACGTAGTGGCTGGGCTGATTCAGAAGCCCGAGGACAAGCGTGATGGCTTCATTGTCGTGCTCCATCCGTTCCCAGACGCCCTTGTCATTCAGGGCCTCGTGAGTGGCCTTGCGGATACGCCGCCAGCTGTAGATACATTTCAAATGATCAGACAGATCCTTGGTGGGACTAGTATAAACGTACTGAGGGCCGTAGTTCTGAAGGGCAACGACTTGCCCGCCGCACATGACCTCTGCGCCAGCAATCAAACGCGGACGATCGGAATAAACTGTGGCGCGGCGCTCCAGGAGGTCCGTGGCCGCCTTCAAGGAGTTGATGACAAGGATTGGATTCCCAAATGCGTTCAGAGAGAACACGTCGCCTAAGCTAGTGGTCAATCGACGGTCACGGCGTGCAAGGTCTGGAGCTCACCATAGGCCCGACGCCAGTCGGCGAACTTCAGCCAGTACTGGCCGCGCATATCGAGCATGTTGCCAAGGATAGGAAGGCCGCGCGGGCCCAGAGGGAGCTTCCGCCATGGACTGTTGCGATACCGCACTACGAGAAGGAGGATGACGGCCACGGAAGCGCCGTATACGAGAGCGAAGCGGTCGTGCAAGAAAATGCCGCTAGAAGGGATGACATAAATTCGCTCAGGAATCATCGCTGCGGTAGGGACTCTGCGGACGGTGCGCACCGTCTTATATAGTTCGCGGCGTGCTCGTTGAGGAAATGCAGCAGCCATAGATCCCAAGAATCGCCCTCCAGCGTGAGCGTGGAAGCGCCGCTGCAGCTATATAAGGCAGT
This sequence comes from Auriscalpium orientale, assembly GCA_019915035.1. Lineage (NCBI taxonomy): Eukaryota > Fungi > Basidiomycota > Agaricomycetes > Russulales > Auriscalpiaceae > Auriscalpium > Auriscalpium orientale. The sequence continues at coordinate 356,944 of JAHLMH010000022.1, read as the reverse complement.
ATTCAATCGCATGCACCATGGTTCCAAGCGGATCGGACGCGTAAAGTGGCGTGCAGGCTCGAGAATGCTTTCCAGCAAAGTCTGCAGAGCAAACGATGGCCTTTGGCGACTATCTCGAGCGCATTGTCAAGGATGGGTAAGGCGGGAGGGGGCGCGCGCCATGGGCTGTTGAAGTCTCGCACAAAAAGGCCACGGCATGATACCGCCTATGAGGGCAAAACCGTCGCGCGAGAGAAGCTGAATATTGAGTCAGAACTCAGGGCCGGAAGGGAGTCTGCGAGGAGTACGCACTACGTGTACACCAGGCTCTACCCTCTGCGGCACTCCATGCGCAACCCGGCACGACTACACTCGAACTCCTCGCAAGCGGTTCGCAACCGTGCCGCGGCGTGACAACGTGGAGCCTGGAGGAGGATGAGGAGGTAATAAGTCACAGGGTTTCCTGAAGTGGCTGAAGGAGTTTCGATGGGCGACGTACAGCAACGTTCTCATGCCTCTTCGTGGCGTTTGTTGCGCAAGGCCGTGAACGGTATCACGACATGGAAGGACGTCGGGTTACTGTAGGAATGTTAGCGGCTGCACCTTGGTTGCTAATCAAGCGGGCTACGTGCATCCTGGGCCGATCTGCCACGATGGGCAGGATGCGTTGACGAGGCGGCTGAGCTGGGCCACAGTTCCTAGTAGATTGCCTGCGTCGCACGGAGCCTGATATGAGATGGACAATGGACAGAGAGGTAAAGACCGTTTAAGACGATGGTGGTGGGTCGAGAGAAAAGGCAAGAAAAGGCTTGGAAAAGGCGGGGCTAAATTCCAAGCGGACTTTGCGGAGCCACGTGGGCCGCTCTCCAACACTTGCACTCCGCTTGCGTTTTCCTCTGGCCCGCTCTTGCTCTTGCTCTTGACCAAAGACCACTGACCAGCTGCGCGAACCCGCGTCGCCAAACGCCCATTATTGTCTGCGTGCGTTACCGGGCGTTTGCTCATGACGTAAATCCTGGCAGCCGTGCCAACGCCCACGCCGGCCCGAACTGGCGTGCTCGGAACTCCCCTCTCCCTGCCGCCATCCTCGCCCTGCGCCGCACCCCAGGCACAGGTGGTGGGATCCGCGGCCAGCGAGGGGCGGCGGGGGCGGCGCAGCCGCCGCCGCCTCGAGCAAGCGCCGGTGGAGCGCACGAGAAGCCGCGAAGACAGTGCGAAGACGGACGTGCGATCTGCGCGAGCCCCTCGCACACGGGCGCACGACTGAGCTGTATGCACCAGTCGCGGCGGCCGCGAGACTGCGCAGCAACGACGAGGTGCCTGGTCTGAGGTCTCGCGCGCTCCTCGCGCTGAATCCGCGGCTCGTCCTTCTGCAGCGGATCTCAAGCTCTCTCAACCCCGCCGCGTCACTCGCGCGTCGCCGCCGCCCCGCCCTTCTCTTCTTCCATCGCGCCCAGTCGCTCCCTGTCCGCAAGTCAACGAGATTCCGCTGCCAGCGCTGTTTGGCAAGGTATGTACATCCCGTGCTATGACGCCCCGCACAACCTCAGCTCAGTCTCTTGCAGCACGTTCAAGCCGGTCTCAATGCGCTCAACAGAAGATGGACGGGGGATGGATAGCAAAGTGATGGCATTCGGTACGTAGCACACGTTCTATTACAGCCGTCTCGCGCCTTACCATGAAACAGACCCCCGCACGTCCACCACGCTGCCTCGCAGCGCTTCAACAGAACTGTCCCGCGCCGCCGCATTCTTCGCACCGTACACAGTCGGTCGAAAACGGCGAAATGAGCCTGTGGAACGCACCTAACGCGCCTGGCGTCCGCGCCGCGATGCCCTGTCCTGGTCCCAAGGTAAGCCATCTCCTCGAGCACCAACGGGACAGCGTTGACGTACCTTGACAGCATCAAAAGCGCGACCGTCGATGTCGACGCGCCATCGCGTCGCAGCACACGTCATTGGTCGCAGCTAGAGAACTCTGTCAGCAACAGACTGACAGCGCGCCGAATCGTGCGCACAAACCGGACGACACGCACCGTGCCCCCCACCACGAAGACGCCTTGCTGAACGACGAACGGCTGCACGACGGCGACTAGGCGCGAGCGTACTTGGATAGCGAGAAACGGCGGGCGGGCGCGCCATCAAGACTGTGCGCGGCGCGCGTCATACCTATGTAGCCCTAGTATGATCTCGCAGTCAGCTAACGCAATTTGGCACAAGCACAGGACACGTACCAGGAGAACGCTGGAGCAGCTCGCATATCGCAGCTAGAGGACTTCATCAGCCACAACGCGACGACATCGTGCGCGCAGAACGCACCGCGCTCCTCGCCATGGACGCCTTGCTGCACGATGAAGACAACGGCCACGCACGAAGACCGTACGTTGCGCGAATCCTATCTCGCCGTCAGCTAAGCGATCTGGCACAACAAGAAGAAACGTACTACGAGGAGAACACCAACGCAGCGCGCGCATCGACGACGAGCCCTAGACGACGCACAAATCGGGTCAGCGGAGACACGACGTGCAAAACGCGAGGACGTACGCGCGTGGCGACGGACGCGGTGGTCGGTCGTACACGAACCTGGGAGCAGCATGGTCAGCGCATGCAGCGGCCGACGTCCATGACGAGACGTACCGCGGACGAACGACGATCACCGTGCAGCGCACATCGAGCAGAGACGAGGAGGGCGACGAGGGCGAAGAGACGAGGAGCCGAGGGAGGGGAGGGGAGAGTGGGCTGCAAGGTGAGCTTGCTGCCGTCCACCGCGCACTCGTGCTCACTTTTATACGCCAGCCCGGCTGCCAGGGCGCCGTAACATCCGCGTAAACCGCGTGACAAGCCCGCGTAAAACCCTGCGCGCTCGCGCTAGACGCTGCCGACGAAAATTAGTCTGGGACACGTCGCGCGTACGGTAGCGCGGAATTCGAGGCGGGCGCAGGGGGCGTCCACCGCTCACTGCGCTCGCTCACTGTCACTCGGACACGTCGTGCGCGCGCGTTGTGCAAGCAGCGGGGGAGGACGTCGACTGTCGAGCAGCGGGGGAGGATGTCGAGCAGCAGGAGGGGGGACGGCGCCGGGCGAGCAGGCGTACGCGGCAGTATGAGAAGGCCGTGGCGTCGTCAATTCGATCGCGGACGTGTAGAGCGCGCCGCGTTGCTGGACCCTCGCCAAGTCGGCTCCGTCAACTGAGACACCGCGCGACGCCGCACATTATCTTCGCAGCGAGGCTGCCTCTCCGTATAACGGAGGTGGCATACCTCCGTGCTCGTCCAGGTCGGCGTGCGCGGGCGTCCTTGAGCTGCGGGCGTCCTTGAGCTGCGGAGGGGAGCACGGAGCGCGAGGCACGGGCAGCGCGCTGAGAACGTGCCGTGGCACCGTCAATTCGATCGTGCGACGCGCACGCGAGACCGACGAACGCGCCGCACTGCTGGATTCCCGCTAGAAGGCGAGCGGGCAAGCGCACGCGCGAGCAGTCTGCCGCAGCGCAGAGTGCGCGCCGCGCACCCCGTACCCGCCGCAGCGCAGATACGTGAGCGCACCCCGTACGCTGCGCACCTGCAGAGTCAATGATGTGCGCGTGCAGCAGTTCGTTCTGGAGGAGGACGTCGCAGCGGGGTTGCGCAAGGCACAGGTGGTAGTGCGAGGGCGAGAACATGCCCGAAGTGCCGAGGCGCGTAAGATTGATCGCTCGACGCGATATTGAAGTGCGCACCGCGGTGCGGGACGGTCGCTAGAAGGCAAGGCGGCCGCGCCGTCGCGAGGCGGAGATTACGGGCGAGCGCGCTGCGCTGCGGAGTACGGGAGGGTGGGTCATGGCCGCACACAGTCCAGTGGCTCATGCCCCGAAATCTGTTCTCGTATTTACACTCCGTACCAGTAATACAAAATTGATTATGTGCTGCACATCTCCCGCCTTGCAAGAGAGGCTTACTTCCCCGAGACCCAAAGGGTCGGCTCGTTCCGCCAAGGCCGCGAAAAAAAGGATGAGCTTCACGTCATGTGCGATCGAAGGGAAGTCCGTCGGCGCTGCACCCTGGAGCTAGTGCAAGCGTCGCGGCACCCGACCCTGCCCTCGCCTCTGTGTGGCGAAGCGCGCCGCAGCGCCGCGACCAGAGAGTCCTCAGAGCTGCTCGCTGCTTGAGGACGATAGACTGCTGCACCTGTGCTCAGCGTCGCAGGGACGGGGCAATAGATAGATTTGCGACCGAGGCGGGTAAATCCAGCACGCTCACCCGTACGCGATGTTTCGTCCCTCAGGGGAACATTCTTGACGTGCGGCGTGTGGCGTATGCGACGGCAATACCCCTGACGACGACGACGAAATTCAAAGGGCCAGGATGTCGGTTCGGCCACGGGATATTCGGTAAGTAGAGGCGTCCGGAATGTCGAGGGCGGCGAGCTGACCGTGCTGGACCCCCTTCGCGCCCTCGCATCCTGGGCTCGTCTGACATTACAGACTCCACTGGAGGATGTCCACCGCATGTTGAGGTTGGCCGTCAGCAACTGGACGAGAGGACGGTTCTGTTGGCGGTACCCACCGCGCTCGGACAGCCGTATACGAGAGCTTCTCGACCGCCGCGAAGCGATGTCTTGACACACGATATGTATTTCTACGCGCACGCGTTTCGCTTGATCCGGGTCGCGCGGACTCCTGGATATGACCGCGCTCGCCTGGCGATGAAATTGAAGTGCCAGAACGTCGGGTCCTGAGAGACGGGGTGTTCAGCAGTGGCGGTCGAGACATTGAACTCACCACATTGTATGAGACGTGCACCATTATTATTTGCTGTGTACTGTAATCATGTACGGTTCGCTAGGGGTTTTCATCTAAAGGTGAGAGAAAGGTCTGACTGTCAGCGAGCTCGGATAGCGGACGTGCTATCGAGGCGGCACAGGGCGGCACCCACCGCAATCTCGTACGAATGGTTTGACGTGATCTTGGAGCTCCAAGCGACGTTGACACTCTGAAGTAAGCTGCGCGCGTGCCTCGTCCAACACTGGAAGCAGAGATGCCAAGCTGTTAGCGAAACCGCGTCCGTCGAGCCACTGGGATGCGTCGCCCAGAGCCTCGTGCACCCGTTTTGAAGCAGACCGATGCGCGTCTTCCACGCGTCTTCTAGGCGTGCACAGGGTTGGCATTCCTGGAGTACGCTTCATTCTGAAGGAGAGCATGAGCTCGTGAATGAGAATACAGAAGGCCTCGGGTTACCTACGGAGACCCCGCTTCATAGTTCCTCTCGCATGTTTTAGCGACTGCGAATTTGATGCGCAGCATGCTTCCCTGACAGGTCGCATGCTCATTCGGCTGTGAGAGTGATCGATGTTCGCGAAGAAAATTGACACACGGGGTAAAACGAAGGACGGACGCACGAGAGCGTCGGCCAGAATCAACAGACAGATTGAAGGTGCAACAGTCGCTCTTCCAGTACATAGACGTGAGTGGAGTAATAGAGTGCTGCACGCAGAGTACGATCAGCATTTCGGAACATCGAAGAGACTGACCAGATGCAAGCCGCGTCCGAGAGAGCAGGAAGGACTTGGGCCCGAAGAAGAGAAGAGAACAAGTCTGCAAAAAAAAATGGATAACTCATATCACCTCTCCGGTGATTGTCTGCGAGCCTCGGCCATAATACTCTCAGCGCGTCCCCACGGCCTGAAGGTTCGCACATTGCGGATGCCGCGAATCCCGTGCGGCCGTGAAGATTCGATGGTCGTGTCGCAGCAGTAGGCTGACCTGCAGTAAGTTGGCGTCAGCGTGCATGCGTCAGATCGTGAATACAGTGCTCACCTTGCAAAAAGATCATGACCTACGAAATAAAGAGCTTGAGGCCCAGAGAGTTTGAGGAGAGCGCCATGAGAGTCATTCGGAACGGTGAAGTCGTTTGAAACTCGGGCCGTTCAGCGCCGACTGCGCCGGACGCGAGCGGACGCGTCACTGGCGCCGGCCTTCAACTTTCGCTCTTGCGCATCGCAAGGCCACCCTGAGCTCGCCCACGAACAAACAATCCTCCCATGTCGAGCAGGCCGAGTGCCAACAAGTCCCAGCAGGTGCGTGGGCCGTATCAGTTGCTAACTATCTCTGACGCTGTCCGTAGATCTCGCTTCTCGCGCAAGCGACACGCTTCGCGACCTCGCAATACGTCTGCGCTTGCCTAGCGAATCCAGACACTGGGACGGCGGACGGGCGCTGAGCACCCCCTTAAAAACCGCGGCTGGTTCGTGGCGCTCGGTTTTTCCCCCTTCCCCACCATCGCCTCGCGTTCTCCCCGGTTTCCACGCCCAATTGCGCCCGCCGTGGACGATGCCGTGGACTCCGCAACTCGCTCCCCTTCAGCCCCGCCTCTCGGACAGCATGACCCGGCAGTCGTGTTGGCGAATGCAGCGCCACGTCACCCATGACTTTATGCGCAGGTGCGTCCTCATCATTTTTCATCCAGACCTTCTCACCAACGTTTCTTAGCAGTGTTCCCGCGCATCTTAACATGCAATTGACCCTCAGTCAGCGCAACCGGCGGCCGCACGGTCGCTTTCAAGTAAGCGCCTCGATCCTGCCGCCACGTTGTCTAATTTAATCACATCTGTCAGGGTTTCCCGCTGCAGCTGTCGCGTCACCGGCCCCGCGCGCGTCTTGTAGGCGAGCCCGTCGCCAGGCTGTTGACCGCCTCTACATCGTTGGTCGACATCATCTCACCTCTCATCAACCTGAGCAACACTTTCCACCGCATGGACGCTCCGTCACATCGCCGGGTCCCTCTTGGCGCCGCTCTCGTTCGTTCACGACGGTTCGTGCGGCGCTTGCACGCGCTGGACGTGCACGGCTTGGATCTTGCCGACAGGCACTTGGTATTTAATATGTCGCGCGCGTATCACTCGGTCCGTGCTTGATTTCACCGCGTATTTGTGTATTTACTGACAGCAGACACAGCGAGCCTCCTCGAACACACGCATAGCGCCTTTTGGCGATCCGGCCGCGCCGCGTAGTCCGCCACTCAGCTATCAAGAACGAAAGGCCGACAATCAAAGCCTCTCGAAAACGCCACGTAGCTCCAATGCGCAGACGCGAGAACACCGAGCATTGGGCGCGGCTCTCGCGTCGCGTATATGGTACGTATGTGCTGCTGCAAGCGATTCACGGGTAGATGGCTCACGCAATGTTTCTCGTTGTCAGGCTCCTTTTTCAAGACCAGAGAGACTCTGGCGGGCGAGGCATGGGCTTTCCAAATGGCGTCGTCAGCGCAACGGCGTGCGCCACGACCTGGGCTCTCCCGCGCGCCGACGAAGGCCCGCAGCCGACCAGGCCATCTTGCGCTGCCGCACTGACGTCTTTGCGCGCCTGCGCTGCGATTGCATCGGTGCTCGCAGACTCATGCCGCGCCCGGTCTCTGCCGCCTATGAGCCAGCAGCTCGTCCACCACGCGACGGACGCCGCAAGGTGCTCGATAGCGCATCCTCCAGGAAGTCGACGATCGCGCGCCACATTAGGCTCACCGTGGACGCTGGCTGCTCGACCAGCAGCTGCGCGCACAGGATGCCATGCAACTCCGCGCAGCTCCTGCGTCCGCATTCTTCTTGCCATGCATCGAGCACCTCAGCTTGAGGCGTGCTTTCCCGGCCTCAACAGGGCATCCAAGCAAGTCCCTCCCTCATCTATTCAGGTAGAAAGTGATGCTATTTCAACCACGCACGCATCTGCTGACTACTGGCCCAGGGGAACGACGGCCATATCCTCGCAGCAATGCTCCGGCGGCGGATCACGAGGGCAACATCCGACGACAATGCGGGGTCCATGCGGACGCAGAGGATCGGCGGAACGCGGCGGCACTCGAGCGCGACGGCATGGCAGCTCATGCGCGCGCGCGCGGACGCCCCATTGCGTCGGAGGAAGTACAGTGTAGAGACAAGGCGGCGCATGGCAGGTACGCTCCTGCAGCCGTTATCTTTCCAAATGTATTCTAATCTAAAGTCTAGGCGAAGCCTGCGGCTTGACTGCACGCTCCATCGCTCCGTCAAGTCGTGTAAAGAGAGGATTCAAGTCTCTGAAACGTGCTGCCCGGTGGCTCCTCCATGTCATGCACGTCCACGGGCCTGCGTCACTTAGTCATGGACGCCGCACTCCGCCTCTGGACGCCGCGCTCCGCCTCTGGACGCCGTGCTCCGTGTCTGGACGCTGCATGTCGCCTCTGGACGCCGTGCTTCGCCTCTGGACGCCGCATGTCGCCTCTGGACGCCACATTCCGCCTCTGGACGCCGCATTCCGCCTCTGGACGCCGCACTCCGCCTCTGGACGCCGTGCTCCGCCTCCGGACGCTGCATGTCGCCTCTGGACGCCCGTGGACCCTCTTCCTCCGGCTGTTGGGCGCGGGGTGTGGCGCAAACCTTCAAGCACATCCCGCGCCTTTCGCAGCAGGCTCGCGGTTGAAGATCCTCGTGGCCAGCTTGCACGTCATGCCCGCGCAGTCGACGGTGGCCTCTGCGGACACCGTCCTCTCCTCCTAGATGCCACCACGCGCATCACCATCACATGCGAGCGGGGCGCAGTCTCGGCGCGTTTCCCCGACGTGTAGAGGCGACACCAGCTGCGTCCAAATGCATTCCTAGCTGTCCTACGCCTCTGGTCACTCGCGCAGCGTACGGTGGGATGTCCACAAGTCAAAGCAGCCGCGCACACCGTCGAAGCGGCCACGCACGCCTTTGAAGGTAGCCCGTGCCCGCGCACCGACGCCTGCGGCCCTGCGATCTTTTGCGCCGACGATGCGTCGTCTGCAGCGGCTGGCGGTCGCGGTGCTCGCGCGATGCTGTTTGCTTGGTGTTTTCTCACGGTGCGTCTCATTATCTGCAGTTCACTTGCGTGCGCTGGACTGACAATTGCGTGGCACCAGGCATATCACGCGCACCGTGCGTCAAGCCGACGGGCAGGAATTTCGCTCAAGACGCCCAGCGCGCCTTGCAGAGGCACGTGGCTGCTGGTGCCGAAGCGACGCTGTCCACGGCCTTGGGCAGATCGCGCGAGGGCAGACAGATGCGGACGCGGCCCGCAAACGCACTGTAAGCCTACTCCGCTCTTCTTCAATAATGCCACAGAATGACCCCTGCGCGCAGAAAATTCGCCTCGCACGCACACCGCCGGTTCAGAGTCGCGACGCAGCACCCGCACAAAAATCACGCCTTGCGGAACGACGGCGAGAGCGAGCCAGAGGGCGTAGTTTACTTGTAGATCAGCGCGTTCAAATTGAAGGGATTGGACATTCACGATGGGCTCACAGTGTCAGATTACATTTATCTATTACTGCAAAATCCCCCTACATTCTACGGGTTACATAGAGGGCCTGCCGTCGCACTACAGTCGACGGGGCCTACAAAGCCGTCTAGAGGATAGGATAGGACTACAGCCTACAGGGCCTACAAACCATGTAAAGGGGCTGCCGTCAGATCAGGCTACAGGGCGTACAAACCATGTAAAGGACCTGTCGTCAGACTAGAGGCTACAGGGCGTACATTCTCCTCGTTTTATCTCTGAGGGATTTCGCTGGCCATCTCCGAAGCCGACGCGCTAACCGACGCCTATTCGTCGCCTCCGCTTCGCATATCTAGGCAACACGTCAGTGACATGGTATGCGGCATAGGTGACATGGCCCTCCTCCCGTGTATCCGCAGGTGCAGGCGCCATCTCGCCCTGCGCGTCCAGGTGGCGTGCGGGCTCGAAATCGTCCGCATCGGCACCGTAGGGCTCGCGGTTCATCGCCCACACGTTTGGGATCACGGTCGTGCCCTTCGGGATAAACATGCCCTCGTACCAGTCATCTTCGCTCGTGTGGTGCGGCATGCCGATGGAGGAAACAGGCCGCCAGCGCAAGGTTTCGCGGACGATCGCGCGCACGTACGGCAGATTCGGCAGGTCGGCTGCGGTCGGAATGCGCCCGCGACCGACTACGGTGTCGATCTCGGCTTGTGCCCGAGCCTGGGCGTCGGGGTGAGCGATCATCGCGATCATCCACCATTTGAAGGTTGTGCTCATCGTATCAGTGCCGGCAGCGCTGGAAGAAAAGGCGACGATGAAAATCAGGGGGCGTCGGAGAGATTCAGACGCACTACATAAATCCCACGGTCCAGGCCTTCTCTAGAGGAGATAGATTGCTGCGAGTATCGTCCGACTGAAGAACGACACTTGCGAGACAAGGCCGATCAACACCCGCATCCTGAGCATGTTGAGCCATGCATCCAGGCGTCCGTTAGGCGCCAACGTACCATGTCTGCTTGAACACCATTCAAAAGACCAGCAAACCGAAGCGTATCTCGCTCGAAAAATGCCTCCATTTGTCGCCTCCACTTCGCAAATCTAGGCAACTTGTCAGTGTACATTCTACACATGGTCGAAGGATGCTTACCGCCGGGGAACGTGCTCGAGTAGCGGGAATGTATCAACAAGGCGCGCTCCGAGAGCGTTCTCTCTTGAAAAACGCTCGATCCATTGATCCGAAACCTTCACCAGCGTGTCATCCTTTGACTTGATGAGAGGCATTCCGTAGGTCGCCGACAGAATGAAGGACGCCGAGGTGCGATGAATGTGATCAACGTAGTGGCTGGGCTGATTCAGAAGCCCGAGGACCAGCGTGATGGCTTCATTGACTTTGTCGTGCTCCATCCGTTCCCAGACGCCCTTGTCATTCAGGGCCTCGTGAGTGGCCTTGCGGATACGCCGCCAGCTGTAGACACATTTCAAATGATCAGACAGATCCTTGGTGGGACTAGTATAAACGTACTGAGGGCCGTAGTTCTGAAGGGCAACGACTTGCCCGCCGCACATGACCTCTGCGCCAGCAATCAAACGCGGACGATCGGAATAAACTGTGGCGCGGCGCTCCAGGAGGTCCGTGGCCGCCTTCAAGGAGTTGATGACAAGGATTGGATTCCCAAATGCGTTCAGAGAGAACACGTCGCCTAAGCTAGTGGTCAATCGACGGTCACGGCGTGCAAGGTCTGGAGCTCACCATAGGCCCGACGCCAGTCGGCGAACTTCAGCCAGTACTGGCCGCGCATATCGAGCATGTTGCCAAGGATAGGAAGGCCGCGCGGGCCCAGAGGGAGCTTCCGCCATGGACTGTTGCGATACCGCACTACGAGAAGGAGGATGACGGCCACGGAAGCGCCGTATACGAGAGCGAAGCGGTCGTGCAAGAAAATGCCGCTAGAAGGGATGACATAAATTCGCTCAGGAATCATCGCTGCGGTAGGGACTCTGCGGACGGTGCGCACCGTCTTATATAGTTCGCGGCGTGCTCGTTGAGGAAATGCAGCAGCCATAGATCCCAAGAATCGCCCTCCAGCGTGAGCGTGGAAGCGCCGCTGCAGCTATATAAGGCAGTATTCAATCGCATGCACCATGGTTCCAAGCGGATCGGACGCGTAAAGTGGCGTGCAGGCTCGAGAATGCTTTCCAGCAAAGTCTGCAGAGCAAACGATGGCCTTTGGCGACTATCTCGAGCGCATTGTCAAGGATGGGTAAGGCGGGAGGGGGCGCGCGCCATGGGCTGTTGAAGTCTCGCACAAAAAGGCCACGGCATGATACCGCCTATGAGGGCAAAACCGTCGCGCGAGAGAAGCTGAATATTGAGTCAGAACTCAGGGCCGGAAGGGAGTCTGCGAGGAGTACGCACTACGTGTACACCAGGCTCTACCCTCTGCGGCACTCCATGCGCAACCCGGCACGACTACACTCGAACTCCTCGCAAGCGGTTCGCAACCGTGCCGCGGCGTGACAACGTGGAGCCTGGAGGAGGATGAGGAGGTAATAAGTCACAGGGTTTCCTGAAGTGGCTGAAGGAGTTTCGATGGGCGACGTACAGCAACGTTCTCATGCCTCTTCGTGGCGTTTGTTGCGCAAGGCCGTGAACGGTATCACGACATGGAAGGACGTCGGGTTACTGTAGGAATGTTAGCGGCTGCACCTTGGTTGCTAATCAAGCGGGCTACGTGCATCCTGGGCCGATCTGCCACGATGGGCAGGATGCGTTGACGAGGCGGCTGAGCTGGGCCACAGTTCCTAGTAGATTGCCTGCGTCGCACGGAGCCTGATATGAGATGGACAATGGACAGAGAGGTAAAGACCGTTTAAGACGATGGTGGTGGGTCGAGAGAAAAGGCAAGAAAAGGCTTGGAAAAGGCGGGGCTAAATTCCAAGCGGACTTTGCGGAGCCACGTGGGCCGCTCTCCAACACTTGCACTCCGCTTGCGTTTTCCTCTGGCCCGCTCTTGCTCTTGCTCTTGACCAAAGACCACTGACCAGCTGCGCGAACCCGCGTCGCCAAACGCCCATTATTGTCTGCGTGCGTTACCGGGCGTTTGCTCATGACGTAAATCCTGGCAGCCGTGCCAACGCCCACGCCGGCCCGAACTGGCGTGCTCGGAACTCCCCTCTCCCTGCCGCCATCCTCGCCCTGCGCCGCACCCCAGGCACAGGTGGTGGGATCCGCGGCCAGCGAGGGGCGGCGGGGGCGGCGCAGCCGCCGCCGCCTCGAGCAAGCGCCGGTGGAGCGCACGAGAAGCCGCGAAGACAGTGCGAAGACGGACGTGCGATCTGCGCGAGCCCCTCGCACACGGGCGCACGACTGAGCTGTATGCACCAGTCGCGGCGGCCGCGAGACTGCGCAGCAACGACGAGGTGCCTGGTCTGAGGTCTCGCGCGCTCCTCGCGCTGAATCCGCGGCTCGTCCTTCTGCAGCGGATCTCAAGCTCTCTCAACCCCGCCGCGTCACTCGCGCGTCGCCGCCGCCCCGCCCTTCTCTTCTTCCATCGCGCCCAGTCGCTCCCTGTCCGCAAGTCAACGAGATTCCGCTGCCAGCGCTGTTTGGCAAGGTATGTACATCCCGTGCTATGACGCCCCGCACAACCTCAGCTCAGTCTCTTGCAGCACGTTCAAGCCGGTCTCAATGCGCTCAACAGAAGATGGACGGGGGATGGATAGCAAAGTGATGGCATTCGGTACGTAGCACACGTTCTATTACAGCCGTCTCGCGCCTTACCATGAAACAGACCCCCGCACGTCCACCACGCTGCCTCGCAGCGCTTCAACAGAACTGTCCCGCGCCGCCGCATTCTTCGCACCGTACACAGTCGGTCGAAAACGGCGAAATGAGCCTGTGGAACGCACCTAACGCGCCTGGCGTCCGCGCCGCGATGCCCTGTCCTGGTCCCAAGGTAAGCCATCTCCTCGAGCACCAACGGGACAGCGTTGACGTACCTTGACAGCATCAAAAGCGCGACCGTCGATGTCGACGCGCCATCGCGTCGCAGCACACGTCATTGGTCGCAGCTAGAGAACTCTGTCAGCAACAGACTGACAGCGCGCCGAATCGTGCGCACAAACCGGACGACACGCACCGTGCCCCCCACCACGAAGACGCCTTGCTGAACGACGAACGGCTGCACGACGGCGACTAGGCGCGAGCGTACTTGGATAGCGAGAAACGGCGGGCGGGCGCGCCATCAAGACTGTGCGCGGCGCGCGTCATACCTATGTAGCCCTAGTATGATCTCGCAGTCAGCTAACGCAATTTGGCACAAGCACAGGACACGTACCAGGAGAACGCTGGAGCAGCTCGCATATCGCAGCTAGAGGACTTCATCAGCCACAACGCGACGACATCGTGCGCGCAGAACGCACCGCGCTCCTCGCCATGGACGCCTTGCTGCACGATGAAGACAACGGCCACGCACGAAGACCGTACGTTGCGCGAATCCTATCTCGCCGTCAGCTAAGCGATCTGGCACAACAAGAAGAAACGTACTACGAGGAGAACACCAACGCAGCGCGCGCATCGACGACGAGCCCTAGACGACGCACAAATCGGGTCAGCGGAGACACGACGTGCAAAACGCGAGGACGTACGCGCGTGGCGACGGACGCGGTGGTCGGTCGTACACGAACCTGGGAGCAGCATGGTCAGCGCATGCAGCGGCCGACGTCCATGACGAGACGTACCGCGGACGAACGACGATCACCGTGCAGCGCACATCGAGCAGAGACGAGGAGGGCGACGAGGGCGAAGAGACGAGGAGCCGAGGGAGGGGAGGGGAGAGTGGGCTGCAAGGTGAGCTTGCTGCCGTCCACCGCGCACTCGTGCTCACTTTTATACGCCAGCCCGGCTGCCAGGGCGCCGTAACATCCGCGTAAACCGCGTGACAAGCCCGCGTAAAACCCTGCGCGCTCGCGCTAGACGCTGCCGACGAAAATTAGTCTGGGACACGTCGCGCGTACGGTAGCGCGGAATTCGAGGCGGGCGCAGGGGGCGTCCACCGCTCACTGCGCTCGCTCACTGTCACTCGGACACGTCGTGCGCGCGCGTTGTGCAAGCAGCGGGGGAGGACGTCGACTGTCGAGCAGCGGGGGAGGATGTCGAGCAGCAGGAGGGGGGACGGCGCCGGGCGAGCAGGCGTACGCGGCAGTATGAGAAGGCCGTGGCGTCGTCAATTCGATCGCGGACGTGTAGAGCGCGCCGCGTTGCTGGACCCTCGCCAAGTCGGCTCCGTCAACTGAGACACCGCGCGACGCCGCACATTATCTTCGCAGCGAGGCTGCCTCTCCGTATAACGGAGGTGGCATACCTCCGTGCTCGTCCAGGTCGGCGTGCGCGGGCGTCCTTGAGCTGCGGGCGTCCTTGAGCTGCGGAGGGGAGCACGGAGCGCGAGGCACGGGCAGCGCGCTGAGAACGTGCCGTGGCACCGTCAATTCGATCGTGCGACGCGCACGCGAGACCGACGAACGCGCCGCACTGCTGGATTCCCGCTAGAAGGCGAGCGGGCAAGCGCACGCGCGAGCAGTCTGCCGCAGCGCAGAGTGCGCGCCGCGCACCCCGTACCCGCCGCAGCGCAGATACGTGAGCGCACCCCGTACGCTGCGCACCTGCAGAGTCAATGATGTGCGCGTGCAGCAGTTCGTTCTGGAGGAGGACGTCGCAGCGGGGTTGCGCAAGGCACAGGTGGTAGTGCGAGGGCGAGAACATGCCCGAAGTGCCGAGGCGCGTAAGATTGATCGCTCGACGCGATATTGAAGTGCGCACCGCGGTGCGGGACGGTCGCTAGAAGGCAAGGCGGCCGCGCCGTCGCGAGGCGGAGATTACGGGCGAGCGCGCTGCGCTGCGGAGTACGGGAGGGTGGGTCATGGCCGCACACAGTCCAGTGGCTCATGCCCCGAAATCTGTTCTCGTATTTACACTCCGTACCAGTAATACAAAATTGATTATGTGCTGCACATCTCCCGCCTTGCAAGAGAGGCTTACTTCCCCGAGACCCAAAGGGTCGGCTCGTTCCGCCAAGGCCGCGAAAAAAAGGATGAGCTTCACGTCATGTGCGATCGAAGGGAAGTCCGTCGGCGCTGCACCCTGGAGCTAGTGCAAGCGTCGCGGCACCCGACCCTGCCCTCGCCTCTGTGTGGCGAAGCGCGCCGCAGCGCCGCGACCAGAGAGTCCTCAGAGCTGCTCGCTGCTTGAGGACGATAGACTGCTGCACCTGTGCTCAGCGTCGCAGGGACGGGGCAATAGATAGATTTGCGACCGAGGCGGGTAAATCCAGCACGCTCACCCGTACGCGATGTTTCGTCCCTCAGGGGAACATTCTTGACGTGCGGCGTGTGGCGTATGCGACGGCAATACCCCTGACGACGACGACGAAATTCAAAGGGCCAGGATGTCGGTTCGGCCACGGGATATTCGGTAAGTAGAGGCGTCCGGAATGTCGAGGGCGGCGAGCTGACCGTGCTGGACCCCCTTCGCGCCCTCGCATCCTGGGCTCGTCTGACATTACAGACTCCACTGGAGGATGTCCACCGCATGTTGAGGTTGGCCGTCAGCAACTGGACGAGAGGACGGTTCTGTTGGCGGTACCCACCGCGCTCGGACAGCCGTATACGAGAGCTTCTCGACCGCCGCGAAGCGATGTCTTGACACACGATATGTATTTCTACGCGCACGCGTTTCGCTTGATCCGGGTCGCGCGGACTCCTGGATATGACCGCGCTCGCCTGGCGATGAAATTGAAGTGCCAGAACGTCGGGTCCTGAGAGACGGGGTGTTCAGCAGTGGCGGTCGAGACATTGAACTCACCACATTGTATGAGACGTGCACCATTATTATTTGCTGTGTACTGTAATCATGTACGGTTCGCTAGGGGTTTTCATCTAAAGGTGAGAGAAAGGTCTGACTGTCAGCGAGCTCGGATAGCGGACGTGCTATCGAGGCGGCACAGGGCGGCACCCACCGCAATCTCGTACGAATGGTTTGACGTGATCTTGGAGCTCCAAGCGACGTTGACACTCTGAAGTAAGCTGCGCGCGTGCCTCGTCCAACACTGGAAGCAGAGATGCCAAGCTGTTAGCGAAACCGCGTCCGTCGAGCCACTGGGATGCGTCGCCCAGAGCCTCGTGCACCCGTTTTGAAGCAGACCGATGCGCGTCTTCCACGCGTCTTCTAGGCGTGCACAGGGTTGGCATTCCTGGAGTACGCTTCATTCTGAAGGAGAGCATGAGCTCGTGAATGAGAATACAGAAGGCCTCGGGTTACCTACGGAGACCCCGCTTCATAGTTCCTCTCGCATGTTTTAGCGACTGCGAATTTGATGCGCAGCATGCTTCCCTGACAGGTCGCATGCTCATTCGGCTGTGAGAGTGATCGATGTTCGCGAAGAAAATTGACACACGGGGTAAAACGAAGGACGGACGCACGAGAGCGTCGGCCAGAATCAACAGACAGATTGAAGGTGCAACAGTCGCTCTTCCAGTACATAGACGTGAGTGGAGTAATAGAGTGCTGCACGCAGAGTACGATCAGCATTTCGGAACATCGAAGAGACTGACCAGATGCAAGCCGCGTCCGAGAGAGCAGGAAGGACTTGGGCCCGAAGAAGAGAAGAGAACAAGTCTGCAAAAAAAAATGGATAACTCATATCACCTCTCCGGTGATTGTCTGCGAGCCTCGGCCATAATACTCTCAGCGCGTCCCCACGGCCTGAAGGTTCGCACATTGCGGATGCCGCGAATCCCGTGCGGCCGTGAAGATTCGATGGTCGTGTCGCAGCAGTAGGCTGACCTGCAGTAAGTTGGCGTCAGCGTGCATGCGTCAGATCGTGAATACAGTGCTCACCTTGCAAAAAGATCATGACCTACGAAATAAAGAGCTTGAGGCCCAGAGAGTTTGAGGAGAGCGCCATGAGAGTCATTCGGAACGGTGAAGTCGTTTGAAACTCGGGCCGTTCAGCGCCGACTGCGCCGGACGCGAGCGGACGCGTCACTGGCGCCGGCCTTCAACTTTCGCTCTTGCGCATCGCAAGGCCACCCTGAGCTCGCCCACGAACAAACAATCCTCCCATGTCGAGCAGGCCGAGTGCCAACAAGTCCCAGCAGGTGCGTGGGCCGTATCAGTTGCTAACTATCTCTGACGCTGTCCGTAGATCTCGCTTCTCGCGCAAGCGACACGCTTCGCGACCTCGCAATACGTCTGCGCTTGCCTAGCGAATCCAGACACTGGGACGGCGGACGGGCGCTGAGCACCCCCTTAAAAACCGCGGCTGGTTCGTGGCGCTCGGTTTTTCCCCCTTCCCCACCATCGCCTCGCGTTCTCCCCGGTTTCCACGCCCAATTGCGCCCGCCGTGGACGATGCCGTGGACTCCGCAACTCGCTCCCCTTCAGCCCCGCCTCTCGGACAGCATGACCCGGCAGTCGTGTTGGCGAATGCAGCGCCACGTCACCCATGACTTTATGCGCAGGTGCGTCCTCATCATTTTTCATCCAGACCTTCTCACCAACGTTTCTTAGCAGTGTTCCCGCGCATCTTAACATGCAATTGACCCTCAGTCAGCGCAACCGGCGGCCGCACGGTCGCTTTCAAGTAAGCGCCTCGATCCTGCCGCCACGTTGTCTAATTTAATCACATCTGTCAGGGTTTCCCGCTGCAGCTGTCGCGTCACCGGCCCCGCGCGCGTCTTGTAGGCGAGCCCGTCGCCAGGCTGTTGACCGCCTCTACATCGTTGGTCGACATCATCTCACCTCTCATCAACCTGAGCAACACTTTCCACCGCATGGACGCTCCGTCACATCGCCGGGTCCCTCTTGGCGCCGCTCTCGTTCGTTCACGACGGTTCGTGCGGCGCTTGCACGCGCTGGACGTGCACGGCTTGGATCTTGCCGACAGGCACTTGGTATTTAATATGTCGCGCGCGTATCACTCGGTCCGTGCTTGATTTCACCGCGTATTTGTGTATTTACTGACAGCAGACACAGCGAGCCTCCTCGAACACACGCATAGCGCCTTTTGGCGATCCGGCCGCGCCGCGTAGTCCGCCACTCAGCTATCAAGAACGAAAGGCCGACAATCAAAGCCTCTCGAAAACGCCACGTAGCTCCAATGCGCAGACGCGAGAACACCGAGCATTGGGCGCGGCTCTCGCGTCGCGTATATGGTACGTATGTGCTGCTGCAAGCGATTCACGGGTAGATGGCTCACGCAATGTTTCTCGTTGTCAGGCTCCTTTTTCAAGACCAGAGAGACTCTGGCGGGCGAGGCATGGGCTTTCCAAATGGCGTCGTCAGCGCAACGGCGTGCGCCACGACCTGGGCTCTCCCGCGCGCCGACGAAGGCCCGCAGCCGACCAGGCCATCTTGCGCTGCCGCACTGACGTCTTTGCGCGCCTGCGCTGCGATTGCATCGGTGCTCGCAGACTCATGCCGCGCCCGGTCTCTGCCGCCTATGAGCCAGCAGCTCGTCCACCACGCGACGGACGCCGCAAGGTGCTCGATAGCGCATCCTCCAGGAAGTCGACGATCGCGCGCCACATTAGGCTCACCGTGGACGCTGGCTGCTCGACCAGCAGCTGCGCGCACAGGATGCCATGCAACTCCGCGCAGCTCCTGCGTCCGCATTCTTCTTGCCATGCATCGAGCACCTCAGCTTGAGGCGTGCTTTCCCGGCCTCAACAGGGCATCCAAGCAAGTCCCTCCCTCATCTATTCAGGTAGAAAGTGATGCTATTTCAACCACGCACGCATCTGCTGACTACTGGCCCAGGGGAACGACGGCCATATCCTCGCAGCAATGCTCCGGCGGCGGATCACGAGGGCAACATCCGACGACAATGCGGGGTCCATGCGGACGCAGAGGATCGGCGGAACGCGGCGGCACTCGAGCGCGACGGCATGGCAGCTCATGCGCGCGCGCGCGGACGCCCCATTGCGTCGGAGGAAGTACAGTGTAGAGACAAGGCGGCGCATGGCAGGTACGCTCCTGCAGCCGTTATCTTTCCAAATGTATTCTAATCTAAAGTCTAGGCGAAGCCTGCGGCTTGACTGCACGCTCCATCGCTCCGTCAAGTCGTGTAAAGAGAGGATTCAAGTCTCTGAAACGTGCTGCCCGGTGGCTCCTCCATGTCATGCACGTCCACGGGCCTGCGTCACTTAGTCATGGACGCCGCACTCCGCCTCTGGACGCCGCGCTCCGCCTCTGGACGCCGTGCTCCGTGTCTGGACGCTGCATGTCGCCTCTGGACGCCGTGCTTCGCCTCTGGACGCCGCATGTCGCCTCTGGACGCCACATTCCGCCTCTGGACGCCGCATTCCGCCTCTGGACGCCGCACTCCGCCTCTGGACGCCGTGCTCCGCCTCCGGACGCTGCATGTCGCCTCTGGACGCCCGTGGACCCTCTTCCTCCGGCTGTTGGGCGCGGGGTGTGGCGCAAACCTTCAAGCACATCCCGCGCCTTTCGCAGCAGGCTCGCGGTTGAAGATCCTCGTGGCCAGCTTGCACGTCATGCCCGCGCAGTCGACGGTGGCCTCTGCGGACACCGTCCTCTCCTCCTAGATGCCACCACGCGCATCACCATCACATGCGAGCGGGGCGCAGTCTCGGCGCGTTTCCCCGACGTGTAGAGGCGACACCAGCTGCGTCCAAATGCATTCCTAGCTGTCCTACGCCTCTGGTCACTCGCGCAGCGTACGGTGGGATGTCCACAAGTCAAAGCAGCCGCGCACACCGTCGAAGCGGCCACGCACGCCTTTGAAGGTAGCCCGTGCCCGCGCACCGACGCCTGCGGCCCTGCGATCTTTTGCGCCGACGATGCGTCGTCTGCAGCGGCTGGCGGTCGCGGTGCTCGCGCGATGCTGTTTGCTTGGTGTTTTCTCACGGTGCGTCTCATTATCTGCAGTTCACTTGCGTGCGCTGGACTGACAATTGCGTGGCACCAGGCATATCACGCGCACCGTGCGTCAAGCCGACGGGCAGGAATTTCGCTCAAGACGCCCAGCGCGCCTTGCAGAGGCACGTGGCTGCTGGTGCCGAAGCGACGCTGTCCACGGCCTTGGGCAGATCGCGCGAGGGCAGACAGATGCGGACGCGGCCCGCAAACGCACTGTAAGCCTACTCCGCTCTTCTTCAATAATGCCACAGAATGACCCCTGCGCGCAGAAAATTCGCCTCGCACGCACACCGCCGGTTCAGAGTCGCGACGCAGCACCCGCACAAAAATCACGCCTTGCGGAACGACGGCGAGAGCGAGCCAGAGGGCGTAGTTTACTTGTAGATCAGCGCGTTCAAATTGAAGGGATTGGACATTCACGATGGGCTCACAGTGTCAGATTACATTTATCTATTACTGCAAAATCCCCCTACATTCTACGGGTTACATAGAGGGCCTGCCGTCGCACTACAGTCGACGGGGCCTACAAAGCCGTCTAGAGGATAGGATAGGACTACAGCCTACAGGGCCTACAAACCATGTAAAGGGGCTGCCGTCAGATCAGGCTACAGGGCGTACAAACCATGTAAAGGACCTGTCGTCAGACTAGAGGCTACAGGGCGTACATTCTCCTCGTTTTATCTCTGAGGGATTTCGCTGGCCATCTCCGAAGCCGACGCGCTAACCGACGCCTATTCGTCGCCTCCGCTTCGCATATCTAGGCAACACGTCAGTGACATGGTATGCGGCATAGGTGACATGGCCCTCCTCCCGTGTATCCGCAGGTGCAGGCGCCATCTCGCCCTGCGCGTCCAGGTGGCGTGCGGGCTCGAAATCGTCCGCATCGGCACCGTAGGGCTCGCGGTTCATCGCCCACACGTTTGGGATCACGGTCGTGCCCTTCGGGATAAACATGCCCTCGTACCAGTCATCTTCGCTCGTGTGGTGCGGCATGCCGATGGAGGAAACAGGCCGCCAGCGCAAGGTTTCGCGGACGATCGCGCGCACGTACGGCAGATTCGGCAGGTCGGCTGCGGTCGGAATGCGCCCGCGACCGACTACGGTGTCGATCTCGGCTTGTGCCCGAGCCTGGGCGTCGGGGTGAGCGATCATCGCGATCATCCACCATTTGAAGGTTGTGCTCATCGTATCAGTGCCGGCAGCGCTGGAAGAAAAGGCGACGATGAAAATCAGGGGGCGTCGGAGAGATTCAGACGCACTACATAAATCCCACGGTCCAGGCCTTCTCTAGAGGAGATAGATTGCTGCGAGTATCGTCCGACTGAAGAACGACACTTGCGAGACAAGGCCGATCAACACCCGCATCCTGAGCATGTTGAGCCATGCATCCAGGCGTCCGTTAGGCGCCAACGTACCATGTCTGCTTGAACACCATTCAAAAGACCAGCAAACCGAAGCGTATCTCGCTCGAAAAATGCCTCCATTTGTCGCCTCCACTTCGCAAATCTAGGCAACTTGTCAGTGTACATTCTACACATGGTCGAAGGATGCTTACCGCCGGGGAACGTGCTCGAGTAGCGGGAATGTATCAACAAGGCGCGCTCCGAGAGCGTTCTCTCTTGAAAAACGCTCGATCCATTGATCCGAAACCTTCACCAGCGTGTCATCCTTTGACTTGATGAGAGGCATTCCGTAGGTCGCCGACAGAATGAAGGACGCCGAGGTGCGATGAATGTGATCAACGTAGTGGCTGGGCTGATTCAGAAGCCCGAGGACCAGCGTGATGGCTTCATTGACTTTGTCGTGCTCCATCCGTTCCCAGACGCCCTTGTCATTCAGGGCCTCGTGAGTGGCCTTGCGGATACGCCGCCAGCTGTAGACACATTTCAAATGATCAGACAGATCCTTGGTGGGACTAGTATAAACGTACTGAGGGCCGTAGTTCTGAAGGGCAACGACTTGCCCGCCGCACATGACCTCTGCGCCAGCAATCAAACGCGGACGATCGGAATAAACTGTGGCGCGGCGCTCCAGGAGGTCCGTGGCCGCCTTCAAGGAGTTGATGACAAGGATT
Organism: Auriscalpium orientale; assembly: GCA_019915035.1. Classification (NCBI taxonomy): domain Eukaryota; kingdom Fungi; phylum Basidiomycota; class Agaricomycetes; order Russulales; family Auriscalpiaceae; genus Auriscalpium; species Auriscalpium orientale. The sequence goes on along the minus strand of JAHLMH010000022.1, from coordinate 334,715 downwards.
GGATTCCCAAATGCGTTCAGAGAGAACACGTCGCCTAAGCTAGTGGTCAATCGACGGTCACGGCGTGCAAGGTCTGGAGCTCACCATAGGCCCGACGCCAGTCGGCGAACTTCAGCCAGTACTGGCCGCGCATATCGAGCATGTTGCCAAGGATAGGAAGGCCGCGCGGGCCCGGAGGGAGCTTCCGCCATGGACTGTTGCGATACCGCACTACGAGAAGGAGGATGACGGCCACGGAAGCGCCGTATACGAGAGCGAAGCGGTCGTGCAAGAAAATGCCGCTAGAAGGGATGACATAAATTCGCTCAGGAAGGATCGCTGCGGTAGGGACAAGGCGGCGCATGGGGTACGTCCGCACCGTTATCTTTCCAAATGCATTCTAATCTAAAGTCCTAAGAATCGCCCTCCAGCGTGAGCGTGGAAGCGCCGCTGCAGCTATATAAGGCAGTATTCAATCGCATGCACCATGGTTCCAAGCGGATCGGACGCGTAAAGTGGCGTGCAGGCTCGAGAATGCTTTCCAGCAAAGTCATGGACGCCGATGGCCTCTGGACGCCGCGCTCCGCCTCTGGACGCCGTGCTCCGTGTCTGGACGCTGCATGTCGCCTCTGGACGCCGTGCTTCGCCTCTGGACGCCGCATGTCGCCTCTGGACGCCACATTCCGCCTCTGGACGCCGCATTCCGCCTCTGGACGCCGCACTCCGCCTCTGGACGCCGTGCTCCGCCTCCGGACGCTGCATGTCGCCTCTGGACGCCCGTGGACCCTCTTCCTCCGGCTGTTGGGCGCGGGGTGTGGCGCAAACCTTCAAGCACATCCGCGCCTTTCGCAGCAGGCTCGCGGTTGAAGATCCTCGTGGCCAGCTTGCACGTCATGCCCGCGCAGTCGACGGTGGCCTCTGCGGACACCGTCCTCTCCTCCTAGATGCCACCACGCGCATCACCATCACATGCGAGCGGGGCGCAGTCTCGGCGCGTTTCCCCGACGTGTAGAGGCGACACCAGCTGCGTCCAAATGCATTCCTAGCTGTCCTACGCCTCTGGTCACTCGCGCAGCGTACGGTGGGATGTCCACAAGTCAAAGCAGCCGCGCACACCGTCGAAGCGGCCACGCACGCCTTTGAAGGTAGCCCGTGCCCGCGCACCGACGCCTGCGGCCCTGCGATCTTTTGCGCCGACGATGCGTCGTCTGCAGCGGCTGGCGGTCGCGGTGCTCGCGCGATGCTGTTTGCTTGGTGTTTTCTCACGGTGCGTCTCATTATCTGCAGTTCACTTGCGTGCGCTGGACTGACAATTGCGTGGCACCAGGCATATCACGCGCACCGTGCGTCAAGCCGACGGGCAGGAATTTCGCTCAAGACGCCCAGCGCGCCTTGCAGAGGCACGTGGCTGCTGGTGCCGAAGCGACGCTGTCCACGGCCTTGGGCAGATCGCGCGAGGGCAGACAGATGCGGACGCGGCCCGCAAACGCACTGTAAGCCTACTCCGCTCTTCTTCAATAATGCCACAGAATGACCCCTGCGCGCAGAAAATTCGCCTCGCACGCACACCGCCGGTTCAGAGTCGCGACGCAGCACCCGCACAAAAATCACGCCTTGCGGAACGACGGCGAGAGCGAGCCAGAGGGCGTAGTTTACTTGTAGATCAGCGCGTTCAAATTGAAGGGATTGGACATTCACGATGGGCTCACAGTGTCAGATTACATTTATCTATTACTGCAAAATCCCCCTACATTCTACGGGTTACATAGAGGGCCTGCCGTCGCACTACAGTCGACGGGGCCTACAAAGCCGTCTAGAGGATAGGATAGGACTACAGCCTACAGGGCCTACAAACCATGTAAAGGGGCTGCCGTCAGATCAGGCTACAGGGCGTACAAACCATGTAAAGGACCTGTCGTCAGACTAGAGGCTACAGGGCGTACATTCTCCTCGTTTTATCTCTGAGGGATTTCGCTGGCCATCTCCGAAGCCGACGCGCTAACCGACGCCTATTCGTCGCCTCCGCTTCGCATATCTAGGCAACACGTCAGTGACATGGTATGCGGCATAGGTGACATGGCCCTCCTCCCGTGTATCCGCAGGTGCAGGCGCCATCTCGCCCTGCGCGTCCAGGTGGCGTGCGGGCTCGAAATCGTCCGCATCGGCACCGTAGGGCTCGCGGTTCATCGCCCACACGTTTGGGATCACGGTCGTGCCCTTCGGGATAAACATGCCCTCGTACCAGTCATCTTCGCTCGTGTGGTGCGGCATGCCGATGGAGGAAACAGGCCGCCAGCGCAAGGTTTCGCGGACGATCGCGCGCACGTACGGCAGATTCGGCAGGTCGGCTGCGGTCGGAATGCGCCCGCGACCGACTACGGTGTCGATCTCGGCTTGTGCCCGAGCCTGGGCGTCGGGGTGAGCGATCATCGCGATCATCCACCATTTGAAGGTTGTGCTCATCGTATCAGTGCCGGCAGCGCTGGAAGAAAAGGCGACGATGAAAATCAGGGGCGTCGGAGAGATTCAGACGCACTACATAAATCCCACGGTCCAGGCCTTCTCTAGAGGAGATAGATTGCTGCGAGTATCGTCCGACTGAAGAACGACACTTGCGAGACAAGGCCGATCAACACCCGCATCCTGAGCATGTTGAGCCATGCATCCAGGCGTCCGTTAGGCGCCAACGTACCATGTCTGCTTGAACACCATTCAAAAGACCAGCAAACCGAAGCGTATCTCGCTCGAAAAATGCCTCCATTTGTCGCCTCCACTTCGCAAATCTAGGCAACTTGTCAGTGTACATTCTACACATGGTCGAAGGATGCTTACCGCCGGGGAACGTGCTCGAGTAGCGGGAATGTATCAACAAGGCGCGCTCCGAGAGCGTTCTCTCTTGAAAAACGCTCGATCCATTGATCCGAAACCTTCACCAGCGTGTCATCCTTTGACTTGATGAGAGGCATTCCGTAGGTCGCCGACAGAATGAAGGACGCCGAGGTGCGATGAATGTGATCAACGTAGTGGCTGGGCTGATTCAGAAGCCCGAGGACCAGCGTGATGGCTTCATTGACTTTGTCGTGCTCCATCCGTTCCCAGACGCCCTTGTCATTCAGGGCCTCGTGAGTGGCCTTGCGGATACGCCGCCAGCTGTAGACACATTTCAAATGATCAGACAGATCCTTGGTGGGACTAGTATAAACGTACTGAGGGCCGTAGTTCTGAAGGGCAACGACTTGCCCGCCGCACATGACCTCTGCGCCAGCAATCAAACGCGGACGATCGGAATAAACTGTGGCGCGGCGCTCCAGGAGGTCCGTGGCCGCCTTCAAGGAGTTGATGACAAGGATTGGATTCCCAAATGCGTTCAGAGAGAACACGTCGCCTAAGCTAGTGGTCAATCGACGGTCACGGCGTGCAAGGTCTGGAGCTCACCATAGGCCCGACGCCAGTCGGCGAACTTCAGCCAGTACTGGCCGCGCATATCGAGCATGTTGCCAAGGATAGGAAGGCCGCGCGGGCCCGGAGGGAGCTTCCGCCATGGACTGTTGCGATACCGCACTACGAGAAGGAGGATGACGGCCACGGAAGCGCCGTATACGAGAGCGAAGCGGTCGTGCAAGAAAATGCCGCTAGAAGGGATGACATAAATTCGCTCAGGAATCATCGCTGCGGTAGGGACTCTGCGGGGGACGGTGCGCACCGTCTTATATAGTTCGCGGCGTGCTCGTTGAGGAAATGCAGCAGCCATAGATCCCAAGAATCGCCCTCCAGCGTGAGCGTGGAAGCGCCGCTGCAGCTATATAAGGCAGTATTCAATCGCATGCACCATGGTTCCAAGCGGATCGGACGCGTAAAGTGGCGTGCAGGCTCGAGAATGCTTTCCAGCAAAGTCTGCAGAGCAAACGATGGCCTTTGGCGACTATCTCGAGCGCATTGTCAAGGATGGGTAAGGCGGGAGGGGGCGCGCGCCATGGGCTGTTGAAGTCTCGCACAAAAAGGCCACGGCATGATACCGCCTATGAGGGCAAAACCGTCGCGCGAGAGAAGCTGAATATTGAGTCAGAACTCAGGGCCGGAAGGGAGTCTGCGAGGAGTACGCACTACGTGTACACCAGGCTCTACCCTCTGCGGCACTCCATGCGCAACCCGGCACGACTACACTCGAACTCCTCGCAAGCGGTTCGCAACCGTGCCGCGGCGTGACAACGTGGAGCCTGGAGGAGGATGAGGAGGTAATAAGTCACTAGTCACTAGTCACAGGGTTTCCTGAAGTGGCTGAAGGAGTTTCGATGTGCGACGTACAGCAATTCTCAATCATTTCTCAGGGCTCTTCGTGGCGTTTGTTGCGCGCAGCCGTGGTCGGTATCGCGACATGGAAGGATGTCGGGTTACTGTAGGCATCTTTGCGCCGCGGTTGCCAATCAAGCGGGATACGTGCATCCTGGGCCGATCTGCCACGATGGGCAGGATGCGTAGTCGAGGCGGCTGAGCTGGGCCACACATCCTAGTAGATTGCCTGCGTCGCACGGAGCCTGATATGAGATGGACAATGGACAGAGAGGTATAAGACGATGGTGGTGGGTCGAGAGAAAAGGCAAGAAAAGGCTTGGAAAAGGCGGGGCTAAATTCCAAGCGGACTTTGCGGAGCCACGTGGGCCGCCTCCAACGCTCTCCAAGGCTTGCACTCCGCTTGCGTTTTCCTCTGGCCCGCTCTTGCTCTTGCTCTTGACCAAAGACCAGCTGCAGTCGCCAAACGCTCATTATTGTTCTGCAGCCGCGCCGTGCGTCTCTGGGCGTTTGCTCATGACGTAAATCCTGGCAGCCGTGCCAACGCCCACGCACGCCGGCCCAAACTGGCGTACTCGGAACTCCCCTCTCTCCTTGCTGCCATCCTCGCCCTGCGACCCCTGCCCTCCCCCACCAGCACTCTTTCTAGCCACCGCACAGCCTTCCCTATATAACCGTCTCTCCCACCGCCTCCCGGCGCCCAATCTTCACCCTCTCGCCACGCCTGCAAAAATTGCAGCATGACCGAGTACGACTACTCGCCCGAGGCATACGAGCGCTACCTCGCAACACAGACCCGCATCGCCAACTGGGCCCAGCGTGTCTCGCAGGAGGTGCAGTCGCCCACCGGCTCCTCGTCGTCATCGCGCAACGCCTCGCGCCCGCCGCCCGCGGGCCGCCCACACCACCGCTCGCACTCGCAAGGCCATTCCCAACCCCACTCCCGCCCGCGCTCGGGCTCGCACGCCCACTCGCACGCCAGCCGCCCCCCGTCGTCACGGGCGCAGACGACGCCCACCACACCGCAATACTCGCGGACGTACTCGTATGCGATGAACGGGCCCCCGCCGCCGCAGCCCATCCCGGTGCCCCCAGCCCTCTCGTACCCGCACCGCTCGTCGACGCTGCCGCCCCCAGCGCCCCCACCGCCTCTGATGGGCTCCCAGGGACCGGTGGTGCAGTACTACGACCCGCGCCGCCCGTCGACGATCCCCGCACCGTTGCCCGGCCAAACGTACGTCATCGTGCAGCCCAAGGTGTGTGTCCGCCTCGTTCCCGCGTGCTCAGTGCGCTAATGGTCTCGTGTGTCCTGCTCCTCCCACTCGTCATCGCCACCTCGGCCTGTCGCCTCGTTGCTATGCGCACACAGCCCACGAAACATTCCCACTCCTCGCACCCGCACACACCGCATCAGCAGGCTCCGCTGCTCAAGCGCCTCCTCACGAGCTTCGCCGCGCCGTTCTCGTCGACGCCGTCGCCAGCCAACGGACACAAGGGCCGCAGGCTGCGTCGGCGCTCGAGCTACTGATAGGCGATGGGTTGGATCGCTAATGCGGACATCCGGAGGGTCAGCGTGACGTCGGACACGGGCGGCGCTGGGACATCGTACGCTTTCCTCTCTGTGTTCAATCTTCCATATGTTATTGGTCCATTCCCTGCCCCGTCTCTATAACCATATACCTCTACATAATACCCCAGCAAAATCCACCCCGACATATACGCTACTTTTACTGTCCTTGCTCCTTTTTTCTGCGCGCCTTTCTTGCTCGATTATGTATTACTTACATGCCGTTTAGAGGGTCAATCAGATTCAGAATTGTCGTGAGATGTCGGGATGTGTACAGTCTAGCCTGCTCTGGGATGATCTCCAATTTCGGCGGTTGTACTGATTTGCATATGTTCTGTTGCGCAGCGCATGGCGGCCATGGGAGAGGTCGGAGGGACTCGGCGATGTGCGGTGAGCGTGCCAGAGCAACCCACACTCTGTCAGATGGCGAGATGGCGCGGTGGCGGGAAGGCGACGCGCGCACGGGGGTAAATTTGCTTCCGTCCAGACTCCCATGACCCCACGGATTGGCGCAGTCGTTTTCCATCAGCGAAAAGTCAAAACAAATCTATTGCCCTACATTGCCTTGTAAACGTCGGAATCCTCACCTGGTAAGTGCTTGGTCACCATCTGTCACCCGGCAATAGATCGAGGCCATGGGTCAAAGGAAACTGTCCCCAGCTATGGGAAGGCTCGTCGCGCACGTGAGCCTTGCCAACCACTGCCAGCCTTATCCACGCGGGAAAAGCTCACCTTGCAATAGATCGAGGCCATGTGTCAATGTAAACTGAACCCACCCATGGGAAGGCTCGTCGCGCAGGCGAGTATTACCAGCTACTGTCTGGCCTTATTCACGCGCGGAAAGCTCAGCTTACAATAAATAGATCAGACATTGAAATGACCATCCAGTCGTTCTGAGTCCAGCGTCCGTTTACTCCATGTACAGCACGGTTTATTACACGCTAGCCTAAGCTACTGGCAAGCGACACACGACAGATGAGAACGTATGATATGTACAACATGGCAGAATCTCGGCATTCGCCACTTGCTGGTCTTGCAGCATCACAGAGTACTAGATTAAAGCTTGACGCACCTCGAGTTCGACTAGGCCCTGTGTTCCAGCATCTCAGCCAACCGAGCGCGAGACGTTCGAGCATGATTGCGGCGCCGGCGACTTCTCGGAGTCCCCGCCTTGCCTCGAGCGAGCGAGGTTAGGTCGAATGCAAATTTGAGATAGCGCTACTACGCACCAACAACCCCAGGCGACACACCCGACTAACACAGTCACCACGAGTTATTCATGTCAAAGAGTCGACGCCGACGTTGAGGCCGGCGAACAGAGACCAGTGCGGTCGCGGAGGCGACCCGAGGGTCGGACGGAGTACACACCTTAAACTGTGCCCGGCTCAGGCAGACCGCAACGCTCAAGCTCTAGCATTGGCACCAAGGGCCCAGATGTGCCAATCAAAGACGACGCGATGATGTCTGCAGTGGAGAAGCTCGTGCAAGGAGAGTTGTCCAGTGGGGACAAAGCGCGTACGCACCTCTACTTTTATGCTCTTGATCATCCCCCCTGGCTCATTCATAACGCCGTCCACTGTCCAGAACGCTTCTGGTTGGCAAGGCTGGACAACTAAACGCGGTCACGCGACGGGCAGATCTTTCTCCGCTGTCCACGCGTTCAACGAAGTTGTTCTCGACCCGAACCATGGACTCGTACCCGACCCTCGCTCTAGTTCAGCCTCGTCGAGCCTCAGCGCCCTAGTTTGCAGCACCACCTTGACCGGCCAGCCATGTCAAATACTTCATTCGAAGTCGGTGCCCGAAGCGCTCCGGAATGCAACGTCTCGAGACTCGGGCATGCGTGAACATGGCCCTCTTCACCGTCTCGAGGCGGGCCGCAAACGAGTGTTTAGAGAACGATAGTAAGTCGTAACTTGACGGTGAGAGGGAGACTTAAGGCTCAAAAATGGTCAGGGAGAGGCTGGAGATGTCCATGCGCAAGGGTGCAACGGAGTCGACGAGCTAACTGCCTGAGCGCGAGGCATTATGTCGGCGGCCGACTCGAAATTTCGTTTTAGTCCCAGTCAGCAATGTTCCGGTTTCAGTGGGTCAGAGGCTGTCTTTGTCGTTCGCACGCGAATGTCTAGTGGGTATATTGGTGGCTACGAGGTTGGATTGTAATATATATTCCTTGCATGCTTTCAATTCATTGGGCAGGATCTGTCTGCCGCTGTCGAGTTCCCAATGGCTCGCAAGCCTGTTATTCGCCCTTCCATGGCCATGCATGCTGCTCACAAACCCATGGATAGACATCTATTTGCGCGCCAGGTTGTCCACGTGATGGATGGGCCACCTGGGATTAGCCGGTTCGTCCTCTTTCGCTGATGTCGGAGGCAAAATACACGGACGCATTTCCGGACGCATATCCGCAGACGCATTTCCACGGGAGCATTTCCACTCGGACGCATTTCCATTCGGACACCATTGTGTCACCGAATGCAAAGCTTTCGCGCAATAGCGAAGCCCCGAATAGTATGCGTTTGGAGACCCGCGCTGGACAACCGGGCTGCAGCAGCACGATGTTATCGGACCGTGTCTGCGCGCTACAATGTGCAGATTCTCGAGCTGCTATGCGAGAGAGCGTACTCGAGCTGTCGAGGACTGAGGATGCAGCCTCTACAGTATACTTATCTGCATTATCTGGGTACAAACCTACTGTTGTTGTTGTCGTCATCGTCGTCGTCTTGTAGACCGTCGACCGTCTTCTTGACGACTTGAGATGTCAGGTGCACAATGTCGCCCAGACAGAGAGGGTACGAGTCTAGTCGTTGTGTTCAAAGAGAGAGTTCGTCGCACGCTCCCACGGGCCGTGGTGGGGCGAGCTGCCTAGCAGTGGCGGCGCCGCGCACTGACTCTCTTGCACTGTACGATCGCACCAACATCTACCAAAAGCATACACGTACCAAATATGCTGGAGTCCATTATGTTTGACTCGCTGTCGGAGGTCGCAGATGCCATGAGAAACCCTCAGGTACGCTATGTTGAAGCTCCGGCGGTTTGCTTCGTCCGTGACGACGAGATACGTCGCCCCAGATCATCCCGGCCGCAAGGGACGGCCATGTTATCTCTGTGAAGGCCCACGCAACATTGGCGATGATGGATCCCTTTGAACTCCGGGGCTTCATCACTCTGGACATATTTTGCACCCATCTTGCACCATCAAAGATACCACACCCCTTCAAAAATCCTGACCCCGCTACTCTCTCCGCTCTCGGGTGCGCCTATTGGAGTCTACATGGCTTGCAATGCCTTGGTGGATCCAAGGAGAAGAGTTCTACCTCCGACTTCGACTCCGAACGCTTCACAGCCCTGCTCGCGACCGCCTGGGATGGGATCTATCACTGGTCAACTTTCTTTCTAGAACTCTTCCCTCGAATGACATCAGAGGAAAGACGCGATGTTCACCAACTCATCACAAGTACAATTTCTGGCTTTCGACGCCCAGCGCAAGAATAAGTATATTGAACCAAATGACTTCTTTCTTAAGTCTGTGCGCCTTCTCGCCTCCAAGTCCAAAGCCACAGTCATCTTATCAAATGAGCAGAGGCTAGGTGGCGTCCTATCCGATGTGCTAAATACGTGAGGTTGCGGCAGCGAGAATGGCGTCCAAGCACGCACACTCGATAGCGCACTGCGATTAGTCCCGGGTTGACGAGGCCGCAACGGTACGGTACTTGAAGCGATCTACTTCGCTCGAGACTACTGCTTCACCGCGCTCAGCTCTCGTGCAATATATACCTGCAACGTCGTCGGCTCTCGTCCAAGCAGCCACCGCAAAATATTTGTGTTCCCAGGAAGACCTCTGGCTCGGGACGGTCAGCCCCAACCCACTTGACCGCTGGCTCGACCGACGCACCTTTCGTCATAGTACTTCATCATGCGCCCCAGCGCGTCGCGCCCAAAATCGTCGCGGGCTATGCCCTTATCGCACATACCCTGCAGCGCCACCTCCTTGTCGCTCACCTCGACCTCGACCTCTTTGCCCGCGGCTGCGGACAGCGCGCGCGCGACGTCGGCGTACGTCGCATTCTCGCCGACGAGCTCGTAGCGTGCGCGCGAGTGCCTGGCGGGATCGAGCAAGGCGGCGGCGGCGACCATGCCGAGGTCCGCGAGGTCGAGGAAGCCGTGCGCGATCCCGGGCGCGTAGGGGATGGCGAGGCGGCCGCTGGCCGCGATTTGCGCGACGGCGATGTTCTGCATGAGGTGCGTGGGCTAGAATGGTGGCGTTGTATCTTCAGCTGATACCGCATTAGAACGCAGGCCAAGCCCGCGCGCACCTGCAGAATCGTGTAGTCCAAATCGGACTCGAAGAGATACTCCTCCACTCTGTTCATATCGAATATATTCATAGTGTCTGTACGCCGCGATGAGAGCTTGGCTTACTCCAGCTTGTTGCGGTGGTGCACGAGCCGTGATATGTACGGGTGGAGCAGGCTGCAGAACACGAAGCGCTCGACCCGCGCCGCGACCGCGGCATCGACGACGCCTTTGCCCGCCTGCACCTCGCCAGCCATCACGGGCGCGTTGTAGAAGACCGCGCTTACGCCGTGCATCGCGGTGTCCAGTGCTGCGCGGTCGGTGAAGTCGCCCGCGACGACGCTGACGTTAGCGTGGTCCTTGTGCGCGGACTGCAGGCGCGCCTGCGACGCGGGCGTGTGCGCAAAGAGCTTCAGAGGCACGGAGGAGGCATGGGGCGACGAGAGGAGCGCGTTAATGACGAAGGTGTTTGTGCGCGAAGAGGCTGGAATGATGAGGATACTCATGGTGGGGTGCGGGAGAAAGAGTTGGCGTCGAGTTGGGGAGTTTATAGCGTTGAGATATGACGTCGATGAGCGCTTGGGCATTGATATGAGCGGGAGCAAACGGGGAGAGTGGGGCGCAGTTAGATATGCAGCGTCTTGATTGGCGCGAAAGCTTTCGATCGTACTGTACAAGGGCCCAACGGCCAATACCCATGCTTTCGGATGATTCGATGCAGGCACTAGACATAACGCCGACGAGAGGCAGCATAGTTTTGATAGCCGCTGTGGTCCTCCTCCTCCTCCTCCTCTTCCTCCTGCTCGGGATCATACTCTTGGGGCTCATCCTGCGCATAGCCATACGGGTTTCTCTGCGCATACGAGCTGTTGCTCGGCTGGCGTGAGCTCATGGGCGAGCTACGCGGCGGCCTGCCGTACGACGGTGCGCTGACCTGTCCGCGCCCGTACGCGCGCGGCGGCGACCCAGAGTCGTCGTAGCCCTGCCCGAACCCGTACGAGCCGCGCTCCTCGCGCGAGCCCGCATACGCCTGGCGCGGCGAACCGCCGTGCGAATCGCGAGGAGACTGGCGCGGCGACGGATACGCCTGGCGTGGGGAGGCCTGCGGGGGCGGGTGGCCGTAGTCCGGCTCGCTCTCCTGCGCGCGGCGGAGCGCCTTCGGCACGGAGGGCCACGTCCGCTCGCGCTCGCGCGCTGTTTCGCTTGGTGCGTCGGCGGGTCTGCCGCCGTCGCCGACGAGCGCACGCAGCATGGATTCGATGTTGTCGAGGCGGCCGTCGAGCGCACCGAGGCGCGTGTCCAGGGAGTCTATGCGGGTGTTCATGCATGTCCATACTTCCTGCAGCTGGCCGAGTCCGCGATGAAGTGTCATTGCGGATGCACATCACGACATGGTTCGGAATGTGACGAACCTTCTGGTCCACATCGCCCCGGAGCCGTTTCATGTTCTGGGAGTCACTCTCCGGTTTACCCTCTTCGTCCTCCTCGTCTTCTTCGTCATCATCGTCCCCGTCGACCATCGTTGCCAATTTCTTGAGGATATTATCCGGCTTCTGGGACTGTTCGCAGGTTGGTTCATCAGTTTACCCTCTCAATTGTGGAGATCGATTGCAGCGCACCTCGACATACCACGCAGAAAACACGCCCCCACAGAAGTTCTGAATTTGCTGAGACACGCTCATGCGCTGCTGGCGCCAGACGCGCGTCAGCTCGCACATGCGCGCGTTGAAGACCCACAGGATGACCATCATGGTCTCAAGGACTTGCTCCGGGTCGAAATCCTCGTCTTCCTCCAGGTCCTCGTCTTGCGCGCGAACAACGAGCTCGTGTACGCGTCCAAGCCATACGTATATGAGCGGTAGCAATGACTTTGGAGAATCGGTGGTCAGGGTCTGTCGTCGGTCAGCAGTGCTGTGACTTGTGCTCACCAACTCGATGCGCGGCTGCCCAAGCACACTCGTCAGGGATGCGGGATCGTCGACCACGGTTTCCGCAAGGTTGCGTTCGAGCCGTTCCTGCTCAAGCTCGTGGTACTCGTACTTCAGCCGCCCGAGCTCTTCCGCGTACTCCTCGTCGTCGATGCTGTTGTCGAACCCGTTGTCCGAGTCGCCGTCGTTGTCCTCCATGGTCAGGGATGTGGCAAATTGCGCTACGATCTGTAGGAACTTGCCCAGCCCGTGCTCATTGGCTTCGGGCACGTCTTCAGCGTCGCTCATAATTTCGTCCAGGCGCTCGGCGATCATCTCGCGGTATCTGCGATGTGAGCACATCTGTTAGCCAAGCTGAGATTCCTAGCAGTGCGAGGAAAACATACTCGTCGTTCGTCTCACTCCAGCCTTGGGCCCAACTATAATAGCGTGTCAGCTATGAACGATGGTATAATGGTAAGATATGCGCACAATGAAAGCCATTCCGGAACGCTCCAGTCAGGCGGGCGGCGAGAAAGAAAGTGATTTGTCTCATGGACAGATATGAACCCGCTGCTGTCCTCGTCAATCGCATCAGCGATGGACGAGTGAACTTTATGTTCCCCAACTGTCAGCGAATACGGTAAACACGGTGTTCTGTCCACGTACACATAACCTTCGACAAGATCTTTAGCGTCCACGAGTCGGGATGGAAGGAGTGGTTCTCGATGTAGAATCTGCGGAACTTGAATTCGAAGCGATCGTGTATAGCTGATGCCAATGGAAAGCATAAGTGGGTGATATTGAGACAGAGGGTGAAACGCCGTACCGTCTACCAAGAGGCGTGTCTTTACACTGTTTCGCCATTTCTTACCACTTTATTCAGTCTCTGCGTAGAAAAATAGATCGAAATGCGCACCATGTCATGCCACACAACTTTGATATCTTCGTCCTCGAGCAGTTCGTGAGGCCCTTCGTCGAGCTATGTTATGAGGATCGTCAATTGTAATGGTGTAAGGTATGGTTTCCGACGAACCTGCTTCAAGATCGCATCCCTTGACTTCACAACCGCCTCTTCGATCTGCATCACAGCACCATCGATCTTCTTCTTGAATTGAGTCCTGCAACAAAATGAGAATCACCGACGCTCATCAGTATCAACCAGTAGACCTACTCATTTTCACGCAATAGATATTCGACGTCCTGGCGCAAAGACACTTTGATGTTTTGGTTCAGCTTCTCGCCTAGCTGGCTAGCGATCTCGGCCAGTTTTTCCTCGTCCTGCCAAACCACGTAAAATCAGCGGCTCGTTGCATGATAATACAGCGTGCCGACGCACGCGTAATATGGCCTCAGCGCCGCCGTATCGCTCAATCGTACGCGTCGCCGCTTGTTCCTTCTGGTTGTCCTTCCCGAGCGTAGACAAAATCTTATCGATGTTCCCGCTGACGTTGGTCACCTCCTGCTTGATGTCGTGCACGTTTATGGCGGTCTGGTAGCTTATGAGCTCATTGATCTCGCCTTTATACTGCGCGAACTGCGAGGTGAAGTCCGCCAGGCGGTCCTTGTACTCGCCCGCTCGGACCACGCGGACTGTTATAGGAGATGTGAGGAGAGAGTTGCTGATCGGAATTGAACAACTCACAGATGCTCTGTTTGTGCGTATAGTACAGGCTGTGATGACCGTCAGTCGCGACTAAACACCTCAGTGAACTACATACGATGTGAAATTTCCTGTGTAAGGTATTTAGAATGAGCAAAGGATGTACGATATGGAGCATACCGAAATCATGCATGATGCTTTGCAGTCGTGACAGAGGCGTACGCAAGTGACTCGCGATGGGCTCCTTTTGAACGACATTGGCGAGCAACTTGATGGAGAAAAGCGACAGTGCCTGTACAGAACGAGATACAATGAGACGTGTCTCCTGGAAAACCCAAATGATGGCGCACCATGGTATGATGGGTAACAGCAATTCGGTCATCGTTCTCGCGCCTATCCGTTTCCAGCTTCGTGATAGCCTGTGAAACCCATGAGCTCCTGCGCTGTCCAAAGGAAAAAAATACGTACCTTAAACACAGAAACGACGGCCTATGCACCGTAGGTTAGGTACGCAACTTCGAATCGTCCGATTGTGACGCACCTGAGTTATGGGGTGTATGTTCGCGACGCTCTCAAGCACGGGTATGATCTGGTTCGATGCGCCCAGAAGCTTGCGAGCGAAATCTTTCGGCTTGCTACCCTTGCCTGCGCCGCATAGATTTCAGGCGCGAAGCAAAGGCAACATGAAAGAGCTGCTCACCGCTCGTCGCCTTGGTGATAACGGAGTCGGCCTCGTTCAGGCTGTGGGTTGCGGCATTGATGTATCGCACTGCATGGGGAGATAAGTTCAAAGTAGTTCGTAGAAGAGTCGGGTACTCACCGACATGGTCTGGTGCTGGCGCGGTCGACATTGTACCGGTTGGCGCAGAAGATATCAGAATTCGCCCGCAGTGACAGTGAAGTGGAGGCGAAGCAGTGGATGCCTGGGGAAGCCAGACACTGACAGTCTTATAGCGCCTTCAATGGAGGCCAAAACTAAGACACGAGACTGAAGATCAGATCAGGCGCCAGCTGAGTAACTTTGCCAGAATTCTTTGCCTACCTCTGAAGGCGTTTCCGCCCTCGTTCCGATCATCATCAGACAGTAGTAATGTTCGGCGGGCACCTCGCAATTAGTCTGGAAGGCGATTGCGCCCTCACTAAGATCGACCGTGCGCTTTGCAGCTGTACACTGGAAGTTCGTATGCGCCTGCACCGCCGGGAGTCGATGGACTGTCGCGATTTCTGCCCGTTTCCTCTCAAGTAGAATCAGTCAGGACGAAGAGGGAGCTAGGCGTGGGACCTGAGCGGAACACAACGTTCCGGAGAAGTTCTGACGCCTCGATCGCGTATATCCTGTTGTGGTTCGAGAGGTTCAAAATAGCTTATCTCACGCGGTAAGAGAGAGAAGGCGCTCACCATAGTCTTCAGTGTCCGACTGCTCATATATTTGACGTCTTCCATGCAGGTAATTAAGGAGTTGAACATGCCGTTCGTCCTCACATGGCTTCATCGTCAGCATTGGGACTCAACGCTCGGAGACGTCCTGGGGTGAGGAAATGGGCACATATTGACACATACGAAAAGTGGGCTGTACTCACATGAAGTCCCGTGGTCTTCAGGATGCAGAGAACCCGACATATGTATGGAGGGATTCAAGGACATCGACGATGACCGATGATGCAATGCGCCCCCTGCCAGACCTTACCCACGCCAAATGCCGTCGCACTGGCCAGTCAGTGACGGCATGATAGGACTTGAATGATGACTCGGACCCTGGAAAGCACAACAGAGTTTACAGAGGCTTCCGAGGACAGCAACGTGGCTAATACGCGGCCCGCGGTCGTCTACAGGATGTGATGGTGCGGTATCGGAAGACTCGTCGCGGGCTGAACAGCCACCACTATTGTCTGCATTATCTGATTAGATAGCGCGTCGCAGTGCTGGCAGCTCTGCGAGAGGCTTTCACTCAACAACTCACCCCCTCCACGATGCCGACCCTGCTCTCAAGCCTCCCAGTCGAGATTCTTCTGAAGATTGTCCTATTCCTAGGCCTTCGGGACATTGCGTCGTTTCAGCTGTCCTGCCAGCGCCTTCACGCCGTCGTCAGCGGATCGGCCCACGTCCAGTACCGAAGATTGCTCCGAAAGGCTGGTCTGTGCGACGATATGGAGGCAGGCATGTCGCCTGCTGAACGCTTGCGTGCGGTGGAGAGGCGTGAAGTAGCCTGGGGCGAGATCACATTCCGGGCGACACATGACATCGATGTTCCCTTCGAGCCGACAGGAATCTACGACTTTACGGGCGATGTTTTGCTTCTCGGAACGGCCATAGGCGATTCCCATAGACGGACGACAGGTTACGCGTACATGCGTCTACCATCGGTCGGCGACGACGGCCCAAATTCGCTTAGCTGGGTGCACAATGAGGTGCATAACGACATGGGCTTGAGAATTGTGGATATCGGGATGGCCTTGCATGAACACGATATGATTGCACTTGTGACATCGTCAGTTCCTCCATCGTATTCTCATTTTCCTCTTACAGTAACATCTGTGCAGGAGAGAGGAAGAGGTGCAGGACAGTGACTGGGCCATCTCGGTGCTCGAGCTCCGATTCGTGCAGTTCTCGACCAGCGCGCCGCACCCCGCGGCATCGTTGCCTGTCATTCCCATTGCGCGCAAAAGCGTGCTTCTTGGGCACTGCAGTGTGCTCGTTGAAGTGGTCGGCGACTATCTTGCTCTGCTCGTCACTTATCCCTGGGCGCGCGGCGAGATGGAGGACATGTTTTTCTTGGTCAACTGGAAGCGCGGCGTCGCTGACTGCGTGCGTCCTTGTCCCCTTATGTCAATTCAAGCCTCTGACAAGTTCATTGCAGTTGCGTGTCTCTGATTGGGGCATGTACTCGCATTTCGCGTTCCTGTCCGAAGACACGTTAGTCTTCCCCAACTCCTCCGCACGCACGCTTGAGATCAACAAGATCATTCTACCACCCCCGGGAGATCCGTATCCACCCACTCTTCGCGTCGTCTGCGTACTCGCTCTGCCCACCATGACCGAGCACTCGCTCATCACACGCGTCGACTGCCGCGGGGAGCCCGGCCCAGCCTCCTCACCCACACCCATGCCCGCCCCACGCCAACGCCCGTTCCGCAACACGTCGGAGGACGCCGTTATTCTGTTCAACTACCTCGTCCAGGATGCGCGTCGCCCGCTTTTTGGCAACCTGCGCGCGTTCTCCTTCGTCGTCCACCGGCGTACGCTCCTTTCCCACGCTTCCCGTGCCGCTGGTCCGCGCGGCCCGTCGGCGCGAGAGCGCGGCATTCTCGATCTCAAGGACGTGCACCTTGCGGAGGAGCCACGTCTCAGCGCACCTCCCGAAGTTACAACATGGGACGCATGGGGCCCGGCGTCAACTCGCTGGTTCGAACACGAATTTCCCGAGGCGCTGAGGTGGATCACGACGTCCGCCGGCCAGCGTTGCGTCGCCAAGACCCACACCGGGCCGGCCCCCCTGGTCGTGCGCGACTTTAACCCGCACAATGTGGCACAACTCACTGCGCGTATTGGAGAAGCGGCAGGCTCCCTTCTCTTGCCGAATGGCAATACGACGCGCGTGGTTATCCAGCCCACCATGCTCTCGAATCCTGATGTGTTTACTAACGATTTTGTGTCGGAGTTGCCGTACTGTGAGACTACGACAGCCGAGAACTTTGGGTATGATGGGGTCCTGATGGACGAGGAAAGGATCCTGGGTCTACAGGTGCGTGGTCAGATGCCGTGGGGAAGGGGTGTCGCTGACGAGTTGCACTGCAGGTACGAGAAGACGAGATAGGAATACATTCGTTGGAAGTACATGTCCTAGGGTAACCCGTGAAATTATCATGGAAGTCCTCGCAGCTCCTATCCCATTCCCATAAGAGACTGGTACATGCCGAGTCACTGTAAGGGAGCGAACAATTCTCTTGATGATGTTATGTAACGACGATGACCTCTATCTCAGTGAAACTGTCTACCTCTGTCGACATCCCACGACGTTGCTCAACACCTTTGCTCCTCTCCGACCTACTTCTAGAAATAGCTCACAGCGCCCTCCGCAGATTGACTGAAACCCCTATGGCAGATTCGTTGATATCCTCTGAGATTGTCAACCGTTTCTGCTGGTATACAAAACATAATTTCCTGACGCCAAGTCGAGTTCGTATGTATGCTGCGATGCGAGCAGCAGCTGCTAACACAACCATTTGCACACCCGCTTCTGCGTCCTCCGCCTCCGGCAGTTCATAAGGTGCGTCTCGTCTCTTTATCCCTTTTTTATATGCTCATGATACTTGTCAGTAGCAACAGTAATTTGTGCTGCGTTTTGAAGGTCTTCTGACGCTTTCCTGTCCCAACGTTTCTCTTGCATTTAACTGTCGTGTACAGACTGGTATTCTATGCTTTACTCGTGTTCTCGACTCCCTGATACGCTTCGTGCAACTTGGCGCACTCGTTCTCGTCATCTGTTCAAAAATGTATGGGGACCTGCGGATTTATAGCTACGTTGTTCCGCTCCGCTCTGCCGATACTTAACTGAATTCCTTTCCAATTCGCCACGAGCTAATCGCGCTCCCTCGCCAGCTTCCTCTCATGCCTCGCTATTGTGGACGCACAGAGCCACTTCGGGTCCTCGCCGTGCTTGACCTCCAAGTGCAAACCCTTTATTCTTGGATGTGGATCCCAGGTCCTTTTCGTCACCCATCCGTCGTCCTGCCGTATCCACGCCTGCACGCCGTGAGGCGGATAGTTGTGTACGAAGAGGTCCTCGGGCTGCGGTGCCTGCGAGCACTTGGTGGGCTCATCCAGAGGATCGACGCCGTGGGAGGTGAAAAAGTAGTAGTACTCATCCCTGGCACGATACTTGTGGCAGGAGCGCTTGGGATCTTGCGTTTTCTGGGCCGGGCTTGGCGCCGCAGTGAGTCGTTTGGCTGCTGCCTGAGTGCTGTAGGGGCATACATGATAAGTTGGACGAAGAAACGGCGTGCGACCGGACGTACCTCGCAGGACGCTGATCCCAGGTCGACGGCCGCACTTCCCGCTGCGGGAGATTATGGGGTTCGTCGCTCTTAGGCGAGTCGCTTGTAACATACGTCGCCGCACGAGTTCCAGGAGCCGGGAATTGCCTATCGGACGCTGTGAGTGCCACTGGTGAACTGGGTCGTGGGCATACTTACTCCGTTTGCACCCTGTCAAACCCCGCTGAATGAATCAACGCCACTGCCAGCGTCTGATGGGTACAGTCCCAGGCGACCACCGCCGCATCACCGTGCCCTGCTCTGTGTACCAGTGCAGTATTCGCTCCTCGATGTGAATCATGAGCTGGATACCTTGCGCATGAGACACGTTCGACACTAGTAAATTCTGCCCAGTCATGCTGCGCACCTGCTACATACTGCGGCGCATAGTTCGTTCCAAGCCGAGCCAAGTCTGATTCCGAGTCCGAGTCTGAGTCTGAGTCCGACGGCTATTGAGCAAAACTATGCGTAAAAGCCGTGGTCAGGGATAGAGTCGCAGCTAAAGGGTCTCACCGTGGACGGAATCCGGTTGTCAAACGGTTCGGCCGCGCGCGTATCCGATGATTCTCTTCCCCTCCACCATAATAGTAGAGCCTCAACTGCCGACCTCAAAACCATCGTGAACAAGATGCTCCCAAGCTTGGACGCGAATACTGATAAGCTATATTCGAGTAGAGTGCATCAGTAGAATAAAGGCCAAGACAACTGAGGCTGTTTCTTACATGCGCCAGACGAAATGCCAAACGGCGCCCCAACGACCAGGCATTGTCTGTTCCGAGCTAGCTCAGATATGAGGTCGAGATTCAAGCAGGCAAAATATCTGAGAGGCGTGAAAGACGGTCGCACGATCGATGACCTTCCTCTATGACCGTATATGTGGCAGATAAATCCCCGGTGCTCTAGCGAACGCTCCTTTGTTCTTTACCATGAGGCAGAGGCCTGTGGTAGGCACAGGGCCGACCTGGGGGAGCCGGAAGGAACACGCCCTCAACGCGAGGCTTATCTGTGGATCTATCCGTCGCCTTCGGGCATTCAAAGAAAGTGGCCAACGCGCTTCGTATTCGAATTGTAGTATCCAGGAGCACGTCGATATGACCGGGAGAAGAGGGACGCATAGCAAAGCCGACTAGCGGCGTATCAAATAGCGGTAGCAGCAGGAGTAGAAACTTAGGCGGGCGGGCGAGCCTACTTAAAATGAATCAAAACGCAAGCGAGACGGAACGACAGCGTCGCACACGAGGTTGAGTAGTTGACAAATGCTATGACAAAGAAAACTCACCACGAGTACACGGCGCGAAGAAAGGGCAAACCTGCGACAAGAGTCAGCTACCAATTCCCCGCGTCCCCTTGAGCAGCTCTCACAATTTGTCAGTAGTGCTCGGCATCATAAGACAGCGCTGAGCTCGAGGGTCCCGCTGCGGACACAACCGCAACTCCTCGGAACTCTAGCCCCATAGCATATATTCTGATAGGAAAATACAGTACCGACCTTCTCAATAGAGTGAGCTGCGGGGAGTTCGCAATCGATAGACACATGCACGCACCCGATAAGCGTCAGCCTGTTTCCGCCGCCATTCTGACCAGCGACAACAGAGACATGATCCTGTGTACCAATCAAGCCAGCTGGCACCCAAATGTAAACGCAGTCGACGTACGTTCCCAACGAAGTGCGAACTGCAGCTAGTCGACAGGGGCCCAAATTGCAAACCCTGTACAGCGGCGGCCTTGGAGCGCCTTTCAACGACGCGGCCAAGCTTAAAAATGGCCTTGAGCGATGAGCCACCATCAGTTACGCCGACATGCGTGCAAGGGACGCGACATACACAGAGGAACGAAAAGGCCACTACGCAGACCAGAAGTCGTTTCGCCACGTACGATGATTCAATCGCGTCCAGCAAGATGCCTCCGAGAGCGCCAACAAAAACGAACAGCCATAAAGGCAGGCAGCCGATGATGTAGAGACTGCACGATGGATTCAGAAGCATGATAGCGGCGAGAAAAAGCGACGATGACTGACCAGCTGTCGATGGAGTCGAGCATGACAATCGCGTTTCAAGATCCGTGGTGAGCTGCGTGGACTTTGACTTCAAGGAGGAGGACGCGTCCTGATATCGATGGTTCTGAAGTTAAATACTCAGTCAGCTCTCACCCCGGCCGTCGCCGACTCCATTTGTTCGAAGAACATCCGGATAGATGCAGTGACGGCAATGCGCAAAACGCGTCCCTTGGCGGCGCAACGTTCGCCGCGCCTCAGACGCGAGGCAAGCTTCCTGACGGATATACTCAAAGGTTTGTACGAGGCGGCCGTCATCCACGTGCACCTTTTCCTATTTTTCTAGGATTTTGCCAAAGAGCTGGTTGGTACAGAGGGAGGCAGAATCGAGCCGTCCACTGGAGCATGTTCGTTCGCCGCCAGTCAGCGAATGGTTTTCTGATGCTCCAGGCCCTAAAAAAAGACTCGCCGGTATGGTATATCTTCAATTTCTCCTCATTTGCCCGACGGAGACCGACCATGCCGCATGCGATAAGGGCGACCTGGAAGATGAGTCGGCGCCAAAGCACTTTGGCGCGCCGGCGGTGAGAGCCCACAACGCCGTCATCGAGTCCCGTCCCTAATCGAGGACTTAAATCACGCGGTCAGAACCTGGCCACTCGTGTTAACAGGAGACGGCAGGGAGGGCAGATGTGGCATGCTCACCTAAGACCTGAACTGTCACGGTCAACGTGGCCTTCATTTCGTCCATGGACATTCGCGAATCATATGTCATAATCTCGAGCATAGTTGACATTCCACACTAGAGTAATGTGCCTGGTCCGCTAGGCCAGGTCTTCGCAATTTTTGGCGTGACATCAAATGTGACGGTCACATCGAAATTGTTCGCCCACGAATTTGAAATTGTTGGCCTCCGGCCGTTTTTGCTGCTGAATCATCCGATTTTGATATGTCAGAGGGTTTGTAACTACTTCGATGCTGAATCAGCAGCGTTTGCTCGCCGGCTTGCTTTGTAATCGTTATTGTGGTGCTGAATCATGCACGAATGTCGCATTTAGGGTCGACCGCCGGGCTCTGCCAATATTTTCTCATCGATATCACCAAGGACTCCATGGCTAGTAGTAGTACACGCCCATCGGTTGCGTCGCCTTCGGCGCGGAGGTCACAGACAGTGTATGATGCTGACTCGCCACCGTCCGTTCCTGCTGCGGACGAGTCTAATGGTCAATTTTTTGGGCACGGGTCGTATATTGATGTCAATGACAATATTGGACTTGAACTAGTGTTTAAAAGTCCGGTCCGTTGGACCGCAAAAAACCGCGACTGGACCGGACCAAAGACCGATTTGGACCGGACCATTGGTCCGGTCCATCCAGTTTCGTGAACGGTCCGGTCCAGGTCTTCGAGCTATGAGAATTCCAGATGGACCGGCAAAAAACCGGTTTGGACCGGTCCACAGGTGGACCGAGCGGTCCATTTAGGAGGCTAGAGTATACCCCTACTATACCCTTCAATTTGCCATATTTATATCACAATATTGGAGCTAAAACATCGAAAACTGCAGTGCTACTCAGTAGGATACAGTGTAGTG
The DNA here is from genome assembly GCA_019915035.1 of Auriscalpium orientale. Lineage (NCBI taxonomy): Eukaryota > Fungi > Basidiomycota > Agaricomycetes > Russulales > Auriscalpiaceae > Auriscalpium > Auriscalpium orientale. Next base: position 312,453 of record JAHLMH010000022.1, on the reverse strand, counting down.
GCCACCCCAAGTTACATAGTTTAGAATGCAAGAATGCTTTGATAGAACACACTAATCTTCTCATCAGATATTATTGACATATATAGTATCTTCAAATGTAGGCTATTTTTGGTTATACGGTGTACACCAGCCCTCAACAATTATCTGGTAAGGAATATCCTGCAGTCATGATCTTCTTCCCCTAAGCTACCAAAATTTGTATACAAATAGATCTCAATACTTTAAGACTTAGAGTATTTTATTCATGAGCCAAGCCCCCCTTCAATTCTTCACAAAAGCAATTTCTTTGGTATTTGTGCTGTTTATATAGTACCCAGTGGCAAATTGTGATCACTTGCAGTCACTTTTGGGATGGTTTCAGCTCATATTAGTGGTTTTCATCACTTTAGATATTTGTTCGACAACTTTGGGACCTTAGCCATAGATGCCCCAGTCAAAATGAGAATAGTTTCTGCCAGTATTATGCTTTGGAGGTAACCCAGCACATTTCACTACAAGTTCTGATGCAGATCAAATACACTTCACAACAATAGCTTCAAAAAGCTTCAGATTGACACAATTAACATGATATATGATGCAAATATTACCCAGCTGTATATGTTGAAAAAACCGGTCCAGACTGACAGAAGACCAGTTAAGACCCGGTCTTGTGAGGGACTGGTTAAGACTGGTTTTTCAGGTGGACCGGACCGAAATAGACCGGTTAAATACGGTCCGGTCTCGGTCTTCCTAATATGGGAATTCTTGATGGACCGGCCGGTCCAGGTCTACTTCAAAATTTGACAAAAAACCGGACTGGACCGGACTTTAAACCACTATCACGGGCCGAGTATTGAGATGAGCGGTGATGACCGCGGAGTCAGGACGGTTGCCTTCCTGATACCGGATGGTTTTGAAGGAGATCCTGCCTTGTTCTCGGCGTTCGGCCGGCCTGTGAAGCTTTCTCTGCTCGATCAATGGTATTCGTATTTGACGGCTGTTCCTCACGAGTACGTGGCTGCGTCGTCCTTGCCGTACACGTCCCCGGGTACGCTGTGGGTCCGCACTCCTGCGCTGCGGCTGTTGATAGACGGCTATCCTCGCTGGACTAGGTCTGATCTGTTTGGGATTGCTCGTTTGCATGGCGGCGGTGTTCGTACTGACGCATTGAGGGATGAAATAATGAATCATTTATCGCGTGTGCACCTTTGTGATGCATCGTGTACTTCTATTTGTTATCTATTTTCTCCTGTGCGCTACGAGCGGATAGCTCCTGCAGTGCGGGTACCTGTTCGACCGCGGCTGCCTTCGCCATCTCAGCCTTTGCCACCTGAACCGCGGACTGTTGAGCCCATCGATGAATGCGGTTTTCCGTATTTTCCGTCGGAGGGTGAGCGTCTTTCCATCATGCGGGAGTATCAACAGTATGTTCGGCCTGATAGATGGGTGTATTCTGCTTGTGCCGTGTGCGGTCAACGAAAATTTGCCGACGAACTGACGCGTACGTGTATCGACGATGTACCTTTGGAGCTTCTGCAAAATGAGCATATACCGTCATTTGCTTGGCCGGAAGAGTATGACTTTGACCTGTACCAGAACGCCTTTCTTTGTTTTCACGGTATGCACTCTACAGTCGAACTTGATGACCTTGAGGTTTGTGATGTATGCGCCAGGTCTTTGGCGCGGGGGAAGCAGCCTCGGGATAGTCTGGCGAACTTCCAATGGTACGCACGGGAGCGTTTGCCGCCGGTCGTGGCTGAAGCCTTCCGAACGGCAACGCTGCATGAGCTGCAGCTGGTCTCTGCGTGTCGAGCTACCCAGATTACGTTGACTTACGACGGCTCGAGTGGCGTTCCTGGGGCTCCACAGCGATTCAATCGAGGTAATGTTGCCATAATTCCACAGGATGTTGGAAAGCTGCACACCTTTTTACCTCCATCCCCATCGGAGCTTCAGTTTAGCATGTGTGTGGTATTCGTGTCTGCCGGTGTGATACCCGACATTCGCACATTGCCGCAATTGAGACCTGTGTTCGTTACCAAGAGTCGGGTGGAGATTATGTTGAAGTTCCTGACCGAACACAATATTTTCTACAAGGAGCATGGAGTGACTTACAGCTCCTCGAATCTGGACGCTCTTGTAGGTGCTGGCAACGCCTCCACGCCAGCGTTAACTCCTGCGATCGAGATCTGTCAGCTTGCCCCTGCGCGGGGTGCACGCGCCAATGCGGTCAATTCCGGCTATGCAGACAGGGACGGTGTTATAGACGTGCCTCCGGATGAGAGTCTTTTAGAAACCATAGGGTTTATCTCTAGCAATCGAACTGGGTTGAGCGTAAATGCTTCGAAAGCTGACGCGATGCAGTGGTGTCTGAGTGGCAGACCGTACCTGAACGTCCGAGGAGGTAGTCGTCTTTTCCCGGATCGTGATCCGCGGATGTTGACTTTCGTGTTTCCTCAACTTGACCCGTATGGGATAGGCGGGTTCCATAATGAATTGAGGACTCGAGGGCAGACGATTAGCTTCGAGCGACAGATGAGGAACTTGCTGCGTATGTATGACTCTCCTTTTGAGCGCGATCCAGCCTTTCCGTTTGTTGGCTGGAACATAATTCAGAAGCTTGATGCGGTTCGCAATGTTAGGTTCAAGATAAACCATGCGGCTTACCGTCAGCTGTGTGCTCAGTTACTAGGATCCGAGGATATTCTTCGGGATATGTGCGCGAAGTGGAAGGAGGATCGTCATGCCGTCCCAACAACCCGCGAAGAAAAAAGTGTGGTCCGGTTGTTAAATCAGTTTCGAGCTGTGGCTAAAGATTTGAGAGGAAGCGCAGGGTACAAAGTGAACATGCGTAACGAGATTCGCGGGGTCATGAAGACGTACGGTTGTCCTGCTCTTTTCATTACGCTCAACCCGTCCGATGTACATTCCCTTTTGCTGCATGTGTTATGCGGTCAACCAGAGACGACATTCCGGGGTATGTCGGCCTATGAGAGGGCAAAACAGGTTGCGAGTAATCCCGCTGCTGCCGCTGTGTTCTTTGATATCATAATGAAAGGTTTCATCAAATTTGTCCTTCGCTATGGGGATGAGCGTCCAGGCCTTTTCGGAGTCTGTGAGGCGTATTATGGAACAGTCGAGGCGCAAGGACGGGGATCGCTCCATTGTCATATGCTTGTATGGCTGAAAGGAAATATGTCGCCGGAGGTTCTGCGTGATAAGCTTACGGGAGACGACGTCTTCAAGCATGACATGTTCGGATGGATAGAATCTGTCATTCAATGTGAGTTGCCCAGAATGACGACAGTGCTGCGCAAGTCTCCGGCTGTAGTGAAGCCCGATGCAATACCAGGTTTTGACCCTAGGCTTGATCAAGGACCTGAGGTTCTTGCAAATATGTCGGAAAACGAGCTTGAGGAATTCCGGGGCGTCTTCAAGGAGTTCGTTAAGGAGCTTGCTATTGTGTGCAATTGGCACGTTCATCATGAGACCTGTTGGAAGAATCTGAAGCGAGGGGAGCCCCGCGATGATGCGCACTGTCGGATGAGAATAAGCGGTGAGACCAGGGCACTTACTGAGCTCGACCCCGAGACGGAATCCATTCTGCTGCGGCGACTTCATCCATGGATAAATAATTTCAATGACGTAGTTCTGTTCTTGCTTCGGAGTAACATGGACATCAAATTCATAGGTTCTGGGGAGGCGGCAAAGGCCTTGGTGTTCTACATCACTGATTATGTGACCAAGTCTTCTTTACCTTTGCATCTTGGTTTGAAAGCATTGTTGTATGCTGTTGAGCGTAATGCGCAATTACATCCTCCCGGCAGCGACGTGGATCCTGAAACCGTCTATGACAGTCTTATAATTAAAACCGTCAACTCGCTGATGGGACCCGCAGCGCTACAGGCACCGAATCGGCCCGATCGCCCAACCAACCACCCACCCCGAGACGCGCGCAAGGCGTCGAGGGCACCGCGCGACCGCGGTACCAGTGCATGGAGCACGTCGCGGAGCACGCGCGACGTAGTGCGACTCCTACCCGCGAGCCTGCGACCGCCAGCTCGGAGATGTAGCACGGGAAAGGAGGAGCCGTGGGAAGAGCTGACCGAGCAGCGGTATATAGGCGCGATGCGACTTGTAGTAGGGACACTTTTGGACCTTGGGCCTAACCCCGAGACTTCACCTCTCAAAGAGCAGCATCGTACCGACTGACCGACAAACGCGACTAGGGAGGACCTGCCTCCGACTATGACTTAGGTGAACAGTATAACAGCGCCACGGTCGCGCTGCGACAGCGACGAGATGGGCTACGCTGCCCGAGGGAGAGACCGCAGACTGGCATGATACAGTGCGGTAGGTAACAGGGACTGACATGGTTTTCTAGGCTAGCCTTTAGGACGGACGGTACGGGCAAGGCAACGAGGTCGGACGGGCCCCGCGACAACACGGACGGATGCCACGGGAAGGTCGGGTAGACGCGCGCGCGCCGCGCGTCCTCGCCAGAAGCCTTAACTGTCGAGACGGGATCGCAAAGCACGGGCGCACAGCGCGGCGGACGGGGAAGTTCTCGCAGGACACGACCGACGAGGCGCGGGGCAGGACCCACGGGGTCCTGGGTGGTTTCTTCGGTCGGGCGCGGTCGCGATCGCGGGACTCTTTCCTGATCTCTCACCTCTTGGGCCAGCGGTTGGCTGCTCGCTCCCTCCATTTCTATCGACGTTCCCGGGACCTTGCCCAGGGGATATCTCATCATTTGTGGAGCCCACCGCGAGGGGGCCAGTGTCAACCGCTCGAGCAACCCGATGGCACCAAAGGCGAAAATCTATCTGGCACCCACTAGACGCGCACCGCCCCGCGCGGCACCGTCGGAGTATTCGACCAGTCAGCGCGAGGGGTCGATGCCCGGTCACCTTTCGTCGCCCGGGGAAAACGCATCAGGAGACGACAGCGAGGGGCGCAGGACAGAGCGAGAGGGCGACAGCGACGACGACGGCGACGACGACAGCGACGGCACGTCAGGCAGGTCGGGCGGGTCTCCCGAGCCCGGCGAGACAGGCGCGAGCGCGGAACCCGGCAATCAAGACGAGATAGTGGACCCAGTCCCGTCGGACGAGTCGGATCACGCCTGGGAGGGCGAACGGTCCCTTCATCAGGAACTTCTTGACGCCGGGGAGTCGCCGAGCCGGTTGTTAGTGGGCGATAGGTCGCGACGGTGGTCGTCCCCGGAGCTTACCCCATCGGAATCGGAGCCCGAGGTGGCCGCGCTGATTGATGGTGGCGTTGGTAGGGCATCGCGTTCATCCGCGAGCACCCGATTGGCTCGCGATGGCGAAAACCTCGGATCACGCCAGCGTTTAACAGCCAGCCCGCGCGACGCTCGCTCGCAAGTTCCCCGACCAGATTCCCCCACATCGCAATCCAGTAACCCGTCGAACCGTACTCCCGACCGAGTAATCATGGCTACCCCGATGCCTACCCGCGGCGACCGCCAGGCTCCTAAGTTCGACAATCAGAAGCCGCGCGAACTGCAGCGCTATTTCGAGGAGTTGAGGCACCTCTTCACTCGGGCCGGTATCGAGGACGGTCAGAACCAGGAGAAGAAAGAGCACGCGATACGTTATCTGGACGTTCTCACCGCGGACGAGTGGAAGAGTCGCCCGCAGTATGGCGGCGACGCGACGTTCGAGGAGTTTGTGGCCGCGATCATTGAGTTATACCCGGGCGCGGACGAGGAGCGCAAGTACACTATGGGCGATCTCGACCAGCTCGTCGCGGAGACGGCGCGACGTGGTATAGCGTCCATCGGGGACGTTGGCGAATATTATCGGGGCTTTTACGCGATCTCGCAGTTCCTTCGCGATCGAGAGCGCATCTCCGAGCGGGACCAGGGCTACACATTCCTGCGCGGCTTTCAGAAAGGCCTACAGGACAGGATCGAGCAGCGGCTCCAGCTTAAGTACCCGGACCACGACCGCGACGGGCCGTACTCGATGGACCAGGTCGTAGAAGCGGCGAAATACGTCTTGCACGGGACCTCCAGCACCCCGCGTGCTGTCGGGCTCAGCGCACCGGCAGTCCTGGCCGATCGCGTAGCACCCACGACGGTAAAGACGGAGGAGCCCGCGGTCAAGGTCGAACAGTTTAGCGCGCTTCTCAAGGAGGCCGCAGAGCAGATCGCAAAAGCGTACAGCGCGGGAAGGGCGGACGCGATGATGATGAACAACGTCGGACCCCAGCCCTCAGCCTTCACGCGTGGTCCGCCGGGACCGATGATGCCGTCGGTCGCGCGCTTCGATCGACCCCGCCCAGGCCCAGGCCAAGACGGGGCTAGGTGCGCGTTCTGCAACGGGCCTGACCACTTCATCCGCGAATGCATGGTACTGCAGGAGTACATAGCGACCGGTCGGGTCGTGCGCAACGAGAATAATCAAGTCGTACTCAAGAGCGGGAGGCCAGTTCCGTACGGTCCAGGTTTGATACAGAATCGTGTGGATGAGTTTTATCGCACCGACCAGACGGGTCTACGCGCGGACGTGGCGGCGCGGGCGGCCGGGAACCCGACAGAAACTATGATGCTAGCCTCGTCGGGACCCATCGCGGTCACCGATTACCCACTCCAACCGGCGCGCGACCAACCTGTGGCCGGACTCATCCAGCTGATCCCGCCGCTTACGGACGACGAGAGGCTAGAGGAGCTGCGGCAGGAAATGGCGGTGTTGACCCTCATTAAGGAGCGGCGTAACGCGAGTCGCGCCCGGCGCGAGGACGCGATACGCAACGGCGACCTACCGCGACCGATCGGCCCTCTGCCCGGGGAGCGTCCTCGCACTAAGAAACTGATCCCTGAAGTAGTGATTCCCCCGTCGAAGCTCACGGAGAAGCGCCCGAAGGTTACGTTCGCGGTGCCGGAGCAGGAAGAGGAGGCCGAGGACGCGGAAGAAGAACGCGACGGCGCGCGAGCGGGGGAAGAACGCGACGAGACGCCGGAGGATAAGGGGGAGCCGATCGCGGAAGAACCGGAGCCCATCCATCTGTTCGCCGCTGTACCCGACGCGACGTACGTCCCCGTCGAGGAGGCGCCCCGACAAGGGAAGGGGACGAAACCAGCCGCCGCCTACACCAAGGACACGCCGATACACGATGAAGGGGTCGCCAAAGAAGTCTACACTCGCGCGATGGAAACATCGGTCACCCTAACGCAAAGCGAGCTGCTATCCCTGGCACCCGAGGTACGCTCGCAGCTGCGCTACGCCATTACTCCGCGCAGAGTGGCGGCCCCCATACTGTCTAAAGACGACCCGCCCATGGCCATGCTCCATACGGCGGTAATAGGCGACGTCGGACAGCCATCGGACTGGTCGGAGCTACCGGGCGACATGGGTGAGGACGACCGCGAGCGGGAGAGGGAGCGAGCCCGCAGTTACACATTGCATATGCCGGCGTCCTTCCTGCAGGCGGTGCAGAGCCAGCCCGCTGTCCCACCCGCCGGGTCGCTTGTACTCTCCGACCCGGTCCTCACGCTAATGAGCGCGTCGGCGGAGAAACCGGCCCCGCTGGTTGTCGCGAAAGAGTCGTCGGCGTTGCGAGCGGTCCTGCCCCTTGTCGACAACCAGGCCCATATCGAGGCAATCCTCGATCCCGGGTCGCAGGTTATATCCATGTCGGAAGACATCTGCCACTTCCTGGGTTTGTCGTACGACCCCAAGATCACTCTGGACATGTTGTCGGCCAACGGCTCGATCGACAAGTCGCTGGGTCTCGCCCGTAACGTCGCGCTCAAGTTGGGCGACATCACGCTATACGTCCAGGTCCACGTTATCCGCTCGCCGGCGTACGACATCCTGCTCGGGCGGCCGTTCGACGTCCTCACAGGAAGCGTAGTGCGAAACTTTGTAGATGAACGGCAGACGATCACGATCACGGATCCGAACACGCAGGCCACCGCGACGGTCCCGACGATCGAGCGAGGCTCGCGCCGCATTATACAGAGCGTCGGCGAACGCAGGGATTTTCGGCTCTAGAGGCGTCGCTGGAGGACCAGGCGGAGGTGGCGATAGTCTTGGAACTCACGGGCGACGCCGCCAATCCCATTTCCGTAGAAGCCATGGTCCCTTTCGACTCCTCGAGTCCCCCCGAAGAACTACGAGCAACTTATTTATTGTTTTGTGATTTGCCTGAATCGACTCCTCCTATATTTAATCGGGCGACGAACGCGACGGCGGAGGTTCCGTCAGCCCCTATGTTCTTTCTTGCACCCTCCGACCTGCCCACGTTCGCGGGCGAACAGGAGCTACGAGGCTGCGAGGCGATACCCAGCAGCGCGCGGGCGCGCGCTGTCTTTGCAGCTACGAAGAAAAAGTATAAACCTGTGCATCTCAAGGTTAAACCCGTGCTCGCCGATCTCCCCGGCCAGTTCAGGATTATACGCGACATTCAAGGAGACCCACTCGCGACGCTGCCCGAGCTGCCGACGAAGCCACCCGACTTCGAGCCGACCGGACGATACACGGAAGAGCGGCGCGACCAGTTCGACGTGGTCCACGAGGGCGACTTCCTGTGGAAGGAGGAGAGGAAATTAATGCACCATTTCATGTGCGAACACAACGAGGTTTTTGCTTGGGATGATAGCGAGCGCGGTCACTTTCGCGAGGACTTCTTCCCGCCCGTGACGATTCCCGTCGTTCCGCACACGCCCTGGGTCCAGCGCAACATTCCGATACCGCCGGGCATCTACGACCAAGTCATGGAGCAGATCAGTCGCAAACTGGCCGCGAACGTTTACGAACCCTCCAACTCGTCGTATCGGTCGCGCTGGTTCTGCGTCGTCAAAAAGGACGGGACGAGCTTGCGAATCGTCCACAGTCTGGAGCCACTGAACGCCGTTACTATTGCGCACTCTGGCGTGCCGCCGTTCACCGACCAACTCGCGGAGCAGTTTGCGGGTCGGGCGTGTGGCGCGATGCTGGATCTGTATGTCGGGTATGACGAGAGAGCTTTGGACCCGGCATCGCGCGACTTGACAACCTTCCAAACGCCCTACGGCGCGCTGCGACTAGTAACCCTGCCGATGGGCTGGACGAACTCGGTGCCCATATTCCATGACGACGTCACCCACATATTGCGGCCGGAGATTCCCCATGTCACCATACCGTTCATCGACGACGTACCGGTAAAGGGACCTGCAAGCGAGTATCGAGACGCGGAGGGCCGGTACGAGACCATCGCGGAAAACGCGGGGATACGACGATTTGTCTGGGAACATTTCCAGAACTTGAACCGGGTCGTACAACGGATGGGCTATTCCGGCGGCACGTTTTCAGGATGGAAAACGATACTGTGCGCACCAGAGATCGTTGTCGTCGGGCATCGCTGTACGCGAGAGGGGCGCATCCCCGATGAACAGCGCGTCGCCAAAATCGTGAACTGGGGCCCCTGTCGGGACCTCTCGGACGTGCGAGCCTTCCTCGGGACGGTCGGAGTGTTACGAATTTTCATACACCACTTCGCGCATCGCGCTCACGCCTTGACACATCTCACGAGGAAAGACGTCCCGTTCGAATTCGGGGCGGAACAGCTCGCCGCTATGGAGGACCTCAAAGGCGCGTTGCTGGAATCACCCGCCCTGAGACCCATCAACTACCAATCAGGAGTGCCGGTTATACTCGCGGTCGATACATCGCCGATCGCGGGGGGTTCCTACTGTGCCAGGCCGACGCCGACGATCCGAAGAGTCGCAAGAAGCGTCACTACGCGCGGTTTGGATCCATCGCGCTGAACGACAGGGAGGCGCGCTTCTCTCAGCCGAAGCTGGAACTCTACGGTTTATTCCGTGCGCTGCGGGCGCTAAAGATCTACCTGATCGGAGTGCGCAACTTGGTCGTCGAGGTGGATGCGAGGTATATTAAGGGCATGCTGGAGAACCCCGACATCGAGCCGTCCGCCAGCATGAATCGGTGGATCATAGCAATCCTGATGTTCCATTTCGTGCTGGTGCACGTACCAGGTTTATTCCACGGCCCCGACGGGATGTCGCGACGTCGCAGACAGCCAGGCGACGAGCCCGAGAACGAGCAGGACGGCTTTGACGACTGGGTCGACGCGATGTATGGCTTTGTGCACCTCGTCAACGCATACGTCCCACGCAGTGACCGTCCCAAACCGGCCCCACTGGCAGGAAGCCGTCGCGCAGCGATTGCGACGTTCGTATCCCACGCGATGCCGCCGGAACTGTCGTACACCGAGGTCGAGCGAGACGTCAAGGCGCAGCAGGCAGACGACCGGATAGTGCGGGTGCGACAGTGGCACGACACGCTGCAACGACCAGATGGGTTGTCCGACCAAGAGTACGCGACCTTCCTCCGGTACTGCACGGAATTCTTCGTAGACGGGACGAGTCTCTTCCGGAAGGAGCCCCAAGGTCGCCATCAGCTGGTGCTGCCCCCGGAACGGCGGATGGGAGCATTAAAAGCCTGCCACGATGACGTAGGCCATCGCGGGGCCTATCCGACCAAGATGTTCCTGCTCGAGCGTTTTTGGTGGCCGTACATGGACCGCGACGTCGCATGGTTCGTTCGGTCGTGCCACGTTTGCCAAGTGCGACAGGTAAAACATGTACTTATTCCTCCAACGGTCGCGACACCGGCACCGCTCTTCGCAAAAATGTACGCCGACACAATGCACATGCCAGCCTCAAAAGGCTTCAAGTACATCGTGCAGGGGCGCTGCTCGGTGTCGCACTTTCCCGAGTGGCGCATGTTGCGACAAGAGAACGCGAAAGCGATTGCTAAGTGGATATTCGAGGACATACTCTGCCGCTGGGGAGCCTTGCGAGAAATCGTGACAGACAATGGGACGCCTTACTTGGCCGCAATGAAACACCTCTCCGAGGATTACGGCGTGCGACATATCCGCATATCTGGATACAACTCCCGGTCTAATGGAATCGTGGAGCGGTCGCACTTCGACGTGCGACAGGCCTTGTACAAGGCCGCCGACGGCGACGCGAGCAAGTGGGCGAATGTCGCGCACTCGGTGTTTTGGTCGGATAGGATAACTACGCGGCGACGGATGGGGTGCTCCCCTTACTTCGCGGCGACGGGCACGCAGGCGCTCATGCCTCTCGACATCGTCGAAGCAACGTACCTGCTTCCACCGCCGGATTCAATCCTGTCCACCACCGACCTGATCGCGCGACGAGCGATCGCCTTGCAGAAGCGGCGGTCACAGCTGCGCGCGATCCACGCGAAAGTTTTTGACAAGCGTCGGCATGACGCCCTGGTATTTGAGCGAGAACACGAGGCGTCCATCAAGAACTACAGCTTCCAGCGAGGCGACCTAGTACTAGTACGGTTCACTCAATTCGAGAAATTGCTGGACCGGAAAATGCTGCCGCGGTACGACGGGCCATTCATTGTAATCGGGCGGCGACGAAGCGGCCCGTACGTCCTCTGCGATCTGCACGGGGCTGTCTTCGACCGCCCAACGGCGGAGTTCCGTGTAATTCCGTATTTCGCTCGCACGCGTATTGCGTTACCGTCACTTCCGAAGTTCATCGACGTGCCACGTAGCCGCCTGGACGATCTGCTCGGACCGTCGGCGACCGCAACGGCGACGCCGCAGCCGCCCAGTCTAGCGGGCGACGAGTCAGACACCGCTAGCGATAGCGCAGAAAACGGCAGTGTCGAATCGGACGCGTAAACAGTCGCTGAGGACAGCGATCTCAGTCGGGGGGAGGTCGCGACACAGTGAGAAAAAGGTTAAGGAGATACACCGCGGACTTTTATTTTCTTTTTGCTCTCTGAGATACACCGCGGACTTTTATTTTCTTTTGCTCTCTGGACTTTACTCTTCTCTCCTTGCGGTGGGGAAACAATTCTTTTATTCTCGATATGAGGCGAGTACGGGAGAGGCCGGGAATAGCGGAGAAACGACAAGAACAAGATACACTACGTATCGTACACGGGGCGCGAACGGGAAGCCAGAAAGAAAATTGGGAACTTACTCGTCCTCGTCCACCTCCATCGCAGCTCCCTGCACGGACGCGGACACCTCGCCAGCGTCCGCCTCGCTACTGCCCACGTCCTCTGCGCCGCCCTCACCGCCCTCGCCGTTGGCCTCGGCGTCGTCCTCGTCGTCGTCGTCTTCCTCGTCGTCGCCCTCGCTACGCGACTGCTGCGCGACGGCGCGGGACTGAGCGGTGTGCGAGGAAACCAGGGCCGATGAGGACGCGAGCTCGTCCGACTCGGTGTCGCTCGCGGCCGCATCGCCGGGTGTCGAGGCAGCCACGGAGCTAGGGGGGATAGTGGCGATAGCCGGGGAGTCGCGCGCGTGAAGGCCGCTGGGTCCGGCGACAGGGGAACCACGCGGCGATGGCGAGGGGGCACCCTCCGACTCCGCAACCGCGCTCGCAGCACGCGTACCAAACCGCTGCTCCAGCTGGGCGAGCCGGAGCAGAAGACGATCGTGGCGGTACGGCCACAACGTCAGGACGGTCTGGCTGGCGGCCAGCTCCGCCTTGACGAGCGCGATTGAGTCGAAGTGGGGAGGGAAGTTCTCCGCGGCAGGGAGGCGAGAGAATCGGTCCGCGTCCGCGTCAACGGAGGCGAGGACGTCGGCGAGCAAGTCGCGTGCGCGGCGCGGGGAGTCTGGCGGAGGCGTCGCAACCGGGGGTGAGCAAAGCAGACGAGGGGAGGGAAAGGCACACGCACCGGCAGAATCAGCGGACGCGAGGAGCTCCTCCAGGAATTTTGCGAAGAAGGGAGCAGCCACGAAAGCTGGGCCGTCGAGGCGGGGGAGATCCGCGATAGCCCGAGTTGCGCGAGGGGCAGCCCGGGATCGGGAGGCGGCGCGCGACGGGGCGCGGGGACCAACGGGGCGGGCGCGGGCGGCGCGCGCAGGCAGGCGAACCGGTCGGGAACCGTCCGCGAGGACGGCACCGTGGCAACCCTTGCGCTGGGCGCGGCACCGGATGCACTTGTTCAGGAGATGCGGCTTGAATTCGCATCGCGCCGGGCCGCTTTTGAAGTTCTCGCAATAGGAGCAGCGGGTGGAGGTCTAGATGGAGGAGGCGGGTAAGTGGACAGGAAGGGGGCGACACGGGGAAGCAGCTACGCACCGGGAGACGGTCACCAGCATACCGCTCGACGAGGGTCGGACGCCGGGCTGACCGATGGAAGATCGCGTCTCCGTCGCTATCCACGTGCTCCGATAGGGAGTCGTCCAGGCCCGCGGCGAAGTTGGGGGAGCCGGGGTCGCTCGGTCGCGAGCTCGGAGCGGGCGAGGCGGAGGCGGCGCGACCCTTCTTGGCGGGACGACCACGTGCGGGGCGCGTAGGAGGGGAGGGGCGAGGAGGAGTAGGGGGCGGCGGAGAGCGAGAGGCCCGCCGCTTACCCGCAGTCTTGGACGGGGGAGGGGCCGCAGCCGACGCGGAGCGAGCGGCGTGGCGTTCGGCACGGGCGCTCGGAACGGGTACAGGCGCGGGCGGCGGCGGCACGACCACCTCTGCACGGTTGGCGGGGACGCGACGAGCCTGAAGGGAGAGCGCGACGACGGCGAGGTGAGCAAGGGCGGTCGAGGGTCAGCAACAGCGGCGCACGCACCCTAGGACGCCCACGAGGGGCCGAGCGGGCGGCCGCAGCAGGCTCGACCGTGCTCGCAGCGGTCTCAGCGACCCGGGGCGGGCTAGGAAGTCGGAGGGCGGGCGGCGAGGTAGCAGAGAGGCCGTCGTCGGCCGCGGCGGCGCCAGGACCAGGCGCGCGGTGTCGGACGGTGTCCTCGAGCTCGTCAAACCGAGCGCGGTCCGCCGAAGGGAACACCACGCCACGGGCACGGGCATCGTAGTACGTGCGCTGAGAAGGAGGGGCACCGTCAGCGAGCGCTGGAAGGCAGGAGGCGAGGGCCTTACCATGAGGTCGTTGACCTGGGGCCGCAGAAGGGCGCGCTGCTCCTCGGAGGTGGCGGCGCGCGCGATCCCCAAGAGCATCGTGAGCTGGAGGCCCAGCATCGCGCGCGAAGAATCAGCGTCGGCGGCGGAGGGAGCGTCCATGGCAAGGCGAATCGGGTGGTGCGATGGGGCAGATGGAGGGGAGGGGGAAAGCGAGGACGGCGAACTCGCCACTTGCGAGCGAACAAAGGGTGCGTGCGTGGGAACGCCCGGCCGCGTGGCCCGACCGAAGCACCGGGTTTGCCTCCGGGCGCTGGCGAGTCAAACGCGGAACCGCGATCTGATCAGCGATCGTTGATTTGATCCCGCGATTAACGCCGGCCCGACCGCACCGCGCGCACGCGTGCCGCACTGGCGCTAGATTGGATAAGCTGGAAACTGCCCAAGTCGTTAGCGCTGGTGGCCTCCCGCAGGCGCGACGCTGCTAGGCGGCCGCCCTCGGCCCGCGCGGCCCGCTCGTAAGAAGCGACAATCGACAACTCTGTATTGGGCGCGCACTCTGAGCGGACGGTACTAAGTAAGACTGCTATCGTAAGAACCGAGCCTCCCCTATGCCGACAACAGCTGCCGACTCGACAGGACGGCCCTATTCAAGATCGGGAACGGCGCGGGGAGCGCGACCACGGTGACTGCCGCGTCCTCGGGCCGGGGCGCCGCCACGACGAGGCGCGGGGCGCGGAACATTCGGCCATCCCATAGGGATCGCGTGGAAGGCGATGAGGTCCTCCGTAAATGCGGAGGGGTCGTCGATGACGTCCGACAACAGCTCGGCGGGCAGGTTGGACGCGATGATAGCGCCTTCAAGGGCGGCACGAGCGTGGAGGCTGTCGATCGTGGTGGCCCACTGTAGAGCGTCGCGGAGGTAGGAGGCGGCGGCCGCATCCAGCGACCCGTCTGCCGCATCAAAGGCGTCGGCATACGGACCCCAATGACCCCGGCCGGGGCGACTGTCAAGACGGGTGGTCTCGGCAACAGTGGCAAGCAGCGCAACGATGGTCGCGATGGTCTCGGTCGTGTGCGACACCAGGGCGTCGGAGAGGGGGTGAGCGAGCATGCGCAGGAGGTCGGGAAGGGACGCCTCGCCGGCCATGTACGAGAAACGGTGGACCTCCGACAACACCGCTTCCTCGCCGCCGTTGACGCGCCACAACACGGCCGCGCAAGCGTTCATGGCGGCGATGAACTCCAGGTGGACGGTCGCATCAAGTCCGGCACCACGCGCGGAAGGATGGGCCGCTATGAAAAGCTCGCCAAGGCCGCGGCGGTACTGCGCGAGGGACGTGCGCCCGCCCTCATAAGTCGCCCAGAGAGCCGCCTCGCCAATACGGCAGAGCTGCCGAGTTTGCTCGCGTCTATTGCGGAAGGCGAAGCCTGCGATCGCACGAACCGCAGAATCCGGGTCGCGAGGAGCTGACGGCGGGGGCGGGGTGTCGCTGATAAGCGCACCACCCCACACCGCGAACTCGTGGCGAGACTCGGGAGCCACCGTGAACAACGCGTCAAACACGGGCCCAGCGATCGTGTGGGCTAAGCGGATGACGGATGGCTTGGCCGTAGTGGAAACTTCGCCCTGCAGCGTCGGAAAGCGAGACGGTGAGACCAGGGAGCGAGGCAAGGGGCGACAACCTACGTAAAGCGCAGCGACTTTGCGACCCCATTCCTCACGCGAAGCGATAAGGGATGAAACGGGAGCGCTCTCAAGATCAATCGCGGGCGGGAAGAGAAGGAGCGCGAGGAGCGCGAGGGCGCGCGACTCGGCGACGAGAGAATTCGACATGACTGCCCAGCGCTACGAGAGGGTCCACAGCCAATTTATATGCCGTCGGAGCGGAACCGCGATTAAGATGTGCCAGAGATTGCCCGAGGAAAAAGCGTCTGAGGACAGGCGCAGATTTCAGTTGGGGGGAGGAAGGCCGGCGGCCAGGTGCGATGAAGGAGATAGGACTATCCTCGGGGCAGCATGCCAGGGTGTTCGCGTGGTACAACGGGACAGGTGGCCAGATAGGAACGTGAAGGGGCGCGCGCCGGACGCACCAGCAAGGCAAGACATGCGTGATCTGTCCCTGTGACCTGCCCCGCGCCGGGAGCTCAGGTCGGGACGGTCGTGCGACCGCCGCGACAAACATGTTGCACGTACACAGAGACAGGAAGCGGATGGGACGCGCAGTCGCGACTCGACTACAAGGTACACTACCCGCGAGAACTCGCAATATCGCTATCGCCGACATCGCTATCGTAATCCACCATCACGGCGATATCACCAGCACCAATAAACCCAGCAGTCGCGCCATCACCGCCGCCACCCCCGAGCGTCACGAGCGCACCCTCCACTTGGCCACTAGCATCGACACCTGCCTCCCCGTCGCTCGACCCGGAAACATGTTCGTCGCGCAGTGCGGGAGGAAGCTGCGACAGTACGCGATGACGCATGAAGGTCACCAGGAGGTTGGACGCGTAGAGGTCGGGCCCGGACTGGGCAGCGGGGAAGTTACGAAGGACATGAGCCGCGGTCTGGGCGGACTCCAGGAACTGGTTCTCGACATAGAGGCAAGAGTCGTGGACGACGGCCAACAGGAAAGGGGCGTCGGTCCAAAGAGCTTGCAAGTTGGAGATGTTTTCGGTGGCTTCCGCGAGCTCTTCGATGGTCTCTCTGTACACGGCCTCGAACCGCCCGAGAAGACGTGCACCAAGTCCGCCGAGATTGCGACCCCATTGGTTCGGCGGGGAAAGCGGCCAGGCCGTGGACTCGCGAGCGACATAACCCGCCAGGAAATCGGTCCCGCCGCGCGACTGCCGAATGCAAAGGGCGGTCCACTCGACGGTCTCTCGGAGGGTGTACGCGACCCAAGTCTGGTTACCCAAGGGTCGCTCGTCGGAGATGACGGCGTGGAAAATGGCGAGCTCGTGCAGGTACGACGCGACCGAGCAACCACCCTTGCGATAGACCGTCCAGAAATTCATCTCGACGACCATGGCGGTCAGCTCGACCTTCGGGGGCGTAAGCAGGTCGTCGCGATCAACGACGGCGGTCGACGAGTGTAGCGCTGTCGTCGGCAAGGGGCCTGGGCGGATAAAACGCCCAGCCCACGCTCGGAAGCGCGCCTCGACGTCGGGAACAAGGACGATCGCGTTCTCGAGGATCGGCATGAGGATGCGCTCAGCCACGGGGATGATCAGCTTGGGGTCAGAATCGGCAAGAGAGTCCTAGGGCGCGAGGCGTGAGGGCGACAGCGGCAGAGGAATGCGGAGCGCGTACCATGACACCGATAACCTCCTGAGCCCAGAGTTCGCGGGCCTCGATCGCCTCGGCGGCGACTGCCAGGGGGAACGACGGGCTGGGTGCCCGACCAAGGTGGTACAAGAGGAGGGTACCGAGGCGGTAGGCGTAAGGGGACCACGTCATGGCGAGGGCACTGAGCGGGGAAGGGCGACGCGGCGTCGACTAGCTCAGGGAGGGGTTGGGTGATGGGGTTTTATAGGCCGCGCCGGTCCGGGGATATGCCGACTGAGGACAGTCGGTAGCTCAGTTGGGGGGAGGATGATGGGACCCGCAGCGCTACAGGCACCGAATCGGCCCGATCGCCCAACCAACCACCCACCCCGAGACGCGCGCAAGGCGTCGAGGGCACCGCGCGACCGCGGTACCAGTGCATGGAGCACGTCGCGGAGCACGCGCGACGTAGTGCGACTCCTACCCGCGAGCCTGCGACCGCCAGCTCGGAGATGTAGCACGGGAAAGGAGGAGCCGTGGGAAGAGCTGACCGAGCAGCGGTATATAGGCGCGATGCGACTTGTAGTAGGGACACTTTTGGACCTTGGGCCTAACCCCGAGACTTCACCTCTCAAAGAGCAGCATCGTACCGACTGACCGACAAACGCGACTAGGGAGGACCTGCCTCCGACTATGACTTAGGTGAACAGTATAACAGCGCCACGGTCGCGCTGCGACAGCGACGAGATGGGCTACGCTGCCCGAGGGAGAGACCGCAGACTGGCATGATACAGTGCGGTAGGTAACAGGGACTGACATGGTTTTCTAGGCTAGCCTTTAGGACGGACGGTACGGGCAAGGCAACGAGGTCGGACGGGCCCCGCGACAACACGGACGGATGCCACGGGAAGGTCGGGTAGACGCGCGCGCGCCGCGCGTCCTCGCCAGAAGCCTTAACTGTCGAGACGGGATCGCAAAGCACGGGCGCACAGCGCGGCGGACGGGGAAGTTCTCGCAGGACACGACCGACGAGGCGCGGGGCAGGACCCACGGGGTCCTGGGTAGTTTCTTCGGTCGGGCGCGGTCGCGATCGCGGGACTCTTTCCTGATCTCTCACCTCTTGGGCCAGCGGTTGGCTGCTCGCTCCCTCCATTTCTATCGACGTTCCCGGGACCTTGCCCAGGGGATATCTCATCATCGCTTATGGGTGCGGATGAGATGTCTCACCAACAGGTCATGTCGTACCAGGTGGGTGGCGGGGATCGTTATGCGAGCGACCGCTTCAGGATTTTGAATTGGGGCGATCTGCATAGGTACATTGCCGGTCTTGAACGAGAGGTCACGGGAGAGCATCTAGTTGACGACGTTGACGATCCTGATGATCCCGGGCCTGATAGTTTTGTCGGAGATGCCGCTGTAAGCGCTGTGATATCTATAACGCGGGGGAACATACGTATGACCAGTTTCATAGAGGACTACAGATTGCGCTCCGATGAAGAAGAATTTGAGCAGCTTTGTGTCTGGGAACATGTGGCTTTGGTACACCGGATGTGTTTGGTGTCTCGAGACTCTGTCGCGGAAGACGCTGATGAGGAAAATGTCGACGTCCCTGCCGAAGGTGGCGATGTAGCTGACGCAGGCTCTGGTAGAGGCTCAAAGCGTGTTAAGTTTCTGAGCAGCGACCATCCTCTGTTTGCTACGCATGTTTCGCGACTTCGGTCCGCTAGATTCCTACCGGTCGTTCTGGGACCTACAATACCTCGTCGAGATAGGTCTGTGGAAGAGAAGGAGCAGTGGGCAAGAGCGATGTTGATCTTGTTCAAGCCTTGGCGTACACTGAATGACCTCAAAGCTCAGCATCAGACTTTGATTGAGGCGTTCGACGATTATGATTTTCCGCAGTCCTCGCTCAAGGTCATTGGAAACATGCATGTTGAAAGCGAGTGTCGTGATGCACGGATTGTGTATGATGCCGCGAGGAGACAAGGTGTTGTAGGCGACTTGATCGAGGGCTCTGGAGGGGTTCAGGCTCTAGGTCCGGAAGAAGAAGCCCTACGAGAACTTACTGAGCAGTCGAACTCGTTGTTAGAAAATGTGCTCTTACCGGCTCAGTATCTGGATGGTCAAGATACAGGCATAGATGAAATCGTACCGGTGGATAATCGAGAGCGTGCACGCATAGTGCAATGTCTAGATACTCTTCAGCGGGCTGGCGTCGTTCAGACCCGGCAGACCACCTCCGAGCACTTGGTTGTTAGAGATGCCTGCGGATACGGGAATGATGATGATCAGAAAGCGCAGAGTAAGATGATGAAAGAGTTAAAGCGGGTGAAGCGTCCTGTCCCTGGCCGGTCTGTGCTTTCCCCTGGTGCTGGTAGCGACGGCACTGGATCTGGGGCGCGTGCTCAAGATCCTAGCATGTTCATTGATCAGTTATCGGACGAACTTGATGAACGGCATCCCAGTGATGCGGCTACGTCTGGTAGTGAGGCTACCGATATCCTGGAGAGTGTCGTCGACGAGATGAACCTGCGTGGTAATGATGAGCAAGAGCGAGCGATTCGAATGATTGCAAATCACGTCATCACTGGGTCTTTGGATCAATTCTTGCTCTACGTATCGGGGGTTGGGGGAACGGGCAAAATTCACTTGATTAAGTCCGTTGTACGGCTGTTCTCAGCTCTAGGCATGAGCGACAAGGTCTTCGTAGGTGCTCCCACTGGAATTGCAGCCTGCCTCATTAGCGGATATACCGTGCATTCATTGACGTTTCTCCCGACCAGTGAGTACCAAAAGCGAGATAAAGAGCTTAGCGACGTGTGGGCCGGAGTTAACTGGCTGATAGTCGATGAGCTCTCTATGATTTCGGCACTATTTCTGTGTCAAGTTTCACAGAGGCTGGCTCAAGCGAAGGGTCGTTCGGCTGATCTCGACGGTTTGCCGTTTGGAGGTGTTAATGTGATATTTCTTGGGGATTTTGGTCAGCTGAAACCCGTTCAGTCGAAATGCCTGTTCTCACAGAGTTTACTCAGCGGCACAACGACGGGATTATCTTCACGGGCGGCACAGGATGCCTTAAAGGGTATCAACGTTTGGAGGCAGGTTGACCGAGTTATCGAACTGCGGAAGAATTGGCGTCAGACTGATGATCCCCAGCATGCGGCCATTGTAGGTAGGATTAGGCTAGGAAGGGGGACTGACCAATCGGTGCACGGCATCTCGTCTGATTACAGCGTGCTCTTGGGACGTCTACTAGAAAATATTATAAAGAATCACCCCGAACAACTTGGAAATTTTGTAGATTGCCCCGTGATTGTGGCGAGGAAACGTCTAAGAGATGCGATCAATGAGCGCGTATCTGTCGCCCGAGCGAAGGAAGAAAGTCAGCCTTTGTTCAGATATTTTGCCAGAGATAGATGTTCACGAAGCTTGGTAGGTCCGCATCTTGCAGCTGAACTTCGTTTGGCAGGGACTTCCCAGACGGATGACATGTTAGGCATTTTGCCTCTGTTCATAGGCATGAAGGTCATGATTACGGAGAATTTGGACATCACTCATGGCATAGTGAACGGTGCGGAAGGGATCGTGCGTGACGTGAAGTATACGGAGGGTGCGAACGGCAGCAGATACGCAGACTGCGCTTATGTTCTCATTAAAGGTTGCGGTTTAAGCTGTCCTGGATTGCCCGCGGATATTGTCCCCGTTTACACTACACGAAGGTCTTTTCAGTATTCCCCGTCTGATGGGATAAGACGGTCGATCTCTCGGGAACAGCTACCGATCCTACCTGCGTATGCTTATACAGATTACAAGAGTCAAGGTCGGTCTCTCGATTATGCTATAGTGGATCTGGCTGGGTGTCGAAGTCTTCAGAGTCGTTATGTCATGCTTTCGAGAGTGCGCACCTTGAAGGGTCTGGCAATTCTGCGATGGTTCCCTGGAGGCCAAATATCCGAGCCTTTGAGCCATGAGTTTGGCGTAGAGTTTGCTCGGCTCGCCAGCCTTGACAAAGCGACAAAAATGCGTTACGAGCAGGAACGCGCTCGGGAGCATGACGATGCTATGATGCTCTAGAGGCAGCGCGATACAATGACGGCGGTTTCCCCGGGCCCGAGACAGATCGTCGTGGGTGCATCGGTACTTCGTCGGGAACGTTGCCGACGGCGGTTCAGCGCGTCCGGGGGATGCGTCAGCCCGGTCAGGGCAGTCCGCTGGGTTAGCGTTTTCATAGACTGACTTAAGTACTGCAGAGCTCAGGCGCAGGCATGTAGATGTTGCCACAGGGTATAATATCTTGGAATTTAGTACACTATCTTTCGGTCATGAATACAATGGCTAATAAACCCCGATACACCCTGCGCTACTGCCTACGCTATACCGCGCACTGCACCTGTGACCGTCCTCGCTTGGTCAACGGGAATGGGCGTGCTTGCGTATCTCCCTTGGGGGCCCCGTCGCGCGCACATGGCTAAGCCAATCACCTCCTGCGGCTAATCCTTGGTGAGCAGGTGCCTAGCAGGTGTGCGCCGTCGCCTGTCACCGTGAGTTTGGCGACACACGAGACAGCGAGGTGTTGGCCTTCTTGTTCTCGTAGCTGGAGATTGCAACGTAGGACTGTGAATGCCATAGATCGCGCCTGCGCGCTCGGGAGGTGGGAGAAGAATGGCGCAAGCAAGTTCATTTGGAGCGCGCTATTCATCAGGAAATTTTACCCATCCTATGTAGGTCTATGGCACCTGCATAGTATATATAGTCATGTAGCAAGGTCAATTTCTATGTAGTTCCATGTAGCTGCCCCTCCCCACTACATAGCCCAATGTAGTGCACCAATGTTGCTACATTGTCCTACCACCGCTACATAGTGCAGCCTGCCAGCTGTGGTGCTACAGTACCCCCTGTAGCTGGCATAGCCTGGATTGACAGCATTGCCACTGGTGTCATCATATTCAGTATAGTGGGTGTTGTCTATAATGTCAGCACAGTAGATGTACTGAGTGTTGCTGCTTTGGTATGGCACTCGAGGCCCACAGAAAAGGACACCGATACCAGTATATACATCTCATTGTCTTTTTACATTACTTTATCATTTGAGTATCACACGTTCAGCATTACGAGTCAGATATCTGATATAGTTATTGAAAAGGTATGAGTACTACACAAATGTATTACATATATATAAAGTAGCAATACAGCCTCTAAACATAACATACTCCAGCTTACAAGGGAACAGTGAACAGATAAATAATTAAGCTGAAAAAGATAATAAGGAGGTGTTAGTAAATATCACAACTCCGAAGAAGCCTTAGACTTACTGAAGTTGATTGGAAAGTATTGAAAGTTGAGTGTTGAAGTCGAGATGAAAGCAAAGTGTGGAAGTCAAAATGAGGAAGTCGAGAGAAGGGAAAAGTCGCGTGCAGACAGTGCGGAAAGGCAGCTGCCTTTATAGGCAGCTCATGCGCACGGACCATGTTGCGTCACGTGGCGTGATCTTTTGCACAGGTGGCGGGTGTGGGATCGGTCACTAGGATCGGGCACATGCCCTGCCACATTATGCACGCCGCCCACAGCTTGCGCACGCCGCCCACCGCCCTGCCACGTCGCCCACGGCTTGCGCACGACGCCCACGGCTCGCGCACGACGCCCACCGCCCCGCCACGTCACCCACCACTCGCGCACGCCGCCAACCGCTCGCGCACGCCGCCAACCGCTCGCGCACGCTGCCAACCACTCGCGCACGTCGCCCACCGCCCCGCCACGTCACCCACGGCTCGCGCACGCCGCCAACCACTCGCGCACGTCGCCAACCGCTCGCGCACGACGCCCACCGCTCGCGCACGCCGCCAACCACTCGCGCACGCCGCCAACCACTCGCGCACGCCGCCAACCGCTCGCGCACGACGCCCACCGCCCCGCCACGTCACCCACCACTCGCGCACGTCACCCACGGCTCGCGCACATCCCCCACCGCTCCGCCACGTCACCCACGGCTCGCGCACGCCGCCAACCGCTCGCGCACGTCGCCCACCGCCCCGCCACGTCACCCACCACTCGCGCACGTCACCCACGGCTCGCGCACCTCCCCCACCGCTCCGCCACGTCACCCACGGCTCGCGCACGCCGCCAACCACTCGCGCACGTCACCCACGGCTCGCGCACGCCGCCAACCACTCGCGCACGCCGCCAACCGCTCGCGCACGACGCCCACGGCTCGCGCACGTCCCCCACCGCTCCGCCACGTCACCCACGGCTCGCGCACGCCGCCAACCACTCGCGCACGTCGCCCACTGCCCCGCCACGTCGCCCACCGCTCGCGCACGTCCCCCACCGCTCCGCCACGTCACCCACGGCTCGCGCACGCCGCCAACCACTCGCGCACGTCGCCAACCGCTCGCGCACGACGCCCACGGCTCGCGCACGTCCCCCACCGCTCCGCCACGTCACCCACGGCTCGCGCACGTCCCCCACCGCTCCGCCACGTCACCCACGGCTCGCGCACGCCGCCAACCACTCGCGCACGTCGCCAACCGCTCGCGCACGTCGCCCACCGCTCGCGCACATCACCCACAGCCCGTGCACGCCGCCAACCACTCGCGCACGTCGCCCACCACTCGCGCACATCACCCACCGCCCTGCCACGTCGCCCACCGCTTGCGCCCGTCGTCCACCGCTCGCGCACACCGACCGCCGCTCATGCACGCCGCCTACGATGCCCGCACGACATCCCACCGTTCTGCATGAGGTTCGCAGCCCAGGTGCGTCTGCCCTGCTCTTTTTACATGGCATCTCATATCCATCTGCCCCGCACCTGCATTCCCCTGCATGACATCGATCCCGGTGGCTCCTGGGAGTGCAGTTGCTGGACAGATGGGTGTGGCATAGAGTACTAGATGATGTATGATACTGTATGGCAGTAGCTTTGTCAATTGATTATGTATTTGCTATGCTGGTCATCTTATCCTGAGGGTCTCCAAAGGCTTTGGTATCTAATTGTTAGCTGTGCACTGTAAGGGAGGTAGCTTACATAGCAGAGGGTGGGGGCTGTGTAGATAACATAGACCCTGTAGCAGACTTATATAGCTATGTAGCTGCAGTAGCAGACTTATGCTGCACTGTAGGACTACCATAGTTAACCCAGACCCCTACATAGTCCATGTTGGCAACATTGACATGGTGGCACTACATAAAGGAGCCTTCGTGCAACGTAGGCTACACAAATATGGGCTGGAGCTATGTAGGAAAACATTTTTCCAGATGTTGAGGAGAGGCCGTCAGTCATGCCTGATGGGAACCATGAGATTATGGCAATTAAGGATCACCGATGGGTTGGCTGTTGGGCGGCATTAGAAGTGGTGAGGGAGGCGGGAATGGCGGGGAAAACATGTAGGTCACTCGAGGAGGACGATCATAGGTCTTGCTTAGTGCATGGTAGCGTTCACGCGGGAGCCGTCGACGGTTATCTTGAACGCGTGTCTTCAGGTTGTTCGGGAAGTCCGGCGGTACTGTATTCAGTGACGTAGTAAGGAAAAGACAGGCTGCACTCACATCTGGACATCGGTAAAGGTGTGAGCATATCCGTGCCGTCGTTGCGCTCCACCTTGTGTACGTGACAAGGAATATGACACGGGAAGATGGAAGAAATGAGCTGGGGAATATGGGGGTACTATGCTGCTCGTGAGCGGATATTTGGTTCTGTTGCAAGCCGCGGCACTGCCGGCAGTGCACAAGTCATATGTTTGCTTGTGTTTGTCTCCAGCTTGAACTTCGTGCGCGGCTGAAGCTGTTCGTTCCCAAAAGCTATCTACTTACTCCCTCGTCGCGCTCGGCATCCTTAAGACACCCGCCAAAATATCGTTCGATGTTGGACATGTCGGCGAAGAGTTGCCAGAGACTGTCAGGTCAGCAACGCTTACCGGCAGCTACGGCGCCGTTGCTTCATGCTGCCTGGGGTTTCCGTTCGATCGTAAGCGCCTTGTTGACCATGCACAAGATACATACTGACTGACATGTTTCTAACGGTGTGCAAAGAAGGCACCCGTGCTTTCGTTCTTTGGCCGGCTCAGCTCGAGCGGGTACACCATGGCAGACATCTGCGGTAGTCCCGCCCCCACGTGCATAGCGGTGGGTCATCGTCCGCCGCCCCTCGCTTTACCCGTCACGCTGTTCGCCGTAATAACGTCGATGCATGCCCGCGTCGGCGCCGTTCATCATGCTTGCGCCGCCATCACGCACCCGACAGTTCAGCACGAACACGGGGTGCTTTGCCACATCCACGTTCGACGCCGCAAAGCATGCCGTCTCCGCGGGATTGACTGATCGTATACACTCTCAGTTTGCCGCGCCCACTCAGTTGTATCGCTTTTTATCGGCTTTCTCGCACACCATCGAATCTTTTCCGCACCAGTGGCCCGTGGGTGCATACCAATCGCTCACTGGCGGCATCATTTGTGTCCCTCAGCCTTAAGACTTTCATCACGGCAAGCACACGCTTTCTTGATATATTAGCATGTGTAATTAAACAGATCATCATGAAAATATTCCGGATTTGCTGAATGAGATGACGGGCACTGTCATGCTCGTCCTCGTTGGTCCTTCCACCCCTTCGCCTCAACCATCTCTGCGCTCCTGCGCGTCCTATTTCTGTGCCCTCGCGCTTCCTGTTGTGCTGCTCCCGTATCCACTGAACCCGCCGCATCCTATGCCGACTTTTTTCATGACTTGCAAGCTAACCTGCCCACTTGCCGAGCTCTCTTCCTGCTCATCCTTGTTTGTTCCTTCGTCCCCGTTTTCCCTGCCGCGCCGCGCCTCTCGTCAACCCGTCATTGTGCCCCCGTCTCGCCGCTCCCGTGCCCGCCGAACCTGTTGATGCCGTCAGCCACCCACACCTGTGCACCTCCGTGTCCGTCTCGCTGCTCCCATTACAGCTGAATGTGCCGCATCCTATGCCGACTTTCTTCAAGACTTGCGAGCCTGCATGCCCGACAATGTTGTCCTGCTGCCCGCTCGTCCTCTTTAGCTAGTTTCGACTAATATCTGTGAGTGGCAGGAGGTCAACAGGCTTACGAAGTTTCGGTGTGTGTTCCGTGAACGCGGGGCTGTTCGTATGAGCAAATAACGGGCGAACGTAGGAGATGTAAGACCCCGCGATATGGTATCGTCCCGCCAAATCGTGTGCTATGCCTCGGCCGCCGCGATCACGCGGTACCGGGCGACTTAAACGTTCCATGTACATGAACTTGCAATTTTGTGGCGGTACGTATCCGCGATCGCACGTTGAGAAAATTCGTCAGCCCTGCACAGTTAACGGCGTAGGGTTCGGAATTTGAAAAGCACGAAATTGGTACCGAGCCACTGCAGGCATTCATATTGGTACAGGGATGTCTATATGTGTAATGTGCTACTCCGGTTTGCGGGGAAGCAACCGAATGCCCGCGATCAGTCTATCCGCCAGAGTTTCCAAATACTTGGCGCGCTCTTCGCACTTTAGCTGGTTGACGGCTCGTCCATTGAGATCGCGCCATTGGAAGAGGGATCCGCTGGTCCAAGCTGTAAAGGAGTACCTCACCCCCCGCGACATCAGTTCCGTGTTGTAATGATGGAATGATGCCGATGGAATCCATATCGGCACCCCGGCGGCGACTTCAAATGCCATCCCTAACTCCTCCACCACTAGAAGACAATCACGGCGATGGTCGAAGTCCCCGAAGGGAATTATGAGACAGTACCCTGGACCCAGGTTGAAGAAGTCGACGTGCCGTCGACAGGATACGTCCCCGATGTTGAAAGCGAATGACGCGAATGGGTAGAATAGCGCTTTGCACCCAGTTCTGCCGTCGATCCAATCCATCGCGTCGGCGTACCGGTTGTATAGTTCTGGCGCCTCATGACGGAATATGCCTGCATACGTGGTAAGTCTGAATGTAAATAATGCGTTTAATATACGACGCACCCGCCGTGTACGCTCGCACGTCCTCCAACATGTCGCGCACGCGATCCGCAACTTCTTGATGCTTGAGATAATACGACGACAGGCGGGGTTCCTACGAGTGGATAAGCTTTAGCTTCTGTAGCCATGCGTGTATAAAACGAACCGTCTGTGATCCCCGGTGAAGCGCAAACCAATGGGTCTTGAAGTTTCCCCGCATGTTGCGGGAGAATGAGGACGGGAGGTCCTCGAGGAGAACGGCCGCATCCATCAGTGCTTTGTTGATCCACGGGATAGTAGGATCGCTTCCTGAAGTCCACCCTCGAATAACGACGAGTCGCTGAGAAGCGTCCCAGACCTTTACCCCGGAGCTATAAGGCGTTTCATTTGGGCAGATAAAATGCTTGGCTTGAGCCACTTACCCTTTACCGGCTTCTATTGTTCTAAATGAGAGAGGCTCCGTCTTGGAAATCCTGCGACCTACATATGGGCTCTTGTTGGTTAGAACGCCGCCTTTATGAGGACTATCTCCTTGAAGATGCGTATATAGGGAGACGGGGCCTGACAGGTTGTTGGTCTCATGCCTTCGACGATCAACGTGGGCCTGCGCACGCAAGGCTGCCTTTGCGCGGTGTCGGCTGACGGGATGCGATGCCTGATTGCCGAAGGCTGCGCTCGCAGCGTCTTTAGCGTCGACGCCCTCAGCAAGGCCCGCTTTGATTTCTTCAACCAGGTTGACACATTCTGAAAGTGACGCGTGAGCATGTTCATCTTCCCCGTCAGAATCTTCGTCCAGTGCCCAGGAAACTCGAGTGAACGCCGATGCCATATGATGCGTCGATGTCAGGTCGAATGGCGCCGGAGTTTCCGGCGGAGGTAGGGCACGGTCGCTATCGAATACTGCAGACATGCTGGGCGGATTTCCTAGAAGAAACGATATGTCAGTAAATTCATGCACGCCGGATTGCGTAAATGCGGAAAGGAGCCCCGGGGTCAATCGACAGGATGAATGCACCCACACTTCGATGACCCACCAGAGCTTGGGACGCGGTGCGGGTCTAAGGCTCGACAGGACGAATACATCCACGCTTCGGCCGACTTCTGCACGCGCCCATAGCATGCAAGGTTCGTTGCGCGCGCTCATGGCAATGACAGGACGAATACATCCACTCTTCAAAGCATAGGCGGCTGACGTTTTGGGAGATAGAAGGTGGCTGACCTGGGCGTAGGGAATGCTCTGGTGAAGGGAAGGAGCTGTCTGCAAGGGCCTTATATATGATATGGACAATAACCGCGAGGAATAATAGAAAGCTTATCAAAGCGGAGTTGGGGCTTGGTACGGCCATAGCTTGATGTGGTTTTGTTGAATCATCGCCGTGTAAAGCTGTCGGCACAGTGCTCTCGATCTATTGTGTCCAAGCCGGATAAGGCACGAGCGGCCTCAACCCCGCCTGTTCTTTTTTTGTCGCGCTTTGTCTTGGCTGTCCGGGTGTGCGGCTACAGCTGAAAGTTGACTTCAAAGCGCGTTGATTGCTTGGTACGTGGTCGCGTACAAAAGCAAGAAACCTACTGTAGCGATGCTTGGCTGATACACGCGCGTGACCGTAATCCCCCTTTAGCTTTGCCTCACTCCCTGCCCGTCTGCTGCCGCCCCGGTCTGCTCCCAGCAAGTAGCCGAGACGAAGCGATCCGCCGGGATGGGCATTCTCTAAGCTCTCTTCAAGAACACCCGCGCCGTTGGTGGCGATGCCCGGGATGCCGAGAGGAACTGTTTAGATCAGATTCACAGCGTCAGCTGTGCATGTCAATCTTCGAATGACGATATAAAGGCGCAACAGGGATCGTGTGGACGGGAGGGCATTGTGAACGGCGGGCGGCTCGTGCCTCCTCAGGCCTGTGGCCGCCGTCAAACGAAAGGCGAGGCGGGAGAGCTTGAAAGGAGGGTTCAATTGCTGTACATGCGGTGCGGAGAGCGACTGCCTTGAAGTAGCTAATGAACAATGCCAGGTATGTGACAGCACGATTCAACGACCGATTCGGTTAGCATGTATCTGGGTGAAAAGATGTCGTGACGTACTACTACCTGTACTGCACGCGATGCATTGGGGCGCCGGTTGAGGATGCAAGGTCCAGCCTGCGGGTCGGCCTGTGCTACGACCACAATCGCGTGCCACCCTACACATCACCTGTCGTCGGTCCGGGCCGTCGCTACTGCGCACATTCTTCAAGAATATGCTATCATTGTTCGAGGTATCGCGCACTCTGATGGGCGGCGTGCTCTTGTCGCCGAGACGTTCGGGTGAGCACGAAGGACTTACAAAGGACGGCTCAGGAGAGGGAGTAGCAAAAGCTCGCGCCCCCACCTCGGTACCTGTACTCTTCTTCTCGCTCGGCGCCCTACCGCAAGTGGCCTGCTCGGCCAGGACAGCGCGAGGCGTCGGCGGAGCGCATTATGGAAGGCGCGACATCGAGCACTATGCGGAGCGCGGCGGGGCTGTCGAAGCACAGGTGCCATCCTGGTGAGAATATCGAGTAGGTCAGCGCAAAAGATTCGATTGCTTGAAAGCTGACGCACTAGCGCAGCTCCCGACCGGCGGCCTCAGGCCAAGTCTTGAGGCGGCAGACGAGGCGGTGGACGCGAGAGTCAAGGCACGGGCCGGTTTGCCGCAGCCCCGTTTGGAACAAGGCTGCGTGGCTGTTCTATCAGCTCGCGATCGAGCTGCCTTCCGACCGCACAACTTACTAGCCTTGGTCAAATCTGTGACACCGGAGCTCGCAGGTCGCTGAGTGTGTATGTCATTTTCTATCGCCATTGCCAGACTCATAGCCTTTCTGTTCCGCATTTCACCTCAACATCCTCAGGCTCTGCACAGTGCACGCCTTCCATCGTCGCGGCCCACCGGTGAACCGCGTAATTTGGAAACAATCAGATGGGCTGCGGCGTCCTGTCGAAGAGAAGATGAGCTGTATGTGCGGTTGGTACGTGTACCTCTTGCTGCCTGCTGAACACCCACGCTAACCTTGTACACTTCGCAGGAGCCCTTATGAGCTTGCTTTGAGCTGCACCATGTGAGTCGCACTATGTGGGATGCACTGCGTCAGCCACACCGTAATGTACCAGGAGAGACGGGAAGGTGGCCACATGCGGCGATTAAGCAGCGGGTGCGTAGACTCCTTTAATACGCTTTACGAACCCTCGATCAACGCGCCTACTTCCCATGATATATAGTGAGGGCATAATGACGCTAAGTACACTGTTTGACGCTCCAATAGTATTATACGGCTTAGGTTTACTACTCCTAGAAAGCGTCTATGCTTATAAACGACGGTATGCATACGTCATCCACTTTCCCCCCAGTCAGCCCAGCCTTGTTTTCTTGTATCTCTGTCTGCCCCTCGCTCTGATTACAATGCCTCCACAAATTTGCCGCTTGGCCTGTGTGTACGCGACCTCGATCCTTCAAACCGCTGTATCTGCAGCTCACCACCTCGGACCATCGAGCAGCCGCAAAACTGTAGCCTCCTTTCATGCAAAACTTTGCCTCCAGATTGTGCCGCGCAAGATGAACGATACTATCAGTTGAACCTGTCAACACCGCAGCCTAGGTGCGGGAGCTCGCTGTCTACGGTAAATCACTGCTCTCTCATAACCGCTTGCTCATCTTCGCTCTCCAGGCTCTCCCTCAACCTCTTAAACCGTATACCTGTGTTCATAATGCGAGGCCTCTTGCTTTGTTTTGGGTTCACCGGAAACACAACAGCAATTATCTAAAAAGGGTAAGCTTTCGTCTCTCGACAGTATCATGCGGCTCACTGTATTCATCTCCGTAGCCGTCCGCAAAAGCATGACGTGTTTCAGGTCGTAGTGAATAGTAGTTACAGGTGCGTCTGCAGGACGTTTCCCCCTATGGACTGCTATGTCGATCGTAACAGCGACATCCACGAAGTCTCCCTTGTTGAAAACGATAGAGTCGCACTCCCGATATTCTGTGTCGGACACCCGACGACCGAATACGGTCTTGTCCACGACACGCCATCGAGCCGCCACCGACGGTGTAAGTCGTTTGGGATCGTCTGACGCATTCACTACCGACGCGGGGGGCTGTTCCATACCTGCCACCCTGGTGAAGACACGATGGCCGCAGTATATTGGCCCGGAGGAACGCGCTTTCATGTTTCGATTGTCTAGACAGCCCAGTCTCTTAAAGATGTAAGTCTCGGTCTCGCTCAACGACGAGCGTTGATGGTTGAATATGTCTTCGAAAGGGCCTGGCTCCAACATGACAAACTGCGTAGCCTTACACGCGTTTTTTTCCGTCCTGACACGCTTCACGGTGAGTACTCAGAGAACACGATGATACCGTCGCTTACCCGTCCCAGTTGCCCAGCGTAGCAAGATTGTACGCCCCTAGTATCCCTTGCAGACGGATTGTTATCTGATACATATCCCTGCTGTCATCTGCATCCAGATCGCAATCTTCTCCATCGACATGGACGAACAAGTGCTGTCGGGGACAGGTCTCGACTGAAAAGATGCGGTGCAACTTGAGCCCAGAGCGCGATATTCTCCAGTCCGCGCGGCACAATCTCCCATTCGTCCATGTCCGCCTTTTCCGCCGTATCCATCGGCCATCGGCCGATCTTTGAGGGCCATAGGTCACGAACCAGGTGAGTTTCTGTAGCATCTTGCCGGCTGTCAACGCGCATCTGGGCACTATTGCGCATAGACGAACCTTGGATGAATGACATCGCGAATACTCCGGACCGTTGCCTCGGAGTGGAATGCTTTATATATTTCATTTTCATTCTTACTAATATCTACCCGGAATACTCGATGACTCTCCGAACGGCTTTGCAAGGAGGACGGACATGAGTCATATTCCTTTGTCACTTCTGCGCGGCTGACAAATTACGGGGTATATAGGGTCGGCCCTCGTAGCTGTGTATCTCCAACTCATACTTGATGGCTAGTGGTTTAAAGTCCGGTCCAGTCCGGTTTTTTGTCAAATTTTGAAGTAGACCTGGACCGGCCGGTCCATCAAGAATTCCCATATTAGGAAGACCGAGACCGGACCGTATTTAACCGGTCTATTTCGGTCCGGTCCACCTGAAAAACCAGTCTTAACCAGTCCCTCACAAGACCGGGTCTTAACTGGTCTTCTGTCAGTCTGGACCGGTTTTTTCAACATATACAGCTGGGTAATATTTGCATCATATATCATGTTAATTGTGTCAATCTGAAGCTTTTTGAAGCTATTGTTGTGAAGTGTATTTGATCTGCATCAGAACTTGTAGTGAAATGTGCTGGGTTACCTCCAAAGCATAATACTGGCAGAAACTATTCTCATTTTGACTGGGGCATCTATGGCTAAGGTCCCAAAGTTGTCGAACAAATATCTAAAGTGATGAAAACCACTAATATGAGCTGAAACCATCCCAAAAGTGACTGCAAGTGATCACAATTTGCCACTGGGTACTATATAAACAGCACAAATACCAAAGAAATTGCTTTTGTGAAGAATTGAAGGGGGGCTTGGCTCATGAATAAAATACTCTAAGTCTTAAAGTATTGAGATCTATTTGTATACAAATTTTGGTAGCTTAGGGGAAGAAGATCATGACTGCAGGATATTCCTTACCAGATAATTGTTGAGGGCTGGTGTACACCGTATAACCAAAAATAGCCTACATTTGAAGATACTATATATGTCAATAATATCTGATGAGAAGATTAGTGTGTTCTATCAAAGCATTCTTGCATTCTAAACTATGTAACTTGGGGTGGCCACTACACTGTATCCTACTGAGTAGCACTGCAGTTTTCGATGTTTTAGCTCCAATATTGTGATATAAATATGGCAAATTGAAGGGTATAGTAGGGGTATACTCTAGCCTCCTAAATGGACCGCTCGGTCCACCTGTGGACCGGTCCAAACCGGTTTTTTGCCGGTCCATCTGGAATTCTCATAGCTCGAAGACCTGGACCGGACCGTTCACGAAACTGGATGGACCGGACCAATGGTCCGGTCCAAATCGGTCTTTGGTCCGGTCCAGTCGCGGTTTTTTGCGGTCCAACGGACCGGACTTTTAAACACTATTGATGGCCGTGAACAGCAACAAGCGTAAAGATGCCGGAGACGATACCGTTTCCTCCAACAAGAAAACGCGTACAGGCAGGGGCCGTCCGATGGAGACGCAGGCTGGTGACGAGGGGCCAGTAGAGCGTCCTTTACTGCTCGTACGTGCTGACTCTCTATCGACAGTCCCGAAAATGTAGCGGATAACATCGCAGAGGAGCATTCTGACGACGGGTGAGTCATGTTTTCTCTATCGATACTGCCCGGAACCCTTATAGACCACCCAGGAGGGACACGCCCTCTACCATGCCGGACGATGCGCACACATCTGAGTCAGTAGTTCGACTTTCATGTGCGTCGTATCTGATCCTCTCTAGCGTCATTCAACATGTCGTCGAAGCAACGGTGCAGGAAGGTCAACACTCTACCAATGCTCCTCCCCCTTCGCTCGCAAACGAGAGTGACGTCCAGCTTGCGGATATTCCGCGCAGACCTCTTCTATCAGAGTCGCTCCGGCGGTTCGCATTTTTCTTTGTGCGAGAGGTCTTGCTGACGGCCCTCCCAATCAGTCGTCTACAGGGGTTCGTTAATTTCTCGTCCGACAAGGACAACACGTACTCTGTAACAAAGCTGCCCTCGGACTTGACTTGGGGTCCATCTGGCGGCTCCAACGCCAATAACGTGTGCCGGGCGGGATCCAACATCCCGATCGTGGTTTGGCATGTGGGTGAAGTTGTCAAGTTTTGGTTTTTCAAGCAGAACGGGGATCCCGCGGACAACGTCTCTCTGACCATCGAGCCCTTAACTGCTAACGGGAGATATGCTGTTCAAGCAGTCGCTAAGAAGTTCTTGGATCCGCGACGCCGAGGTGATGTCCCCGAACTTCTCATGTAGCAGACTTTGCTCACAGCTTCTGTAGCCGCACTGGAGCAATTTGGAACCGACGTCAAAGCGTCCAAGTGGCAGACAGCTCGCATCCCTGGAGAGCGTGCGGTGATGGTAGGATCGCGTGCTCGTTTTTCTGATTACTCCGCTAATACCTCCTCGACAGGCCGTCCCTTTCGATCGTGTGTATGACGCAACAAGCAAGTACATGCGCCTCTCAGACATGCCTACGATAGATGCGGCCAAAATCAAAACTGGCAACATCGTGCTGCTGGAAACGTACATATCTCGGTATGTCGACAAGGCCGACAAAATGCACCGTCAGGTGTACACCATGAGGGCGATCTCGCTTCTCCTTAGTGGCTTTCCAAAGGCCGGGACTGGGCGGGATGAAGGAGTTGACTCTGGGTTCGACATCGTCCTGTAGGCCTCCGTGCATGCTTGGTCATTGTTCTTTGTAAGATAGATTAGTACGCTGCGCGTACGACTCTGCGCTGCTTATGAATCATGTAGCTTCCAACCTGTATATAAAGTGGCTTGAGTAGGAAATCAGTATCCATCCTATTCACAATGTCTCTGCCCATCGTGCACTC
Organism: Auriscalpium orientale; assembly: GCA_019915035.1. Classification (NCBI taxonomy): domain Eukaryota; kingdom Fungi; phylum Basidiomycota; class Agaricomycetes; order Russulales; family Auriscalpiaceae; genus Auriscalpium; species Auriscalpium orientale. Next base: position 277,844 of record JAHLMH010000022.1, on the reverse strand, counting down.
AGAAATCTCACACGCCGAGATGACCGGCCGTCTGTGTCAAGCCATAGAGCTTGTCAACTTGTTACAAGCCATAGCCCGCTGGGCCGCGGAGATAAACCACCCGCGCCTTGCAGAGATCATGCACACTGTTCGCCTGTTCATATACCTCATCGCCCTCTACCCAGGCACCGACAACCTCTTGGCGACATCGTTCGGGTCCATAATGGATGTCGTCCAACGGTACCTACGAGTTCTCTCTATTTGTGTTATAATCCCTGTACTGATCAGTTCCCAATAGCCTCGAGGTGTTGCTCGTCAACCCTCATGTTAGCTTTGAACCTACGATCGCTGGACGCTTCTTTCCCCGCCAAATTAACAACATCGTGATGCAGGTGCCTGGAGCGTCCCCACCCCGCGCTTATAGGTGTATAGACCGTCCTTTTGTCGGCTTACCCAATCTCGCACGCACGCAGTCGGCACTCCCCCCTGTGGAGCTGATCCTTAGAGCTGGATCAGTTTGTCGCCTGTTGGTCAACATCAATCCCGCTACCGGTTGGTCTGCAAATACATTGGTCGTTGTGCAAGACCTCTCCGACACTGTTGTTGTCGTGAAGAACTTGGTGGATAGCAGCGGGATACTACTCCCTCGTTGGCTGTTCTGGTACCTGTCTATTGGCAGCGACGTACGCCATACCCGTGCTCAATTCCCCCTGCGAGTCATTGGACAAGACTCGCCCCACAAAAAACAAGGCGAGCATCCGCCGAATCCTTTTCTAGGAGAATCCCAGCCGATTAAACGTACAGCACTTCCAAATATCGCAGACTTGATCCTATTGAAAACCACAAAACGCCGTTCTAAAGCTGCCGACTACGAAGATATCGTCGACTGAGAGGGTCGAGGCGGGACGAGTGTGAGACTCTGAGATGACGCATCGCCCATGTGTGACAAATGCGGATTACTGTACTGTTTTTAGTAAGGCGTTCCTGATCTAGATCCGGCTGATAAACGTAGCCGGCAGCATATCCCTATTAGTTGAAGTCCGTTGTAGCCTCATTTCGTTTAAATTCTACCGTGCGCTGCGCGCCCTTCTTTCATTCCCCCGGACCTAAGAATGGCCATTACGGTGTGTATCCTATAAGCATGACGGCTTGAAACACTAAATTGTCATAGCAATGTGAAATAAGGGCTATGTATATCGGCGTCGACCGACCCCCGCGAGTCGAAGCCATCGCTACCATTCATCAAGATGTCGACATGGGGATGAGCCTCCCGCTCATTGACCACTCCTTTGAGCTGCCTCTGCGCGTGCACAGAAGATATGTCACCATATCCGGCCCTACCGGTCTCCCCAATCGATTCGTCATCTATTATACAAGCAGTGATGTCTATCCAGTCAGCACAGCGATTGCGCACTTCCTTCCGGGACGGCGCTGGCGGGGAGAAATCTTAGTCTTCCGTCAAGCAGTCTTCGGAGGACGATTAGTCAACCTACGTCCTGGCGACGTAGGCCTTGTCTGGAGGGCCGTCGCTGAGTGAGTGCATCTTCACGGTCATCATCTCTGACGCTCACCTGCGCTTAATAAGATTCCTGGACACCGTCGAGGTTTGAAATCTTGTACACGGGCTTGTTCATGCGATGCTGTAGTATTTAAGTGACTGCATGAAATGAAATAAATGCACATGCCTCTTTACTACCCCACGAGAGATGAGCTGCGTCGCGAGACGCTGCGGGCCGCGGCCGGGGATCTATCCCGGGACAGAGGTGAGGTGAGAGCTTGCGTACTGAATAAGTACCCACATTGGGATGCCACGGTTGAAGTGCGTACCTTGCTTTGCTTTGACCGTTCAAGAAGAAGTTGATGGCTATAGCGAGTCGAGGACATCCTCTCAAGCGAAGCCGAAAGGAGGCAGACCGGCTACCGGACTCTCTTCATTCATGCGTCCGACACGCCGCCCAATAGCGTAGAAGACCTGATGCTCCTCATCAGTGGGTCGTCGAGAGATGACGGCCGCTCGACGTACACAGGCAAAGACTCTCTGAAAGACGTACGAAAGCTTTATAATAAAGACCGATCCATCTACGGCTGGTACTATTCCTTGCGTGTGCCGCAGACTTGTGTTGGGGCAGGAGACAACACGGCCGCGAGATCGATAGTGTCTGCTCTTTTGAAACCACGCGCGCAAGCGGTATATGGAACCATCAGCGTTGTTAAGGATGGGCCTTGGGCCACTAGAGCGGAGTGGGATGACGGCTACCTTTCCATCGAAAGGTTCGCTTCTACGCTTTGGTGGTATCTGTCCGGAGAGGCAGAGATAGATCAGGTGTTCGGGGAAAGGGAGCTTGAGAGGTTCCTGACCTTCGGACAAACATAGACTACAAACGCGTACCTCCTTTGGTAGTCAAAAATAGGTCTTGAGTACGACGATGAGGTCTCGATTACGACGATGAATGGCCTTACCCTGTGACCCAGGGGAGGCTGCTCGTGATATCCACTGACTCCTGAGGAGAAACGTTCAGCCTATCTCTTTACAATTTGAGCAATATTAAAAAAGACGGAACGCCGGTGCACACCTCTATGTTGGCGACAGGCCTCCCATCTAGCCAGCCAACAATTGACTCTAGGTCGCCCTCTATCCTTATACACACCTCATCTGGTGAGATACACGGCTCCTCCGAGGTCCTGAAGTCCACGCTCAAGACTGCTTGCCCTCGCTCTCCCGTTCGCGCCTATCTGCATCCGTAGCGTTTCGGTGTGAAGGTCCCCGACCGTACCTGAAAATCTGGATCGCGGTATCAAGATTTTTGGGGTGCTTACCAACCTGGAGACGAGACCCCGGTAAGTAAGCCATGGCTTGCTAAACAGCATGACTTATCGCGGTGACTCATCGTCGTTGAAGGAAAGGCGGTATATCTTCTGGGATACAGGTGAGTAGCAATGTTGAATATGATGTCCTGTACCAGGCACTGCACGCTTCTTCGACTGGCGGTACCACTGATTCTCGACTCTTTCTCCCTAGAATCCCTTACGGTTTGCAGGGGCGTATGTCGATATTGGGGACGCACCTCAAAATTGATCTTACTAAGGCGCTGGGAGGCCTATCTATCGGCATTTGTAGATAGTCCCGCGCGGTTCCGGGAGGTCCTTCGCAACACGGCCTCAGTGACCTCCGGGTCTACGGTCCTGCATTTCCTTATGAAGAACTCACCTTTTGATGCATCATGGCAGCCCGGGGATCTAGACGTATTCTGTTCAATAACATCAGCAGAAACAGTGTTAGACCACCTCACTACCACCGAGGGATACCACAATATGAATCCGACCCACGATATTGGCGCTGACGAAGACGAGTACATGGCGGACAATACCGGCGGGTTGTTCCAGGTTATCCACCTCAAAAGACCTGACGGCAAAGAGATCGACTTGGTCGTGAGCACGCGACAAACACCCCTATGGGCCCTCACCTATTTCTGGGGCACGCTCGTGCTCAACTATATTTCCGCAGACGCTATATGCGTCACGTACCCGCTATGGACGTTGGCCGGCATTGGGCGTCTTCATCCCGAGCGTGCTTCCTTCTTTCAAGCCAAGCAATGCGTTGCGAAGTACACTGCGCGGGGTTTTCGTCTACTCAATTTCAACTCAAAAGACAAGCCCTCGCACCATTCAAAATATTGTCCTCGCGTGCTCCGAACATTCTTTGACAGCGCTTGCCTAAGGCTTCCGTTCGACGTACCCGATGGCACGGTGCCCCACGGACTCTCCCCTCCTGTCCATCCCGTCTGGCGTTACGGAGGGCCGTGTAAATCAAATTGTCCTGGACAAGCGTCCTATGGACTTTGCTTAATAGGGCACCAGTCCATGGCGATAGTCTGAGCGACCAGGTGAGCTGACATGATCTAGATACATCCTATCAGCAACTGAGTAAGTAATATAAAATGGCATGAATAATCCGATTGTCGGCGCCGCGCCGTGGTTTTGGTGCTTCCCATGAATATAAGACGGCGAGGGCGAGCGAAGAGTGTAGTATGACGCCCCAACGTCCACTCTTCTTCTTCACTGAGTCGTTCAGTTCCTTGACCCTCTCGTCAGACATGTCGACTTCGACCGCATCCACCTTGAGCGACTCACCTTCCTCTCTGCTCGCCTACCCTCAATCCGATTCCGTCAACACCCCTCCAACGGGTCTCCTTCCCATGCCTCCTAACCCATCGCTTTCGTCTCACCCCCCCGATGTTCCCGATGACGAAACTCTGTTTGGGCCCATCGACCCCGCACTCCTCACCAGCTCACCGGTTCCTGTACTTACCACTGCGCCGCCTGCGCCCCCTCCTACCCCTCCGCCTCACGTGTCAGATCTTTGGCACGCTGTGATCGAGCTGACCATCAACATGACCCGCATCGACAACAGGGCACTCACCTCCGGGTGCTTCGAGTCCCACAAGGTCCGAGCGGCAGTTCACCTTTTCCTCAATTTTCTGTCACTGTTTCCGGACCCGTTTCACCTTATGTCCGTGGCCAGCCATGTCCTGTATGCAAACGAAGCTCGGTGAGCACCCTCGTTTCGTTTCCGCCATGACATGAGACTTACCCGGCGCACCCCAGACTTGACTCCCTCTCCAAGCGGCTTTGCGCTCCCACGAACCCGGACAGCATCTGCCCCCCACTTTATGCTGCGTGCCAGATCAATTTCGTCATACTCAACATGCTGGGCATGCCCGAAAAGGTTTACCATGCGCAAGACTGTTCCCGACTTACCTTTCATCCCGTCAACGACACCAACCACGGTCTCCTTCCCGACGCTCATCTCCGCCTCCGCGTAGGTTGCATATGCACCCTAATGAAGCCCATCCCCTATCGCAATCTTCCTTTGCACACCATCGTGGTCGTTGTCCGCATCTCGGAGGTGTCGGTCACCGTCAAGGTTCTGCACGATCCCGTTCCCATCATCCTCATGCGCTCCGACTTCATCTTCTATCAGCGCGGCCATCGCGCATCGTTCCGGCGTCGGCAGATCCCTCTCCAGCTCGCTTATCAGCGTCACTATCGCCGGATTCTGTCAACCGCGGAGCTGACGAAGAAATGCATGGAGGACTTGCCGCTGACGGGGGAGGACATTCACGATGATGGCATCGCGCTGGTGGACGACATGGACGTGTATTGGTCAGATTCGACTTCGGAAGATTCCGACAGCTCCCCTCCTCCTCTTGAGCCTATCTCTCCCCCTGCTTAAATGTGCGTCGTTTCTTACCTGTATTGTTGACGTCTCTAACGGCTTCGGGTAGTGTCTGGGCTCTGGCCAAAAAAGCGGCGCTTGATGCGCTTGCGAGATTTTTCCTTGTCCTGAAATTCCTTATCAAATACTGTAACTCTTAAACTAACGCCAGCTTAACATAACCCTTCTATAAAAATTACTATCCTCTTTTGTTATATACGGTGTACGATACTGTTTGAAAATATCAGAAAAAAACCTTGACGGTCATCCCAGTGGTCTGAAAAGAAAACCAGTAATAGGGAATAATTGCGGCCAAGATCTATTGTCTCTGCTTCGCAGCTTGGATCTACCAACTTACTACGCAACGCACAGAACACGGCCAATATTCACTGTACTGCTTGTCGCGCGCGGTCTGCCCATTGTCTTCTCTGGCTATGATCAAACAAATAGGAACGAAGCGAGTGGTCTATTAAGCGGCGGACCAGGCTGTGCCCGGAGGGCGTAGGAATCCAAAAGAGATGACGAGCGTCGCGAGCGGCTTTACAACTGTGCACGTGACATTGGGAGAATTGTGCCGCCGCCCGGCGCCGGGCGGGCCGGCCCCTCTCCTGTGTTCACTCCGTCGTCTCCTAAGTTCTGCACCAACGACGAAAATGCCCGCCACTTCTCACATTGTTCTCACAACCCCAAATTCAACTGTCTTCCATACCAACTCGATACACTCACTTGGTCCTCACGCCCAAATTTGTTGGCCTCCGAGTCACCGACTGTTGCCCTGCTTGGGTACTTGACCTTCCAACGACACCGATCGACGAGTCCTCACCCTTGCCACGAGGATGCCGGCTATCAAGACTACAGGGAACGCGCAGCTGCAGGTCTCTTCTTTGGACTCGTCCTCGCTCGCTCGCTTCGTGTATCTCAACCGCTCCATGTCATTCGAGGACCCTCAGCTGACGATCTGTACACCGTCGTGGCATGGCCTCTCAGAAAGTCGAGACCTGCGGAAACGGCGAGACGCCCATCGCCACACCGTCGAACAACACGTGTACGCGCAACGTTTCCTCCTGGCACTCTCCCGCCGCCTCAGGACGGAAAAAGGTTTCATGGACGCATGCTCTCTGAAGCACCTACCAACGCTGTGGCGCGTTACTCAAGCGTACATCGTACAGCACGATGGTGACGTTGGCAACACACCGAACGTGCCACAAAATGAGCGTGTCGTATTGCGACAGCGTCTGTCGTGGCCCGTCGGCAGGCAGCGCATTTCTGATGTCGGGATCGAGTTGCAATTCAGCCCAAAATCAGAAGGTGGATCCCCTCTCTCCATGTTGGACTCGCTAAGCGACCATGGTGCGTTCATCTACGGTGTCTCAGGAGCGTACTAGTGAATGGCTCCTTCTAGATGACGCCGTACCTTCTCAGAAATCAAGTTTTTCGCCGCCCGCAGCCAAGCCTCCATGTCTGCAGGAGTTCATCCCACAAGACCAACTTCCTGATGCGCTCAGTGTTCGCTACCGCGATGGCTTATATAGCAATGAGAACCCATATCATGGCCAGCGTGTTTGGGAACACTTCGTCGCGAACAACACCCTAGAGTTTCGAAGAGTAAGATCTGATTTGACTTCGGGTACGTCGCTATGTGCTAGTGGCTCCACGGATGAGCAACTGATTGTATACAGATCCTGGCAAGGAGCGCAATCCCCGCATCGCTTCCCTCGACCTCAAAGAAGCCACTCTCCTCGGTGTCGGCAACCACTCTCGTGTCTACCTCGCCCCTCTCCAGCTACCTCCGCCACTTCACCCATCCACTCCTTCCGGCACCGTCTCCGTCGCTTGCAAAACTGCAATCAATGATGAGGAGCCGCGATCGTTGCTGGAGAATGAAAGCAAGATTTATGCGCAGTTCCCACGCAGTCTGCAGGAGGAATTGCTCGGGCGTCACTCCGCTCGGCCCGACGACCGGCCCGAGCGGCTCGCAGCAGTCGTGCCTAAGAGTTACGGGTACTACAAGATCGCGCTTGAGGAGTCGAAGGCGGTGTTCGAAGAGAATATAGACGAAGAGACGAAGCAGGAACTGTCGCGGTATGTGCGGTCGTTGAGCCCTATCCTCCTTATGGAGAGCTGTGGGGAGATGATCGAACCCTCCGAGATGCCAGATCATCAGAAGTAAGGCCTTTTGTACGCGACGGAATGCGTGCTCATTTTACTGTTTCAGGAATCACTGCCTCGAACTCATTGCTCGATTGCATGGAGCGGGATTCAGACAGGGATCCCTGTATCCGCGCAACATCGTCGTGCAACCGGGACCGCTGACGCTCCCGCCTGCGGCAAGGAGACTGCATACACCGTCGTTCCGGATCATTGATTTTGGCAGGGGGGCGCATTTCGACCCAGAGACATGTAACGAAAACACAGCGGATTTAGGGTCATTCTTGAACGATATCCTCACGGAAGAGGCGCGCGCACGAAGGGAGTTCAGAGTTGACATGCCGGATGGTCGCTTCGAATTGTGTACCACGAGCTACTACTGACGGACCGTTGATGTCTTATTATACTGTGTAGAATCCGTAGATCAGACATGTCTTCTCCCATGTAAAAAGTCCCGCTGTGACGATCGGTTTCCGCAACACAATATATCGCAGCAAAAGATCAGAACAGAAAGGTACAAGGAAAATGCGCGAACAATTCCTGTACTGCCTCGTAGCGTGTATCTGTGACATGCCGCACCATCTCCAAGCAAAACATCCCCTATGTCCTTTTAATCAAAAGGACAGCATGGGAACAAAGTCCGCAACGTGTATGTGGCACGATTGTACACGCCAGACCCGTGTATAGCAATGATGCCAGCCAGCAACAGCAACAGGCAACCAGTACACTGCGCGCAGCTCGGGATTGGGACGGGCCACCGCCACCACCACCGCCAGGACGGTCAGCGCAGTGTTTGAAAGACCCTATACACACGCCGCGGACAGCCCAGAATATGCCCGCGGAGTGGCCACGGTACATGCGTCCTCGACGCTCGAGGTCAAAAATAAGTCAATGACATTCTTACGCTGTGTCGGACAAGGCGCCTAACAGGCGCCTATTCCTGTTCAATATGGATCCTGTGCTCTCGCCCGTGAACGAAAGATCACCCTGGAAATCAACTCCCGGGTCGCCAGTCATGATTGTCGCCTTCTTGGGAGATGAACAGTGGCACTGCGTTGATGTGTTACCGCGTTGACAGGCCAAGGCTCATCGCGAGTCTGGACCGCAATCGGCGTTGCCATGTCCGCTGGCGCGCGCCTCATCGGCCTCAAGGACTGGAAACTATTGAAATCGTTTCAGCGCGCGTTGGGGACGAGAAAAAGAGGCCGAGAGACCGAGGGTACGTCAGCTGGGAGCCGGTCCTAAGGGGGAGATCCATGGTACGGCGCTCGGACGTCCATCACATGAAGTACGCGACCGTGAGCAGGCGTGGCAGTCAGTGGCTACCAATACGCCGTCAGCAGATGCAAGTGCGGATGATCTTTGCCCAACAGTACGAGCCATCGTGTATCTGGATGTGATTATTGTATATCAGAACAACGTATCAGATTCTATGAAGAGCCCGAGTTCGGATATCCCGCCGACCAGAACCCGAGATGTGACAGTCTGGGAAGGGGGGAGTAACAAGTGCGTGAGTGACGGGGGTCTTGCCTGCCGTGTGGGAGGAAATGCGAAGCGAAGCGGATCGGATGGGAGAGGTGGAGGCAAAGAGGGCTGTCGGCCGGAGCCCGCTGATACCCGACACCAGGAATGGAGACGGAGTACGGGCGCGCGGTGTCTGCACTCTCATCCGAAAGATACAAAAGAAGGAAGTACGGCCAGACGAGCCGATGGGTGACAGGCTCAGCGATAAACCTGGACGGAGATGTGGTCTTTTGAGTCGATGACACGTAAGAAATGAACACCTACACAGGTAAAACGGAAGATTCCAAATAACCAAGACGTGAGCCATTAGTATGAGGGCCGCTGGGATAATGGCTGAGTTACCGGCCAAACTTTAGCGGTGCGGTACACGAGGAATTTTTGTAACGTACGGGTCATCCGTAGGTACTACTCAGGACTCAGGCCGATCACATCTCCGAACCGCCGCCTTGTGTCCTATGCAGCCTTTCCCAAGCCGAGCGGAGAAACAAGATCAGGGAAGAAGTTTGCGGCGGAGGAGGCAGTTCCATGACGTTCGTGCCGTAGTGGACTAAGAACCGGACCAATTTCTCCAGCGCAATAGCTTTGAGCGAAATTCCCTCCTAAAATTTTCTATCCTCATTTGCGAACTGCTGGAACAGAGGTGTTATATTGTATGACATCATCATAGCGGGCGTTAACTCACCTTACATTCCGATGGAACACCAGGCAATTGACCCGACCACGATAGAAAATCAGTGGTGTTGATGTGCACGACTTTGCATTCTGGGCAGCGAGAGCGGGTTGGCATTTCGAATTGCCGAGCTCACCGGCGCCTTCGTCACGTGCCCAAATATCTGTGCCCACAGCCTCTACCTCTGGATCCCGAGTCCCAGTACAAACTCTGGGCCAGATAGCTCATAGGCCAAAGCGCAGAACGCAGCAGATGAGGCTGTCCCGCTGGCCCAGACTACGTATCGTCCGACCAGACCCATCGAGCGCTGCCTACAGAAAGACTCAGCCTCGTAGGCGAGGCCACGAAAAATAAATGACGAACCGTCGGGCCCAGTTTCATGCGCCGCGAGTTCCGTGCGCCGTTCGCGGATATGTGCGGCATTATTGCGCGTATATGACGGGGAAGTTATGCCAATGGGCTCGGGTGCGCCCCGCTGTGCGCATCGCCCGTATCCGCATCGCCTCGACGTCAATACCACCAGCTCCACAGGCCAGCAGCACCGTACGCCAGCTCAACGTTGTTGGACACCGCTGCGCGCGCTGCCCACCGCACAAAATGACGTATATGCCGCCGCAAGTGTTCACCGCCACGGGCGCCCCGCAATTCCCGTGTCCGCGGGCGTCGGGCTGCCCTGTCTTGCACAGCGGGGACAAATGCGCTGCTGCGCAATATACACGCATAATGTGGATTGCAGGGAGTCGATGTGTGCGGTGTGCAGCGGGGTCGGGATGGCCCAGGGTGTGGAGGCGCCCGGAGACGGGGCAGCGGGCGGGCGGTCGGGCGGTTGACGGGCTCGGCCGCCATCTTCGCAGGACGTGTCAGAGCCCATACCAGGACACTTGGGATCCAGAGGCGGGCATCCAAAGGGAAGCCTGATCACGCCAGTCAGCAATAGAGTTTGAATCCGAACAGACGTAAGAAGAGAAAATGGGGGCGTGATGGCGGGAGTACGCACGCATGCCTGTGCGGGATGACTAGGATAGAACAGAATCAGAACGCACCGGGACGGGGATGTGGGAGAGGCTCTGCGCTCGTGGCCTTTCCATACGGATTAAGGCGTCGGATGTGGGTGGGGCGGTGTGGGTGGCGGGCGGCGGGGGCGGCGGGAACGGCCCCGTCTGGCCTGATGCAATTAGGCTGCATTGAGCGTGTACTGCGCAGGGACGATGCGATTTTGCTCTCCGTGGTCGGTAGGCCGCTCGCTCCTGGCTGCGCAGGCTGTGCGTCGGTGCTTTGAGCGCCCAACGCGAGGCGCGGCGAAGCTCTGCTGGTCGCCTGGCAAAGGTAATATGGCACCTGAACAGGACGAAAATTGTATCCATGAGCATCTGATTTGAGGGGAAACAATACATAGAAATTGTCACCTACAGCTGTGTTGGCCAAAAAAAAAAAAAGTATATGCGACCCTCGTAGTCCCGCAGCCTTTCTCGTCCCATAACCGGCCTTGAACGAGCCAGCCCGGCGATTGAAGCTGCCAGTCGCTCTACGGCTGGAGTGGAAGGCCGACATTGCCGATGGAGGCTCCGCACTATGTGTGAACCTTGTGCTCGTTCCCGCAGGGCTGGCGTCGGCGGAAGATACCGAGCAGCGGCTCCCAGCCCCACCGATAGAGTTCTGCAGGACAGGTGCTCCCCCCGTAGGTTGCGCATGGCGGCACCCGATAACGCCGCCGACGAGCCGCCGTGATAGTAATAAATTGAGTACGCCCCTCTGATGCGCAGAAAGGGGGTACCCGGATACAAGACAGCCTTAACCATAGCCAGAGTAATGAGAAGCCAGCGTGGAAGCGGAGTGCCGAGCTGCGACACGTACTGTATGTGGGGGCGGATCGAGGAGATGCCTGAGGCGGGCCTGCGGCCTTGTCCAGGACGTCCTATCAGAGGCGCTGCGGACAGGTAATGTCAGAGCCCAGTGACCCCAGAACACGCCAGCCCAGACGTGGAGCTCGTCGCCCGTGAGACCGGCGAATACCTACCACATAACAGCCATCAGCTATCATGACTCGCTGAGGGACAGGAGCACACGAACCTGCAGCTGATCATCTGACATAGAGGCGGGTATACCGGGTGCTGGCTTGGGATTTGCGTCTACGATGTGCCGAGCGAAAATGACTCGAATCCTAATACACTAAGTCTGAGAGGAACGTACCGCGTCCTGCCGTATCGGGATAGTTGGTTTTCTGGGCGCATACTAAAGTTTGACGGCACGCTGATTGTCGTGGGCGGATCGTAGGAGGAAGGCTTGGTGGTGGGGTTGGGACGATGGTGAGGAGCACTAGAGGCGCGCCACGACCCTTGGACTGCGATGCTCCGCGTGCGTTGGGGCGGCGAAGTTGCGCTGGTGGCGGCATTTGTCCACGCCCCCTGTTTCATGATAACAGCCAGAGGGTTTGTTCGAGGCAGTTGAGTGGTAGAACGCAAGGCGAAGCCGCGCCAGCCTGAGACCGAGTCGCCCGCCGCGCGTGGCCCGTGCGCGAACGCCTTCCCGATTGAGCGGGGTTGGATTCGCGTCTTCGACAGAGCGCGTAAGCGCTCATCGTCGGTGTCAACGTCCTTGCTTCGCAGTGTTCATCGTCTCTAGCAACGAGCTCCGAGTCCCCGGCCAACCGCTTATGAGGATCCGGCGCCGAGCGCAACGACAATGTTACAACTTTGTTTTCTTATTTTCTACACTGTTGCTACTCTGCGTAACCATCGTGACTGTGCGTAGGCCGACGTAATATGTAATGGAACATGGTATGCGTTACTGTAAGAGACGTGATGATGACCTGGTTGGACCGTCAGGCCGCCGGTGATAAAAGTAGAAATAATGAAGACAGATCTATGCAAGAAACGACGAGATAAGTTTAAACGAATAGAGATAGAAATAGAAAAGGCGGGGCAACAACGTCCGGTAGAGGGAACAGGCGAAACGGCGTGCGCAAACGCCAGCAAGTAATGCGCGGGAGCGTTGATACGGGGCATGATGGCGAGATATTGCGGCGGATGAATGATGGCGTGATGACGGATGCGTATGCGGGATTATGATGCGGGGAAGGATGGGGTATGAATACAGTACTTGCGCGCCCGCGCCCAGCGTCGGTCGAGGGCGAGGGGTTGTTACATCTTCTTCGGCTACTTCTCTTCTTCAAGCAGGGTCTCCTGGCAGCGGCGGCTCACCGGAACAGAACCAGCCACTTGCCCTCCGGCGTTGACGTGAAGCCATCCATGGACGTGTGCCCGCACAGGACGTCCACGCGCCGCACGCCCTTGGCGGCCTGCGACGGGTCCATCGCCTCGCGCGCCTTGTACGCGCTCGTGGCGCCAGCGCGCAGTGCCGGGGTGAGCGCGTCGTACTCGAGCCGCTTCACGCTCTTCCGGAGCTCATGGTAGAGGGTGGAGAGCACGTCGCCGACAGTGACAACCAAGCCGGGTGGGGGGCAGACGGTTATTTGCCATGGGAGGAGGGGCGTCGTGAGCGTCATGACGGGGACAGCGGGCTCCGTCGCCGGCTCCGCCGCGAGCATGGGGTCGAGGACCGGCGGGATCGCGACGTCGAAATTGATGCGCTCAAGCACAGGGTGGAGGTGAATTCGCTTGGCCTGCGGCGAGGGGATGGACACGCCGGCCGCCTGCGGCGTAAGTATCTTCGAGTGGTACACCGGGGACGGCGTGTACACCTGGGGGACGGGGACTGGTGATGGGTATGGCGAGAGGTGGTGCGGGTGCGGGTGCGGTGTGTATTGTGGGGAGTATTGGGGGGAGTAGTTGGGGGAGCCCATGAGCGGCGGGGGGGTGGATGGCCCCGGCGAGCCTTCTAGCGACGACGTGGAGGACGTCGGCGACGGGGGAATGGTCTCCACGACGGGGTTCTCGTTGAAGCGTGCATGGCGTGCAGCTGGCGACATTGTTGGCGGGTGCAGAAGATGGGTGTTAGTGAGAAGCGAAGGGCGGCGGGACGAGGGTGTTATATAGTCGGGTGGGGAAGACAGCAACGGGGTACACAAGAGCCTATAAGTATGGCAACGTCAGACAGACTGGAAACGAGGGACTGGCTCGGTGCGCTGATATTCGGGGCCGTCCTTGGGTGACAGTAGGTGACAGTCACCGCCCCTGCGCATCCGCCCGTGAGGAGAACAGAGAGAGTATACACCGCCTGCCAGGGAAAATTTGACTCAGATACTGCATCCGCCCGAACAGGTAACTATTTCGGCATCGCCCCGCCGCCTCCGTAGCTTTGTTGCCCGCCCGCGTGGTGTTTGATCCTGCGTATTCGACTGCAGTCTGATCCACGCGCTGCTTTGTCTCTCGGACCATTTCCACGCGCTGGCTTCTCGCAGCTTGCACGCGCGGCTGCAGGGCGAGCGCGTCCCAGGAAAGCGCGCTGCACCGCCCTCCCGATATCGAAGGGCAGTGACCGCCAGGCCCCGACAGTCTCCTTCTCTCGGCGCTCTTTCGTATCGGGCGAGGACATTCTATTTGACTATTCTGAGCCCAGCCTAGGATCACGCCCTAATGACAATCTGTGACTCCCCGACGCCTTGATTTTCCAATCCCTCGCTGCGGCTGCGCAGTCGCCGCGACGAAGCGGCTTCGTCGCGCTCTGCCACGTTTCCCATCGTCACGCGCATACGGTGCGGAAATAATGCCGCCTCGTCTACCACTGCTCATTTCTTGACAATAGTGGGATTAAGCACCGCCTTTCGACTCCAGTACAGCTGTACCTCCATGTGACACGTGCGCCGACACGATCCTTACAACGGTAAGCGTATTCTTTCCACCGTCCGCGCTTGTCGATCCTGAGCGCACATTTCAGGACCTCGCAATTCCATTCAGAGGCTTGATCTCCAAAAAGGCGACTGCCGTATTATTTCCAGCCCTCGGTTTCGTAGGTAAGTCCGGTAAGAGTTACCGCTACGCGATGGACCCGCAGGTTCTCTCCTCGGGGCTGCGGTCTTAGCCTAGGGCTCAGTGCACCGGCCGCTGCACCCTTGGCTGGAGTTGCGGGGGTCCTAGTGCACCGCACGCCATCTGTGCATCAATCCGCGGGCGCTGCGCGCCAATCCCAAGTTTCCAGGTAAGGCGATCCTTCTTGGTTTCTATCCTCCGCACCCGGATATGAACTGATGTAACGTCGTGACCTGGTATTCCTAGCTCTCCATACTAATCGGATCCCGAGCACCTACGTACCCAAGGATAGGTTCAACGGTAGTCAGCAAGCTGTCCCTGCCCCAGGCATGAAACCCGCACGCTCGCAAGCCTCGATACCGACATCTCTCGCGGATTTAAATTAGCGATATGAGATGGCAACGGCCCTTTCCCATGCGAATTGATCGCCCCGCCTACTACACGCCAGGTGCGCGACGCTGCGCGTGAAGCGAGGGCGGTACTAACCACACATTTGGCCCATCTAGAGCTGACGGCATCGCGGCACGACCCTGCCGGCGCTGCCGAGCCAACGAAACAGGGCACTTCCGCACCCATTCTCCCCTCGCAGTGTCGCGGTTCCCGCGTCAATTCCTCCCGCACCGAATTATCAAGGACCCTGCCAGTTGCTGTGCCCGCCCCTACTAACCATATACCGCCTCATTAATGGCGGCACCGTGCACGAGGAATGGACACGTCGCCCGCGCAGCCGCAGCCCCGCCCAGTGCGCCTTGGCCATTTGAAGCATTTGAAGTGTGCACCGTTGCGCAGCGCACGCGCCTACTCCTCCGGGTGCGTCGCTCCACATTACTGATGCCCTTGGTCGCTGAATCTGTCACAGTCCGCGTGCCAGCATCTACTGAGATGTACGTGATCGTCGCCCCAGTCCCCGTATCGTTTCGCCCCGCAGCAACAACCCATCTATCACCCCGTCACTGTCGCTGTCACCCCGCCCTCCAGAACGCCCTCGTCTACCCAGCACCCCGAAAGGGGATACCATCTCCAATGATATCTCGTGCCCGGCATCGGCTTGTCACCGGCACGACACACGTCCGCCGCCGTCGCCTCGGTATGTCCTGTTGCCAAGCTGCACCTGTGCGATAATGCAATGATTTCCTCTCTGTGTGCAGGTCCTGTACGCTCGAAGCGTGCTCAGGCAGCGCGGCAAGTGGCGAGATGCAGCTACGCCCACGTGTCAAGCTCCGGACGCGTGGCCTGCTGGCCATCAGCGAGATATAGATCTCGGCGCGATCGTACCCGCCACCCGTGCCTGCTGGCTGGTGCAGCTGCTCCTCGCCGCCACGCCTCGACGACCGGGCACGCCGCGGCACCAGCACTCGCCTGCGCGCGAGCCACCGGCCGCGCGAGGATTGTGGCGACGCCGCCTCGTGTCCGCGCGTGTAGCTGCATCTGCAGCTTCCTCCGACAGCGCAGCGCCCCGGAAATTGCGCGGACCTGTGTGGCGCTGCGGAGGGCTCTTCCTATGCATGACGTCCTGCACCCTGGCGAACCGCTGACACGCCTCGGTGGCCTGCCCGGTGGCGGGGGTGGCGACCCGCGAAGGACGGCTAAGTTCGTCCCTCCAATATTCCCTTCGCGGGTGACTGACCTGGCCCTTATCACGCAGGGAAGCGGATGCATTCACCCGGCGCCGGCGATTCGTGGATGGCGACAGCTGAGCAGACAGACAGACAGAACATATTCACGTCTAGGCACGCCTGTGCGACGCCACCAATCTCCATCGCAGGCCGGCCATTCACTGCGTCATCCCCATATCACCTTTCTCGCTCACATTCGCTGCAATGTGCCCAGGAACAGCCGACGCGGACGACACTCCTGGGAATGCGAGCCGCTGCGATTCCGGCCGGGGACTTGTTGAGGACACCGCGGGGTTCCTCGTCCTGTGCAAAGGGAGTCGCTCGTGCGCGCGCGGGGATAACACCCCCGCGGGCGTGTTTCGAGCGGGCGACGTCCGGGGCTGCTGACATGGCGCAGAGCAGGCGAGTGTCGTTCCCGCAGCGCCGGTACTTTCTGCCCCAACAAGCCAACAAGATTGCAAGCCCGCAGAAGCAGCGGTCGCGTGTGAGCGCTCCGGGCGGTGGCCGTCTGCCGCACAGCGTTATTCTTGGTATGCGGCAAGGCAAGGCAAGGCGCACGCACGGAGAAGTAAGTACATGCTATGCATCGGCGTCCCTTGCCCGCGCTCCTGTTGTATGTTTCATGCCGTGTTTTTGCTCCATGTATGTGCCTAATTTACATTTACTTTCTCTCGTCGACGGACGTCAACAGATGGATATTGTTCTCAGGAGGAAGCGTCAATGGAGCCTGATGCTGGCCTGGGGCTTCTGCGCGATGATCGTACGTTCAATGCTTAGCGCTCTTGGTAGCATGCCGGTATGTACCAGCGTCGCTTTTCCGCATCCACCCAGGTCGTAACAGGCCACTCCGTGAAAGCCAGCCAGCCAGCCATGTTAGCCCTTTGAGCGATACTCCCTCTAACCTTGGCAGCATCCAGACGTCGAAGCAAGGGGAGCTCGGGGACACCAGCAGACCTGACCCGCAGCTCAGCGATGCGACTCATACCGAACCGCGGAGGAACAAACTTTCAAATCATGGAATCGAGACACTGCATAGACCTATGCAGAGAAGGCGCTACTTACTATTCCTACATAATGATTAAACAGACAGCGAATGGACTCCGGTGGGGACTACATCATACCATGAGCTTCTGTAAGTTCCCACAGTTTTGAACGGCCCGGGATACGCGGTTATGTAACGCGCGAGCCCTTGCACTCGCCATGTCGCAGTATGCGCACCTGTCTGACCTGGACCCCGAGTTCGCAGCTGCTCAAGCAGCCCAACCGCAGCAGACTTTTGATTTCCGATCGGCGGGCGTTCTGGCAGTGAAAGAGTTGTGGAGAACCGTCTTGCAGCCTGCCATACATACGGCACTCTACAAGCCTCGTGTCCGCGCAGGTACGTGCGGCGTTCGTTGTCTCGATAGCATTTACGCGTCAAATCTGACACCCGGGGCCTGGCTTGATCTTCATCAGACGCGAAGTACAGCGTGAAGGATCACACAGTATTTGTCGAAGGCGGCGAGATTATCGTCCGTGTCGTAATCCCAGAGCCCGTCGAGCCCGCCCAGACGTTCCCTGTTCTTGTGTGGTTTCACGGCGGCGGTGACATGCCTGTTAGCTTGTCGCGCATTGAGGCACTGACTGTTTGATCGATAGGATGGATTGTTGGCGATGTGGACCAGGACGACTATCTCCTTCGCATCTATTCCACCGAGCTGCAGGTCGTGACCGTCAACGTGGACTACCGGACTGCCCCAGAGCATACCTTCCCAACTCCATGGCACGATGCATTCACTGCGTTGAAATGGGCGCGTCTTAGCTTCATTGATTCACTAGTGTCAGGCCTGACCAGTCGGCGCAGGTGGCGTCAAATGCCGCCTCGATCTCTGTGTCTTTGGATAAAGGTTTTATTGCCGGTGGCTGGTCCGCTGGAGGAAACTTGGCGGCGACGAGTGCTCACCGCGCACGCGATTGTTGGCGATGTGGGTCGACGCTCGTCATTACGCATAGTAGGGTACATAATTACGTAATCCGTGTTGCTGTGTGCGCGCGTCGTGCACGTTCTTTCTGTACTCTCTCCGGTCACCCCCCCTGCAATCATACCTTTGATTCTCACAGGTTATGGGCCCTGCTCGTCGCTCTTAGCCCCCTAGTGTCATTCTTGCTTTGCTCTTGACCCGATTGAGTCACCCCCGGCCAGCTAGAGCCTCATATCCAGCCAGTTGCCAGCTAGAGCATATCCAGCCAGTCGCCAGCTAGAGCGAGAATCCAGCCAGTCTACCCAGTGCGCTAGCTAGAGCGAGAATCCAGCCTTCCCCTTCCTTCCCCTTCCCATCATCCCATCATCTCTCCATCCCCCCGAATCATCATCTCCGCCCTCGACAATCTTTCGCCACGTCACCACGTCACCACGATGACCTCCGGTATCGAGAAACTTAACGAGGAGAACTACTCGACGTGGGTCATTCAGATGGAGGCTTTGCTGGAAGAGAAGGAGTTGTGGGATGTAGTCAGTGGGGAGGAGACGATGCCGCATACGGGTCCCAATTCCAAAGGTGTGAAAACCTTCCTTCGTAAGGAACGCCTTGCCCGTGCCAAGATCATCCTACATCTCGAGCCTTCCCAACTCCCCCATGCCCAGTCCAAAGATGTTCGCGAGGTGTGGACCAACCTCGAGCGCATCCATCGCTCACGTGGTTTCGGCACCCTCATGTCTCTCCGTCGCCGCCTCTTCGAGATGGCGAAGCGTGACAACCAATCCATGCAGTCGTGGGTAGCCCAGGTTCGCACTGCTGCTTTCCACCTCAAAGCTGCCGGTTACAAGCTCGAGGATATGGACGTCATCATGGCACTCACCCAGCATCTCCCTCCCTCCTTTGCTCCCCTTATCGTCTCCCTCGAGTCCACCCCTGTTGACGAACTCACCATCGACAATGTTGTCACCCGTCTTCTCAACGAGGAAACCCGTCAGCTCCTCGAGCAGACTCTGGACGTGGATCTCTGGGGCGGGCGCACAGACAAGTCCGAGAGCACCAGCCTGTCTCGCGGCAAGCTGCGTTTTGCGCCGCCTTCGCATTCTGACATGCGCTGTTACAACTGTCGCGGTCGTGGACACATGGCCTCACAGTGTCCATCCCCGAAGCAGCCCCGGGCGAGGTTCGAGGACGATGAAGATGAACCGCGTAGGGAGAAGGCACAAATGGCACGCGAAGAAGAGGTTGATAAGTCCCAGCTCACTTTTTAATTCCTCCATACTCCTCACGTTCTTTTTAATACTCCGTTTGTTTATTATGGACTCGCTTGACCCAAGAGGTTGTGTTGGCGATGTGGGTCGACGCTCGTCATTACGCATAGTAGGGTACATAATTACGTAATCCGTGTTGCTGTGTGCGCGCGTCGTGCACGTTCTTTCTGTACTCTCTCCGGTCACCCCCCTGCAATCATACCTTTGATTCTCACAGCGATGATCTCTTCTTCAAAGACAAGCCGCTCACCGGGACCTACCTCGGATACCCAGTGATTGTCCACATGGATGCTTACCCCGACAGGTGCGTGATAGTTTCCAGAAAGCGACTGGACGAGATACCTACTGAGCCCAGATACAAGGATCAACTCCTGTCGATGGAGCAGAACAAGGATGCGCCGATGCTCACTCGCGATGCCAGTAGGTTCTCGTGGGGTGCGTCAAACAGCTTAGATTTCATATAGATGAGGCTCATCAATCCTACAGACGAACTCAAAGCACCTCCTGAGGATCCAATGGCGTCACCTCAGCTATATCCGTCACATGCAGGTCTCCCGCCTCTATATATCCAGGTCTGCGGTCTCGATCTGAGACGCCTCTAGTAGGTGAGTCTCGAGGTTCGGAGGTAAGACGAAGGAGAGACGAGTCCGAGGAGGAACCAAAGGTGTGCTGTCCAGTCGATACGGGGCTTCCCCGTGGTGACTGACCTCCTCCGTAGCACGGAAGGATGGAGGGCGAGGAGAGTAGAGTAACGCTCGTCGGCGTGAAGCCGGAGCGGGAGCTCGGTCGGTAGGAGGCTTCCTCCTGTTGACCGGCTCGAGAGAGCAGAGGGCGAAGCGCCGGCGGCCCAAGAGCGTCGCGCGTGTGTGGTTCTGTGGGCGCGTGTGGGCGCTCAGAGAAGCCTCACTCGCGCGTGACTTGTCGCGTCGTCGCGTCGTCGGTACTCGCAGTCGACTAGCGACTACTTTCGTTGAGAGGAGGCCTGCGAGAGAAAAGAGACGGCGAGACGAGAGTAAAAGAGAAAAAGAAACACGTTGTATATTATGAATGCTACCTGTCAAAGCTACTCGAACTTATATACATGTTGAGGACTTCAAACTCCGACTTATCTAATCTACTGTACAGTAATCTACAAGCATCCTTCGTCGAGGCTGTCAACTATCCCATCGCGTCGTCCCCGGCGCCCGTTCCCCGTCACAAAGCCCCCCCCAGTCTCGGTGAAGGAGGCTTCCTCCTGAGGTGCCCAAGCAGCTTGCAACGCGGCTAAGTCCAGGATACCCAACGCCGCGATGTCGGGATCGGCGTTGATGTGTCCTTCCGCGTGTTCCTCGGAGCCTACCCCATTTTCAGCGCGACGTTCTGCTGGGCGCAGGGAGTTGCGAAGCTCCTTAGCCCACTGGTTCGGGGTCAGGGTGAGGTCCTTCTGTGTTGTTGCTAGGAGCCGCAGGCGGGTCGAGAACCAGACTTCGTTCGACCAAGACCACTCGCCATTCCAAGCTCGACTGTCCAGGAAGTCTTTTTGACGGGGCCATAGAGTGCGTCCGCTTTTCCCTCCAAAGAGCCGTTCTAGGTCGCCAATGCTCGCGCGGTCGACGCATCCCGGAACTGGGTGAGTGATGGTGTCGCCGACGCCGTAGTCTGTGACGAGCCGCGATGGTCCCTGCGCGGCGTCGGCGAGAAGACTTGGAGGCCCGAAGTGAAGAGCTAAGCGCCAGGAAATACCGCCCGCGTGCAAGAACATGCGCGCGTTTGGCTGCGCTAGCAGATCCTGCACGGTTGTCCGGTAGGCGTCCCACAGGCTTGCGCGCTCGCGCCACCAGCGGACCTGCGCATTGTTGTTCTGCGCGTACCCTGTCCAACTCTCCGGTACCGTCGGAGTTGGCTGGGGCAGCTGGCTGTGCGGGTAGCTCCATCTGAACGGAATCGCTTTACTCAGCATAAACGGTACAACCGACGGCCACGGTGAGGCGCAGGCATCTCTCCACATCGCCACTCGAAGTTTGGACCGAGAGAGCAAGTGGATATGGCCCTTCAACGTTGGTATGACGAGCGGCACGGACAGAGGAGTTTCCGAAGGACGTAACACGGCAGCGGAGAATGTGGCCACCCCATACAGCGGCGAGGATGGTCCATATATCGCCGGATTCACTAGGTGGGACGGGGTAGCTTGTTCGACACTCGGCGCTCCTAATGTACCAGCTTCCGGAATAATTATGTCGAGCGGGTGTTCCGGGGCGTCTCTTATCCTGTCCATGAGTGTAGTCGAAGGCACCGCATCCATTCTTTCCAGCAGAGACGGCGTCATAGCGGTGGAGCTTTCGGATATACGAGCGAGCAGGCTCGGGCTTTGGACTGCCGCTGTTGATGCCCCAACGCTTTCGTTGTCGTGCGAGGGCTCCGTCAGACGGTCCAGAAGGGATCGAACTCTCGATCCGCCCTCGAGAGAGCCGTCCTCTCGAGGTCTTTTCCGACTGCGCACGTCCGCGGTGAACGCCGGTGCCTCAGACGATGAAGAAGAGCCATCCTTCTTCTCAGAAATGATCTGTACATTTCTTTTGTCCAAGACCGTCCGCGCCGCGTTGTTTTGAGAGGAACTCTCGCCACGTTGGGGCCGCGCGCTCTGCAGAGAGGCTTGAATCGCTGTTTGCACGTCAGACAGTTCCTGTTGCTCTGTCTCCTCCATGCTCGCGTCCTCGTCTATTCGTGGAGGCGACGGAGGGACAATGGCCTTTTCCTTGCCTTTCTTTGAAGTCGGCGGAACTGAGGACGCTACAACTGGGGAAAGTGGAGGAGAGTCTGCGGGTGGCCGCATGGGCCCGACAATTCCTGGGTAAAGGTCCTCGGCGTCGTCGTCGTCGTCGTCTCGTATGTTCTTGGGAACAGGAATCATTTTCCATTCTCCGGGAAGCTTTCGGGTCTCGTCGATGTTTGTGAATTCGACGAATACCGTGCCGTCGCCTGGTTCCGGAAAGTTCAGCCTCACAGCGCATCCAATGTATTCGCCCTTTCTGACGTGTTTTGCTGCAATGTAGCGCCGTGTAGACGCGTCTTCTGAGTCCAGTTGCTCGTACCAGCGGCGAACCTCGCTGATGTCTTGGATGCGATCCCTTCGAAGCAGGTTGTTCGTCCTCTTTTTCAAGTTGTCCTTATTGTGGGCCCACTTGCGCAAGCGCTTGTCCCGCTCTCGTACGACGTCCGCGACTTCTTTCGCGCCGAGGTTGCGTGGATTGAGAACTTCCAGCTCCGGTGTTTCGAGCCCGAAATGCCACAAGTACCTAGGGGTGGCACCGTGGAGGTACAGTTCTTGCACGTTCGGCCAAGTAACCCGAGGAAGATGGAAGTCAATGAGCGTGCCCACGCGCTCCGCTGAGAACCAGGGAATAACTGTGTTCGTCCATCCTGATACCGGGACGGGTATCGACTCCCAGCCGTCTCCCGCGTGCGTGACCAGGAATACCACGAAAGCCATCCATTCGTGCATCGACCGACGGATGGATGAGATTTGTTTCTTGATAGTTTCCTTCGTGGCGGGCTCTCGCGACAGAGCGGGAATACGAAGCGGCGCAGCGTCATAGCCGAGGTACTTCCGCAGAGCCTCCCCGATTTTCATGATCAGGCTAGTGTACTCTGATAGCCAGTTCAAGGCCTTCGGAGCGCATTGCCAGGAGTCCCCGCCCACTTGTAGCACCCCGTTGCCGTCCGCACTGTCGTTGTACACCCACTCGTCATTGGTGAAGTCGTTAGGGAGTGGTCGGTAAGCTAACCACGGCCGTTTGTAGTCCCACCATTCAATGGGGATGTCGGGTCCATCCGTCCGATAGTTGAATGGGGGAGTCGCGTTGAGAGGCTTCCTTGAGGGCAAATGCACCGGCGAGCGTCCGCTCGGTGTCGGATCCGATCCGAATCCCACCCATTGAAGCCCCGGGACTGAAGACGTGTAGACGTCGGCCAAATATCCGCCCGATGTCACGATACTGAATGGCTTCACTGATCTGTCGTATACCGCCTTGGGATCGCCCGCGCGTCGTCGACGCGCGACTTCCACCAAATGACCGGCCGGCGGAGGCGCAGGAGCGGCTTCCGCTCCCCAACCATGCGATGGTTGTGCCCACGTCGACATAAGTAGTGGAGGAGAGAGAGACGAGGTGGTGGGTCGGGACAAAGGAAAGACCCAAGTTGGCCGTCCTCCGCTTAAGCGCGCCTCGAGGCCGTGGCGCCCGCCACGATCACGTGACCTTGACGCGTCGCGTAGAAGAGTGGAGAACGAAGTCTTGAAACTGTGCAAGCTATAGATAACGAAAGGAAAAATACAATAAAATAACAGAAGTCTCACTGCATCTATTAAGAGAAATACTTCACTGTTTCGCGGGCCCTGCCAGCCCGGCGTCCCGTCGATAGGAAAATAAACGTTGCGGGGCATTACGCAGGTCCGTCGCTGTAGCCCATGAATCGTACAGTGGTGAATAGCCTTCCCAACGGATCAAGTAGAGCATTTGCTTCTTCCGCTTGTCGTAGCGATGTCCGACTATCTTCTCAACTTGGTATTCCTCCGAAGTTGGCTTGTCCCTACGAGTATCCGGTAACACAGTTCGTTGACCGTACTCGGGGTCTGAAGGTCGGTACAAGCGTAGGTGTTCGAGATTCAATACGTTAGATCCGGGATAGCTATCAGGTAGCCGCAAGCGGTACACTTTGGGGTTGATTCGCTCTTGTATCTCGAAGGGCCCCACGGCTCGCTGTACGAGCTTGCTTCCTTCCCCTTTGCTTTCGATCCATTCTAGCGAATGCGGGTTTACCAGGACTTGATCGCCAACTTTAAATTCCAACTCCCTTCGACCCTTATTATAGGATTCGCTCTGTTTCAATTGAGCTCGCGCGAGAGCCATCCTCGCGCTTTCCCGATGATACTGTAGGAGTCGTACGAAATCGTCGGAGCGGCCATTCAACAGAGCGTCCTGTGGAGCGGCTTCCGCTCCGTCTGCCTGTCCAAAATCTAGCGTGGATTTGGGTTGAAACCCGTATAGCACGAAATGTGGACTCAATCCCGTCGACGCGTGAGGAAGATTATTGTACGCGTGTTCTAGTAAGGGTAACCACTCGGCCCAGCTCGTTTTGTCCGTGGCAACGTAAGCGCGCAGCATGACTTCTAGCTTTTGATTGACGATCTCTGTCTGGCCGTCGTGCTGCGGGTGATGGGAGGACGAAAGCGACATTCGCGTTCTGAGCGCTTTGGAAACACCTTTCCAGAAGTCCGAAGTCCAACGCGGATCGCGGTCGGACACTATATTATCCGGTACTCCGAACTTGCAGATGACATGGTTCACGAATAGCTTAGCGAATCCTTCCGCGCTGAGACCAGTTGTCGTAGGTATGAACTGCGCGTGCTTGGACATTCGGTCTACTGTGACGAGGACCGCGTTGGACTCCATGGACCACGGCAGTCCGGTGACTAGATCCAGAGAGACGGACTCGTAAGGTCGTCTCGGAATGCGATTAGGGATGAGGCGGCCGAATTTCGTGAAATTCCTGTGCTTAACCTTTTGACATACGTCACAGGTGTCGCAGAATCCCTGTACATCCTTCCGCATCGACGGCCAAAAGAATTTCCCACTCATCAGTTGCCACAGTTTTCCCGCCCCGGCATGTGCTGTCTCGAAAGGGGACTCATGAGCTTGCAGTAGTAGTCCCGCACGTAAGGGTTTAGGTATGCAAAGGCGTGGCTGAAAGTCTGCGTCTCGGAAATATAACAGTCCTTTCTCATCCTTGAAGTAACGCTGTCCTGCGTCCCATGAATCTGGAGATTGCGTTGTATTTTCCCATCTCTGCTTGAAAGCGGCGTCCGCTTTGTATCCTTCCAAGAAGGACCGCAGATAATCCCCGTCCATATGAACATGAATAGTAGGCGGTGGGTTCTCCTTTTCCCAGGTCTTCTGCTTGTCATACAAGTCTAGTGTTTCCAGGGATGCGGAAGCTTCTTCCGCGATCGGATTGACATTCAACTCGACATCCTCCGCTCTTATTTCTTTACGGGATGAGTGGCTCTTCTTGCCTTTCGACGCAGCACTTTTCGTCTTGTAGGAGCGTGTCGTAACTTGAAAGCAATTATGCGGTGATGTCCTCAAGCCCTCGTTCCAGTCAGTCAAGACGAATTGCACTGATTTCCTCAATTCCGCAACTGGATCCCCTTTATCAGTTGGATCTGTCGCGCTATTAAGGGTGAGAGCGGGAGCGTCTTCGAGCTCCGGGGTCACGTATTCGGGTACTGACTCCAGCAGTCGAGAGATAGGGTCGACATTTGAATGCACCCGTCCGGGTCGATGGACGATCTCGAGACCCGGTGCGTACGCTGAAAAGACCGTTCCCCACGCTCCGAGACGACGGTTATTATTCTCGTACGTCTTCGCCCATTGGAGGGCCGCGTGATCCGTCACTAACAGGATTTTCTCCCCTTCGATGAACGGTTGGAATTTCACTAGTCCTTCTTTGGCGGCCAAAGCTTCTCGTTCTGTGGCTGAATAATTCCTTTCTGCCGGCTTGAAAGTACGGCTCCAGTATCCAATTACCCTTTCTACCTGGACGACTGTATCGTCCAGAGAGCTTCCCCACGTTCCCGAGTAATCGCAGTCCACGATTTTACTGGATAGAGACGTCGTGAGCTTAGGTAGAGGCTTCCCTTTTTCGTGAGCACGTCGAACACGTTCGTACGTCCTAGTGCCTTTCAAGTCTCTCATGGTCATGAGCTGTACTTGCTGTAGAGTGACACCCAAACCATCTCCTGAAGCATCCGTATATAATCGATAGGGCTTCCCCATCTCCGGATGCGCTAGTACCGGGGCGCTTGACAGTGCTTTCTTGATTTCCTCGAAAGCTCTTTCGTGTTCCGCCCGCCAGCTCCACGCGGCTCCTTTCCGAGTGAGCGAAAATAACGGCGTTGCTAGGGTAGCGTAATGGGGAATGAAGGCCGAAAAGTATACAGCCATGCCCAGAAATGTGCGTAACTCCGCTACCTTGGAAGGTCTCGGCATTCTCAAGATGGCTTCCACCTTTTGTTTGTGCGTTGACAAACCAAGCCGAGAGACCTTATGTCCAAGTAGAATAATGGAGCTATAGAATAGGTGACATTTCTTGGGAGATAAAGTGATGCCTGATTTTTCGATGGCTCCGAGTACTTTATCGAGGTGTTCGATGTGCTCTTCGTAACTTCTCGAGTACACCACAATATCATCGATATAAACGAGACAGAACAACCACAGATAAGGTGAGAGAATTTCTTGCATGACGCGCTGAAAGATGGAGGGTCCATTGCGTAGCCCGAAAGGCATCCTTAAGAACTGGAAAAGACCTTTATGCGTTCGAAAGGCCGTTTTCTCAACGTCCTCAGGAGCCATTTCTAGCTGAGTGAACCCCGCCAGCGCATCGAGAGAGGATAAAACTTGTGATCCCGACAAGGACGATAAGATTTCCGATTGTCTAGGAATAGGAAATTCGTCTGGCACGGTGACAGCGTTGAGCTTCCTGTAATCGACACAGAAGCGCGGCTTATTGTTGCGATAGACAATGACTACGGGGGCGCTCCACGGACTGACCGACGGTTCTATTACTCCCTGCTCGAACCACGCTTCGAGTTGCTCTTCAATGACTTTCCGCTTTGCGGGGGAACTTCCGTACATAGGTACCGCAATTGGCACTTGTCCGTCTTCGGTACGTATGTGTACTCTCGATTGGTGCCTTCCCAATCTACCGTCGAACCCGAAAGCCCTTTGGCGACGCCGCAGCATGTCCCACGCTCGTCCTTTAAGTTCCTCCGGAAGTTGCCCTACATCTAAGAGTTCTTCCATATCTTGCGATGGCCAAATGGTAGGATCTGGAACTTCGGCGGTTTTCGGGCCCCAAATCTCCTCCTCTAAAGGTTCCGGCTCGACGGCTTCCGTCGGCCTCTCTGGGGTGACCTCCGCCTTGGGTGATCTTGCTCCGACTGAATTCCCCAAATTAGCGTCCACTAATGACTTAATTATGGTCGCATGCTTCTCCAGTAGTTCCAGCTTGTCCGCGCTACCCGGAACATCCAGAAATTTAGAGGGGTCTACGAGTTGTCCTACCACCTCTCCCTTTCGCAAAATCTTTGGATGAGACGACGTGTTCGCCACCGGAACGAACGGAGAAGATTGATTGAGGAGGGTATTAGGAACTACGAATACCGGAGCTCGGGAGGAAGCTATCATAGCTTTCTCCACTAGCCATGTACGCTCGTCTTTGAAGCTGGCGAGTATGGGAACTCGCTTCACAGAGTGTGGGGGTATTTTCACGTCCTCTGCTACTCTCACGTTTCGAGGCCCTTCCGCATCATTCTTCAAAGCCCTTCTCTTGGCTTTGTTCCGTCTGTGCGTCTTGGCAAGAATGAATCGCGCTAGGGGTGCGCCCAACACTCTTTTCGCGATACGAGCCTCCTTCCCATTTGCCTCCTGAACTCTTTCAGCAAGGACTTCGTACTTCCTTCCCTCAAAGTACACTCTCGTTCCCGAGTTCAAGCTTCTCTCCACCGCTAACTCGTAAGCCTGGTGGAAATCCTCTCCTAAGAGTATAGGTACAGACATGTTGGATACTACATAAGCTTCGACCTCAAGTTGTAGTTCCCGGCCGTCGACGGTTCGAACGAATATGGGAAGCATCACATACCCGTGCAGGGAAGCTTCCTTCGCCGTGAGCTGTATGAGTTTCAGCTTCAATCCTTGCCTCAGAGCGGGCGGATTCTCTAACTGGTCATACGCAGCCTTCGACAGAAGCGAAATATCGGCGCAAGAGTCCAATCGAAGATCGCGTAGTGGTCCTGACGATGACATGATTCGACCTCTCATGGACACCACAGAAACTCCTACTGCAGACATTCCCGGAATAGAGGTGCGTTTCCTTCGTAGTTTAACGGTCTCCAACTCCGGCTTCTCCGTTTGGAACGATTCATTCGGCTCAAGCAAGCTTCCATCTCGAGGACTTTGAGGTTCTCGCATCCGGAGTTGAACGTAATACTCATCTTCGACTTCTTCAACAGAAGGGGACGGAGCGCGAGCGGTGCTCTCGAGGCTTCCTCGAGTCCGTGCAATTAGCACCTCCCGCTCGGACTTCTTTCCCTCTATTTCCCCGGAATGAACTTGACTAAGGCTGTTTCCCTTAGTTCCGCGGTCGGCTTCCGACCGTTCGTTTTCCCGGGCGACAATATAAGCGGAAGAAATCGTTTCCATTAAGTACGTCTCAAACAAAGTATTATACATGAGTTCATCCTCCGCGGATCGGTCCGTTTCTAACCCTGCACTCAAAAGATTAACCTCCTTTTTCTTAGCGTATGTGGGCCAGTGAGGGCATTCTCTATCCCAATGATGTTTGCTACCGCACAATTTGCACGGGGAAGGTGGCGGTTTTACGAGGGACTTCGTGCCGTCAGCTTTAGGAAACGGATATCCTCCTTTCGGCGGTGCTCTCTGTCGCTTGACTAGAGTAGCAAAGACTTGGGCTGACACCGCAGGATCCACTTGTTCGGGAGCGTCGAGGTTCTCTTCGTCCTCTTCATTTACGATCGGGAATTCTGTTTCATTGTCCTCATATCCGTCCCCCGAAGCTAGATGTACGGATGCCTGCCCGCGGTCGTTTCGACCTCGGAATGCTCTAGGCCTGAACGGTCTAGCATTCTGTTCGCGCATCGCCTGCCTAACTAGTTGAGGCAGCTCGTCTTTGGAAACTAAATCATTGGAGCTGCGTGTGGCGGCGATCAAGGCTAACGCATTGTCTTGAGCTCTCCGAGTAAGATCGTCTGTGCTTAGAGGGAGGGGTACGTTGAGCGTGGTCATCCAACTTGAAGGTACGTTGCGCAGAACGATCTGGGCTTCCTCTGGCCCTCCGTTGTCCGTATTCAAGAGAGCGCGTGCGTACATGATACGCCTTTGAAGGTAATCCTCCGGCATTTCTCGCTCGTGGCCTTTCTGGCGGAAGAACATTTCCGTAAATTCCATGTTTCGTTCCAGCTGCCACTGCCGTCCCAAGAACACGGATTTGAGTCCATTCAGCCAGTTGAGATGGTTGGTCATCATGTAGATTTTCATACGCCTAGAGGCTTGGATCCACCATCTCTTCACGCGGGAGTTGTCCTTCAGCTGAGTCCATAGCCAGCGCCCCATAGCGGCGGGAAGCGACTCGTTCATTACAGCTAATTCTTGGACGTCGGCAAAATACGCTATCGCAGTATGCTTGTTTCCGTCCCAGCTAGGCAAATGATCTGGACGCAATTCTTCTTTTAATCGCGGACCCAGATTCGGGTTGCCTTGAGGGAAGTTCGGATAGCCGTACCACTGCCAAGGGAATCCCCACCCCGGAGGCGGCCCTCCGCCTCCACCGGGTGGTCCTCCAGGTGGTGGTCCTCCTCCCGGCTGTCCGTAAGGGCCTCCCGGAGGCATTCCTCCGGGATAACCTGAGAAATTCCCAGGTGGTCCTCCGCCAGGAGGTCCTGGTGGTCCTCCTCCTCCAGGCATCCCAGGATATCCTCCAGGCGGCCCTCCGCCTGGAAATCCTGGTGGTCCGCCCGAGGGTCCATCTCCTGCTCCTCCTCCTCCAGAATGGGGCCAGTCAGGTGGTCCGCCCCCCGGGGCTCCACCACCGGACTGTCCCGAGGAATTCTTGTAGTTCGAGAACCCGGCGGACGGTTCTTCCGGAAGAGGATCGGGCTTAGTAGGAAATCCGCTCGCGCTAACATTTCCGCGTACTATATGTTGAGAATTATTGTTCCAGGGCGGAGTGAGATTACGCGGGCTAGAATCCGGCAGCGAGTTCCGAGGCCATTCCCCTTTATTGATAGGCAGGGAGGCAGGAGGTCCAGGCCTAAAATCATCGCCGTTGTCTATCGCGAGTCGCTTATCCCAAGGTACACGTTCTTCGAAGTTCACCGTACGTTCCCCGCGAGTTGGAATTGCGGTCGGGGCCTCTCTATTGGCACTTCTCATGTGCGGGGGCGTTTGACGATCCGGAGGTCTCGGAGTAATAGGCTGAGTTTCCACTCCCATGGCCGCTAGAGAGAAAGCCGGCTGCAGAGGAGGCTGCGCGTAAATGTTTCGTTTGTACGGCATGGCAGAGATGCTACCGTTATCCACATTATACGCAGCTGGAGCTAGATACTTAGCTACTTCCTTCGAAGAGAGAGTGGTCTCGGTAGCAGGAGGTCCTCGATTCGGATTCGTAGTGTCCTCGAGACCGGAGGGGAGAGGATCAGCTCCGGGTATATTTCCCGGAAGTCCTAATCCTTGAGTTACATCTCCTTGAGCGGTCGCGGTTTGAACAGCCTTGCGTATCGGCGTATATGGTAACGCCTGTGATATGTGCGTGGAGGACGGTCTATTAAACCGTTCGAAGAATTCCCCTGCCTTGCGGAAGGGAGGATGTTCAGCTTCCTGAAGGGATAGTTGCGCCGGCAGAGAAGAGCGCGGTCTGTTCGAGGCTCCCGCCACAAAACTTTCGTAACGCGTGGGTTCCTCTCCGCTCACAATTTCTTCAGCTCTTCCTTTACCCTTGTTCCCCAGTCCCGAGGCTTCCTCGGGCTCGTCTCGTATACGAGGTGGGGTTATAAGGGTGACCTGTCGAGGGGAAGGAGCTAAAGTCTTCGGAGGCGGTTGTGATTCTGCCGCTATAACTTCGTCAAGAAAGTTGTCCGGGAGAGGCCAGAGCTCGTGGGGAAGAGCCTGCGCGTTCGTTCGCAGCAAATCCATGATAAATCGGTCCATACGATCGCGCAGAGCTGGCCGTTGCAAATATTCCTTGAGAACTTCCAGGGTGCCTAGCCCTTGAAGCCGCTCGGTTTCCGATCTCGTAGTGGTAGCCGGGGAAGCAATTCTGACCGAGCCAATTATTTCTTCCCTGGCCTTCTCCAAGTGCTTAACCGCAAGAGCTAAACGGTGCATGAGAATCTCCCAAGCTAAGTCGAGCTCGTTCAGCGTACGAGATCCTCGCAGCGCGACTATTAGATGATTATTATAGTCGATGGCGAAAGCAGGCCGAGGAGGATCTAAGAGTGCGTATATTTGGGAGATTAAGTCCTGTAATTCGGCGGCCACTCCGATAGCGGGCCATAGGGCGTGAGACTTCAACGAGTATTGTTCCGACCCTACGGGCAGCAAGGGTCCGCCTCGCAGTATGTACCGTTGTGAGAGCGGGGCGCTGATCAGAGACTCCACTCTAGCTTCTAAAGACGGTTCGTAGTCATCAGGAGAAGTACGAAATTTGGCGTAGATACTGTCCGCAATTTCCGCTCGAGACAAGTCGTCTAGCGTAGAATCCTGAGGCCGAGGAACAGCGGGCAGATGTCGCGACTGGGTTTTTACTTCCCCAACACGCCGAGGTGTGAAAGAATAATCCAGAGTAGCAGCTCTTGAAGGAGTCTGCAACGAACTTGAGCTAGGCAGCGGCATGCTGCTCGTGCTCGAAAAGAGAGTTCCTTAGACTGGTCTTCGTGTCCTACGGGTTCCGGATGTGTCCACCTTTGAGACGCCTCTAGTAGGTGAGTCTCGAGGTTCGGAGGTAAGACGAAGGAGAGACGAGTCCGAGGAGGAACCAAAGGTGTGCTGTCCAGTCGATACGGGGCTTCCCCGTGGTGACTGACCTCCTCCGTAGCACGGAAGGATGGAGGGCGAGGAGAGTAGAGTAACGCTCGTCGGCGTGAAGCCGGAGCGGGAGCTCGGTCGGTAGGAGGCTTCCTCCTGTTGACCGGCTCGAGAGAGCAGAGGGCGAAGCGCCGGCGGCCCAAGAGCGTCGCGCGTGTGTGGTTCTGTGGGCGCGTGTGGGCGCTCAGAGAAGCCTCACTCGCGCGTGACTTGTCGCGTCGTCGCGTCGTCGGTACTCGCAGTCGACTAGCGACTACTTTCGTTGAGAGGAGGCCTGCGAGAGAAAAGAGACGGCGAGACGAGAGTAAAAGAGAAAAAGAAACACGTTGTATATTATGAATGCTACCTGTCAAAGCTACTCGAACTTATATACATGTTGAGGACTTCAAACTCCGACTTATCTAATCTACTGTACAGTAATCTACAAGCATCCTTCGTCGAGGCTGTCAACTATCCCATCGCGTCGTCCCCGGCGCCCGTTCCCCGTCACACGATCCTATGAGAGACGAAGGGCTGTTATATGAGCGCCTGCTACGTGACGCCGGCACCGCGACGAAACTTGACGTGTAAGTTCTAACCATACTGCCGTTGCCGACGCGAGCTGATGGGGGTTTCGGACAGATATCCTGGTGTACCGCATGCCTTCAACGTGTCAAATCCGGGAATCAAAGCTGCCACAAAGTTCGAAGCGGATGCGTTGGAGGGGCTGAAGTGGTTGCTGGCAGGTGGGAATTAGCTCTGATAAGATGGAGAATGAAGATTTATAATTCTAGAGCAGATGCGGCAGAGTTTTGAAGTCGGAGTCCGGTCGTTTGCAATGTCACGGTCCGATGTCTATAGTCGGCGTGCTCGGCATCCGGCCTCATCCGGCCCGGCAAAGTTGGTCTGACATCCCTCGGACACGCCGACGCGGTCGTTTTCATGCAACGAACGCTTCTCCATCTCTGCCACTACCTCAACATGGTGTGACATGGGAAATGCTCTTTTTCCAGCCTATTATGCTTCTGAACACAACTACCACTCTTCTACAGAGTACTTTGCGGAGAACGACACGTGCTTGATCACGGGAGAAAACCTTGTAGAGGGCGGCCTCGTCGCGGTCACAGCCAGTGCGTATGCTGCGTCTTTTTTTCGGTAAAATAACTCCCCTAATCTCCTCTGTCTTCCTATACAATGCCTGCTGACGTGATTAGGCTCCTACTTGGGCACGCTATGCAGGTCTTGCTTGCGCCACCGCCGGAGGATCTGCCCTGGCTTCAAGAGTGGTCTCGGTGTCGTGTTGGCTACCCTGTATCGACGCGCGACAAACTATATACTGTTGAAATATCCGCCACGGTCTCCTTGTCGCCTATAGACGCGGTTCCGCAGGAGCGCATCACAACCGTCATCCCCCGTTTCGCATTCTGGCGGCCCGACGCGCGCCAACAACGTAGCAACCGATTTCGTGACCCCTGCTTCTGGGTCGGGCGTGATGTACCTATCAACTGGGTCGCTCTGTTGTCATCGACCGTGACCTTTAGGCGTCGGGCGTTAATCGTCTGGAGGATCTGTGATACATGCCTTATGCTGAAAGACAATCTTCTGAGGGTATCAGGTCCGGAGTTCTGGGATACGCACACCGCTAAAGTTGCTCTCCTCCACACGCTGCTGGCGGTCTGGCGTCCCGAACGCGCCCCGAACGGCTACCTGAGGCCATCTCAGGGACTGCTGCCACAGCGGCTTCGTATCACCGAAACCATAACTTCGATCGCCTGTGCCTTTGTATATATTAAATTTCCTCGGAACAAACACGACTTACAACTTTTCCCCCTGTATCCAGGTCTCCTCATGCCCTCACAGATGGGTGGCTACGCCGTGTCCACGATCCTTGCTCTTGTTTCGGCCACCTATGTTCTGGCTCTGACACCCGCGATCGAGCCGACACCGCTGGCATCTCTGCACTTCAACTCCCCCGCAGACCTGGTGAGCGACCACATGATGTGTTGTGCTTGAAGATGGTCCTAACGTTCATATGTCAGCCGTATCAAGTCGAACCCAACCCAGTCCTGCGCGGCTCTCAATTCGGCTACAACATCTGCAACTCCACCACGCAGAATCAGCAGTCACTCTGCCAGACGATGTACGTCAACCACCTGGATGGTACGTCCCAATTCCCCTCGCACTGAATGCGCTCAATATATGCTCCGGCAGATTTTTGTCTGTGGGGGCCGGATAAGCCCAATTCCAAGATTCAGGACACAGAAGGCGAGGAGGTTGCGTGGTGCACGAGCAACAAATACGGCACACGGCAGATCCCTGGAGGCGCACTCCAGGGCGCGCAATTGCTCCGCGCGCCCGACTACACGCTCATCTCAGGCTTCATCGACCAGACGCAGGTCAACATCCAGGATGGTGACACTGGCGGAGAGCTCGATCCCCATGGTCAAGACCTCGCGGGCAACCCTATGGGAGGCATTGTGTTCTCGAATGCTTTCAGCGGGAGCAACACGACGTACCAGCAAGTGCCCGAGTGGAATTTGTACGCCTACTCCCGTACACATTGCGCGCCACGACGCTGATGCTGACGCCGCGCAGGTTCATTGGCAGCGGCACGTTCTGCCTCAAGATCTGCCCCGACAACGGGCCCGCGAAGAACTCGGCGGGGTTCTGCCGCAACACGCTCGACCGCCTCGGGTGCTTCTACAACTCGCCCGCGAATCCGCAGAATGGGACATTCGAGGTGTGCGACAGCGCAAACATGGACCTGCCGGGTGTGTACGTCGCCAACGGGCAGACGCTCACGTACACGCAGCCGGCCGAATCGTCCCCGCTCGGCGCGCTCCCGTACACGCCCACCGTGCCTGCCTCATCCAATTGCACGCCGTTCGCGTCGACAGCGCTGTACGCCGCGCTCGCGTCGGTCAGCAGCGCGCCGCAGGGCAGTAGCACACCCGCGCCGCCGTCTGCAGCGTCGACGTCGGGTGCGAGCAGCCGCGGGGCGTCGACTAGCAAGCCTTCGAGCTCAGGTTCCGCGAGCCCGACGACTACCCCTGCTAACGGTGCTAGTGCCTTTAGCGTTTCTCTCTCGGCGACTGTCGTTGGCATCGTGTTTTCGGTTACTTCCCTGTCATAGTGACTACAATTGCAGCCTTTCTATCCGGGTTCGTGGGCGGCAGGATAAGGATTTCCGGCCTACTACTAGCATCAGTTTATTCATTTCTCAAGTGTAGATTATTACGTAAGTACACTCTCGCATATGGGTCACAGCGAATCGGATTGAGCTGACAAGTCCCCTTCCGTTCTTTCTCATCTGACGAGACGAATCAGCCTATACTCAGCTAGTAAGTAGGGCCTGCCAATTGTCTGAGCTTCCACGGCCACTCTGGTACTTACTAGGACCATCGATCATCGGCGAGCACGTCCCGTTTCGCTACGTCACCCTGAGATACAGTATGCACGGCGCTCCTGCGCAAATGTGTGCCTGCGTTCGTTTCGTACTCACCGCCAGGAATTGAGTTTGAAAGACGATCTCAATGACTACTCGCAGAGTGCCCGGCGATGGCGGAGGTACCATTTCCGCGCAACGTCTCTGCCTCGGGGAGTGGGCCACAATATGTATACTGATAGTGCAGTGGATGGGGCCTCTTCCAAGAAAGAGTGGACGGCACAGGCCCTTGAACTACTGTACTTAGTCTCTCAGAGGCAGCGACTGCCGAGCTTATTCCGAGTCCATGACATTGACTACCAAAGTCTACCATGTCCGCGCGACGTGTCTGCCACGGGGAGTGGGCCACAATACGTATAGTGAAGTGAGTAAGCCTTTTCGAGGAAAGAGTAGAGGGCGTCGCTCTTTCTCTATTAGCCAGGAGAAAAAAACGAGCTCATGCACGTGGCTCCGCGGCAAAGTCCGATTGTGATTTTAACCTGCCTTTAAATTTCCTCCCGCCGAGTCCCGACTAAGTTCCACCAACTGACCACCACCGTCATTGCCTTCTGCGTCCTTTGTCCGTCTTACATGAGGCTACGTGCGACTCATCACGCCCATGTCGACCCGGCCTGCTTCCTTGACAACTCTACACCGTCGCAACCGAGCCGCTTGCGAGGCTATGTAGCGCCACAAGACAGAACGAGTACCATCTGTCAAAGTCAGCTACGGAGGCTAGTGTAGCGTGCGGCGTGCCAGGTGCCCTCATGGAGAGCCGCAAAGATGGGCGAGCTATTGCCATGTCGTCGCTGGTGCGGGCTTGGCAAATGATCCGGGATCGGATTCCATACCTGCCACTTGAACACAATCCAGCGGGTCTAGCGTCCGCGTACCTACATATAATGTGGTGAGCACCTCGCATAATTCTACTGGAAGCCATGACTTCTGACCTAACATTTGCCACAGGCTTTTCCTCGCGCGACCACTATACTCTCATCTCTGGTGCCGCTACCGCCGTCTTCCTGATTCTCGTGGTGCGATACTTCAACAGCCCATGGCGCAAGCTTCCCCCAGGTCCGCCCGGTCTTCCCATCCTCGGCAACGCGCTCGAGATGCGCGGGCCCTTTTGGGAACATTTTGCAGATTGGAGGCGGACGTATGGTGAGTCCTCAGTGCGCTGTTATAATTGGGAGCCGCTGCTGACCGCCAGCGCAGGCGACGTGTTCTACTTGAACGCAATGGGAGATCCAGTTGTTGTATTGAATTCTCTGAAAGCAGCCACGGATCTTTTCGACCGCCGTGCGGCGAACTACTCCGACCGACCGCGTTTGATTGCGGGCGCTGAAGTTATGAGCGGGGGGCTTGTCGTCGGCTTCCAGAGCACCGGGCCACTGTACGTTTGAATTCCTCTACCTGCGACGCCTGCTTATATGAACCTACAGCTGGCGGCGCATGCGCAAGGCGAGCCACGAGGCCTTGAGCAACAAAGGTGTCTTGGAGCAGATGGATCATGACAAGGCCTATGAGGCCGTCCGCCTCGCCCTAGATCTCCTGGAGGATCCCTCGCACTATCACGACCACATCAACTGTGTCACAGCGTCCTTGATATTGTCGACGACGTACGGGACGCCGGCCACTGCGAAGGACGACGAAACGATGAAGCTCTCGAGAGAATGGAGTGAGCGGCTCGAGCGGACGCTTGCTATGGGCGCGCACCTGGTCGACACGTTTCCATCGCTGAAGCACGTTCCGAAGCGGTAAGCTTACTGCATCTCAATTGACGACTACTTATCCTAGAGGCTATTTAGATTCTCGAAGTGGCGGCGGGAAGCCGAGGCGTGGTTTGCCAAAGACACGCAAAGGTTCCTCGGCCTGTTGGAAGGTGTTCAAGCGGATATGGTACGCACGCAGTATGGTGGTCGCTTGCTATGGCTGCTGAATACTTGCAGGATGCGGGCGTTGACCGGCCATGCTTCGCAAGCGTGGTCCTCCGATCCGACGAGACGCGCAACAGTCTGTCTCGCCTTGAAAAGGCGTGGACCGCAGGCTTCATATAGTGCGTCCGCCTTGCCTTCCGCTCCCCCTATCATCTCACCCGCACTCCCAGCGGCGCCGGCATCGACACCGTAGCTACCACCTTCGAATGGTGGATGCTCGCCATGATCGCGCACCCTGCCGCGCAGGCGCGCGCCCAGGCCGAGCTCGACACGGTCGTCGGGCGTGCACGCGCACCGACCATGGCGGACCTGCCGCACCTGCCGTACGTGCGCGCGACGGTGCGCGAGGCCCTGCGCTGGCGGCCTGCCACGCCCGCGGTCCTGGCGCACCGCGCCCGCGCGGACGACTGGTACGAGGGCATGTTTATCCCCGCAGGAACCATCGTGATCCCGAATATCTGGGCGATGAACCGCGAGCCGTACGGCGCGGGCGCAGACGCGGACGCTTTCGATCCGGCGCGACATCTGGACTCCCGAGGCGAACTGGACACGCGGGACGAGGGCCATGTCACGTATGGATTCGGGCGCCGCATATGCGTGGGGCGGGGGTTCGCGAACGCGTCACTGGCGATGCACGCTGCTGTGACGCTCTGGGCGGGTGTGCTTGGGCGGGCGAAGGACGAGCGGGGGCGGGAGGTCCCGGTGGATCTCGACGGGTACGCGTTGGTGGGGCTGGTAATGTACGTCGTATGGTGTAGCCATGCATTGATGTCCGGTGGGCTCACGCTTTTTTGCAATTGCAGGCGGCCTGTTCCGTTCCAGTGCAGCATCCTACCACGCTTTTCTGATGCACTGCATATTCTGGCGGAGGAGCGTGACATGCGAAAGCGTTGATTTTGCTCGGCCGACGTCTTCTCGGCATCTTGGGCCAACGGGGAGTTGCTCTATAGCTTATACTATGCCCGACTACCGATATCCGACGCCGTGCAAGGATATCTGCGAACCGTCGTCACCGATATTGGTCCTTATTGTATTGCAGAGGGAAAGTCCACGTATTGATACTTATACAGCAGAAATATATGCGACAGTCCCTCAGACGCGGAAGACAGAAGCTGAGACATATCACAACGAGGATCCTATGCATACGAGTCAGATTGAGCTGAGGACTGAACTGACCAGTCCCCTTCTCCAATCTTGCTGCGAAAAATGACGGGGGCGAGGAACTTGCGGCGGGCCCGCAAAATGTGGATGATGTGCACTCGGGCTTGACGGGGGATGAACAAGCGATACTCCGAAGCTGGAGCCTGCCAATCGTCTCAGCATCCACGGCCTCCTCGATGTACCCCGAGAATGTGGTACACGCCAGTGTCGTGCTTGCTTCTTGAGCTCTGCAGTCTAATCAGTAGTCATCCGGCGCCCTTTACAGAAGATTAGAACCACAATTTGCTGATCCTGTCGGCAACGCGAGAATTCCGGTGATTATATTGGTAGCACTGTGAGCAGATAAGGCGAGTGGGAGATTTTCAGACCGACACTAAATAACGAGGGGATCAAAAAATTCAGAAGGGGCATAAAGCGAAGAACCTGGGAGCAGGTGGAGATGCAGGCCTAGGGATAGATAGATGTCTGTCTGCATGGGCTGGACCGGCATACCTGCAGCATCGATTCGGACTCTGATTTTGCATCAGTCAGCGTGAACATCGGATGAGATGAGACGGCGTGGCGTACGTGTTTGCGATGAGTCCATGCGCCTGAGATCATCGTGTAGCACTGGATGTTTGTCGGCATCTCGAGGCTGGCTTGTGGCCTGGCGTCGGGGGAAGTGAGCGAGCTTGACACAATCTCATAGCGCTGACGATGCAGGCTTGCGGTCGCAGCCTTCTGCTTTCGACAACTGCTCTTCCGGCGGACGGGTATGGTGAGAGGCGGCCTCAGAGTCAAATTCGACGTGGCCGCGTCTTACTGCTTATGTCACGTAACTCGGCCCGCATCCTTCTGTACCGTGACGTCGACGAGTCGACGAGTCGCCGTCTTGCCGACACCGATCCCTCATATCAACATCTTGCTTGCTAAGACATATGTCTCTTTCGCTTTCTGTCAGCCCTGGACAACTATCCACTTCCAGACGCAGCAAGTGCAGGGGCGATGGTCCGCTGAACACTTGCGGTGTTTTGTAGCACGCTGAGCGACCGGCGCCGCATAGCCGCCGCACGCCGCCGCTCATAACTAACAGGACCATCCTGGGGCCATCTTGTTCAGGAATTTTTATGGACGAGTGGTTCGCGTGCGCTTCCTTCCTTTATCTTCCTGACAGGTGGCTAATCTCCGGCGTCGTATAAAATGGTGCGTAGTGATTCGAAAATCCGACAACAACCATGCCTTCTGACGCTCTCATCACCTCCTACATAGACACCGCCTTCTCTGGCCATCGTACTCTCATATGTGGTGCGGCCGTCACCGCCTTTGTGCTCCTCGTGGTGCGATATCAAAACAGCCCATGGCGAAAGCTTCCACCAGGTCCTCGCGGCTTGCCCATCCTGGGAAACGTCCTTGATCTCCGCGGTGAATTCTGGCTGAAGTTCACAGATTGGAGGGAAACCTATGGTGAGTCATTTCCCTCAGTACGAGTTGTGCTCTCGCTGACCAGCGTAGGCGACGTGTTCTCCTTGAATGCGCTGGGAGATACGATCATTGTCGTGAACTCCATGAAGGCAGGCACGGACCTCTTTGAGCGCCGTGCGGCGATATACTCCGATCGCGGGCGTTTGATTGCTGGGGGCGACGTCATGTGTGGTGGGCTTGCCCTCGCCTTTCAGAATACCGGTGCTCGGTACGTCCTAGTCTGTTCTTACGGTCTGTGTTTCTTATCGAGAGCTTGAATTGCAGATGGAAACGAATGCGCAAGGCCACCCAAGAAGCTCTGAACGACAAGGACGTCTTGAAGCAACTGGATCATGACAATGTCAGCGAGGCCATTGTTATGACTCTCGGATTCTTGAAGGAGCCTGGTCAGTACCGCGCGCACATACACCGCACGACGGCTTCCTTGGTCTTGTCGACAACGTATGGAACGCCTCCGGTCGCGTCGAAAGACGACACAATAATGCAGCTCTCGGACGAATGGATCGACCGTCTCGGGAGGGAGAACGGTATCGGGGGGCACCTTGTTGATATCTTCCCTGTGCTGCAACATGTCCCTCGTCGGTGAGTTCGCTGCCGACGATATTGCCGAATCTTGCTCTAATAAACGGCGCCAGCTTTTCAAAGTGGAGGGGACAGGCTGAAGCATGGTATGCTCAAGATACGAGTAGATTCCTGGATTTACTCGAAGGAGTCCAATCCGACATGGTACGCTTGTCTATAGTGGAAGTCTTTTATGGTTGCTCAGAAGAAGCAGGATGCAGGCGTTGAGCGACCGAGTCTCGCCAGCGTCGTCCTCAGAGCTGATGAGACGCGCCACAACCTCTCTTCTCACGAGAAGGCCTGGGCAGCCGGCTTCATGTAGTGCGTCCGACCCTCTAATTTTTTCCCCGCCTTACTCATTATTCGGCAGCGGGGCTGGCACCGATACAATGGCGACCGCGATCGAATGGTGGATGCTCGCCATGATTTCGCACCCGGACATCCAGGCGCGCGCACAAGCCGAGCTCGACACCGTCGTGGGGCGTGCGCGCATCCCCACCGCGGCGGACCTTCCGAACCTACCATACGTGCGCGCGACGGTCCGCGAGGCGCTGCGCTGGCGGGTCCCGTCCCCGACCGGCATGCCGCACCGCGCGAGCCAGGACGACTGGTACGAGGGCATGTTCATCCCGAAGAACGCCCTGCTTATCCCGAACGCGGTCGCCATGAACCGCGAGCCGTACGGCGCGGATGCAGACAATTATGAGCCTGCGCGGCACCTCAACGAGCGAGGCGAGATGGCGCCCGCCCCGGCGGACACGCATGACGAGGGCCACGTCTCGTATGGCTTCGGGCGCCGCCTATGTGTCGGACGGCACATTGCGAACACATCGCTCGCGATGCATGCCGCTGTGACGCTTTGGGCCTGCACGATGGGTCTTGCGAAGGACGAAGCGGGGCGGGACATCCCAGTTGATATCGATAGGAGCGACGTAAGCGGATTGAGCGTGTGCGTTGTGTTTCGTGCTGCGTTAGACGTCGCTGACGGTTAGTTTCCAGGCGTCCCCGGCCTTTCAAATGCAGCATCGTACCGCGCTTCTCCGACGCACCCCATATTCTGGTTGAAGAGCATGCCATGCGTGCGCGTTGATGATTTCAGTGTATTACGCCCAGGAATGGGTCTTGACGAAATTCTCGGTCTCGCAGCTGGGGTGGCAACAAGAATGCGGGGTTTGGGTGCAATTACCGTTGTGTCAGTATCCTTTCCGTTATCACGCTCAAGAAATGAATTCAACTTTTATTATCATGGAGTTCATTCATCAACAAGTATATGCGCTACAATGTCTGGGATCGTTTTTGTTTTTCCTTTGGACGGTATTTATGTTATGTTCTAACTAACGCGAAACGGTGTACTCATTGTGGTATATTGGTGGTATGTGGTATATGTTATGTTTTTTTTATTGATTTGTATGTTTCTATCTACTCATGCAAGGCGCCTCTTCTTCGAGGCATTCGAATCGGTTTGAGGGCGAGAGCGCTTCGCCGTGCCAGGGCTCGCCCGCCCCCTCATAGAAATCCACTCATGCTGTTCTGGAACGAGCATACGAGGGTCCCGGGCGGGCGCGCGCACGGGCGCGGGGCGTCGCAGCAATGAAGCGCGAAACTGCAGATATGCAAGCTCCTGCGCGTATAAGTGGGCGTCCGGAGGGACGATGGAGCGCAGCATGGAAAGTGGCACGCTTTCCGCGGGGATACCCAACGAGAGGAGTATCCGAATGTAATGATGGACGATCTGGGAGTGAGCCAGCGCAACCCACTCGTCGTGGTCATGCTTCGCTATAGCTTCTGCGCGCGACTGGTAATGGGGCGTGGGCGCGGGCTGGCGAGGTCGGCGGGGGTTTGTCGCAGTAGGTCTGCTGGATTGAGCAGGCGCAGCTCTCGGCGCGACGCGGTAGGGGGTGTGAGAGACAGGAGTATATGCACAAGGTGCCGGAGCGTAGTGACGAGTCTTGCGTGGCGGCATCGCTCGCCTCGGCTTGGCTTCGTTGCGCGTAGGAGTGCTAGGAGGTGTGACGAGGAACATCGCAGGAGGTAAAGCCAAGTCCGCGGGGGGGCTTGAGGCAGCCGACGTACACGAACTAGAACTGCTATCGAACAGAGTCCAGCTCTGATCGACAGATGGGTGGGTAGAGGCAGCCGACTCGCCAGGAGCGGCGCCCGTGTTCTGTTCGTGTTCGGCGGCCAGCGCCAGCAATTGAGTAAAGGCAGCCTCGATGTATCTCTCCGCGGCAGAGGATGATGATTCCGCAGTAGGAGAGAGATCGAAGAATTCGAGAGAGGAAAGAGAAGATGCCATCTCGAGAGACATTTTGGATGAGGATTCGGACGGGTGGGCTGAGGCTGCGTGGGTATTGGTGAAGACTGGTGGGTGAGGGTGGGTGGGTATTTTGATAGGCTTCACGAGTCCTCGTGTGGGAGGCTTTATACTACTGGTCGGAATGCTTACGAGGCGGGTCGGAAGGCGGGTCGGATGAGGCGGGTCATCGCCTCGCTCCCTCTCGTAAGGCCAATGACATGACAGACCAAGCGTGGTCCTTCAGCGAAGGGCACCGAAGACAAATAGCAGGTAGCTATCCCAAGCTCAGTCGACTGATGAGCAGGGCGGAGCGACGGGCCTAGGCAAAGTGAGACAGGACCGGCGCCGCGCGCGTCCTATGGTTGGCGGTTCGCGGTCGGACTAGCTTACGTAAAGGAGTAATCCTGAAGTAACATTCGCGGATGGCCGTACAAATGGGATGGTTGGATTGGTAGGCGACAGATAGCGGCCGAAGGTTGAGAGGTAGGAGCGACGTGGGCGAGACATAGTTAACACACATGCATCTTCGTAGCTCTCCATCTCCAGCGCGCCGGGGGATGCTGTGCGCTGCTGCCAGTGGCTGCTCTCCAGCACCGTCGTTCGAAGGACCTGTGAACTGGGGTGCCGCGCGCATCTGGCGCTGAACCTTAGCACCGAGCGCGTCTGGCAGACGGTGGAACTGTGGGTAGATCTTGTCCTCGGGGATGGGCCATCATGACACACGAAAACTTCACATCCCTTTATATTCAAGCAAAACCGGACCAACACGTGGCGGACCAGCACCTATACAGTCCGGGCGGAGTATGAGGGTCTCGTTCCGAGGCAATTACGACTTGTGCGGCGAGAGATCGACATCCATCGTATTGAAAAAAGGCCGGCCGAACGTCGAAAATGACCCAATGGATGCCGGACGTCCAGCAGCAATGCTAGCACCTGCTAAAGGCGCGCACATTGAGCAGCAGATCGCAGCGAAACTTCAAAATAGCTCACAAGGGTCACTGACGAGGGATATTTCCTCGTCATCCAATATTCTGGCGCGTCTTGTACGAGTAGTAGGAGTTGTCTTCGCGCATTCTTCTCCCTCGAAGGACATGGGAGATCAGCCTGGCGATTCGTCGGCTCGACTTTCTTCAGAACTTCGAAGTGATCGTAGACGGCGAGCGAAGACGTCCTCGAGCTCGAGCGGATGGCGGCTCGAGCGGATGGCGGATTGAGCGAGGATGGGTGCGATGGTGGGGGCGGGTATCGGGGTGATATGCTGGGGAGGAGAATGTTCCTCGGCTAATACTATGCCTAACCCGATGCACAAATTGGCGAGCTGCATGGGGATGTCAGGTTGATGCTCTCAGGATGGCACCAAAGAAACGTACTGTCAAGTAGAACTGTTGGCGCTCGGTCAGGAGTGGTCATAGCGGTGTATGCGCAGGGAGGAAGCGACGGGTCTAGTTGTGCTTCGAGAGACACGCCGGAGAAGGTGTAGTCCATGAGGGTGATACGCGTTCGACAGGGGATGGTGATGGGATAACGTGGAAGGGCGACGGGAACTGCATTCGGAATAGTCAAAGTGTGTGCGGGCGGGGAGGGAATTGAAGACCGTCGCGCGACATCACACAGGGCGGCATTGCGCGAAATGGCGGGACGAGACTGCAAAGCCCATTCGGAGACCAC
This sequence comes from Auriscalpium orientale, assembly GCA_019915035.1. Lineage (NCBI taxonomy): Eukaryota > Fungi > Basidiomycota > Agaricomycetes > Russulales > Auriscalpiaceae > Auriscalpium > Auriscalpium orientale. The sequence goes on along the minus strand of JAHLMH010000022.1, from coordinate 233,416 downwards.
AAATGACAGTCGATGTCATCGCAAATGCGGCTTCCCTGGTGTACCAAGGTATTGATTCATGCGCGTCTTGTATGAGGAGATCGAAGTGACGCTCATGGTGCCAGACCCATAAGTCGTGACGCTCGTTAAAGATTCCACACGCGACCCATGTGTACTGCTCCCGACGGATGGTGAATATCTGGTCGCTAGCTCGAGGCATCAGCAACCGCATGGCGGAACAGAGCACGGGTACGCACATAGGCTCTCACTACGACTGGCACTGATCTCCGAATACGAATCTTCACTTTGATCGAAAAGTGTAAAGCCTTGGGGGGAGATACGGCGATCCCTCTGATCGTGTGGAAGCAAGAACGCCGACACGATCCAGCCCAGCTGCCCCCGCGCGTTGCGCGCAAGCATCAGGCTGCCGTCCAAGCGCTGAAGATCCGGATGCTGGGGGAGACGTAGCCCCTGGTTCAGGACTTCGAACGTCGAGCCGACCACGAGCTCGAAGAAAGGGATCCCGAGGTAGAGGCCGCGCAGCCGTGGTTCGTAGATCGATATTTCCACTGAGAAAAGAGTCGGTGCATGCTGCCATCGTGGATTCGCAACTTGTACGGCACGCCGACGGCGTGCGGAAGAAGAGGACGTGCGGGCGGTGGATTTGCCAGAGTGCGTGGATGATGCACTGGAAACGGTGATCGCGGGGAGTGGGTCTGCGGGGGTCTTGAATGGGCTCCAGCGCTCAATGAGCGACGACCAGGATGGGGGCTTGTCTTCCGATATCTTTGCGACGAGCGGGCTGGCTTCCGATGGCAAAGAGGATGGCGAGATAACGCTGAGGACCGAGGTAGGTGGGTTAAATCGCGCAATACTGATATAGAGCGACGTACTACTCGCCCTCTTCTGGAAGGCTCGCAAGCGTCGAGTGGGCCGTGCGCGCATTGCTGGTCCAAAACGGCATGCTGGGATCGTGCTTTGCGAGTGTAGACGGCAGTTGAAGGACAAAGACGAGCAGAGTTCCTGTGCTCGGCTATGCTGTCAGTTTTGTGAATGGTCGAGGTCAAAAGGCGCGCACACACGTTGCATGCACGAGACCCCCTTCATCGCCTCCGAAAAACCCTCCGCCAGGACCCACGCCAGCTACTTGCATCGCTCACACGCTCCGCACAAAATCGAAGAGCTGGATCAACCCCGGCGTACGTACGAATGGGAATGCGCTTCTTGCCAGTGGGACTGCCAGCTGTTTCCCTCAGCACGTCGGAGATGTTGCCATGACATCGGAGGAGAATGGACGGTGAGGAAACTTATGATGAGAGAGCGTAGAAATGAAGTGAGAGTCGCCATCGCCGTCGACGGTCGCTCGACGCCGCGTACGGCAAACCCCGGCTACAGCCGGAGCCCGCTATATCTCTCACAAGACAAGGCTAACGTCGCGTCTCATCACGTCGACACACACAAAATCCCCCCCCCTGTGCATTTGAAGCAATCAATATGTGAACAAAGATAACATTGTAGCACGGGAACACTGTCAAGTCAATCAGACGCAGAATGAACGCCCGGTGAAAAGTCGACAGGCCGCCCATGAATGCCACAGCAGGCGGCGCGCTGTTGCCTATGCAAGTCCAGAAACGAGCGGTAAGGCTCGAGGAACAAATGTACGCTTTCATGTTTCAAAGCGACGTAGACAGCGAGCGGGGCAAGGCCTGAGGGCGCTTGTGGCGGCGAAAGTTCCAGTTATAAGACCGCTCTTCATGTAAGTACATGATTTCAACGGCCATCATCAAGGAGAACTGAGCACACCTGACAATCGCATGGCTCTTACTGACGAGCCTACGCGTGGTCAAACCCCAAGCCACATGTCCGGACCCGCACGAGGCAAGATTGGAAGGTGACCCCACCTCCTTACCCGGCTCCGCTTCCGCTATCCCAACTCTTTGATCATCTGCGCCTCATTGATGCTCGTATTTATCGTTGAACAGCACAGAAGGCTCGGCGCGTGCTTCCGTTGGGCAACAAAAAGGTGCAGCGCACGCCGACGTGGTCGACGGTCGGCTCGAACACAGCCAGCTTCGTGTCGTCGACGAACTCGATCGCATCGTACAAGGAGCGCATGAACGAGACGATCTTGCCGCCGTGGATGGCGTCGCTGCGCTGAAGGATGTTGGGAAGTCCTGCTGAGAAAATGCCTGGTGAGTGTATGGCCGAGTATAGCGAAACATGATGCCCACCATGCACAGGGAAAGAGCGTGGCCAATCGGAAGTACGGCTGAATTGGACACCGGGATGGTGGGACATATCAAGTACAAGGTCGAAAGACACACGAGGTAGCGAGTGCGATGTGGGGAAGTTTGAGGATATGTATTTGTGAGACGCCTTTCACGCGATGGGATAATGGTCCCCGATAAAAGGAACAAAATGGGACCATCTCTGGAGCTAGGCAAACGTACGAACACAGCCGTAGGCGCATGATTGCGATGAACAAGGTATCTGACTGCCATCCGCGTCAGAAAACGGAGCACCGCATGTTAGGTAGGGATACTCACCTTCGCCCGCACTGTGATGTCCATGCCCCACGGGCAACACCGCGCCATCTTTCCAGCTCTCCATCTGTGGCGGCAATACATTGACCTTCAACGCACGACATGCGTCAGTCTCCACTTTGCGGTTATCCAGGCTGCGCCGGTGTTCGAAGATGACCGGCAGGACGAACACCGTCTCGTCACAGGGGTCAGGAACGCTGAAAAACAATCAGCGTTGATGAGTAGAGATGCCAGATAGCCACGTACAGTTTCTACGTTCTCGGCCGTCGGAAACCAGCTTGGGAAAATACCATCGAACGGTACGTACTTACCCTGAACCCCTCGCAACAAAATTCGCGCACAGCAGCCTGCGTGCTGCCTGGAGTCAGACTGAGCGCATCCGATGATAGTCGATCAACATGAAGGCTTGTAAGGAACCAACTTGTAAGGAATGACGCACAGCGGCGAAGTACTGCACCGGGCAGTTCAAGACGGCCCATATGGTCTTGAACGGGACACCAGTCCCAGTGCGAACGCGTTGACTGGCCACGAATCCCCTCCAGTCAGTGAAGTGACGTGCAGACAAGCTTTTACGCACCGAGAGGTTCCCTCGCATGTCCACGGCCGCTATGTAGATCCGCACCCGCCATGATCCCGCTCGCAGATTTACTGTCGTGAGGGCGATCGATCTTCAAGATTTCCATTGTCATTGATGAGCTGTCGTCGTTGGTTTGGATTCGTGGTTGGTACTGGAGGCTTGGAGCGGCAGGACGATACTGAAGTCAAGAGCCTGAGGTTGGCCGCCGCAGCGGCGGCAAAGTGTGGGAACGGTTGGTATCCTCGGCTTATCCTCGACGCCACCGCGGCGAGTCGGCCACGTCCGCGCATGAGGTCCTCTGGCCATCTCGATTCTCGACTGACAGGAAATCCGGACTTTACCTTTCAAATATGTTGGAGGCTATCATGTTCAAGTGGCCTGCGGTCGAACATATTCTTTTGAACGGCCATACCCAGGTACGCCTTGTTGTTCCAGTCTGCTTCAGTCACCGAACGGACAAGATACGTGGCTTTAGATGATCGAACGTGCAAAGAGTGGTTCTGTCCTCTCTGTACAGGCCATTTCGATGATTTGCAGTCGACTGGATACTCTGCAGACCGCAGAAATTGTCAACATGTTCTGCGCCCATCTTGATGCCTCAAAGGTACCGCACCCATTCACGGAGCCCTCCTTCACCGATCTCTTTGCTCTTGGCTGTGCATTTTGGAGTCTTCACGGCCTCTATGCTCTTACCACCTTGTCGTCAATGCCACTGGCGACGGATACGCAGATTATGCCGAGCCCCGAATCCAAACACTTTATCACCCAGATCGCGACCGCCTGGGAGGGGATATACCATTGGGCCGCCTTCTTCGATTTGCTTTGTCCTCGGTTGACACCCAAAGAGCAAGCGTTGGTACAACCCAGCATCACGCGGATCGTCGTCGCTGTCATGGACCACGAGCCTGTGCAAGAGCACATGCTCGCCACTCGCGGCATCCTGGAGCTTGCTGTGTCTCTATGGCTCAAAGAACCCAAGTACGTTTCGTCGGACAATTTTTCCGAGCATCCTCTGCGTCTTGTGTACTTTGTTATAAGCCATGAAGATGCGGCTGTCTCCAGCTCTTTTCTTGCCCAATTCGTAGCGGCTGCCGGCGGATCCCATGCACACATCGCGCGATTCGCACTGTCTCAGTTGTATGCTGTGCTCAAGGCACCCAACTTCCCCGCAGCACTAGTCTTACTGCATGTCTGCGTGCTTGATCGCATGATCCAAAGGCACCATCCGCTACAAACGGCAGTCATCAATCAATGCGGGGTATCAGTTGCCACAAGGACGTTGGTTGCGCTTGCAAACAGAGGTGACCACGAGAATGGTCGGACACGTTGCGCTGTCACTTTGACTTTCGGGCTCCTCGCACACATGATGTCCGGCAATACTATCCGTTCCCTGCAGACCGCCTTGCGCGAGGGCCTACTTCAAGCATATGTCGCACTCTCTCCGGCACTCGGAAATTATAGCACGGCTGAACGTCAACGGATCGAATGGCTCCTCAAAGGCGTCCTCTCGGCCTATGTCGTTTACCCCTCGATGGCCAAAGTCGTAGATGGGAATATGCGTGCACTGAACATGGATGCGGCGTCGACTCGGAGCATCCAAGGGAGCACATTGAACGAAGCATGGCTACGCCTAGAGCATAGGGCAAAGCTCTACCGTTACCTCAAGGCTGATTGGGCTGTGAAGCAAGCGTACTGTCAGAGTGTTTGTACCAATATTCATCCCCGCGACGTGCGCCTGACTCAGAGTCTACCCAGTGCGAGTCATCTGGTGAGAGGGTCGCCCTGAAAAGATGCGCTCGATGCAAGGACGCGCTCTATTGTTCGCAAAGCTGCCAAATCGCCCATTGGTATGAGCATAAGACGCCGTGCAAGGCCCGACAACAACTATGTACGTGTCATCGTTATCTGTCTAGTACCTCACCGGCTTTACGCTCATCACCTGGCACACAGTTTTACGACTCGGGACGAATTTCCCGACCAAAGAAGACAACACATTTCTTCAACGGCTTGCCGTGTATGAGGCCATAACCGAACTTGAAAACCTCCGCTCCGAAGCTGCAAAACAATATCCTGGTGTCCCGCTCTCCGACATCAGCATTGACTTCAACTATCACCTTCCTCAACCCACCCTCTCCCTACATCTCGGTGATTTCAGTGACGACACACAACTGACCGACAACAATTGGAAGGACTCGGAAGTCGCACGTGGCATGGCCGGACTTGCTTGGAGAGGCGAGGGCACAACACTGGTTCGGTGCTCCACACCATTGGCACCGGCCGTGTCGTCGGTCTATTCAATCATGCTTATTTCGCCGTCAATATGGTATCCCCCTCGCGAGAACATGACAGAACTGGATTTCCATGTTGTGACTTCGATAGTGGGAAAGATAGAGAAGGGAACAGCAGACAAGGATTGAAACATTGACCATTGAAAGTCAGTCATTCGGCGTCATTGACGATTGCGCTTATTGACGCATGTTCGCAGAAAATCAAGGCCTTCGTCAAATATCGCAGCCTTTTTTGAACAGCTCAGGACAACAAGCGCGTGGTGTATGCCGATATAAATTGTGCAGCTATGCTACCATTCTCCTTCGCACTCGCACCGTGCCAATTTACCCAGGCGCGGTTAGGGACAGCAACGAAATTACATCCGGAGTCGTGATAGTACACAATAGGATCCACAAGGTCATGGTCGTTGAGATACCTATCCCAGCTTGCTTCGCTTATACATCATGCTATAAGTGCGCCGGTTCACACCAGGCTCAGGCTGACAGACTCACCGGCTGGCCGCCGCTCCATCATCTCGGCCTCGTCGTCCAGGAACCACATGATAATCACCTTCGAGAACTCGGCAACGGGTCGACAAAGCTTGCTTCTACGGATTTCGCTTCGACCGTGTCCTCCGAGCTGACGTTCGAAATTACAGACACATTGAATTGATGAAAGTGCACAGATATCAAGGTGAAGATGTAGATTGTAGGGTTTGTGCCGCCGTGTTGTGCGCCACGCTACAGCCCCCAGCGCCGCTAACTAGGATACTGACTGTATAACTCTGCTACTGTCCACCTCCGCAATCGCCGAGGCCGCAACTTGAAAATCCAGGTCGGACATGTTCTTGCGCGGGGGATTCCAAATGGACGGTGTGACGAGAAAGAGTGAAACCAGCGTCTTCTTCCCCAGAGTTGTGAAGCACTCAATGAGTGTCGCGCATGCGTTCTCGATGAGGGCGGTTTGAGCGATGCCGTACATAACTCCCTTGAGGCTGGGGTCCTGTGTGGGTTCTAGCATGCCGAGGACGCCTGCGCCGTAACTGTGCAGGCTGAATACCACACAGTGAGCCGACCTGCTGAAGTTGATGCGGATGCCAATGCTGTAAAGAGGAGCGCCTGGATGGCCTCTTGCGGCCTGAAAGCGAAGGTCCGCAAGGTTGCGCAGAGCGTCGTGGATAGCGAGCCGTTGGAGAAAATGATAGTCCGATTTGGTCGGAAAGCCGTCACGTAGAACTGCGCGCTCACTGATTAGAACCGCGTTAAAAAGAGTAGTGACGGTACATACAGAGCCGCCGTTGGGTCGAGCAGGTTTTCTTATGAAAATCCCACCCAGCTGCCTGACAGCCGAAGGAGCAATAAAGGACGTCTTTACATCCAGAGCATCTTTTCAGAGTGTTCTTCTCGAGGGACATGTGGCACTATTTGAGGACCGTCAAATAGATCTCGCCGAGATTCAATAAGCGTAACTCACAGTCTCGCAGTATGCCTTCCTGATCGCGTCCAATCTGGCCTTGAGATCGGCGTGACGTCTCGCCTGCCTCTCTAAATACAGCCAGATGACCTTGAGCCTGTTCCCCCGACCGTTCCCCGACGCGATATTGAGGTTGATGGTATTCAAGGCCCCAATGACGACGTCGACAATTGGCCGGTACACCAGATATGCCGGGAGCAAATCGCCGAGTACACTGGCTATATGTCGTGTTTGTTCGGTGTCGTAGTGCTCAAGTACTGGGATCAGCGCGGCGTATGCGCTCAGGAGGCCTTCGCGCACAGAGGTCCGCAGGCAACGGATGGGGTCTTCGGTCATGGACAGCTTTGCGAGAACCTGGAGGGCCATAGTCAAGGCGTCGCGTGTCTTGTCGTCATTATGGTCGTCCCTGTTCGCGAGTATAACGATAGCCCGTGTGATCACCGACACCCCGCGTTGCTCGACAACTGCAGATCGCAGCAAGTCAAGCTTTCCGCTCGTGAGAAGTTGAATGATGTGGAGCTGATAAAGGACGACCGAAACAAGTGGGCCTTGGGGATCCGACTTGAGCACGCCACGGAGGTGCGACAGGGCGACCTGTGCAATCCGCAGAGTGAAGTCGCCAGCTGCCTTCGCGAAACGATCTAGACGCGGGAGGTCCGTGTTGCGAAGAATCATCGCCATGATAGTCGAGGGCCGACCAATGTCTTCCGCGGTGAGTGGATGGATGTTCTTGGGCTCGTTCACCCAGAGCGATGTGGCGAGCTCCAGGTTGCCCTCGGCGTCCATGAAACGCTCTCGCGACAGCGGGTGCTGCACAATAAGGTAAATTGCAGGCTCCACAATCTTGCGTATGGTTTCCTGTTCATGGGGCAGCATCCTCGGAGAGAGTCCGTCGAAGAGTGTGGCCCAGCGATACACCCCATCCCAGGCAGCGGCAATCTGGGCGCCGATGCGCCCGGCGATGGAATCCGACATAGACGGCACATCCAAGAGGCCGGCGATGGCAGAAAGGCTCCAGAAAGCGCATTGAAAAGCAGGAGGGGGAGGGTTTGTGACGAGTTGCGGTATCTTCGAAGCAGTGACATGGCTGCAGATCATATTGACGACCTCGCGTGTCTGCAGAGCATGCATCTGACCGCAGGCCATCGCGACTGCTTGTAAAGCGACGACGTGCCCATTTTTGGCACGGTTTATGATCTAGGGACTGGTTATGCGGTTGGATAGAGCTGCGGCGATGCTGAGACGCACCTGGGCGGCCGGATGTCTGCGCAGTCTACGCTGTATCTCCTGGAGCTCGGGGTCGGATGTCTCGAGAACGAAGGATTCCAACATTTCGCAGTGTGTCGGCTTTGCTGGCTCGATGACGGAGGAGTTGGGGCCGACATGAACGACAAGAAACAAGATATATATCACAGAGATGATGACGGTCGAAACGATCGAGTGCGGAACACTGCCAATCATCAACCCGTTACCTGCCGCTTAATTATGTAGTGAGACTTTGCACTCGTCCACCTCCATGTTTTTTATGTCTGGTACAACGACTTGCTGTTCTGCGTTCATGGGCTTCCCCGGGTTGAGCTCTGATTGTCGTGGCCCGCCCACGGTTCATGTACGTGACTACATGTCGCCAACTCCGCAATCTCTCGATCGCTTCAGCACTTGTAAGTTGTCGGCCCTCCCTTCATTCAATCATCATCACCTTGTTGATCCGTGATGGCATCGCGGGCACGGGGTAGCGACTGCGCAGCGGCGATACGGACAGTGATGGCTCCGTTGTACTGTTACTGTACGCGGGGTCGGTTTGGGATGGAGAAACTGGTGCGTCGACTGCACTGGTGGTTCAGATGTCCACCATTGCTGATCATGGAATGTGCGATTCTCATAGCTGTGCGGTCGCGCACGCGGGGTAGATATCATACATTCTGTCAAACGTGGTCGACGCGCTCTTCAGGCTCCCTCTCGCGGCCTCATTCTCTACCTTCAGAGTCCTGCCCGCTCAAGTTGCGCTCAAGGCGCTCTCTCATTGAACGTCGCCATGACGTTGGACCACTCAGGAAGAGCATCGGTTGAAGCTTCAGGGTGTGGTGCGTTCTCATAGTACTGGCTGAAGCAGGCTGCCGACCTTTATCTCGCTGCGCAAAATCTACTGAATTGTTCTTCATGCTACCACGAATACTATATTTTTTTGATATTTTCAAAGGTGCGTAACAGTCACGTAGCTGTCGTTGCAATTCCTTACGCATGTTAGTTTGTAGATGCCTTCGGCTTCGTTCATTCCGCGCAACCCATTTGATGCACTATTCCGCGCGTCATTTCGGGGTCTGTTCGATGTGCGAATTCAATGCGCAGAACGGACGCGCGGCTGGAAGGGCAAGGACCGAGAAAATCTCCAGACGGTGAACTGTCAAACCCCCGTCGTAAGCGCGTCGCAGTCCCCTTTTCAGCTCAGTAGTAGTCTTTGCAGGCTCGTGAGTATCGCGTGCCCTAGCGAGAAATCATGGTCATTGACATGTCTATTCGCGCAGGGTCTGAACGAGCCTATCCACATATAATCCTCGATACCCCGCGGTTCCCTTCCATTCCTGAAGATTGATCCCGCTGGCTACCTGGATGCCTGCGAAAGACGAAAATGCATTTCTCAGCGCTGCCGTGCCTCCCTCGCATTTGGACTACTGCGCTTGAAGGGCCTGCTTCGTTTCTTGCGCGCCCTGAGTGTTGGCAAGCGCAGCTCTTGCCGACCAACCGCATCATGACGAAGGAGTCTCGCTCGGAGCGTCTCCTTGCGTTGGAAAGGCCCCCGTTTATTGTCCGCGGCTGACCTTACCACGGAAGACAGTCGTTCATAGCCCCCGTTTAGTTTACCCTTGTCCAGGATTATTAGAGAAATCCTCGCGCATCCCGAATGACCATGGTGAATTGCGCATCCCGAATGACCGTGGTGAATCGCACATTAGTACATATATTGAATAGCTTGATGCGACTGCAGGCGCACAAAACGTGCTACGTAGCGAATGCGCCACCATGTGCCCATGTGCCCGTTCATGCGCCGGACGTCAATCAGACAAGCGTCGAACTTGACGTTGACGGTACAGTCACCACCGTGACCGCCCTACACCGCCCTGCGCCACAGCGTATCGCCACCGGACGACCCCTTCCCTTGCCTGCCTTCCATGGCCTCCTGTACGTAAGTAAGGTCTCGTTCATCAGATGCCGACGGAGGTCTCGGAAAGGGCATAATTACTGTACCTATGGAAGCGACAGGGTTGTGGGATGTCCCGGCGAAGAACGTGTAATGCAGCGGCGGAAGTTGGCCAAGTCCATTCCAGTCATCAATTGTGCGCAGGGTTCTGATTCTGCAAACGGGAAGGGTGGAACGAGTCAATGGCGAGGTCCTCCAGCCCTAGCACCCAGTGGCGTGCCGGATCATTGTTTGAACTGCGCGGCGAACAGGAAGAGGAACAAGTATGCAGCGGATATGCACAGTCAGTCCCACACGGCCATCAACCTGTACACGTACGGTGGGCAATGTCGCACCAACCACCTAGGCGCACATGGAGCATACTGATGATGGACCGCGAGGAGTGATTGTAGTCTTGAGACGCGGGGCTGGCAAGAAGTGGCGACCTTGCCGGTGAGTTGGTATGGCGAATGACTCGTCGAGGGCGCCAGCCTGCGCCCGGATGGCCTTGTGTTCCCCAGCGTCGTCCTCGTGTGCGCCGCGGCATCACGGCCGCTGGCAACCGCCCCGGAAGCAACTGAATGGCAACGTCCTGCAACATGCTGGGATCTACATCAGGCGATGCACATGGATGTCGAGGAGGTGTACATGACCGACTTACGTCCATCAAGCCGTCGCCTTTGATGCCGCGGCGACGCACCAATTCCCACTGGCAGGCTCGCCGCCTCCCCGCGTCGTCGTCCCCACATCTGTCATGCCTCGCCCGTCGTATGTAGACACGATCATGGGCGCGCGATCACGTCCGGCGCTGATGCTCGCGGTCGCTATAGGCAGGCAAAAGCTCCTGGCGCCCGCGGCTCACGGAACCGCCGCGTCTGATTGGTGGGCCCCGGGTCTGCAAGGCGCTGGAAGGCCAGACGGGTCTACGAGACGTGCCTTGCTTCAATCGAAAACTCTGAAGACTTTGCCTGAGCGAAAGGACTGCAGTGGAAAAGTAGAGGCGGTACCAGACATGACCCATACAGAAGATGCATGCTATGACGCTGGAGAGGCTGGGCCGCTGTGTGAAGCGAATTGAAGGCGGTTGCCTGGCTGTACATTTGGGGTTGAATTTGATTCATTCAACCGGCGTCTGTTGAATCATCGCACCCATGACATCCGTCATGAAGCCCTCTAGTCCGTTCCCTGCTCGTAACGAAACGTTATATCATATCAACTTTCACCGCAAAGGGGCGCACCGTACTCAACTCCCCCCACTAAAACAACCCGCACCCCGCGTACGCGCCCACGGTCACCACGGGGAGCTTCTGGAGCACGCTTTTCCGGGCCTGCATGCCCTCCAGGTTCCGACGCTACTCTGCCGACGATGCGGAGAGGCTGCGAGGGGGCGACGAGGCTGTAGAGACCCCGCCGAAGCGCCGCGCGCTACTCATTGGCGTGCAGAGCACCACCCTTCCAGAATTTCAGGACCTCAGGGGCCCATTCGAGGATGTCGACCAGTACTTTGACTTGCTCGTCGGTGCGTGACGTGTTCTGCTTGTGCGCTGGGGTGCTGATGAGCTGCAGGAACGTATGGGTACCGAATGGAGGACATCGTGGTCATGAAGGACGATGCGGGCGTGCCTTCGCAGTACTGGCCCACGCATGCGAATTTGGTTCGTGCTCGCACTTTTCCTTCATCGTCGACGAGCCTCATCTTCTCTCGATGCTAGTTCCGAGAGCTCAGGAATCTCGTCCGGGACGCCGCACCTGGCGACCAGTTCGTCTTGACATGTGCGTTGGCAGCGTCGCCTTTCATCCGGTCCACCAAGAGAGCTGATCACCGCGCAGTTTCCGGCCATTCTGACCAGCAGAAGACGACGGAGAGTCCCAGCCAGGAGGTCGACGGCAAGGATGAAGTGCTGATCACTTGCGACGGGAAGCGCATAGTGGATAATGTATGCGCCCAGTCTTGTTGCCCGAGAACCGTCGCGCTCACCGGCCCCAGGACCTCTACCTCATCCTCGTCAGCCGTCTTCCTGCAGGATGCTCGCTCACCGTGCGTCGCCCCCGACTCTCCACGCTTGCGTGCTAACCTGCCCCCGCCCAGGCTTTCTTCGACTCCTGCCACTCCGGCACGATGCTCGACCTCCCGCATCAGGAATGCAACGACATCTACACGCCATGGGAGTCCAAAGGAAACCGCAAGACCAACACCATCCAGAATAAAATCTGTGCGTGTCCCCCGCATCGCATCGTACATTCTACTGACAGCAGCTGCACAGACCGCCGCCTCGCACAACTGGCCGCCAACGACAGTGCGTACGCCGTTTCTCTTGATCTACACTTGCCGATGCTCTCCCCGCATCAGTGCCTCAACTACCCTCGTTCACCGCCGTCATCCAAGCCGCCGCCAGGGAGGCCGCCCACGTCGCCGCAAATCGCACCATGAAAGAGTTCCGCGAGCTGTCTCTCGACACGGACGTGCCCCGGCGCGGGCGCCGAGACAGCATCATGTCCACCATCCCGCGCAGCGAATCTCCCCTGTCGATGTTCTTGTGCAACGGATGGTGCAAGCGCGATGCGGTGGCAGCGGCGGACGCCGCGACGGTCGTGTCGGTGAGCTCGTGCGCGGATGCACAGCGCTCGTGGGAGGGCGGCGTTACGCTTACGAATGTACGTGCCATGCGGTTGTCTTTTCATACTGGCTGATCCCTCCATTGCAGATTGTGTGCGAGCATCTCCGTAGGTCCTGCGCCGTACGAGCCGTGCTCAATGGCTAACTCCTTTCAGAGCAATACCCGCACTCTTCGTACAGAGACTTGATGACGCAGGTCCAGTACGTAGCTCTCCTTCATCACGAGTAGTACTAACTTGGGTCCGTAGGTACAGGCTGCACGCCAATTCGATGGCGCTTCACCGCTGGACCGTCAATGAGAAAAAGGTCGCTAGAGCCGCGTATGAGGCGAGCGGGCGCACAGGCGAACTGTTCACCGACGGCGAGATGAATGACTTTCAGTCGCCCAAGGTGCGTCAGTGCCTCTCTGGGCTTATGCACGAGCTGATGGACTCGGTGCGCAGTTGAGCAGCCTGTTCAAGCTCGACATCGACGACTCGATTCACATATAGCGATATCCTATCTGCCTAATCTACTATTCAATCCAATTGCACCTCCGACGCTATATATTTACGCATCTCCAGGACTGTAAGTGTAACACACGGGCAACCACTTCGACATCGCATAGCTCTCGCTGCTTCAGTGTTAACTTATTTCTCGTCTGCCACGTACTCTGTTCGGTTCTGCCCGACTGCCCGTCGGTGGAGGACCGTGTAATTGCTCATGATGTCCACTACGTTTCTCCGTACGCTACATTTGACTCCTCGATAGTTCTACGCAGTCATACGCAAAACAATCACCAAAGCACATATTTATTCCCTGTTCCCTTCAAGGCCTCATGAGATATCCGGGCTGTCATCGTATCTTGGCTTGGCTGGGGGCGTCCAGGCAGGTGTTACTGTGGGGTGCGATGGACAGGCTGAGGTTTCGCGGTGCAAACGTCGAGATTCGAGTACCAAGACATCATACGCAAGCGCACATATGCATTACTATGTAATAGCTGCAGGGAGCGACGCCGTCTCTTCTGATTAGTTGTACAGAAAACAGTCACAAAGCAGTAACAAAGCAAAGAGGTAATCCGCGGTTGTCGCAGCTCAGGTCCCCAACCCTAATATCGAAGAACAACGCAATGACGCTCATCAGGTCATCTGCTGGTTGCGAGGAAGATGTCCGCTTACCTACGTCAATAACGTCGGGACAAAGGCGCGATGAGCTCGGTCATAGGTACGCTGTGCCACACCATGCGTTCGGCAGAAAATTTCCCGTTGGTCGCGGCGAGGAAGCGGTCACGAAATGCATGTGCACCATCTATCTCGGGTTTGCGAAAAGACGGATCCTTGGTGCGAGAGACGGTAATCGGCAGGTACAAGACAAGGTCGTTGTTTTCGTTGTGGAAACCTGCGAGAGTCGATGTGAGCAAGTGTTACACAGAGATGATAGAGACTCACAGTTCGGGATCGGAAGCTTCAGCTCCTCGGGCTGGCGACTGTACGATATTTCGAGCTCGAGGAACAATTTGAACTGCTCCGAGACTGGCTCCTCGTCCTCTTCAGTTGGCTCGACTGGGGGGCTGTAGTGGTCGCCGAGCAGCGCGCGAACGTCTTCGAGTGGGATGATGTAGCCCCCAAGAATCACTGAGACTGGCGTAATCGTTTGCGGTTCTGTTAGGGCGCGAGGTACAGTGACAGAAGCGATGAGATCGTCCGAAGGTAAGCTGTGCCACACCATGCGGTCGGCAGAGAAATTCCCGCCGGTCGCGGCGAGGAAGCAGTCACAAAGTGCATGTGCGGCTGCCACCTCAGGCTTTCGAAACGACGGATCCCTGGTATGAGTAACGGTCATTGGCAAGAACAAGACAACTTCGTCGTTTTCATTGTGGAAGCCTGCGGAGGGTCAATGTGAATTTGTGTTACACACAGAGACGGTGGAGACGCACAGTTGGGGATCGGAAGCTTCGGCTCCTCAGGCTGGCGGTCGTACCATCTGTTGAACTCCAAGTACAAGTTGAAATCTTCCGAGATCGGCTCCTCGTCCTCTTCAGTTGGCTCGACCGGTGGGCAATAATCGTCCCCGAGCAGCGCCCGGACGTCTTCGGGTCGGAGGATATAGCCTCCAACAATGACGACCATCTGTCTTCGAAAGTACAAGCGACGGTGGCGATGGGAAGGCAGGGATTTTGTCACGATTGAGCTGAGGGGTGTTGTGGTCAAAGGAGACACGGCTTTGTAACGCTGGGGACACAAGCGACGATGCGAAGGACTCAAGGAGGCGTGATGTTCAAGAAAAATCGCGATCACGTGCTGAAGGCATTCCGGATAACATTAGATTCAGAGTCATCTCGTCGTCTGACGGTCGTCCGTCGCTGATGATATCGTGGTCACCAGTCTGCGAACGAGGTCTGCGAACAGGACTGGCACGCTCGAGGAGCTTGAGGACGACCTTGGGCAGCTCGCTCAAGACGCCCGCCTCCAGCGCCTCGCTGACCGGCTGAACAAGAGCAGTTGCACGCTCATCGAGTGCTTTATTACAAAATTTTTGGCTTCGACGCGCGGCGTGCCACACGCATGCTCGTCGAGCCATCAATATGGACTGCCGCCACCGTCCGCATGAAGGATGTGAATTTCAGGGTTGCTGATGTAGTGGTGACGGCGTATAGCTCTGCAGTTCCGCGCAGGGTCGAGGTGGAATGGGATATGGATCGATTTCAAGAGGAGGTAACGAATCGGGATGACTTCGGGAGTCGTTCTACATCTGTATACCTACGTGTTGTATACTCTCACGTCCACATTTTGTCACGGTCGTTGCATTACAACGTAGATTTATAGATTCGAATGGGGTGAAGCGTCGACAGGCGCAGCACATGGAAACTAGTACTCGGTAAGTATAAAGGTGTCACGATCAACGCACAGGTAAGTGGGACGATAGCACGTCGCCCGGTGGGATACACAGAAGCCAATTCTGCTGGAGGATCGATATATACAGATGCGAAAGACACTAGGTAGTCAGAACGCGACGACGCGCTAGACCGAGGATATCAGATGGTGCGGCACGAATACAGCATCTCGGATGCATGCTGCGAGCCGCGGGGTATCAAGTGAGAGACCCGTCTCGTCGAAGGGCAGGTGGGGGGTGGGTTGGCATTATATGTGGATAGGCTCGTCGAGATCCTGACGAGACAGACGTATCAGTAACCCAAACTTCCCGCATACTAAGTCGACAGCACTCACAAGCTTGAACAGGCTGCTGAGCTGCAGAAAAACCGGCGACGCACTCAGCCCGCGGTGTCCGAAAACAGAACGCGAGACGACGTACCACGGGCGTTTGGAAGTTCACCATGTCGAAGCGAACATCCGACGTCTGCCCCTGCGCGAACTTGTGGATCTTCCTCGCGGCGTGGTGCAAGCTGTGCCTGTTGTCGACTATGAGCCGCGACGCGAGCACGAAGGCAGCAAGCCGCAACGTACCCCAGTTCGGTCATGAGCTCGCGATACGTTGCGCGCGGGTGGTCCTCTGCAGCGCAAGGGCATCGATCAGTCGCGACCCTCATCGTCTACCAACAAGCGACTCACTCAGATACCGACACGCGACCTTCGTCAGCGTCTCCTCGACGCCCTCCCACGCCTGCTGGGCGTCCGTGCACGCGGCGATCGACACCGCGGTCGGCAGGTGCGCGCGCTGCGCCTCGTCGCGCTCGCACCAGCCGTCGCACGCGTACTGCACGGGCGACGTGCAGCGCGGGAAGTCCAGGTCCTCGTCAGGCTCGGACTGCGTGGGCAGCGTGAGCCGCCCGAGCATGCGCGTGAGAATGCCCGGGAGCGAGCTCGCGCGCGGGGGCGGCGGCGCGATGCCCAGGCCGCGGTGGCGGTGGCGGGCCGGCAGCTCGGTGGCGTTGCGCAGGCCTGCGCTAAGCGGTATGATGCGCGACACTGCAGGACATGCGTGAGTGCGTGTGCATGGCGGTGGCGGGGTGCGACCTACGGGGGCGCGCGAGGTTTGCGTAGCGCCGGACTAGGGTGGCCGCGTGTTAGGCACGTTCGACCTGGCGAGTGGCGGTGACTTACGGACAGCCGCGTGCAGGGTCTTCGGGTTGCGCTCTCCGCGAGAGACCCACGGAAACCAGACGCGATTGCACTTGTAGTGCTGGAGGTCCAGCATGGTGCCCGAGTGGCACGAGTCCAGGAATGCCTGCGGGGTGCTTAGCGGGGTGGCGGCGGGCCGGGGTGTGCCGGAAGACATACGGTGAGGGAGCAGCCAGCCGGGAGGGGATCGACCAGGATCGCCTTCAGTTCCTGTGTGGGGGAATCGTCATCAGAAATAGACGGCTCATTCGTGTGAGTCCCACAACGCACGTTATCCACAATTTGCTTCCCATCGCATGTGAGCAGCACTGCAGTAGGCGACATTAGAACATGATATGTGATGGGCAAAGTCGCAAAACGTGCCCTCGTCTTGGTTGTCGTCCTCCAAGTTGGGCACCTCGGAAGTTGGTTGTTGAGTGGAATGTCCAGAAACTGTCGTGGATGATGAGCTGGAACCCAGAAGGCATACACGAGGCGCGTACAGGTGAATATCAGTTGGTCCCCGGGCGCCGCGTCTTTGACGAGAAGGCGCATCTCTCGAATCTAGCGCAGACGTTAAACCTTTGACTGCTCGAGAGACTGCTACTCACCAAGTTCGACCGAGTGGGCTGGCGCTCGGGCGGCACGCTCGGGTCGTCCATCATGACCACGATGTCTTCCATACGGTACCCGTATGTGCCTGCCTATCGTCAGCTAATGAACCATGCAACTGAACTGCGACGCACTGGTGAGCAGGGAGGTCCAGAGCGTGACGTCCTCGAAGGGGCCCTGGAGTTCGTCCCAGAGAGGGATGTGTATATCCCTCACACCAACAAGCAGGGCACGACGCCTTGGAGCTCGAGAGGAATCTGTCGACACTGGCAGGGCGACGGGAATGACGAGGGGGCTGCACTTGGGTTCATCGCGGATGCTGTGTGCTCTGACTGTCTCCTGCTCGTCGTCGGGGAGATGAATGCGGGGTCCGATGGGCAGACATTGCCCGAAGATGCGTCGCAAGAAGTTGGCCGTGGTGGAGCTCGAAGGATGTACAGGAAGACGAGACGACGGGCCCGGGGGTTGCTAGCTCTGCGCTGCTCGAACGCATGGTGGCAGCTTGGGTCGTATATAAGGGAGACGGAGACGTCGTAGGCGAAAGCGGTGAACGTTGACGTTCAGTTGCAAGCGCTTGCGCTTGCGACTTGGCACTCAGCGTACTCAGCTCGCCGCGCGGCCTCGCCCCTTGCACGGCCTCCGGCTCGTTCATCACCACGATGACCCTCGTGAGTCGTGTCGACCTCCCTCGTCAACTTAACCGGCCAAGGGCCCTGCATTTATCTGTGCAGCGATCTGAATATCGGATAAGTCGCCCTCGCCAGACCCGAGCCGTAGACACTGACGCTGGCGAGTGGCGTATCCGCCCCTTGCAGGTTTTCTGGCATTTCTGCCCCGTGCCGGGAGGGGTTGGACGAAAGCCCGGTCGCGCGGATGAGACGAAGATGGCAGGAGTTGACCGAGTCCGCGAGGAAGGTGCGTGGCAGTCGACAAGTCCATGAGCTGTGCTGCTGTAAAGCCGGCATGCGCAAGGAGCTAACGAGCCGGAAATGTGACAGGCACAAACGGGTTGGTACCAGCAGGGTTGCGCCATTTTTGTCGGCGAAGTCGAAAGCGCACGGTACATAAGTACATGGTACAAATTCAGGGAGTGTATCTCGTCCGCTAGTAACCCTTCCGACCTTTGACGGTATCTCTCCTCTAGCCGTAAACCGAGACGGACAGTAGCTCCGAAGTTCAATCTTGCCGTGTTGTGCAGATGTGCTCGGAGCTGATCGTCTTACAGAAGTTCACAATTTGTTGCCTGAAAGTACGGTATGTGCGCCGTCCGCAATGCTATGTTCTAAGGTTTTCGCCCGCCCAACAGGCGTCCACAGGCCACCCACATGATCTTGTTCCCAGAGTAGCTTCTTCGCCGGTGCCACTAGAGCTCGCGTAACTGGGATTGATCCACGTGTAGCATGTCATGCATTCATGGCTCTCACAACGTGTCGAACACGTTCCCTCCAGTTCTCATTTCTCTGCTGTGCTCCGTGCTCGCAATTGCACCTTGTTTCAAGATGGCAATTCATCAATGCTGTGGTTCTTGTGCGCGGGGTCTATGGCAATCTCACTCTACTGGTTGAGGCGAGTTTTGCAATCTCCGAATAGCTCTGATTTGATACAGTTCTTCTGTTACTAGCCTTCTCCGTCCTGCCAATGTCATCTTCGGGACGCCGTCTAAGCTCTGCCTGCTCCGTCGTTCATCCACTTTTCATCGATGGACACTAGGCGCGCGGCGCAAGCTGTACAGCGCCACCCCGACTACGCCCCGGCTCGATGGGGCTGCAACGCTTCAGAGAAGGCCACAAGATCCGCCGAAATCTGCGAGCCCAAAGCAGCCGGAGCTTCACCGATGGCGAGAAGAACGTCTCTTAGTCGCCGAAGTTGTGGTAAACGGCATTTCATTTTATCGAGCAGAGCGGCCAGTTGAAGCATTACTAAATGACGGATCTACATACTTCTCGCGCCAGCCTTGCCAGCCCCCACTCTCTAGCTCCGTCCAACATATGGTTTTCTTTTCCGCGGACCACTGTAATTGCAGCTCCTACGCTACGTATCGACGCGCCTTGCGCCATCCCGGAACCTTATCATGGGGCACATGTCAGTTCCCTCGATGTTTGCGCACTCATACCTTGTTCTAGTTCCCTCGATATTTCGTCCTCGTACATTGTTCTGTTCTGCTGCCGCGGATTGTATTAATAGGACCGCCGTGTTCACGGACATCGGTGAACCCTGCGCTATCAGAGCGGCAGATACAACGATGAGGTGCCCCAGAGAGCGTTGTCTGCCGCCGACGGGGCCCGGTGATGAGCGCGGACACATATGCAGTGACATAGCAATGCTCCTGGAGGACAGGGATTAGCGAGCACGATAAGGGAGGAGGACGAGCGCGAAGGCGCTCGGGATGGCAGCGCAGATATCCGACGTTGAAGGACTGCAATAGGGTGCGCCGGGTGGGCGAGCAAGGCAAGTCGATATGCAAGCACGATGTCAGCGAGGCGACGCCGACGCCGCATGGAAATAAAACACTTCGAATTGTCTTCGATTGGAAGCACGCACAAGTATATGTAGGTGGCGGGGACACACTGCCATACCACAGCTTTGGCGGCATTCGGCGGATCGGATAGGCGACGCAGTGCAATGGACGGATGTTCGCCAGAGCAAACTGGATGTTCGCCAGAGCAAACTCGATGTGCAACTACAGCGACGAAAGGGAGGGTTTCGAGGATGCAAAAGACGAGAAATCAAGCATGTGGACCGCAAACGCTGCTTATTTTGCAGGATGTGCGATGCTTGCACGCGCTTGCTCATCGTCTTCAGCAATTGTGTCAAACCACGGTCGGCGGCGAACCCCCTGTACAGCCTTCCTTGGCCCTTCGTGAGACGCCAGGGCGAATGTGGGCGCTGATAGGTGCAGACTTACGGCGGATTTTGAACAGCCTCGTCTATCGGAGCGACTGCAAGGGAATAATCCAAGCAGGAGGCGGGAGCGGCCCGGGCATATTTCTTCTTGCTACATCGGCATATAATTGCCTGGATAGGGTCACTTCAGGACAATATATGTGCGTACCTTTTCACCCCGCGCGTCATTGGACGCATCTTCTTGTCCTCTACCGCCACTGGGATGCGGCTTATAAGAATGCTCGAATACCCCCCGTCTTCCTTGTCCCCGGGCGGCACGCGCTGTCCTCCCCATGGGTAACTTTCTGAGCAACATCATCGATCACTGCCTTCCCCGTCGTCGAGTCCGGCTTCAAGATGATGAGGAAGCGCTCTTGCGAGACGCCAGACGCGAAGACTTCGAATTCGTACAAGGACATCAAACCCGGCTTCTCACCTTCACGAAGCCTCGCAATAGCTCCCAGCCTGGCAGCAGGCGTCGCGCGCTGCTCGTTGGCGTACGGAATACGCTGAAACTGCCTTCCCTCGATGGCCCGTTCGACGATGTCCGCATGTGGAGGGATCTGCTCATCGGTGTGCTCCTATTCTTGTCTCCAGATGTCAATGGCCTACTCACTGCAGATCAGAAACATATGGATATAGGGCGGAGGACATCGTAGTCATGAGCGACCACCACAGCGTGCCGCTTCACCTATGGCCAACTCAGAATAATCTGGTGCGTTGATGGAGTACTTCGCACCGAATAGATCGTGCTTACCCTGATATCAGCTCCGGGAGCTCCGAATCCTCGTCGAAGGCGCGGTGGCCGGAGATCAGCTCGTCTTCACCTGTAGGTGGAAGGACACTTCATCTATGACCATTTCTCAGTCGTCCGATCCAGTTTCTGGCCATTCTACGCAACAGGAGACCACCGAGGACCCGAGCCTAGAGGAGGACGATCTTGACGAAGGTGAGCTTCCTTCATTTCAGTGCTCGCTCTGTCACTCACGTACTCCTTCCAGTCCTTCTCACCTGTGACGATAAGGAGATTGTCGACAATGTGCGTCAGGATCCCATTGACATTTCCTCCATCTCTGACGCCGTATCTCAGGATCTGAAAGCCATGCTGATCGACCCTCTTCCAGCCGGGTGCTTCTTCACGGCTCGTCACACCCTTCCGCTGATTCGTGCTCTATCTCACCTTCGTGCACAGGCCTTTCTCGATTGCTGCCATTCTGGCACGATGTTGGATCTCTATCACCACCACTGCAATCGTGTTTGGTACCCATGGATTTCCAAAGGCAATCGCAAGTTCAAGGTTGGCTATACTCTCTGGGGCGCAAACGGTACGTCACCCCGCGCGCTGTGTCCTGCTCTTCTCACCGCTCCTGGCAGCTCGACGTCACGCATACCACCCAGGCCGCTCCGGAACCCCGCCCGTGTCCGACACCCAGCGCCTGGGGCCGCGCACGCTCCCAGCACCCGGCGTGCTGCCCTCTGGCCTCCCCGCGCGCCGGAGCGAACCGCCGCCGCGCCGCGCGCGTGCGCTGGCGCTCGACACACCTGCTCCAGACGCGCTCTCACGCCTGGACTACCTCAACGACCTCGACGTGCCGATCGTGCGCTGCGACTCGCCGGTGCAGATGCTGTGTAATGGGACGTGCCCGTTCGATCCGGACGCACGTGCGGCGCTCCCGACCGTCGTGTCCTTCTCGGCGTGTGCGGACGCGCAGCGCATGTGGGAAGGTGGGGAGACCCTAACGACGGTAAGGGTCCCTGCTCTACGGCACTGTGCGTCAGACTGAATTATAGTGCAGGTCGCGTGCAGCTATCTTAGTACGTCGGAGGTATTGTGTTGCCAGTTTGTCGATTCTGATCCCAGTCGCCCCGCGTCAGAACAGTACCCGCAGACCTCATATAGCAACCTTTTGACCGAGATCCAGTAAGTAGGATAGCTGGGCTGTCGGTTCCTGCGGCGCTAATCGTCTCTGATGGTTAGATTCAAGCTGCACGACAACATGCGCGAGCTGCACGCAATCACTGAGGCCGTGAGGCGAAAGCAGCACGCTCTCAGGAAAGCCGAGAAGCGAGAGCGAAAAGAGTCGGAGGAATCGGAGTTCGGGGGCGAGATGGACAACTTCCAGACACCCGTTGTACGTTGCCGTATTACTCGTCCGCAAGGCGCGTGCTGACACGTTGCCTCCCCAGCTGAGCAGTTTGACTCGGCTCGTAAGTTTGTACTGCTGCCATCGTTGCGCGTCCTGATCCGGTTATCAATTCGCAGGATCTGAGCGAGTCGATCCACCTCTAACTTCTGATGACCGGGCGGGCGCGAACCTGGAAAGGTGCCATATAGCTCCAATCCACAGATCCTCACCGCCGGCACTACGCCACGTCAATCTGGGACCCGATCGTCAACGCTGGTATTTATCACACCGCCTCTCCGGTTGCGCGCTTTTGCCAGCCGGGCTCGATGCCCGCCCGTATGGTGGACATCTACTTTACGTGGATATCGAATCCCTCACATTTGCCGTGCTCTTTACGAGCATGGCGACCTGTGTGACTGTCACTATACGATCCCGATTTACGGTGTCAGGTGGCGGTCACCTTGTCTCATCTGTGCGCTTTTACATCGGCATTGACATTAATACAAGTCCATCCACTGTTTCTGATTGCAGAAGTTGGCCTAGGGTGCCCGACAGGCGTTACAGCTAATTTACAGCATTTCCGCCATCTCTGAATCCAGAATCTTGAAGTCCAGTTCTCCCAGGTCTTCGGGAGCATTCCAGATGGATGGTGCAATGAGCACCAGCGTGATTATAGTCTTCTCTCCGAGCGCTGTGACGCACTTGATAAGTGTGACGCTTTCCTCCGTAGTCCGCGCAAATTCAACAATACTGTCCATCCCATCCTTCGCTACGCAGTGCTCTGTTGGCACGATCTCGTCGAGGATGTTGTAATTTTCTACGCTGAATACGGACACATAGGGGGAGGGCGAAGGTAAGTTGTAGTTGATCACAACGCCGATTTTGGAGAGCAACGTGCTGGGAAAGTCCTCGGCGACCTCAGAGCGAAGAGTCGCGAGATCCTGTCGAGCGTCATGCAACGCGAGCTGTTGAAGAAATGCACAGTTCCCTTTCGTTGGGAAGTTAGCACGTAGAGCTGCGGACTCGTCCGTTAGTATTGATGTATATTGATGGTCGCGCCGGTTATGAAACGTCAATGGCGCTTACATAGCTGGCTTCGGATCGAGCAAATCGTTTTGTGTTCGGTCCATCGGGCAGTTTGACAAGATTCCGAGCAATAAAGGCTCTTCTTGCACCGAGCACACTGCTTCAAGGTTGTCGTATTGTCCCAGCACTGAACACACATCGTCAGAACTTCGCACATTACGGTAAGGCAGGTGTACATACATTATGACAATATGTATGTTTCTCGGCGTCCCATCTATCCTTGATGGCAGCATGGGCTTTTTCCCGGCTCTCCAAGCGTAGCCATGCTTTCTTCAGCGCATTTCCCTTGAACCTCTTCGATGCAACATCCAAATTGAGAGCATGCAAGCTCCGGACGACGGCGTTGACAACGCCTTTGTACACCAGATATGCCGGGAGCAAGTCGAGCAAGTAAGTTATCTGCCGCAATTTCGGCGTGTCATAGTGGTTGAACTCCGGGAGAAGTGCAGCGTATGCGCGAAGGAGACCCTCATCCAGCGCACTGCACAGCCAGCGGACGCTGTTGCCGGTCATGATGAGGACTGAGAGGATGTGAAAGGCCATATGGACTAGTTGGCGCGTCTCGTTGGACTGTGCGTGGTCCCGCCTGCTGGAGAGGACAACAACAGCCCCCGTAACCACCGCTACCCCAAACTGATTGACGATTGCTGTTCGCAGCGTGCTCTTGGTTCCGCCTACCAGTTGAAGGAGTACCTGCAGATGTGGGCGGACCGTCACTATCGGGCCCTCGGGATCCTTGAGCACGGCTCGGAGGTGCGAAAGAGCCGCCCGCGCGACGCGTGCCGGGAGCCCGCCAGCGGCGTCAACGAACCGACCGAGCGTTGCGTCATCGGCGTTGGTCAAAGTGAGCCATACGAGACCTGTAGATTGGCCTATGGTCTCCTCAGGCGAAGTGATCTTGGGCTCCTTGACCCACAGCGAGGCTGCGAGCTCTAAGATGCCTGGTGTCTGCAGCACGCGCTCGCGCGACGGCTGGTTGTGCAGAATGATGAAGACCGTAGGAACGATGGTAAGACTGACACATTTTTGTTGCTTTAGTGTCAGACGAGGAGAGAGCTCGTCGAAAAATGCGGTCCATTGGTAGATCCCGTCCCATGCTGCAGCGACTTGTGCAATCAGAGGTCTCTTGGAAGGCATGTCTAGCACATCCGTGAGCTCGCTAATAGCAGAAAAGCTCCAAAATGCGCAGCCAATGCTGGAAATGTCGGATGGGGAGGGATCCTCGAAGGGACGCGGTATTTTTGAGGCATCGACATGGCTACAGAAGATGTCGAAGACGTCCCTGGTACGCATTTGGTATGATGACAGTGAGATGGCCTGAACAGCCAGCATGGATCCGTCTTTCGCGCGTTGGAGGACCTATTGAGTGGTTGAATGCACGAACAGAAACATGGGACGACATTGAGAGGCTAGCGTACCTGTGCCGGATTTCTGCGCAGAGTACGCTGAATCTCCACAAACTCGGGTTTAGAAAGGGGGTCAAGCAGGATGGCATCAATCATTATCCGAGCGCGATTTGTCGAGATTCCCGGTGATGTAGATCGTGACAATGGTCCACAGGCAATGAGGCGAAGGTGTTGGAGGTGTTGAGGAGACCGCCGCGCGATCGGCCTTCGGGTGACGCGCAGACTGAGATAGCGACCTCATACTGTACTCTTGTTCCGGAGAATTAGATAGCACTGCATAGGACTCTGAAAGTCGTATCAATTGCACAACGGAAGACGACATAGACGGAGCATTTGAGTTGCAGTAAGTGATAGTATCTGCGATCGAGGCTCAAGCGGCGCTGGATTCTTACAGCTACGTAAAGCTGGCGTCTATATGCCAGCGCTCGACTCCATCCTATCCTGAGTATCCTCCGCCCACCATCCTCCACGATTCCTGTCCTTGCAAACCAAGCCGAAGCATCTTTGGACGCACTTCGGCCAGTCGTGCGCTGTGCTCAGCCCCGGGGCCAACGTCACTCCTCGACCGGCCGCGGCAAGGCTTGCTGAAGAGTCGCCCCGCTTCATTTATTGCTGCAGGAAGACATAAACTCGGGACAAAATGAACGAGGGTGCTCTGCGCTAGCCAGGGCTTCCATCACCTCTAGTGCGTTCTGAACTTCGTTGTCCGGTTACACGTCCGCTAACAAAGTTGTCTCTCTTTGTTAGCTATTTGTGATTTGTGACATGGCGTGTCGCGCGGCTGGGCGACGATGTGGTGTGTGCTGGAATTGCTGCACCGACGATTCAACAGGCGCACCTTAGGTGCTGTCCTTCTTAGCGGTATGTGGGCAGTGGGCACCGTGCCATCCAGCTGCTCAACGTCTCACGCGTCTCTGCTCAGGTTTTCGGGCACCTCGCGGCTTAGAGTACAGCACCCCGATTTCCTCACGCCATCCAAGAGCGGACGCTGTAGTCTGATATACTGTGCTTGCGAAACATCGAGCCCTTTCCGACCTTATTGATGTCAAGACATCCGGCAATTGATTGAGCAGCCGTGGTGCGATTCTTCGCTATTCCGCCTGCTCCTACATCGTCCAGCCCATTTGTTTTCAGCACATGCCGCACGTCCTCAGCCTCTCGCCATTCATATAACGCTTCGCAAATAGTCTGCCTCTGAAGACAACGCCTTGCGCGCGCAGATGGTCATCAGGATTTGGTGAAGATGGTGTAAAAAGTGCGTCGCAGCCGTTCTTGCATTCGATCGAGCGCTGATGCAGCGTTTACTATAGTCGCTGGTCACACTGTTCGGCGAGATCGACCAACTTCCATGTCACACCCGTGCGGAGGACAGCTCATCGCAAAACACGACGACGACGATTGCGACACCGCCGCATGTCGGCATGCACCCAACTCACAAACAGAAGATCGCGCGGGTGCGCGTTCGGCGCCTTGTGCGTAACGGACAGCTTCTACAGCTCAGAAAACGCTCAGTTAAAGAGGGAGGCGCAATTTGGGCACGCGTACTTATTCGGTTTCGTACTAGGCGGTATGTACAGTTCTACCTTATATTGAGACGGAGAGCTGACAGCCGGGGGACCCCCAGGCAGATGCCTTTCTCTAGTACCTGCCCGGCAAGCAGTCTAACGACACAACTATCCGGTGTAGAGCCGACCGTAACAGCGGTCAGGATGTTCCTGGATGCAACACACTTGTGCGCGGTTCTACAGCACCTGGGCCACACGTTTCGAAATAGGGGCCAGAGAGCGGGGTGTGTTAGCTCAACGGTGGAGTCTGAGATCGTCGCACCGGGCAATACAACCCTGTCTGTGGTATGCTTCCTTCTACCGATCTCCCCGAAGTGGAGGGCTGACGCTTTGTAGACGTCAAGAGAGGGATTCGCCTGAATCCCATCCAGCATTCCCGGCGCTGGCGACGCTGCGCAGAGGTCTGGTCTGCCGCTCCTCTGGCTGCGATGTGTGTTAGTAAGCGCAGCGTAGGTGGTTGGAGAGTGAGCGCTGTATGATGGAAAGGAGCGTGGTAGTTGCGGGGGTGGACGGCGGAGGGACAGGGGTTTTCTTCCCGCGCATCCGCGAGCCGAGGACGCACCAGTCGTTCAATGGAGGGATATCGAGTGTCTTGGAGGATGAAATGAGACCAACGTTCTGTTTACCTCGAGGTTCTCGAAGGTCCGCTGGGAGACGGCCGAGCGGCAGCGGCAGTGTACTTACTGCCGAGCGGAGTTCCTGACTCAGATCGCGGACACGGGAGATCTGATAGAGATCCGGGCAGACGTCGACGTTGCTTCCTTGAAGTTCCTGTCCTATTTGTGCACTTCGCGATGCTCAAGTCTTTTCTTGTCCCGCCCTTTGACCCACGCTATCAGGAAATAGAGCAGACACTGTCGACGGACCCAGGCCAGGTGCGTCGCTGTCTTATCACAGTTTCGTTCTACAAATAACACAAGTCTAGGTCATTCAGCGCGCAAAAGATGGGGACGTGCTTGCCCTCCAGGCATTAACAATATCGTGCGAGAGGGTCCCAGCTCTTCAAACACCAGAGATCTTGGATGTCTTCTGTGAACATCTCTCGGCCTCTAAGATACCCCATTCCCTCCCCCTCGATCTGCCCCCCGAAGCGCTCAGCACCCTCGGCTGCAACTTCTGGAGTTTCCTCGCCATTAAAGCCCTCACCGACAAGGACAAAATCTCACTTTCCAACGCCACCCGATTCACTGCGCGAATTGCAGAGGATTGGGAAAACATCTGCCAGTGGGCCATTTTCTGGGACAACTTCAGCCTGAGACTGTCGTCCCACGAGCAAGGATCGCTCTACCACCTCATCATCGAGGCAGTTTGCATCGTCGTGTATCACGAGCCCACACGCGATCGTGTCCTGAAGACCGATGGGTTCCTGGAGCTCATCACATCGCTCTGGATGAAGAATCCCACTGGCACCGCTGGCGCGATCTCGCCTGCAGTAGGGACCGACAGGTGCGCCGGGCTTTTGTGGATAATCCTTGTGCATATCCCAGAGGATGATCGCGCGCTCTCCATGGCTCGCTTCGTCAAGGCAGCCGGCGGTTTCCCCCCGCGTATTGCACGGCTCGCGCTGTCGCGTCTACACGCTGTCACCAAGGAACTCAACGGCGGCGCTGCACAGGCATATTTGATACACCTGAGCATACTGGAAACCTTCACGAAGGACACAGCGCGCCTACTACGCGACGCCCTCGTTCAACAGTGTGGCGTGTCCGTGCTCACGCGTGGAATCGTAGCGCTTGCGAACAGGCGAGATCACGAGCAACGCACAACCCGCGATGTCCTGCTTTTGTCTTTCGAAGTTCTGCTACGGCTCATCGACACAGGCGACAGCGTCCGCTGGATGGCGTGTGCGGTGCGCGAGGGTGTCATACGCGCGTACGGTGACCTCTCTCCCGTGTTCAAGCGCTACGAGGCAGAGCAGCAGCGCACTGCGCTCCACCTGCTCCGGGACATTCTACCAATGTACTTGGTGTACCCTCGGATTATCGTTGCGGTGGATGGAAACCTTCGCGGTTTGACGAACAAGCCGGCGCCAAAGAATAAGGGAAGTTTGCTGAAGGCGTGGACGGTCTTGGAGCGTCGAGCGAGGGCTAGTATTCGGTTGAAGGATGGATGGGACGCTGTCAAGAACATGGCATACTGCAGTAACGTGAGTGTGGGTTCAATCGCGGAACTACGCACTGACGCGGCTACTTTTCAGTGCAGCAAATATGTCGACAAAGGCTTCTTGAAGACATGCGCAAGGTGCAGGGATGTGTACTACTGCTCACCAGCGTGTCAGCTCACGGCATGGGAAGTGCACAAGAAGATGTGCTCTCTTCGAGAGCAGCTGCGTATGTGCCACCGTGTTTTCTCTGCCCCGTCCTATCTAACCCACTTCAGTAGTGCTTAGAGATCTCCCTTCGCGCAACAACCGCAATTTTCTCAGCTGGATTGCATTACAAAACGCGCGGCGCGGATCTGCCGACCTTCGTACCCAGGCTGCCGAACTATACCACAACGTCGCCCTTTCCGACATAGGTGTTGTCTTCTATTGCACCGACGCATCACCCCACCTCTCTGTCCTCTATCTTGGCGACTACAAGGTGCCGAGCACGGGCCGTGCAGAGCTGACGCTCGCTGAGAGCATCGTGCAACGCGCACGAGCGACATTGGGGGGTGCAACGCTTATCGCGTCTCGCACGAAGCTAGGTGAACGGGAAATGCTCTCGCTGACGCTCGTTACACCGTCGATTTGGGATGAATCTGGGGAAGCAAATCACCGCATCTTGGACTCGATGATGATGGAGGCGGGTGACGCGGAAGAACAGAGGAAGGATTCCGACGAAGCAGAGGTGAATGGCGAGCAGGATGATGTCCGCGAAGGCTAGTCGGGGGCTGGATTTCTTGGCGTATCGGCAATCCTTGCTGGGGCCACGCTAATCCTCTCTTCTCCGCGGGCGTCCGTTATTGACATGCGCTGCGAATTGCCCCTCAACGCGCACGATGCAGCGGTGTCCACTCGGCGCTCCTGCCGTCATGTGATCGCGGTCACTGTTCTCTTGCCCGTTCGTTCTCAAAGACGCTATATGCGCAACGGTATCACCATGAATCTCGCACGTAGTAGCAGCCATGTCCCTGATAAGGGGAGTCAGCCCGGGAATAATGTGCAGGTATCATTACAGTCCATATCTTCTACGTGTCCTTGACAAGCTGCACGGAAAAAGACCCTGTCAAAGGCGGTAGACTCCGGCGAGTATTGAGTGCAAAATTATATGCGCCTCGCAGCTTGCTGTCCTACAAGAGACCGACTTGGACTACTACGACGGGGAGTCATCTTATCGTCCTGACAGCGAAGTGAGCTTCGGGCGACGGTACAGGGAGAACATCGTCGCGTTAGCATGTGAACAAGGCGATTCATAGTGTACAGAAAAAAATCGATAGCTAAAACAACCCCAACATATCTTCCCCGACACGCCGAAGCATGATCCTATCTAAGCCGGCGAAATCAACTGGTCTGCATAAAGGGTAAATGACAAAGATTGACTCAACCGGAGCCTAAAGACTACGCCTGGGAGGGGAGATGAGCTCCTCCGCAGACACGCTACACCACTCCATATTAGCGACTGAGAAGTGATCCCCGGTGGCTGCAAGGAAGTTGTCGCGGAATACGCGCGCCGCCTCTCTGTTTTGCGATAGGACTGGTCTTTGTAGTACCCGGCGCTTACGGGTAAGTAGAACTTGAACTCGTCCTTGTCATCGCGGAAGCCTGCTTCAGTCAGAGATCATCGCGCGAGGTGACAAAGTCGAGAGTCTCACAATTGGGAACTGGGATGTGCTTGTCCTTGGGTTGTTCGTTGTACCAGCCAGCCTAGGAGAAGAAGAGGTTGAGCTGAGTCGTCGTCTGGATCTTCGACCAGCTGGTAGAGATGGGAAAGCGCTAGAGTGTCTTGCCGAAGAAGGGTGTACCCGCCAATAATGAGATGATCCATTCGCTCTCTGAGTCAAGGATACGTGGATCAAGTCTGAGGCCTGAGGAACGTGGGGGAGCGAGGCAAAATCCTGGCAAAATTTGCAACCACGAAGTCAGATGACTACCCATGCGTGAAGTCTTCCGGCATAAAAACTGAGGCAAAGGAGCCTAGACAAAGTCAGCTAGAACGAGGATGCATCAGGAGGACACGCACTTCAGCCGCGACTCGGCGAGCATGCACGTTCCCGAATCCCTCCCTGCACGTCCCCCTCGGGCGCGGACTCAGCAGCCACGGCTGACATGTGTCACCCGTACTTGTACTTGACCTCGACTACAGCTTCATTGGAGGTGCCGGTGAGCGTTGGATCCCGATGCAAGCTG
Source organism: Auriscalpium orientale (assembly GCA_019915035.1). Lineage (NCBI taxonomy): Eukaryota > Fungi > Basidiomycota > Agaricomycetes > Russulales > Auriscalpiaceae > Auriscalpium > Auriscalpium orientale. The sequence goes on along the minus strand of JAHLMH010000022.1, from coordinate 202,736 downwards.
GACGATGATGGCGGTGGACTGAGACTCGGAGGACTGGAACAAGCCCCGGGCCGGTCACGGTAACTTGAATATTGAATAGTCTCACGCTCGCGCTCGACCGGCACGCACGTTCGTGCAGTACGTTAGAACTACGGAGACTACGTTCTCACTTTCAAGTTCCTGCCACCATGTTCCAATTGCAAGATACAGACTGGATCATCCCTACGTGTGCGGGGTGCAGCCTCGCACTGGTCAAGCGCTATCACTTCCCCCAGCCGTGGGTCAATGGCTTCTTGACCCTCATCTACGTCGCAATCGTCTTTACGAGCCTACTGGTTACTGCCCTCTTCGTAATAGGCCCCCGTCAGTACGCTCTCCCTCCACCGCTGTCCGTCGCTGCTAATAGCTATCATGCAGACGGTTTTGTGACGGAGACACTGTTCTCCCGTTTAATTTTTTTCAACGTGGGCATGGCTTTGGATTCCGTCGTCAAAATGGCCTGGGGTTGGGTACGTCTGTTCTGCTTTGAACATGGAGCATGCTGATACTGTGCTCGTGCCGGTGCCGTCAGTCACAGACAACGGCAAGTGGGGTCAGGAATTAAATGTACCCGAGAAGTGATGTTGGTGAGCAGTACAAATAATGGGCGGCCGTCTGGTCGGGCAAGACGACTGCTAGAGCCGCAATGCGATACGCGACACGGCTTATATTTATGGAAATACTTGCCTGCTCAGTGTAAGCCCGGAACCTGTCTAGCAACGAACTCGGCCGCTCGTAACTCGACACGCTCGCTCTGTGAGCTTCCGCTTTCCCTCTTTTGACCATTCCGCGCGTATCCTCGAGACACTGGGTTCGAGTCTATTGATGATTCAGTGTTGCGCGACTTCCAGATATCGGAGTCGAGCTGCCCGACGCATCAGCATTAATGTACCTTTGTAGGATCGCTCTTGCGCTGCGCTGCGCTCCAATCAGCTATCTTTGGGGGCGCACGGGCGATGCTCAAGTCCTCTGATATCGGCTTCTGTGGACTGCGATTGGTGGTTTATTGCACGCGTTATGGCTCGCTGTCCCAGCCCGAGATTGGGTGAAGCGAGGAAAACTTGAACGCTTGAACGTCAAACTTGTCAGCGCCGACCTTCGCCACGCGAGGTCACAATTGGCCATGTCGATGATGTGGCAAGAGGATACGCATGCCGGGAGCCGCGAAGCAGCCTCTGGCATGTCGCCCTTGGCAAGACTCATCGGCCAGACTGAGATATCTCGTCTGCCTTCCCGACTGCAATGGACATACATAACGGACTTGCATTTGGACGTGGACAGCTTCGGGGGCGAGGCCGCGTTGATGCAGAAGAACTCGAACAAGCCCGATAAGATAAGATTGTCATGAGCCCTTGGCGCTGTACATGTTTGGTCGCGAGCGGCACCGAGTGCGGCTACGCCTCCTTCCTACCACCATATGGTCGACGGTATCGCCCCCGTGTGCATCGGGTTCATCCTCTCCTTGCTCAACCGCCATCGCTTCGGCCAGCCGTGGGTGAATGGCTTCATAACCCTCAGCCGCTCCGCAGTCATCTTGGGCAACCCCGTGATCGCTATATATTTCTTCTTCATAGGCCCCAGTACGCTCTGAGCTCTCCGTGCACCGCTGTGCGTCGCTGCTAACTCTGATATCCTACAGATGCTTTTGTGACAGAGGCACTGTTGCTCTTCATAAGCTTTATTAGCGTTGGCATGGGGATTGAGATTGCCGTCCAATTGGTTCGGGATGTGGTGCGTCGGCTCTGCATCCAACTTCAACTTTTGACCATGCTGATACCATGATCTCAGCTTGGAATTGGGAAGCCCGCGCCGGACAAGGCGGTCAACGTACCTGGCAAGTGATGTTGGTGAGCCGTCGATTACGGGCACGGCTGGAGCAGTCGTCTGGTCGGGAAGACGACAGCGAGAGGCGCAGTACGATACGCGAACGTGATTTATATTCTTACTGAAGATACCTGCCTGCTCATTCTACTCAATAAGATCCTGGAACCAATCTAGCAACAACTTCCGCCACTGCCCGGAGGCTCTCGTCCCCGTAACGCGTAACTCCTCTCGCGCACTCCGCGACCCGCGTTCGCCTTCCCTCGCTCCCAGTTGTATGCATTTCATCGAAGAGCCGGGTTCGGATTCAGCGAGGGATCTGTGTTACGCGACTTCTTCCAGTTGTGGGAGATAACAAATTTGGCTAGCGCGCTGCGCACAGCAGTCGGGGTCAAGCTCCCCAACGCCTCGGCAAGTTCGCCCTCCCGATGCGTTCCCCTGCTGAGCTCTGGGGGTAGCGCGCTGGCGCGAGGCTGGGTGTCGAACGCGCAGACTCGCCGCGATGCATAGTCATGCAACGCACGTTCTTCGCGGATGGGCCACTTGCCTTCGTTCAAATCGAGCAACATTTTCTCGAGTGTGGGGTCAGTTGGCGAACGCATGGCCGATAAGTCCTGGAGGTTGGCTGTGCGGTGCGGTGCATTGCCTCTGCCAGCAGATCACAGCCCCGGCAGGCTGTTCCTCAATTCGACGGATATATTTTGATGGAGGAGGCGACTGACGATGCGGATGGGGCCGCGGGCTATGCGCCGAAGGGCCGAAGGGATAGTTATACGCAGACAAAACAAATAGCATTCTCATTCCTTGCTCTCAGCCAGTCATCGTATCCTGATTCCTAGTCGAGTTGACTGCAAGCTTCCAGGCAGATCTAGGAGGGCAAGAAGAGTCTCCGCCGTGGTACTGGGTGGAAGCCTAGCTCGTCATGGTTGTACGGCGCATCGCAGGTCCGACATCAGTGAAAACGCCCTAAGATACATGGCTCGTCAGGTCTTCTGCGCATGGCGAAGAGGATGTCCACTTGCCTATGAATCAAAAACGACGGGACAAAGGCGCGACGAGCTCGTCCAGAGGTAAGCTGTGCCAAACCATGCGGTCGACAGAGAAGTTCCCCGCGGTCGCGGCGAGGAAGCGGTCACGGAATGCATGCGCGCTATCCACCTCGGGCTTACGAAACGACGAGTTTTTCGTGCGAGTCACGGTAATCGGCAAGTAGAAGACGACCTCGTCGTTGGCGTTGTAGAAGCCTGCGAAGATGAGGGTAGATGTGAAAATGCGTAGGCACTGAGATGTGATGGACGCTCACAGTTGGGGATCGGGAGCATCAGCTCCTCAGGCTGGCGAGAATACCATATGTTAAACTCCATGAACAAGTTCATATCCTCCGGAATTGGCTCTTCGTCCTCTTCAGTTGGCGCGACCGGTGGGCAGTAGGCGTCCCCGATCAGTGCCCGAACGTCTTCCGGTCGAAGGATATAGCCTCCAAGAATGATGGCCATGACTATCTTCGAAAGCGAAAGCGACAATGCCAATGACCCGCAGGCTCCGGGTGTGCAAGATGTAACAGGAGAGCGGGTGAAGCAGCTTGAGTTGGTGAAAAACACGGTCACGTGCTGTTGACCATCGCAGACAAAGATGCATACTTCCCTGTGCACACTCGATCGAGCAGTACTGTTCAACGCAAAGTGCAGCTGAAAAGCAGTGAATATGTAACAAAGTGTTACCTTCGGTGCCAGGCTTCGGCGGACACCTATATACTAGTCGTCCCCGAACTTAGAAGCGCTCAGACGTCGTCGGACCGCACGATGTCCTCCAAGAATATCGAGCACGATCATTGGAAGAGTGTCATTCCGAGGAAATTTTAAAGATTGAGAGGTTTTGTACTGGCGTACGAGAGCGACACTCAGGTTGAGGCTGCCAGTGGGGGGAAACAAGACCGATAAGATAAGATTGTGATGATTGGTCGAAGTTGTCACCGGCGCTCAGCTCGACGGGCCAGAGCTTGATCGCACAGCACCCTGACAGCACCCACCTCGTCGTCGCAGTTGATAGTATCACGGCTCGTGTACAGTCTACAATCGAGAACTGCGAGCGGTACCACACTCAAAGTGCTCCTGGACGACCCAGGTAGGTGCCTGCCGCAATATTCAAGTTGTCCTTTCCCACATGTACGTAGCACCATACCCGCTCGACGTCCGAGCCAAATGACCAGCGTCCACTGATACCCTCATAAAGGTGTCCTGGGCTACTAAAGTGCCGCACCGTCTCCCTTCCTGCAGGCTGCCACCATGTCCAACTCTAGCGCCCCGCCCGCCGCCGCCGCGCCGTCCTCCCCCAGCACACCTGAGCGGCACCCAGTGGCTAAAGGCCCCCCTTTCTCCTTTCTCACCACCATGTCCACTGGCACCCTCAGCACCACAGCCGCAGCCGCACCCTCCTTTCCCAGCACAGTTTCCTGCATCTACGCCCTATGCTTCTATGGTGTCTTGTTCTTCCTCGTGGCGTACGCTGGGTACAAACTCGTGCTGCTCGCCCTCCGGCGCTACCGCCAGCCGTGGGTGAATAGGTGCATCAACATCGTCACCACGACATCCATCTTGGTCTGCGGGGCGTTCGCTTTCTGTCTCATCCTGACAGACCCCCGTCAGTCTGCTTTCCCACATCGCCGTGCGTTTGTCGCTAAACTGACTATCATGCAGGGGGTTCCGAGCTAGCCCTGCCGTTGATGGGTGCGAGTCTTTTCGGCTGCGGCATGCGGATTGCGATCACCGTCCATGACGTTCGGGAGTCGGTACGCCGGGTCTGCTCAGATCATACCAAATGCTGACAGGGCGCTCACTGCGGCGAGCGCGATGAGGAGGTCGATGTGGTGGACAAGGGCGAGAAGGGCGAGCCCTCCATTTTGGATACGGAGTTCGAGGCAGACGACGCGGCGTGATACGCATATACGCTTCATGTATGTAAGTATCTGACATGTTTCGTATCCTTACTCACACTACACTGTGATCATGTCTTCAAGGTCGAGGAGGACGACTAGCGACGTGTATGCCGGAGTTTCTTTAGATGGAGCCAAAGAAGCGCCTAATGACCGACTGCTATTAGCCCAGCGGCTAAGAGGTCCCTTCTCTCATCTCACCACCATGTCCACTCACGACCCCATCACCCCAGCCGCCGCGGCGCGCTCTTTTCCCAGCACCCCCAAGTCCCACTTCATTGCTGCCCTCTTCTCCGTCATTACCGCCCTCTTCTACTGTGCCGTGCCCGTCCTTGCGACGTACGCCGCGTACAAACCCACGTTGCTCGCCCTTCGGCGCTACCGCCAGCCATGGGCGAAATTTTGCCTCTGCCTAGTCGCCCTCGCAGTCAACTTCTCCTGCGCGGCGGTCAGTTTCCATCTCGTTCCGATCGGCCCTGGTCAGTCCGCTCTCCGACTCACCGCTGCTTGTCGTCGCTAACTAGATACCATGCAGGGAGTCTCGTGAAGGACGCTCTGTTGATGGGTATGACCTATGTCGGCTGCGGCATGCAGATCGCGATCATCGTCGATGACGTTCGGGAGACGGTGCGCCGGGTCTGCCGTCATCCTGCCAAATACTGACAGTCCGCTCGCAGCGAGCAAAGAAGGAGGGAAGCGCGCTCGCTCAGGTGCCTTCAGACGGCGGCGAACGCGATAAGGAGGTCGATGTAGTCGAGAAGGGCGAGCTGCCCATGTTGGATACGGTTGCGGAGGTCTAGATCGAGCAAGACAACCGCGAGAGTCACGACACGATACGCATGGTACGCTCCATGTATCTGACATGTTTGCTTTCTTTACTCACAGTACACCGCTTACTTATAAAAAGCCTTGGTATGACAATCAAGACGATCTAAGCTCAGCTAACAACAGACTTTCCATTCTTCTCAACAACATGGTTTGGCCGCCCGATCGTTTCCTGCACATCGTCGCGCTCGCTCTCCCTACCGCCCGCCTTCGCCCTTCCCTGCTCGTCCATATTCCGCGTCTTATCGAAGCCCCGGATTCGGATTGAACGAGTAATTGTTGCGCGATTTCTTCGAGTTCTGCGAGATAATTGACTTGGCTATGGACAGCATGCTGCGCATAGAGGTCGGGGTCGAGCTCCTCGAGGCTTCGGCAGGGGAGCGACCTTGCGATGCGCTCACCTTCTTAGCTTTGGGGGCGGGGCGCGGCCGCGGCCGCCCAGGCTTGTCGTTGATGTGAGCCCGCGAAAAAAGTCGATACGCATGGTCATGCAGCACATACCGCTAGCAGGTAGGTAATACCCTCTTCGCGCATTGGCCAGTCGCCTTCGTTCGAGTCGAGCATCTTCTGGTGGTAGGCGGGTTGGGGAGGAGCCATCGAAGCGTATGCGGGATCCGTTGGCGTTTACGGCCGTACCGTGGAGCTATATAGTGTCGAAATGATGTTCTATTTCAGTGACTGTTGGGTGCATGGCGTGATTGTCAGCACAGACCGGTAGGCTGTTCCTGAGGTCAACGGATCTCGATTTCGATGAAGGACGCCGATGACGATGCGTGTGCGCGGGCTGTGCGCCGAAGCGTCAGAACGTGCTACGAAACAGCCGCATGCGAAGGGCGAGCACTACCCGCACACATGAGCTTGCGCCCGCGCCAGAGGCCCCGGTCGAGAAGGGCGAGGGCTGACCTGTGTAGTTGAAAGCTATCCAGATTCAGAAGAAGGAGCACACCTTCGGCATCATCGAAATCGCCCGCCACACGCACAGCTACTACTGGAGCGTAGCCCTGCCGATAAACAAAGACGGAGGGCAAGAGCACAGCTGCACGGAGCATCGGTGGCCGAGACGAAAATGCGGCACACACATTCTCTACACGTGGATCAGTCCGAATTGGAGCGTGCTTAGATCTAGAAAGAAACAAGTATATCGGACTGAGACACGGCGTCAAAGAGGGCATTCTCAAACCTGGATCGCTTCGCCACCTGGCGATGGGCACTGCGACGGAAGAGGCGCTCGGCGTGCACGTCCTGCGTGTGAGATCGCGGTCCTGGGGGTCCGGACGGCGAGGCGTAGCTCCAGCCGATGGGAAGCAGAAGAGTATTCGGAAATCCATTCCGTCGCGATGTAGCTGGGCGAGAAACGTGCCGAGGTCAGAGGTCTGCAGAAGACGCCACTCAAAGATGGGAAGGCACGCACATATGGTCTTTGCCTTCTGCATAGAGCAATTGACGCCGCCTGTGGAGATGAAAAGCAAGTACTTTATGTAAGTATGTAACTACTGTAACCCTCATGGACCGAGAGCACGTACCAGAGCGTGCCGGAGATCACTGACCGTAGAGGATGAGAATATCCTCGATTCTCTAGGCCTACACACACCTGAGACGATGTTGGGTTCTGACGGTATTCTAGATGGGTGGCGAGTAGCTGTTCGTCAGCTGCATATGCAGCTCCTGCCGGATGACGCACCTTCCACGCGCCTCGAGGCTCAGCCAGTCATTGCCCTGAGCTTCCCCTCTCATCTATCCTTCTTTGCGCGGTCAGGGTCCACGTTCATCGAATCCGCCGGTATTGATTTCACCGTGCGTGTCCCAGGGGGCGCATCTGGGCGCCTTCGGCCGGCGATACGTGCCCCGTGTCGCTTCCAGCGTCTGCGGCTCAGGACAAGTCTCTTTGCCTAGAGTAAATGCTCTTCATCGAGCTGCTGTAAGGTCGATCCAGAATACGGGCGCGAAAGTCAGAAGAATGTTGGCCAAGGAATGCGATGAAGTGATACGAGACCAAGTAAAGGCAGGATTATTCGGGTTCCGAACCAGCGCGGAGTTGAAGGCGCCTCTCTTGTTCGCACCGCCATCCAGGCCCGCCTTGACATCGCGTATGGATGCGCTGCAGATTGTTCCTTACCCTCCTTCGTATATATACGCAAGCCACCATGGTCGAAGGCTATCTGCCTTGCCGAAGCTACCCCAATGGCCAACTTCATCCGACGTGTCTTCGGACAATGCCTGCCCATACGCCCTCGCATCCAGCTCGACGACGAGGACGAAGCCCTTCTCTCTCCGAGCGTCCGCAACGACGCGAAGTGCAGCCCCGTCGCCGTCCCGGTGGGCTTGCCTGAGCCAGCCGCCCCCGTCGCCAGGGGAGGCCCCCGCGCTCAAAGAGGACCGAGGCGCCGTGCCCTGCTGGTCGCTGTCGTGAATCCTGGCATCGACGGCCTCGATACGCTTATCGGCCCTTGGGAGGACGTCGAGCTTTGGACCAAACTGCTCACAGGTGCGTTGCCCTTTCTATGTCCATGATCACGAGCTGACAGCTTCCGCCAGAGACGTACAAATACTCGATGGAGGATATCGTCGTTATGATGGACCGTCCGGATGTCCCGGATAGGCTGCGGCCAACAAAGGAGAACCTCGTACGTCACAGTGCGCTGCAGTATGTGCGCTCATGCTAACGATCTATCGTCAGCTCCGGGAGATGCAGAACTTCGTCAAAGACGCACTGCCTACGGACCAGTTCGTATTCACATGTACGCTTTGATTATGCACTGTAATCCGCCTGCTCATCTCCCTGCACCAGTTTCGGGGCACTCCGACCAGCAGAACACGACGGAAGTGCCCAACCTCGAAGAAGACAACCAGGATGAAGGCATGTACTCTTCGTGTCGCGAAGCATCGCGTCCTGACAACACTTCCAGTTCTCCTCACATGCGATGGGAAGCGCATCGTGGACAACGTTCGTCGTCGTCGCCGCTATGACCGGGGCTGCAGCTGACAGCCATCGCGCTCTTGCCAGGATCTCAAAGCCATGCTCATCAACCCGCTCCCCGCTGGCTGCTTTTTCACCGTGCGTCGGGACCTCCCGGACCTCCGGCCCGTGCTGACCGCAACCCGCAGGCCTTCCTCGACTCTTGCCACTCCGGCACCATGCTCGATCTGCCGCACTACAAGTGCAACCAGATCTACTTCCCTTGGGTGTCGAGGGGCTACCGTGAGCAGCATACCTTGCGCGCGGCTGTATGTAAGTACCTACACCCTTCGCTACCCTCTTCACCGCGCCTGAACCACGCTCATAGCCCGCCGTTACGCACGGCTAGGCGATCCCCGTAAGTCCGCGCTCCTTTCTACCAGACGTCACAGCTCAAGTCCGGACCCGCAGTATCCCGCATCATCCCCGTCCCCGAGGCTGCCCGCAACATCACCGACCCGCCACGCCGCCGCCAGCGCATGAAGCTGTCCCTCGACACCTCGTACGCTGCGCCCGCGCCCGCGCACGTCGACTCGCTCCCGGGCATGTTCTCGCGTGTGCGCATGCTGCGCTCGCTGTTCGGCGCGGGCATCCAGCGCTGCGGGTCGCCGACGCAGGACATGTGCGACGGGAGCTGCGCCCTCGACGTGCTGCCGCCCACGTACCTGCCCACCGCGGTGTCCTTCGCGGCGTGCACCGACGCGCAGCAGTCGTTCGAGGGCGGGCAGACGCTCACGAAGGTCGCCTGCGCGTTCTTGGGTAAGCTGTCTCTGCTGCGCTGTTGGACGACCGCTGATGAGGCTGTGGCGCTGCAGCAAAGAACCCGCACGCGTCCTACCGCGAACTCATGAGCACGATCGGGTGCGTTGCCCGTGCGCCGCCGTAGTGGGCGTTTGCTGATATTTCCCTACAGGTACAGCCTACATGCGAATTCGATGGCGCTGCACAAGTACACACGTAGCCTTAAACGCGACGGAAGGACGAACCTCGAGATGGTCAACTTCCAGACGCCCGTGGTACGTCGCATCTGCATTCATGTCGCACGCAATGAGCTCATTGTGCGTCTTCGTCTCGTTCCCAGCTGAGCAGCCTATTCAAGCTCGTGAGTATCAGAGGTCTCCCCGCGCAACGTATGCGTGGCTGACATCTGTCCACGCAGAATCTCGACGAAGGGGTCCACATCTAACGCCGCCCCGGCATCCAGCCGCGCTGGCGTTCATACGAATGAAGCCCAGATTCCACATCCGCAGGCTTTTCGCCAGCGTCCGACGTCCCACGTCGCGTCCATCGCCTTTGCGGTATTTCTTTGATCTGCCGTCGCGCAGATTCCTTCATCCCGGTCCGCCGAGCGGATTGTCTCGCCCGGCGGCAACAGCCTCGCCACCCCGTTGGCGAGTTCTGTGGACTCGCGATGTCACCTCCATGGCCTAGCTTTATCCATCTAGCATGTACCATTATTCCTCACGCTTATATATCTTACAATTAGTATAGTCTCCCTGTAGTTTCGGTGCGTATAGTACGAATGAATGAAGACGTTTGCCTGTGGACCGTATCTCGATCTCGCCGTCCTCAGTGGTAGTCATGTGACCTCGTCATTTCTGTTCATTTTGCTTCCGACTCTCCGAGTCCGAGTCGCTCCCACACATTGTGACACAACTTCCACCCTCTAGATTCGCCATCCTTTCATCAATCCGTGCATCGTATACTCAGCGTACTGATGCACTATCTGATCTTTGGCGGGTACATTCTTCGCGAGCAAGACGCGCGAGCACTTGTCCGTCCCAACCAACTTGGCAGTGATCCGGATGAAGACCCTCTCGACCTCTTCACGGAGTTTGCTGCCTGGTACGACCGGCAGCCCAAGGCGAAACAGATTCCGATTCCAAATTGTGAGTCTCTCGGCTTTGTCAGTTCGGGCAATGATCACTGACTGGAGCAGGTTACCGCGATGACAACGATGACTTCAAGTTCTACCTGCCCGTCAGCGCGGGGTACTACAGGGATCCCTCATATCGCTTGACAGAGACCGATGCGGTGCACGTCTTCCGTGACCGCTTCCTCGCAGCCACTGGGGGCAAATTCGCGATCGAGAACTTGGAGTGGATTAGCTTGCCTCGGGAGAAGCTCAATGCTCCCCTTAAACGTCCTTGGCGAAAATAGGCATTTTGTACCGGTGAGTGAGTTGCTACATAGGCTATCTTCGTACACCGCCAAGCTGACTGGCCGCTTATACAGAACGTTGGAGCTTTACTATGACCATCCTTCGGCGTTATATTGGACCTGCCTTGTCACTAGCTATCGGTTGTTTTCTGTACACTATGAATGGATGAGTATGTCTTGCCTGCTCTGTTACTGGCGCGTGCTGAACGCCGCGCGGCTGTGGCCTTTCCCTCCTGACCATCCTGACATTATCTCGCGATCGTCCTGGCCGACTAGAATGCTTCCTCGCTGGCATGTGTAGCGGAGGGGCCGCCGCCATCACCCTTCTCAGCTATGTCGATCTCCTCTGAGGCAACACCGGATTTCCGAATTTCCAAGTGGTGACTAGGTGAGTAAGAATACAAAACATATACATGGAGCGTACACGCGTATCGCGCCGCCTCTCGCGGTCGTCTTGCTCGAACTAGACCTCCCCAACCGTATCCAACATGGACGGCTCGCCCTTCTCAACTACATTGATTTCCTTATTGCGCTCGCCGCCGCCTGACGGCACCTGAGCGAGCGCACTACCCTCCTTTGCTCGCTGTGAGCGTACTGTCAGCATAACATGATGAGAGCAGACCCGGCGCACCGTCTCCGGAACATCATGGACGAGAAACGCGATCTGCATGCCGTAGCCGGCATAGGTCATAAACGTCAACATAGCGTCCTTCACGAGACCCCCTACATGATATCTAGTTAGCGAAGCAGAGAGCGGAGAGAGCGGACTGACCAGGGCCTATCGGGACGAGATGGAAACTGACCGCCGCGCAGGAGAGGTTGACTGCGAAGGCGACGAGGGAGAGGCGCAATTTCACCCATGGCTGGCGGTAGCGCTGGAGGGCGAGCAGCATGAGTTTGTACGCGGCGTACGTCGCAAGGACATGCACGTCGCAGGAGAAGAGGGCGGTAATGAAGAAGCAGAGGTCAGCAGTGAAGCGGGACTTGGGCTTGGGGATGTTGGGAAAGGAGCGCGCGGCGGCGGCTGGGGCGCTGGGGTCGTGAGTGGACATGGTGGTGAGACGAGAAGGGACCTCTTGCTAATCGCAGACGGTAATTGGGCGCTTCTTTGGCTCCATCTCAAAGAAACTCCGGCTTACATGTCGGGCACGGGCTCCGTCGCGAGAGAGCTAGTCGACGTCATCCTCCTCGCCCTTGAAGACATGATCACAGTATAGTGTGAGTAAGGATACGAAACATGTCAAATACTTACATATATCACGCCGCGCCGTCTGCCTCGAACTCCCGGGTATCCAAAATGGAGGGGTCGTCCTCTCGCCCTTCTCCACCACATCGATGTCCTCATCGCGCTCGCCGCCGTCTGATGACACCTGAGCGTGCGCACTTTCCGCCCTCTTTGCTCGCTGTGAGCGCACTGTCAGAATTTGGTGTGAAGAGAGTAGACCCGGCGCACCGTCTCCCTTACGCCATTGACGATATCCGCGGTCACCACGCCGCCGTTGACAAAGGAAACCGTCATCAGTGTGTACTTTCAGAACCCCTCTGCATGATATTCAGTCAGCGGCGATACGGATCGGAGACGGCAGAGCGGACTGACGAAAACGAATGCCTTCCGGGGCGAGATGGTAAGCGACTGCCACGCAGGCGAGGTTGACTGCGGAGGAGACGATGGAGAGGTACTTAGTCACCTAGTCACCCACGGCTGGCGGTAGCGCCGGAATGCAGACAGCGTGAGCTTGTAACCGGCCCATGCCGCGAGGACGGCCACGCCAAACAAGAAAGAAGGAAAGAAATCAGAGGCAATGCGGGACTCGAGGGTGCTGGGAGAGGAGGCTGGGGTGGGATGGTCAGTACTGGACATGGTGGCAAGGAGAAGAGGCTAGATTCTGAATCTCTTGATGTCGTGAAACGGCGTCAGTGCTGAACGGTGAACCACGATGACGAGGCTGTTATATAATGAGCAAGTTGGCACGGCACGTTGAGTGAGAATACAGAAGATTTCATATACTGCACTGCACTTGAAGCGTACACGCGAATCGGGCTGCGACTCTTGCGGCCGTTTTGCCTGAACTAGACCTCCCCAGCCGTGTCCAGAATGGAGGGGCTCGCCCTTCCCGACTACACGATCGTCTGGCCGCACGTTGAGCCCGCAGGTCGATCCCACGCGGCGCTCGGTGTCCGTAGCGTTGCGGCACCGGTCCCCGTCCTTGCTATCGCTGAGGCTAGTCTTGATCTTTCGTTTCGTTCCTTGAGCCGATCGTATCTTATTTTCAAGTATCTCGATGGGTCATCAAGTAAGTGTATTGCGAGCGTTTCGAAGTAGATAATAGGATGGAGCTTAATGGCACTGGGGGAGTGGTGAGCACGAAGGTGGAGAGAGGGGATCGCTCACTGCTGAGCCGTCAAAACTATATCTTCCAACTAGACCGCCGCAGCCGTATCCATAGTGAAGGGCTCGCCCTTCTCGACTACACGATCGTCCATCTCCTTCTCGCACTCGCCGCTGTCTTCTGGAGCCTGATCGAGCGCACTCTCCACTCTTTTTGCCCGCTGTGAGCGCACTGTCAGCATTTGGCGCGACGAGAGCAGACCCGGCGTACCTTCCCCCGAAAGTCATTGACGATGATCGCAGTCTGCATGCCACCGCCGAGATAAGAAGCAGCCATGAACAGTGGGTTATTCGCAAAGACCCCTGCACGGGCTTCAGTTAGCGGCGACACGCAGCGAGAACTCAGAGGAGATCGGACTGACGGCGTCCTGTGAGGATGAAACGTAACGCGACCGCCGCGCAGGCGAAGTTGACTGCGATTGTGAGAAGCGAGATCCAGTTATCCACCCACGGCTGGCGGTAGCGACGGAGGGCGAGTAGGGTGAGCTTGTACCCTGCGCACGCCGCAACGGGGGGAATGCAGTAGGAGAGGGCGGTAATGGAGGAAAATAGGACCTGTGAATCGAGAGTGCTGTGAGAGGAGGGTGCGGCAGGAGCTTGGGCGCTGGGGGTGCCGGTGGACATGGTGCGAGCAGGAGGAAATGAGCCACTGGGTCGACAGCCGAACAAGTTGGCGTCGAGAAAGAAATCCCTGGTCCAGCCACCTCGTCGCCGAATCTTATCTTATCGGGCATGCTCCCAGGGCCGCGGCAAGGCCCGGAGCGCCGCGGCCAACGAGTCCCTTCCCAGTGCACCACCACCATCGCCGTACTCCTTGCCTCAATCACTGTATTCAACCCATTGGCCCGTCTACCAGTACAGCTGTAGAAATGCATAGGCAAGAGGGTTAGAAGTGACCCGGAGTGCCCAGCCTGGCCGATGAGACCTCAGTCACTGCGTACTAGGACCTCACTCGAGCGCGACTGCGCGTATCCAGCTGGGCAACACCGCGCCTTTTCTTCCAGGGAATGTGCCGTTATCAAGCTATGCAGCACAGCTCACTGCGGAATCATTTGTTTCTTCTTGCGAACAAATGCAGTGTCCTGACTCATTAGTACGGGCTGGAGGGAAAAGCGAGCGAGCTGCCGAGCATAGCAGGAACTCTACAGTGTGGTGGAGGAACACGTCGGGATAACGGCGGAGGCACTTGGTTCTTTCGGTACGCTCTTCGCGCCTTCTTTTATGCACCTCCTCTCACTTATTGTACGGGCGTCGACTAGCAGCCCAACCCAACAGCCCAACGAGACCAATCCTCGACGCGCATCCATCAGATGGGACGCCACAAGGCTCATAGCAAGCGTGTTCTTACCACGACTCTGGACGAGGGTCAAAGAGGACGTCCCAAGCCTATGCCGCAATGGCCAGCCCAGTGAGTGGCTATCTCGTTCTATGCGCTGTTTCGTGCTCATCCACGTGGAAAGAACATAGGCGTTGCTCATCGTTCTAGGCTACCGTTTCACTCTGCGGACGTGCTCCGGCCGTAGTCTTAGAATTTCCCAAGTACAATGCTCGTGGCGTGAGCTTGATCTGCAAGAGGTGTTGATGTCGGAGGTGAGCCCCCTTCCTCATAATTATGGAATAGCTCTGATTTCTTGCGAGACAGATACTATCATTGTCCTTCGATTTTGCAATACAGTTGTCGCGAGCCGGCAGGTGCGAGTTGCTCACATCCATCTGTTATATCTGTTGTACTATGTCTCGACACGCTGCAGGATTGGCTGCATTCTGTCTTGTCCGCATATCGATGAACGTGCTGTGGAAGATGCTCTCACGCTCACGGGAGGGTGGTCGATTTACGCGTCAGCTCTGTCGATTGTCTCGAACTCATCCTGACCTGGTTCTGTCTGTCGCTTTGGGCACACCGAATTTTACTCGTGGCCCGCCGCTAACGGGGCGAATCTGGCGATCTGCTACGTCCGGCCCGAGACTACTTCATAGCTTCGTTCAGTCCTCTCAGAGTCGCAACGAGCATGGGCCATGATAACGCCTTCTCGGCTCAGATCTGTCTCGCCATCTGAATACTAACTAGCGTGCTCTTGCATGCTCTTGCGTCTGCCATCCGGGTTCCGAATCTTGATCATGACCCTTCTTCGACTACTGTATCGTCTCAAGTACGGAGCCGTAGGTGTTTCCCTTCAGGGTTATCTATCCCTGATACCCCTGGGACTTCCCCTGGTTGATTCGGATCAAAAGGCTTGCCGCGCTCGGTCGAAGCTCGTTTACTCCGTGCTTCGATGACCTGCTTCTTCAGCGAATGTAGCCAGTGAATAGCAGTGAATAGCATGGCATCATGCTCGGTTTCACGCCTATCGCTTCGTTCGGCACCGAGGACTATCTAAACAAGAAAGGATCTGACTATCCCGAGGCTTCGGGTATTGTTCTCCGGTATGCCTTCCCGCGGTCCTGCGCTGTTCCTCACCGTTCTCACTTCGGCCATTAGATTTGAGTCAACCAGATCGAAAAGTCCGCAAGAAGCGTATGGTGCACATGGCGAAGTATCTTGCACCTTGCGAGCCCGGATGTGCGCGATACGCTGCGTACATAAAGTCTGAGAGAGGCGAGTTGGTGAGTTGGGCTCATCATGAAGTCTCTCAGCGGCATCTTCGTGCAGCTCGCATTTGCTAGCCATGTATTGGCGACCATTCCGATATCCAGCGTCGAGAGGAAGACCAACCTCCCGTTCGTCCCCAACAAATTCATCGTCGAAGTCGATACCGCGGCCGACATTCCCGGGAAGCGATCCGATGAAGCGGTAAGTAGTTCATTGTGTCCGTTCCACCGTCTTGCTTATTGCGATACCACAGCCCCACGCGCACGTCCTTCGTTCGTTGACGGAGCGCGGTATTGGCTTCAGAGTTGGGCACGAATACAATGCGCCCGGTCTCTTCGTCGGAGCGGCCATCACCCTGAATGTGAGCAGTCCCGACAATACTGATTCGTCGTACTCACTGTTATCGCGCGTCTATAGAGCACCAACGTGAGTTTTTATAAGGGTTTGCCATGTCGATGTTCCTGACGCGGCAACCTATCAGGATGTGAAAGAGCTTGAGAACACCCCTGGGGTCCAGGCGATTCGTCCCGTGGTCTTGTACAATGCTCCGCAGTGCGTTTACATCCTGTATTCCGCAGTCCATCAGTTACTCAGCAAAGTCTCTAGGCCCGTATACTCTCACGTCGTCTCAGGTCTCGGCGACCCGGCCGTCCCTCCGGATACTGAGAGCACACACGTCTTGACGGTTCTTATCCCAAGTTTCCATGCTCTCTCGACCAAAGCTAACGCCTCGTCCTTTGCTTCAGGGCGTCGACAAGCTGCATGCGCAAGGGATCTTTGGTGCCGGCGTCAACATCGGCATGTGAGTCCCATTAGATGACGATATGATGCTAGAAATGCTCACCCGCACATGTAGCATCGACACAGGTGCTTACTTTGACGCCATGCTTCGCAGATAGACTAACCAAGTTTTCTAGGCGTCGACTACACTCACCCAAGTCTCGGGGGAGGTTTTGGTCCAGGTTATAAGGTTGCCGGGGGATACGATTTCGTTGGCGACGACTACACTGGTAGGTGATTGCCTCTCTCATATCCTTCATGACCTTCATATTTCTCGGGACAAAATAGGAAGCAACACACCTGTACCTGACAACGATCCTCTTGACCAATGCGCTGGTACGCTTTACGCGCTGCATCCCTGTATCCGTTCTCATTCTTCTCTAGGACATGGCACTCACGTTGCTGTATGCTTGCACTCTGTGATGCGAAAGACTCGCTAATTGTGACGTAGGGCATTATCGGCGCGGACCCCGTCAACGAGTATAACATTAGCGGTGTCGCTTACAAGTCCGCGCTTTACGCCTATCGTATTTTCGGGTGTGAAGGCTACACGGGCGACGACAGTATGTTTTGATCGTCTCAATTCGCTTGTCGGCGTCTCATTGATTTGCGATCCAGTCATTGTGGCCGCATTGTTGCGCGGACACTCTGATAGACTGGACGTGCTTACCCTATCGCTCGGTGCTGCCAGCGGATGGACGGAAGCGACGGGAGCTGTTGTGGCCAGTCGTATCGCAGCTACAGGAACGGTCGTCACTGTCGCCGCAGGAAACGACGGCGCGTTAGGCGCGTTCTTCACGTCGAGTCCTGGAACTGGTGTCAATGTCATCTCGGTGGCCAGTCTTGACAAGTCAGCTGTTCGCTTGTTCGTGGATTCTTCCAAATACTAACTTACTTTCTCCTGCAGCACAGCCACGCTGCTGCAGAACGTCACAGTGCATGGTCCCTCACATCCGCCTATCACATACTACTCTGCCACGCCCGTCCCTTCCACTGCGGAATGGCCTATTTACGCTACGTCAAATGACACCACCGTCGTCGACGACGCTTGCGACCCATTGCCGGACTCCACTCCCGATCTATCAAACTTCGTGACTATCGTCCGCCGGGGGACATGCACTTTCGTGAGTGGGCTTCGTGGACGTGATTTCACGGTTCTTGACTCGTCTGTCGTCGGTTCAGGTCGAAAAAATATCGAACATCCAGGACAAGGGCGGAGATCTTATTCTCATCTATGAGTAAGGCATCTTCAGCAACTGCATCTCATCCGCAGACACTCATACTGAGCACAGTAACGGAAATGGCTTCGAACTGATCAATACCGGTGGCGACGGGGACGCGGTATTAATCCAAGCTGCAGACGGCGAATGGGTATGTCCCAACTCACTTTACCTGCGACAACTGGGTCAGAAACTCAGCTCGTTTTGCAGTTGGTCTCGCAGTTTGTCGCCGGCACTGGAGTCACTCTCAATTTCCCGCAACAAGGGGCATCTGTTGAATTCCCCGACCCGACCGGCGGCCTCATCTCGGCCTTCACGAGCTATGGTCCGTCCAACGACTTTTTCTTCAAGCCCTCGGTTGCCGCTCCTGGAGGTAACATCCTCTCCACCTTCCCCGTGCCCCTAGGCTCGTGGGCTGTGCTCTCGGGTACGTCGATGGCGACGCCTTTCGTGGCCGGCAGTGCCGCCCTGCTCTTGGGCTATAAGGGGAAGTCGACCGTTGTCGGACTTTCCGCGCGCAGTCTCTTCGAGTCGACGGCGCGCACCATCGCGTCGGACCATACCGACGAAGGCCCTCTGCAGACCGCTGCGCAACAGGGTGCCGGTTTAGTGGACGTGTACACTGCCCTCCACACGGAAACCTTGGTTACCCCTACGGAGCTCATCCTGAACGATACTGCTCATTACCAGGGACTGTGAGTGTTTGACAGATTCCTTTAAGTTCTAGCTGATTCACACTGTCGAATAGCCAATTTATCACCATCAGGAATACAGGAAAGACGGTGAAGAACTATACTTTGACCCATGTTCCCGCAGGAACTGCCCTCACATTTGAGCCGGTAAGAAGGATTCGAACGCGACTGGCATCCGTTTGGTAATGACCTACTACTTCTCAGGGTACTATCTTCCCTGCCGACGGACCTGTGCCGCTCTCCACGGACTATGCTACGGTCCAGCTCAGCCAGACGAGTCTTTTTCTTTTCCCCGGCCAGTCCTGGCCGATCTCTGTTCATGTCACACCTCCGACCACGGGCGATCCGACGACGGTCCCCATCTTCTCCGGCTTCATCAAAATCCAGAGCGCGACCGAGATCACGCATGTGACGTATCTCGGCCTCAAGGGATCCTTGAGAGACGTGCAGGTTGTGGACAACACCGACGTCACCTTCGGTTTCGACCTCCCCGCTCTCATCGATACCTCTGGAAGTCCGCAGACGGGGCCCTTCAACTATACTTTTGTTGGATATGACTGGCCTCTGGGTCTTTTACGGTAGGTCGTGTGTCTGCAATAGTCGACGTTTGGAACCTAACGCGATATGGACAGTCTGACCTTCGGCACCACTGTCCTGCGCTTCGATCTCGTGAAGTCAGACATCCAGCTCGTCCCTACCTTGAACCCTCGCAGCCTCGAAGGACGAACGCCCGTGTTGGAGAGGGACTTCTTCTCGTTCCCTCACGGCAAGCCAAACACGTTTGCGCAGGTCGCCATTGTCGGCCCATTGCTGGAGGTCGACTACGTTCCGCGCAGCCCCGTACGACCCTCCATTCGTATGCATGCCTCATCCGTGCTCATGCTTGTCCACAGAACGGTTATTACTCCACTGTGCAATTTACCAACGAATTCGCGAACGGGACCGCCATCCCGAATGGCAACTACCGCATCCTGCTGCGCGCGCTGCAGGTGACGGGCGATATTACGCAGGAGAAGGACTTCGACAGCTGGCTCAGCCCTATCGTGGGCTTCTGGTCTCCGTCTGATACGACCTCCAGCTCTCCTTGATTATTTTAATAGCCGCACTCTGTATGAACGTAAGTACTACGGCGCTGTAACGGATGTTGTGCGATTACTATCAACTTGGTAT
The DNA here is from genome assembly GCA_019915035.1 of Auriscalpium orientale. Taxonomy (NCBI): domain Eukaryota; kingdom Fungi; phylum Basidiomycota; class Agaricomycetes; order Russulales; family Auriscalpiaceae; genus Auriscalpium; species Auriscalpium orientale. The sequence goes on along the minus strand of JAHLMH010000022.1, from coordinate 183,183 downwards.
GAAGGCTTGTGGGCTTGGTGCGATCAATGACAAATTGCCTCCTCCACGCAATTTGGTCCACGTCAGTATACTCGTCACTGTCACCGATACGGTGGAAGGCAGTCCGCTTTGATAGCAAAGGAGAAGAAGTTCGAGAGGAACTGGTACATACTAACCTGGCAAGCGAAGGCAGCTCAAGCTCAGCGTGTGAGCGGGGGCACCTCGGTGGTGTTGGAGTCGAGTCGACAGCCCACTCTCGGCGCCGACACCAACTACCCACACGCTCGTCAAATCATAATCCGCCGGCGCGGTGCTATCCTCGCCGGATGCTTGTGGCCGGATCCGCTGCCGGGTCATTCGGGTGTTTGAAGTGCTGGTCTCCAGCGCTGCCAGAGGTAAAGCCCGTCCGACGGCCAAGCTCTGTGCCATGCTCCATGCGCCGCCGCCGCTTACCAGTCCGTGGATGCCACTGCGAGATCTAGGCGCGACGCATGGGAAGCGCGGCCTTGACATGCCAGCGCTGACCAACTCCATTGTAGATCAACACTACATTGTCACCTTTCAAAATCATGGCGCTCCGGCCCTGTTCGAAGCTGTTCGGAGAGTCATAAACCTCGTCGGGCCAAGACAGCGAACCCAACGTACCGAGACCATCCATCTGTCCCTTCCAACTCATCCACCAGATCGGGTCCACACTCCACGTAGCAAGGTAACGGCCTCGGGTCGACGCAGCGAGGAGGTCTTGGTGCGCCGCGCGGACGATATACCCCGTGCAACTCGAGCACAAGGTCCTGCAACTTAGCCCTCGAGATTGACTGGCGTTCGGCGCCGTAGCCAGGGACTGTACTGCTGTGAGAAAGGAGCAGGGTCTCGAGACAAGCTGGGGGGACTCGGGAGGTCTGACTCTCAGGTGGAACGGTAAAAGAATTCGGCGGCTCTGTCGCCGTCCCGGTCCGGCCGGCGCGTTGGCCGCTCGGGCTCGCCGAGCCGCCGCTTTCAACACAACCACCTCCATGACATCAAGCTCACTCTCTGGACTCTGCACGACATATGCAAACCCACGCGAATATACCGCTGGACACGCAGCAGGCTTATTGCGACAGCAACGAACTGGACCGGCACACTGCGGCGGCTGCCAAGGCGCACATCCTGCTGCTCAAGCTGAGGGCCGATTTGCTCTATGCCAGACTCAACGTTCCTCTTGAAGAACTCACCATCACTTACTCTCGAAGAACTACCCGCTTCTTATGAGGAAATGCTGGCCGTCCTGTACCAGGTCACCGCCGCTCTTGAAGAACTCGCTGCTGTTCCTCAAGAACTCGCTGCCTCTCGTCAAGATTTGCCGTTGGAGCTAGCCCTACACCATAGCATGCCCTTCTGCTCCTGCTACCTCCTTTGGCGTCTCCAAAAACTGGATGCTCTCGCTGCTCTAGCCATTCGTGCCCCTTTCTATGCCGTCGTACTGGTCTGTGTGCGCTCCCTCGCATTCGGTACCTACGGGGAGTCGAACCACAAGTCGAACCACAAGTGTCTGATCATCCCACTAGTCGTGCTCGTCTGCGGTGCCGTGGGGGTGGGAGGCTTCTCTATGGCGTATCCACTCCGTAAGCTCCTGCTCGCGCGCATTGCGTTTGTCGGCTGATATGAGACAGACGGTGCTGCGGGCGCGACATGCTTCGGCGGCCTTGTGATGCACATTCACTGGTCCGCCTGGCCACTCCGTGTATTATCCGGTATCACCTGTCCTACGGTGCGCACGGTAAGCAGTCTCAGCGTCTTGTGTATCACTCGCTGACGACTCGCGCTCTGGCAGACTACCTTCGTACGGCCTTCTGCAAGCATGCCACGGTCCGGGATGCACTGCTACCACCGGGCCGTCGTCGATCTCTCGCCGCTAACCACGCTGACCTCTGGATCGAAGTCACTGATGCATTTGTCCAGGCCAGAGTAGATCGCGCCCCGCGTCCGACAACACTGGACACGTGCACCACTATTCTCGCGCTCGCCCTGTATCTCAACGCGTCCGCCGCTTTGTGCCATCTCGAGCTGTTCTGGCCGGCCAGCGGCTCGCCCGTCGTCTCTGCACTCCCCGTTCTTTTTCTCTATGAGGTGGTTATGCCGCGCATCACGCCCGGGGCGCTGATGCCCAAGCTCACTGTCATTCCTGTCCTCGAGTTCATCACCACGAGCATCAGTATAGGCGTCTATCCTGCGACGTATCACCTATGTAAGCTCGCTCCTCATGCTCTCCATGTCGGTTCAAGTCCTCTTTGCTGAATGATGCCGGATAGATGGCGCTTGGGCAACGGTGGTCCTTGTCGCCCTCGCGATACTAGGACTGGGCCTCGCTGTGCGCCACTATCGGCACGGCTGCCCCAGGCCCTCTCCGGTATCGCTGACGACTCGCACGCCGGCCGGGTACGTATTATGCTGGTATCCATGGTAAATCGTGTTTCACGCGTGCTTAGCTGCTGGACCGCGCGCCGAACAACCAGCGAAAGTCGTCCGGCAAAGGAGAAAGTCCATTTACTGGAAAGCTCGGGAACAGACTGAGTAAGTCGAAATGTCCATGTAGCGTTATTTTCCTGTCGTTCGTGATCAGACTATCGGCAATCGAACGCGAAATAAATCCCCTGCGAGAATCGTATGAGCGGCATTATGCTCGAATGGAATGATGCTCGGGGTATATGCGCCATGAATCAGAGGGCGAGCAGAGCGGCTGCCTCTCAATAATGGGCAGATCAGGCGGGTGGGGTCAACAATCTGAATATTGATCTATATTGATGAGCTCAGGATATACGCTGCCCGAGAGCGCAGAGGTACTGGCGCAATCACTATCCCTCGTCTTGCACGTTTGAACGTTAGAACGCTGAGCCTCCTGTGGCATGCCCTAGCTCTCTCTCCTAGCTCTTGACCTAGTTCAAGGATGCAGGTGGGAGATAAACACGGTCTGCGGTCTGTCACGGCGGATCCGTTGATGCAGCCTTCCAGTACAGAACCCACGCCACAACGCAGACAGCGACGATCGAGCCTGCTGACGGCCGCTGCATATAAGCGCGCCGTCCAGTACACAGCGCGTCTCAATCCCCGACCACCATGCCCCAACCCACCTGCTCCGCGCTGCCCTTCAGCAGGCAGCTCGCTCCTACGGAGGCCCCCCATTTCATCACCGCTCATTCCTCCGCCAACCTCGCCGCCAGTAGTAATTTCACCACCGCCGCCACCCTCCTGGAAGACTACCAGTCCCTCCATAATTCCTGCGGCATCCTCATGGACCGCTTCGACGTGAACCTCGTCAATCTCGAACGACTGTGTGCGGTGCTCATCGGCTTTGCTGCCGCACACGCCGTGTACATCGCCGGCGGGTACATGCCCATGCGAGCGCGCGCCTACAGGCCCTTCGACGAGCGCACCGGCGTGCTGTGGCTCGTCAGCTACGTGCTTGCTGCCGCCGCGATCACGGCCGACCGCTACTGTGCGTCGTCGTCCATCTCCCATCCCCATCGCGCCACTAAGGCTGACTGGAACTGCGTGCGCAGGCGGCCCCGCGGTGGATTTGCGCATCGCCGCGCTCATGCTTGCCGCCCTTGTCGTGCTGCTCGCGAACCTCGCCAATGCCTCTGTGCGTCGCACGGTCGTAGCCGTGGTGCGCTCCTGCGCGCTGTCCGCCGCCGCGATCACGGCCGATCACTACTGTGCGTTGCTCTCCCGCTCCCATTCTGCCCTGCACTAACTGAAAGGCGCGGTGCGGGCAGGGCATGGCATGGGGGACATCCGCTTGGCCGGGCTATTCTTCGTCGGAGTTCTCGTAGGCCTCTACAACGCTGAAAGAGTGCGTCTGTTAGTCGTGTTACTTGTGCGCGCTGTAGACTGACTTGTGGCTGCAGAAGAGGACTCTGGCGTACGTCTGGGCTCTTAGCAGCGCGAAAGTGGAGGAGCAAGAGAGATTTTCCTTACGACGACGGCAAGGGAGAGGGCAATCAGGAATGAGGAGTTGATCGGGCGGGATGCTGGACGAGACGAGATGCGGGATGGGGGACATGCGGTGGCGTTGCCATTGCCAGTGCGCGGGGTTTCTGTTTGGTGGCGTAATGGTATGTGCAAGGGTTTCTATTTGGTGGGGTAATGATATGTGGATTCATGCTGTAGTGATTGCTGTCATTATGACTGTGAGGCTCGTCGTTCGTTGTCCGTTCCGGGCGGCTTCGTGCCGTCCACAAGCCTCACCAACGACATGCACCTTGCCTGAGCTTCCCAGTGAGACGACCGCCCAGGGCACCCTCCAAATTGAAGCGCATCGTGCGTCGGCGGCTCAGCCCGGTCAGCCGGAGCTTTGCGCACCATCAGCACGAGGTGGTGTGTTTGGGTATGTGCGACGGAGGGCCCTGCGAGAAACTTAGCCGCTGTAAATTGGGGCGGCACCTCATACTGAAAATTGTGCGTATTGTTCGAGTTTGCATCGTCGGTGTGATGTGCAGAACGAACCGTGCACGGAAACCTGCGCACAGAAAGCCTTGCCAGACTCCTACGGCTCTCCCATGGCCATCCCTTTGATGACATCGTTGGCACCTGAAGCGACGCTCGCTTGTCAGTGTCTTGCGCAAGCAAATCCATGCAGAGCACGAGCTGGACGGACGCACAACTTCGTCTCGAGGCGGCAGGAAAGCGTATGACGTCAATGGCTTACACACACAACGTCCGAACGGCTCGTTCTGCGCACGCACCGTGTCTCTCAACATCCTACCACACCATGCAGTCTATTCCCGCCGCCGTCACACCATCCTCCACCACCGACACCGCCGTGAAATGGATCAGCTTTATTCTCGGCGCGTGCCCCGCATACCTCCTCGCGACGTGGTCCTTCGCGCACGCCAGGCCCACCCGGCCGGGCTCGAGGCTCAGCTGGGCGAACGTGTGGATCAACGTGGTCAACATGGCGTTCGCCCTCGTCCGCTTGTCGCCCGGGGTCTTCAACCTCCCAGCGGACAGCTTCTGTACGTCCTCGTCCTCATTTCCTCGCGCCGCTCAGGCTCAGGGGTTTGCTCTCGGTGTAGGGTCCGCTATGGCGTACGCGGTGTCGCCGCCCATTTTCTCGGGGGTGCTCATCGGCGCGCTCCTCGCAAACGGCGTCTACATGCTTCGGATGTGGGTGCGTCGGCTTGTTGAAGTCGTGCGGTACGCTGTATATGCTGATTATATGCGCGAGCGCAGGTCGCGGAATTCAAGAGCCTGTGGCCCAAGAAGGAGGTCAAGGAGGTCGGAGACGTGTAGCCGTTTAGTGGGACATCTGGGAGTCAGCCTCGTACAACCTACCTCGCACGCAGCGCGACATTTTAGTTTTGTATTCATTATACCTGGCTTGATCTTCGCGTGGCGGGCGGTTGGCTGGTGCATCGGGGGCCGGGCGGTCGTCGCAAAATATTTATGGCATTGATAATGCACGGAGAGTACATGCGTAGCGAGGACGTCGTCCAGCCAAATGCTAACCCCCCGTCTGCGGACGCCGCCGCCTCGAGAAGTTTGGCATCGTTGACCTACAGCCATCCATTTGAGTGAGCGCAATCGAATAATGATTAGGGTGGACGCACCAGAGTTCTGCAGCGAGGCGCGGCATGTGTTCGGTCGACAACAACAGTCTCGATAAGACCACGACGACAAAATGTGGAAGAGCGATATTCAGACACCGACGGCCAAGACGAGCGTGAGATACCAAAACGGAAGGTTGACGGAAGGCCTTCATGAGATAAAGAGCGGGCTGTAGAGGACGACTCGGAGGGCGTTGGAAGGAGAGACATTTGTAGGCTGGCGTGCCAAGGGCGACATTGTTGGCTGGAAAATTCCAGCGAATAGCTTTCAGCCGTTACGCTTTCTGCGTTTCGTTCTCCAGGCTGCGCTTCTGGTCGACTCGAGTGAGTATGCGAAGGAGACAGCGAAGGCGAAGCGCACTGTTACACCCTCAGCTGTGCGGCGCCTCCGAATCTACGTATCGTAGTCGTTGCGGAGCTTCCATTCGCGCGAGCAGTCTTGCAGCGTACGGTGCAGTGGATTTCCACGCTGGACAGAGAAGGAGACGACTGGGCAAACGACGAGGTGCAGCTGAGGTGCAGTCAAGGAGGAGGACGCGCGTCGACCGCGGAATATGCCGAGCGCCACGTGCGGACACGTTTTCCCGACACTTCTCCGCCCTCGCGCTCCCAAGTTGAACTCTTCGTTGGGTCCACGCTACCAGCATGCCATCCACACAGCCGTGCATCGAGTCCTCTCTCTCGTTTCGCTCGTTCGCCCGGACTCCTCCAAGAATCATCGTCCTGTCGCTTTAGTAGTGCTCCTCCTGGTCACCACCATCGCAACGCGCGGCCGTGCAGGACTTGGACATACCGCGCGAGTCGTCCGAGGGAACCATTGACGCATCCTGCATCGCTCGGAAGTCTAATTATGCATGAGGATTCTGCTCTTGGGATTCTACAGGCGTTCAACATGAAGCTTTGTCTCAACAATTCTATGCTCTACCAACACGCTTTACAATTCTCTTTGCGCTTCTGCATGGCAGCCCATTCAAGTACGTCCAAATTCGCTCTATAATCCCGACGCGACTCGTCAGTGACCAGCCCGCTCGATGTAACCGCAGACTGACCTCGCAAACGCCGGTAACGTGGCGTATATGCACGCGCGGACCACTGCGAGTTTCGCGCAGATGCTCGGTATGGGGTCGGTCTCGCGCTCTGCGGCCGCCTCAGACGCGCACGCGTCGCACGGCGCGCCGAGCTCGACAAACTGGCTGACGAATCCCCCAACGACCATTGCGCCAACAATCTCACACGCCTTGATCGCCACTGTGATCCCTACACGCTCGATCAGCATCGGAATGAAGACCGATGCGCAGGCGCTGCTCACCGGGTGGGAAGTCGGGGGCGTTCAGCATGGCGTCGGCCCAGACGAGCGCGCTCGCGGTGCACACGCCGGTGGCCCACACAGTGCTCGGCGTCCAGGTGCGCGAGGTGGGGCCGACGTCGCCGTGGCGCACGCACGGGAGCAGCGTGAGCATGGCGAAGAGATACGACGCGCAGAGCCCGAGGACGAACGCGCTGCGCTGGTGCCACGCGAGGGCCCACAGGACGACGGGCGCGCCGTATACCAAGGCGAGATGGGTGCGTTCGGCGCGGTGGGAAGTCGGAGGCAGCACGGTGCTTCCCGCGGGCTGGGTCGTGCGCGAGGGTCAGCATGCGTTCGACACGCCATGCGCATTGGCGTACCATATATGCAAGATAGGAAAGGGTGAGGTGAAGTTCAAGAGCGAGGCTTTCATAGTTGGGTTCGAGCCGTCGAGACGCAGCAGCGCGTCGAGTCCTAGCCATGAGCGCGCGCAGGGAGTCCAGCACGCAGTCGACGACGCCGGCAAAGTGCATGCTGCTGAGAGCGATGAGCAGCAGCAATGCCGACTGCGCGTCCAACCCCCCCGCTGCGCGCCATTCAGTCAGCAACAGGTGGAAGCAGGAGTGGGAGGAAACACTGACCTTGACCGTTTTTGCTCGTCCACCTGTTGACGACGAAGGCGGCGGGTGTTATGGCAGAGGAGAAGCACATCCGCGCCAGGTAACGAGACGGCCCCATCGAGGGGATCGTGAGGCGCAAGCCTTGCCTTGTGAGGCGGTACGCGGCGCACGCAACGAGGAAGAAGACGAGGGTCGGTCCTCGGACGGCGACGAAGAGGGGAAAAAGACGCTGGACGTCGAGAGGCAGAAGGGGAATGATGGGGGCCATGATGTTCGAGTGGATCGCGCTGCGTCTGTGCGCTGCTCTTTTATACGTCGAGGGCACCGGCGGGCGTCGGGGTTCGTCTTTGTGGCGCTGCTTCTGCCGCACGTGTTGGCGCCGCAACGGGTTGCACTGGACAAACGCCAATATTCTCCAATATTCTGCCCGCATGTACTTACAGCGCGGTCGTCGCAGCCTAGCATCATGTCCCACGCCGCCATGGACACCACGCACCCCGTGTGCAATCGCATCCTGACCTCATATAGCACAAACTCCCCACCTACATCGTCCTCTCCGTCCTCGCCGCCTTCAACAACTGGTCACCGAGCGCGACGTGCCTACTCGTGAGCAGCCTGGGCGGCAAACGTGTCCGAGTCAACCCGAATGTCTTTCATTGCGAGGATAGAAGAGGAGCCCACGTATATTGCAGCCGCATTCTCGCACATCGGGCGACTGGCTCGGTTCTTCGCCAGCGATGTACTCTCATTAGCCCCAAATTTCCGTTGTGACATGAAGGGTACATGCGATATCGCGACCATCCGAGCGAGTGGCCATCACGTTATCCCCTGCATCCAGACAGTGCCATGATGCAGTCAAACCTATAAATGTGCGGGTTAGTAACAGGAAGAGGTTGAGCTTAGGCACTCACGACAATCTCGCTTGTTGATTCGGGTAGTACACTCTTGAATGGCCCTACAAGATGACTGGGAGCAATCGACGAGGTCCTCACAGCAAATTTGCGACGCCCTGCGCTGCTTGCTCGACGCGCCCCGCACCTTGTCGGCCAACGCGTTAGCGTTGGTATGCCCGTCATGAGTTGAAGCAGGAAAACGCACCCAGACGCAGCTGCAGCGACGACTCGTCCTCGAGCAACAGCCGCCAGCTTGAAGTCGGCTTGGAAGGGCGGGCTCTGCCGTCGTCAGCAGGGCAGCATGCGTAACTGACAGAAGCATCAGGTTGCTCAGTTGTTTGGGGAAACGGCTCTGGCACTTGGGGAACGCGTCTTCACAGGTCATCAGTGAGCTGATAGCAGACATAGGCCTGAGGACGAACGTACCGTGCGCATTCGAGGGCAAAACTAGTGCATAATCCCAGACGCTAGGGCGACACACTGTTACTCGTCGACGCCTTTGCTCCTCGGAATGGTCTGTGTGATGTCTGTGAGCCGGCGGATTCGAGCGCGCTGGGCGCCAGGAGCAGCGAGCTTACAGTCAGCCTGAGGACAAGCAGCGGCGTGCACTTGCACCTGAGCTCCCACTGGCGGGATCGACGAAGCAGATGACCTGCAGCCTGAGGTCCTCACACGGACACGCGCATGGTATGACGTTCTAGGTCGTGATTGCGGCGATTTGCATTGGATTTGCATGCGCGGAATGATTAGGGTCGGGTTCGGTGGGCGCAGGCTGAGATGTGCGGGGTGGGGAGGTGGGCAATCGTGTATGCACCGTACGTGAGGAGGACTCCGTGGACGATGACGAACCGGTCGAGGCATACGATGGAGTCTGGTGCATTCGAGTTGAAGGTGGGTATTGCGCGGCGCGCTGCGGTTGGGCTCAGTGTCTGTGGGCTGGCTAATCAAAAGCAAAGAATAAACGCACCATATAGATCCAACCATAACCCTATCGCTTCTCTCCTCCTCCAATATGACGAGCTGCTCTTCCATTCCGCTCGAGAATGATACCAGGCCCGGTGGCGGCGTCTTCAAGTAATGCGAGATCGCGCTGTCGGATGCTCTTGCACTCGAACGGCGCGGGAGAATAGTTGTACAGCATGTGCATAGCGTCGATGGTAGGAAAATCGGACTCGGTGATGGTGGTTGGCAATGGGGTAGCGAGTGGTTGACCGTGACTGAGTCGGCCGCAGCCGGGCGTTGCCGGACCGCTGCTCACCCTGCCTCCATCACCACAGTATTGCACCTCGCGCAGAAGACAGAGTTCCTTCAGGTCAAACAGATGCTGCACAGTAGGGTGTGTATGTACGGTGCGTAATGAGATTTCCAAACTCTAACTAAAGCAACAGCACAGAAACCTCGCCGAACCATCCACTCGTCCTTGTCCGACAAGACTGGCCGACGACACCCTCAGCTGCTCCGAGATCAACCATCTTCCGCACGCGATTGCCACGCCTGTCGTTTCGCCGTGTAGAACACACGCGCGGATGCCTAGAGCGCTAGGCCAGCGAGCTCCTTCAAATGCACGAGGAGATTGACGCCCTCCCCGCGTTCCTCGATGCGACGAAGCTCACTCAACTCCTGGCGTATCAGATCCCATGGTCAGCAATCCATCAGCACAAGCAGACTACCAACGCACTGCATCGCGCCTCAGCGCCTCAGCCCTGGCATTCGCTTTCGCTTCATGGAGGGCTATGATGTCCGGCACGAGCATCTCGACGATGCTCATAATCAGCACGCAACCAATGAGGGTGGCGGAGGCTACAATCGTCGCAAACTCCCTGGTGCGCACTGCATTGAAGACGACGTGTCATTCAGAACCACGAACACAGCACCGAAAAAGCGGGGCACGCACGGGGAGTACTGTCATAGTACCCGTAACTGATCGCGGCCCATGCGCCCACGCTACACAAGCCGACGGCTTGGAGCCACCCAGTTCTGATGCTGCGAGCTGGGATGTCTTCTGGCGAAATCGGCACACCGAGACGCAGTGCGACGTCGGCGAGCAGGTGGGCGCAGACGGCGGTGCTGAACGGGATCGGGAGGCAGTACGCTGCGCACGCGGCGAGGTAGTGGTGGTCCTGTGCGTGCCATGCGGCGGCCCAGATGCCGACGGGCACGCTGTAGTGGAAGATGAAAACGGCGAGGTATGTGGGCGCGCGGGCAGAGCTCAGGCTCGCGGGGGTGGGGGTGGGTTGGCTGAGGGTGGGCATGGCAGAGAGTGATGCATGAGCGGATGGGAATCTGTGAGACTTATCAAGGCGGAGACTGGGAAAAGCTGGGGATGGATGGCTATGGATGGTCGACATGGTGGCGGCCGTGTTTGTCTACTGGAAGCCCGTTGTGGGCGGCGCACGTGTCGAGGAAGCTGGCGCCACAACGCCCGACCCCGCCGTCCGCCGGTATAAAAGAGCACCGCGAAGATGCAGCACTCAACACCATGCCCCCATGTCTCCTGCCCCGCCGCTCGACGTCCTCCTCCTCGAGTCCTCTTCATCATAGTCCCAGGCGAAACCGTCGTCTCCTTCCTCGGTGGCCTGTCGTCTGATCGTACGATGGTGCGGGGTCGAAACAGGCGGCGGGGAAGTTACTGATGTTCTGCAGTGCAGATCGCTTCGTTGACGTTATGGCGCGTTGCTTCTGCCACGGGGGCGCACGACGGCCTGCAGAGGGCCCCGCCATCGCGCTCCTGCTCGTCGCCACCATTGTCGACCGGCCACTGCATCGCACCCCTCACCAGTCATCAAATATGCAGCCTGCGAGATGGAGGGTCGTGGCCTGAAAGCTCGGCGGCAAGGGCACGGCCATACGACAAGTGACAGTGCGGATCCTGCGGTCGACGTTCTGGTGTGCTCGCACGCCTGCTAGCCCCATAGAAGGGCCCATCGACGTGCAACGCTCTCCTGCTCTCCCCCGCCATGTCGCGCTCCGGATCGTGCACGGCGGTCTCCCCGTCGACCATCCCCACAGTCTCGGCACCTTGATGGCTGAATGTACCTCGTCACGGGGTTCTCCCCGCACGACCTCTCCCTACACGTTCTCCGCACATGCACCCCGTACCTCCTCACCACGCCCCTCTGCGCGCGGTACGCCTGCGCATACACGTGGATGACTCTTGCCATCGCGACTCTTCTGCTCGTCAGCTGCGCCCCGTGAGTCGCCCGGTTCGGCACCTTGCCGATGGAGAACGGTGAGTGCCTTGCGCGCGCGCCTTCTTCCAAGCCGCTGATACTCATTTCTTTCAGGGAGCTTACTGGCCTCGTTGTACGTCGACGCGGCGGCGTTTTCAGTGTCCTCTGCGCTCCTCAAAGTGCAACGTGAGGCTTATGTACGTCTGTGTCGGCTTTCCTATGACGGATTGAACGTTGACTGGAATGCGAGACAGCAGCTGCAATGCCGCCTTCCGAAGACAAAATTCCGCCATCGTTCACTCATCTACTCGTCACCTCCACGTCAACCTCCTCGTGCACCACAATCCTCCTATGCGCCATCCCCTTCGTTCGCGGAATATCACACCGAAAGCCATGCTTCAAACTCGCGTCCTCCCCGTACGGCCTCGCCCTGCACCTCCTCTTCGCATGGGCCGCGTATCACCTCACCACATGCGCACGCATGTCTCACCGGGACCTTTGGGGCGCTCCAGCTCGTCTTCTGCGCCAAGTGGGCCCCTAGGGTCGTCCCCGTGGCGAAGAAGCGCAGTGAGTGCACTCCGCGCGCCCTTCGTCGGCTCTCTGACAGGTTCCAGACAGCTTCCTTTCCTGGTACACGTCTCCGTAGTCTACGCATCCGTCCGCACGACGTCCTCTAATGCGCTCGCGAAAGCCAGACGCGTCGTCGATACAGCTTGTCGGACGCCACCGAACGCGTGTGCCACGACCCTCGAGGCCGTGCTGTATCACGCCGTGCTCGTCGTCTCTGCACTGTCCGTGCTCCTTTTCTCGGAGGTGCTCGTGCCGTTTATGATGATGCCCGTGGCCATCGCCTCGAGAGCATACACGTTTCTACTGCGGCGTGTTCCAAGGTCAGCTCGCTCCTTTGACGCGCCGTGTATTTGTCAATTCGGACTGAGCGAGGTCGGATAGAACGTGCTGGGACCGCGGGCCCCGCGAGGGGGCTGGGGATAGCCATGCACGGGTGCTTCAGGCGCGAGTCGCTGACGAGTATGTTTGTTGTTCGAATTTATGGTGGATCGTGTCTAACGCGCATCGCAGATGGCCCGCATGCTGAACCATCAGCGGAAAGGTTTTGGAAGGATCCTATTCTAGTCATCCGTGTAACAATCCGCGTTCGTTCGTCCTGCTCGGTCTTCTCATGCGGCACCCATCGATGCCAGCCTGACGGATATCGTATCGTGTGTCTCTATTCAAGATCGCGCCCGACGTCGTACGAGTTGCGCATTGACAAAACATACATGAGGTTATTTTACGCATGGCCGAACGACGCACTACGACGCCCCAGTCCGAAACACCCTGCTCATCCCGCATACGCCACCGCTGCCCCTCCTTGACCCGCTCTGTCCTCGTACATGTCCAAAAGCACCCGCACGCTCAGGGACCCAGCGACAATCGCGATCAGCAGGAACGCCACGTATCTCCCTGCAGCAGTATCACGAAGTAGTATTCCTTAAAAAAGGGCAATTGAGCAAGAGGAAGGGCGCACGTACACGACTCGCGGACGAAGTCGCAGCCGCGTGCAGCGGCCCCTCGGCCGTCCAAACGAGACAGGCATCTGCCCGGCAGCACGTCAGCGGGCAAGCATAAGCATGAGTGCGACGGATGGAGCGCACGCGAGGGCGAGCCCGCTGGCCTTCTTCTCTCGCGCGGCCTGGCGGTCTGTGTTTTCTTCGAACTTGATTGATCGGGCGGCGCGAGGAGAGAAGAGCGGCGCGAGGCGTGCGAGGATCGCGGGCGGGGAGGCTGGTTGCGCTATAGTGGTTGTGGTGGTGGTCGTCGTCGTAGTGGTTGTGGTAGTAGTGGTCGTAGTGGTCGTGGTCTTGTTGTTCTTGGTCGTGGTTTTGGTTGTTGTCGTGGTCGTGGTGATCGTCGTGGTCGTGGTTGTGGCCGTGGGCATCGTGCCGAAGGAGAAAAGTGAAGTTAACGTTGGCGGGAGTGGGCTGGGAGATGGGATGGAGCCGTGCTGCCGCTCGGTGTCGCTGCCACCGGCTTATGCATATGTGTGACGGTCGAGGGCACCGGCGGGCGGCGGGGATCGTCGTGGCGCGGCTTCTGCAGCACGTGCACCGCCCGAACGCGACCTCCCCGCGCATCCATCCCTCCATCCATCCCTCCATTCCTCCCTCCACCCACCACCATCGAAAACACCCATCATCTCCCCAGCTCCCACTCTCTCCGCAACTACCATGACCAACTTCCACACGCCACTCGACGACTCACTCATCCCCACCGCACCCAAACATGCCGCCGTCCTCCTCGCATCCAGCGCGCCCTGCATCTTCCTGTTAACCACCGCCTGGCACTCCCCGGACACCAGCACCTTGCGCGACGTGTGGACAGAGCTCCTGCCCGCCTACTCCGCCTGCGCCATCGCCGTGCAGATCACCGAGCACCCCAGCTGGTTCGCGGTCCCGCCGCGCTGGATGATCCACACCATGTGGGAGTCGCGGTGAGCGCGAGCGTGGGCGCTGCTACGCTCCAGTGCGGGCTGGTGGGTGCTTCGCGTGCGTTCTGAATCTCTTCGTGCATGTGCGTCGTGACTCTTTTCTTCGTGCTGCGGATGCCGTTGCCGTGCTAGTGAGCCCGGGAGCGGGCGAGCTGCTCGCCGGCGTTCGGCATTGCGCTCCTGGAGGTGCTCCTCGTGATGCACTTGCGCAGCATGGTGCGCATAATGCGGCGCGAGATTGCGGACCAGAAGGAGTGGCGCGAGCGCAGCGCGGTACGTTGTTGTCTTGCTCTACGTCGACTCGGACCTGAGTTGACCACGGCGTCTGGTGGTACAGAGGTTGCGAGAACTGCTGCGCGAGGAGGGCGCGAGGGTGGCTGGGCTGTAGGCGAACGGCGGGACCATGCTCCTCGTACGTGCGTTGGGAAGAGTTCATTGCTCCGTTCTGGGTTTGTAGTTGTTCCCGCGTGTGCAGTGTAATGGTATGGACCTCCATGTCGACACGGGGGCGCGCCCCGACGCGTGCCTGCCCCTTGAGATCATGCAGCGACACTCTAGGGCGAATGTATGCGACAAGATACCTCGCGAGGAGTAAATCGTAAGTAACACTTTGATTCGCTGTGCCACGAATTCTAATACAACACGACAACAGAAAAAGCACAGCACGATTCGCGACGTCGACTCTTCTCGCCGAGTCATTCACTAATTTTGCACGACGAGACTTCTGTCACGAACGCAACTCAGTATCCGCCCGCCGCCCAGAGAGCTGACGGACGACCATGACTATGGTATCAATATCCTGGGCACGGCCAGCTCGTCACGTTCTCCTCAGCGTCCTCTTCTGCTGCGCCTGCGATGAAGCTGCGAGACGGGATGGGCATGTGGGACGCAAGGCTGAGTCAATCACGGATTCTTACCGAGCCCCCATAAGTACGTCTTCCTCTCCTCTCGTGCTGAGACGTCCTTCGCGACCATGTTCTCGTGCTCAATGATATGATACGACGTTGCGACGTACGAACAGATCGCGCACCACGCCGCCACCACATGCTCCCGTCGACATCAGCAACGAAGCTATACCCAGCTCGCAGACGGTTTTGTGCTGCGGTATACCGGTGCCTGGAGCGTTGGTCGAGGAGCACGATGCGGCGGGAGGGGACGTCGACGAGATGGCCCGGGGGGCAGATAGGTGGCACGAGCGGCGGGGAAGTTGCTGGCGTGGCGTCTGACAGTGCCGATCGCTGGAGGCGTTGACATCGACGCGTGCGCGTGGGCCCACAACAAACTGGCCACCGCGCGCGATCTTCCTCTCCACCGTGCCAGCGCCACCGCGCACATCCCCGCCGCCCGCCGACGCCATCAACGTGCAACATATAAAAGACCAGATGTCGACTCCGAAGCAGCGCGATCCTCCCACCGCACTTACAACATGCCGGGGCCCTGCATCAGCCTCCCCCTGCCCTCCCTCGCCCAATTCCTCTTCTGCCTCTTCCTCAAAGCCCACGGACCCACCATCCTCCCCATCCTCACCGCATACGCCGTGTACCGCCTCACGCGGCGCGCCCTGCGCCGCTGCTCGCACGACGCGGTCGTCCTGTGGTTGACGTGGCGCTCCCTCGCGCGGTGCTGCGTCTTCGTCGTGTTTCTGGGCAGCGTGGTGCAGTTCGCTGTGTGGGCAGACAAATTGGGTCTGAGTCACGGCCACGGCCACAGCCACGGTAAGCAATTCCTACTACTCCAGGTGATCAGTCTACCTGAGGCTCACTGCATCTGGGCGGGGCGGCCGCAGACTCGGAGGCCCGGGATGGAACGCACGCGGCCTGTCTGGGCATATTCTGCGGGTTCGTGGCGCTCGGCAGCATGCTGTTCGCGGCGATCGTCGACGGGGTGCTGGAGGCCCTGCGCGCGGCGTACGGCGAGTACGAGCGCCTCCGCGCTGGCTTCCAAGCCGAGTACGCTGCTGCTGCGTGCCCTGTCCACTCACCCCGCGCGGTGCGCTCTCCCATCCCCGCAGCTCGTCGTCCGCATGCATGCTGACAGTGACACCGCGCAGCCCTCCCGCAAGCCCACTGAAGAATCATCCCTCGCAGTCCCGCACCCCGACGCACGCGCGCACCCCTCGCCCGCCCACGTCGCCGGCGTATACGCCGTGCCCGCCGCCCTCGCGGGCCTCGCCCGGCTCCAGCACAGCGCGGCCCCGCTCGCGCTCGGCGCCGCGTACCTCTTCCCCATGCTCGCGCTGCGTCCGTGCATCCGCCACTCCGACTCCGCCTCCATCCC
Organism: Auriscalpium orientale; assembly: GCA_019915035.1. Taxonomy (NCBI): domain Eukaryota; kingdom Fungi; phylum Basidiomycota; class Agaricomycetes; order Russulales; family Auriscalpiaceae; genus Auriscalpium; species Auriscalpium orientale. The sequence goes on along the minus strand of JAHLMH010000022.1, from coordinate 166,883 downwards.
CACCGCCACTACCACCGGCCGCACGTGGACGGCAAGCAGCGCGTGGGCGACCGCGGTGTGCACCGCGAGCGCGCTGGGCTGGGTGCACGCCGCGCTGGTGCGCCTGCAGGATATCCCCCGCGACGACTCGGACTCTGCGCTGATGCTGGATGGGGGTGGGGGATGGGTTGGGGGTGCGGTCGGGGTGGTGGGCGCGCTGGTCGCGGGCGGCGTCGTCGGCCAGCTCGTCGAGCTCGGCGGGCCGTGCCCCGTGTGCGCGGACGAGCGTGCGCGTCTGCCGGCTGCCAAGGCCCTCCAGGTGAAGCGCGTCACGGGGCGGTGCTCGTGCCGGGCGTAGGGACGCGGAGCTGGAAGCATGCGTGCGTGGTCGGTGTGCGGTGCGTGGTTCGAGTGCGGTGGGATGATGGCGCGCGGTGGATGCTGGGGGGGAGATGTACTATTGGGGTGGCGAAAGGTGTGCGGGAGAGAGGGCGGGGATGGTGGTGGTGGAGGAGGAGGGTGGCATGGCAAAGGCGGGCATGGTCGAAGGCGGGCATGGTCGTCGTCGTGCTGGGATGTTGAAAGAGCGCAGGGCGGGACGAGTGTCGGGATGTGGTTAATCACGCTTCCGCCATGGTCAATTGCATGCGTACCGGTACCCCGTCGCGTTCAACGCCGTGGAGGTGAACCCCTGGCGTCATGTACGAGCACCTTGAAAGAAGCTGCCTTTCGTTCAGCGAGCACGCACCCCGAGCTCATACTCGCCCGAATATAGTGCTCGCTCGCAGACCGCAAGCCGAGCCGTGTCCAGCGCAGAACTGTGCGAGTAATTCTTCCTGCGATCGTGATCATGCTCCGACGTTCTTTGCGGAATGATGCGAGGCGTACCTGCGGATCGCGTGCTGGCTTCTCGCCAGCAATTCTCGCGTCGAGAACTCGAGTTTGATGTCCCAAAGCCTCAGCGCAGCGTCCGCCGCCCCAGCTGCGGCCCGTCGTCTGGAGCGTCAATATCAGTCTTGGAGGACGGTGCGATGGGAAGCGAGGGCGTCGGCCGCGTATGGATGCAACCGCGCGCTTCCGGGAAGGTCGCCTGCATGCCCATCGCGGGCAGCACACGTGCCGCGAAGCGACGCCACAGCGACAACGACGATCCCCGTCCCCCGCAACGTATAAAACCACAGCGCTCAGATCTCCGCACGGGAAGCGGCTCTCACCGTCGCCATCATGGCCCCCACGCCCGCCTGCCTGCCCCGCCACGTCCAGCTCTACCGCGTCGCCCTCGCCGCAGCCCCCTTCCTCGTCTGCTTCCTCGCCGCGTGCGCCTCGTACACCGCGACACTGCGCGCCCTGCGCCGCTGCATGCGCCGCTCCTGGGCACCACCGTACCAGCGCGTCCCGCGCTATGTCGTCCGGATATGCATCCTTGCAGGGTTTCCACGCGCCATCGACGGGCTCAGCGATCGGGCGATCCAACGTGCGTGCTCTCCTCCACGTCCTCCGTTCTCCGCGTTATAACTGTTAATTGCATCGCGCGCAGTGACGTGTGCGCGTGCACCGCAGATGTTTGCCATCCTTTTTGGCGTGGCTGTTTTAGAGGGCGTGCAGGTCGCCAGCCTCGTTGACCAGGCGCTGGACGCCCTGCGCGACGTGGGGTGCCTGTACCGCGACTTCGCGGTATCTGCTCCCCCGGCGCATGCGGTGCGTGGCCCCCATTCCATCCGCACTTTAACCTCACGCTGACGTGCTTGCACGCGCATTCAGCCCGCAGACGACGGGAACAACTCCAAGGCCCTTCACCCCCGCCCGTCCACCATCGCGCCGGCCGCTATCTACGGCGTACCCGTCCTCCTATGGACCCTCGCCCGGCACCTCAACGACACCTTCCCCCTCGCGATCTGCACCCTCTACCTCTTCGCCACCCTCGCATTCTCCGCATGCCTGCGCCACACCACCGAAGTCATCCCGGCCGCCCTCTGGACACCCACCGCGATGTGGTCCGCCGGCGCCTCTGCAGCCAGCGCGCTCGCATGGTTTGCGGGCAGGGTAACGCTGCCCGCTTCGGACGATCAATCATGTATGTGTGCTTACCTTACGATGTGCAGGTGGATGGATGGATGCTGATGATGAGTTTGGGTGGGTGCAGCGGGTGTGAAGTTGGGCGTGGCGGTCGCAGCCGTGGTGGTTGGCGGCGTCGTCGGCCAGCTGGTCGAGGTGGGCGGGCCGTGCGCTGTGTGCGCGGGCGCGGCCGCCAGCCCGCAGACTCGGAGCAAGGCCGCGCCGGCCTCCGTTGCGCCGTGCGGGGCGCCGGGTGCCCCGTAGGTTGAAGGAAGCGTGCGTCCGAGGTCAGTGTGCAGTGCGCTCGAGTGGGGCGCGATGCTGACGCGCGTCGCGTTTGCAGAAAGGAGGGGGGTGCGAGTGGCAGGCAGCGAGGAGAATGGACTGTATGCAGAGAGTAAAAAGCGTAGAGGGACACGCCATGTCGTAGAGCTTGCTGAATCCACAGAATCAGACTTGATTGACCGCGCAGTCTGCCTTCTGGTGTCCGATCAAACTTCTTCAGATGACTTCAGTCTGAGGGCAGCCTAGCCGTCCGCATACCGCAACCGCGGGGTGCACGAGCGATTCAGAGACAGCGCTGATGCGACCCCGCCTGCTAATATCGATAGGATCGCTATCGGCAGCCAGGGGCACGGGCGCGCACAGCTGCGGCTTATCTGGAGGAGAGGAATGGGGGGATGAGATGTCAGCCGACGAACCATGCACCACTTGCCCTCCTTCCATTGCGCGACTCGCTCATGATCATTACGTTGAAGCTGCGGATGTCGTCCTCCGATAACTAGCCCGAGGTGCTCGGTTGTGGTGCGCGTGGCATGGAGATGTTGCAGCGCAGGAAGCCGTGGTGGTTCGGGTGAGAGGGAGAGGGGTGAGAGGGAGAGGGAGGGATTCAGGACGCGAGGGGATGAGTCAGTTGGGTCGGCCGAGGAGGCCGAGCGTGCCACGTATGCTGTTTCCTGGCTTTCCTGCGCGCGTCTGTCCGCTACTTCATTCTTGCCAATTCCGCGAATGCAGTACCTGTTAGCTCACACACGTATGCCGCCTCGAACTCTGCGCTCAACACCAACGCACACGAGCCGCACAATCCAAGCACAATTCCCACCATCTACTTGTCGCACTGGTCGTGCCGCCTCAAGCTCCCCTTTGCCGTAAGGATTCCGTCCACGCAACGTCCCTTTAAGTCCTATGGCGCAGCTAGAAGCGATCTGTTCTGCGCATGGGTAGATGGATTTACGGGATGGAGACGGGGGACTCAGGATGGCGAAGGCGATGACATTGCAGTGTGCGCTTTGTTTCTCCTCCTCGGTCTCTTTTCACCTGGTCGAGCAGCGTCGACTCGGGGGCGGGGGCGGGGGCGGGGGCGGGGGAGTTCATGGTGTCACTGGTGCGATGTGAGGTTGGAAGGAAGAGCGCGGGGCGGGGCGGGGCGAGGGTGCTGATGTAGGCCGAGGCGGGTTGGTGATCGAACCGTTGCGTTGGGTAGTCGCGGGTTCATGTTGCAATTGGAAGGGATGAATTCCGTGGCTAGCAGAGGTAAATACACTGCTGCGCAGGTCGCCTTGCAGAATCATGGTAATATAATCCAGCCCTATTCAAAGAGTCAACAACGTAGTCGAGCCAAGATAGCAAGCCAGACGTACCGAGACCATCCCATCATCAGTATTCCATCCAGCGCATGATCTGCCAGGAGAACGTGCAAAGTCTACGCAAAAAGGCCCTGAGGTCCGCGCAGGTAGAGGCAACGAAATCAGTTGGTGCCGCCGTGGTGTAGCTTCAAGACTCAGAAACAAGAGCGCCTGGAGACGTGCTGCGCGATTTGGGACAAAGTATGCCATCGCAAGAGCCCCGGGAAAAATGCATCACCATGGCATTTGCGATTGACGACGCGCTGACTGTTTGGTGGGTAGATTGAGGAGGAGAAAAACGACTGGCGAGAGGGCGCAAAGTCCTCGTGCGCGGGCTTTTCCCGGCCCGGCCAGTGCAAGACGCCGCCGCGCTTCCTTGAACTTCTTTTCGAACACAACGTTGACCTGCCGTCTGCCTCCCCCGCAAGCCAGCTCGCTAGCCTCGAAACCAGTTCGTGTATACAAGTCAACGCCACCGGTCTACCTGCTGATCTCACCTAGGTCTCACTTCGCACGATGCAAACCGACGCAAACGGCAGTGGACCAGCACCCTCAGATTGGTACACTGCGGCGGCTACCAGGTCGTGCAGCCTTCTGCAGAGAGCCGAATCCCTCTTTGCCGGAATCGATGTTGCTTTTGAAGATCTCACCATTCCTCTCGAAGATCTGACCACGTCTTACAACGAAATCGGCGCCGCCCTTGACGAACTCACGGTCGCCAATGTCGAACTCTCGGCTGCTCTTCAACCTCTTCCCCGTTCGAAGCTGGAGCGTAGCCTGAACATTATCGTGCCCATAGTGTCCTGCTACCTCCTTGGGCGTCTCCAAACCCCGGAGGCCCTCGCTGTCCTTTTCGGTCGTGCTCTCTTCCACGCCGGCGTACTGGTCTGGATATGCACTTGCCGCGAATCCGGCGAGGAGTCGACTCACAAGCTCATGCTCATCCAATTCGTCGAGCTCGTCTGTGCGGCCGTCGGCGTGGGCGTCTTCTCTATGGCGTACCCTCTCTGTGAGCTGCTGCTTGCTCTCATCGTTCTAGTCCACTAATACGGTATAGATGGTGCCGTGGCAGCGATGGGCCATAGCGTCCTTGCGACACAATTGGTCTGCATCGTCATTGCCTGCGTTGTCAGATTTTTCCTTCCTCCCGATGCGCACGGTTAGTATCCCGAGCGTCTCATGAACAGTCACTGACGATGCACGCGCACGAATAGAATACCTTTGCAACTCTGTCGGTTAGTAAAGTAGTACTTTAGCCTAGTACAGTAGCACAGGTAAAGTTAATTTAGTAGCTGATTGAGATACTATGTACCAAAGTATTTACATCGCCGAGTAGTAATACTACGCACCGCCGTAGGTGGCGTTTGGACCTTAGTTATCACTCTGCAGTATTGACTTCGGGGAGAAGTATCTACTTTGCGCTCTTAGGTGCACGGCTATTTACTCCGGAGTATTTACTTACTATTTACTCCGGAGTATTTACTTACGATTGCAGTGGTGACTTCGGCGCAAAGTATGTACTCTGAGCTCTTGGGACCCGCCGGCACTGATATTTACTCTGGAGTATTTACTTACCCTCACAGTATTCACTTCATGCTCTCATTAATTACTTCCCACCTGTATCTACTACTGTATTATTTCTACTACAACGGAGTGATTACTTTGCACGACGTCGCTTGCCTATTTTCCGTATGATACCCGGTATACCACTGACAGAGTTTTTACTACTGGAAATTTCGGCATGCAGCACAGTTTTCGGTCTTAATACCGGGTCTATACTGGCAGTGTTCACTACGTACCCTTGTATTATTATTGGGCCGCCTAACGTAGTATTTACTGTAGCAGGCCTAGCTAGTCTTCTCTACGAGCCCTTGGGGCGGCCTAGCGTATATAGTTTTTACCGCTATGGGTGCCTTGTGTATGTGCGGCGTATAGCATAGTATTCACTCTGAGAGCATAGCGGACCTAAGTCACGACTTGCGAAGATATTTCGTTGGACAGCCTAGCGTACATAGTATTTACTACTACTTACAGGTGCCTCATGTATATGTGCCGTCTAGGAAGTAATTACTCTTCGAACATATCCGGCCTAAGTCATGACTTGCGAAGACTTTGTCACCAAGAGGATCATGGGCCAGAGTCACTAAAAAACTCCATTCACGCCTACAACGCATCATCGATAATATTATCTACGTCGCCTCCCGGCTGTATGAGGTTGGTTCCATCCAATCTGCCCGCCGCCGTCAATGCAGAAGAGTAGAGCTCGTCCGACGAGTCCTCCTCACCACCCTCTGAGCCCGTGCCATCTTCAGACTCTGTGCTGCCCTCCGATCGCGCACCATCATCGTATTCTTGAGCGGAGTCGGCAATGAGTGTCGCAGGCTCGTTGGTGACCTCTGGCCAGAGATCCGGCAGCTCCAAACTCGTTAGGACGGGCTTCCAGAATGCGATGAACGAGTCCCCAATCTCGTCAAATTGAGCGGCTTGACGGTAGGCGTATGCGTTCAGTCCAACCGCGATATCGGGGCGGACATCGGACCGGCTGTTGAGTAAGGCTCTCCACTCGTTTGCCCGTGCACGCATGAAACGTACCGCGCGTACCATTTTGACTTGCAGCAGCTCGATTTCTTCTTCCCAACGCTCTACACGGGCCTTGGCATTCACCCAGTCTACGCGGACACCTATACCAAAGGCTCAGTAAGGGTCGTCACGCATTAGAACACGATACGCGTACTGTCGGTGATCTCAGCCTCTGTTGCATCATCGTCCGCCCCAGGAACATCGCGGATATCCGGTCGTAAATTGTGCCATATCCAGCTCGCTTCAAAGTGGCCTTTCCCAAGCTGGTTTGGCTCCTGGCGCGGTCCTTTGAGGTCGCTGTCGCGCAACTCTCGAAACTTGTGCCTCCAGTCGCCATCGGGATCGAGCTGCTCCAGAGCGGAATATGCACCGCGGTAGCGCTGCGCATGATGCGTGACCTTCTCCATCAGCCGCGTAATGAAGGTGCGTGCACGGGTGTTCGCATTCTGCCCAGGACCTGCGATGTGTACACGCTTGAAGTGTACATGGGTGTGGCGGATTCGTAGAGAGCGGCGCACCTGTCCGATAAAAACAGTCAGTTGTGCGCACATTATCCTCAGGCGGTCGACCACGCACCTGATAAAGGGCGTCCTCGGCTTGGGCTAAGCGTAGACGTAGCTCCTTGTCAGCCAAACCGGAGACACACCCCGTGCGGCGGAGCTCGAGGGGGAGCTGTGACGGCAGATACAGCGTCTCATTTTCAGGGTGATTGCTTGCTGACGATGCATCGTTGTGTGCGGGGACATCAACGTCAGCGTCCTGCGAGCTCGAGACCAGCTGGTTGATGCAAGGGATGTATATCTGCTGAATACGACGCCAGGAGGCGATTCTGTGCCGGAGCACAGCTTGCTTCTCCCGCAGCGCGACCTTTTCCACGCTATTGTGCTGGTCCTTTGGTGTCCTTCTGCTCCGACGAGTCGTCCCTGATGTCCCGGACGCCTCCGCATCAATGCGGGCGCCGGCGGAAACACTCTTGGCCTTCTCCCGTACCAGACGCCTGGACACAGTTAGCAGCAAATGTATAGCACCAACGAAATTAACGTACTGTTGCTCCTCCAATTCAAAACCGACCATCAAGAACATGCTTGCTGTTGTCTCATGAGGGGATAGCTGCCCTTGAGCTGCGTCCCGGGCCTCCTCTTCTGCCAGTTCGAGTCGCACATCGACCAAGGACATCGCTAAGCGGATGATCAATATTGATATCGATAAGAGGAATGAAAGTGAATCATCAGAACGTACCGACAACCGGCTCCCCATACGGTGATGGGACCCGCAGCGCTACAGGCACCGAATCGGCCCGATCGCCCAACCACCCACCCACTCCCGAGACGCGCGCAAGGCGTCGAGGCCACCACGCGACCACGGTGCTAGTGCATAGGGCACGTCGCGGAGCGCGCGCGACGCAGCGCCATACCGCCTCGCGGACCGGCGACCGCCAGCAAGGAGACGCAGTGTAGGCGGGTAGGAGCCGTGGGAAGAGCTGACTGAGCAGCAGTATATAGGCGCGGTGCGACATGTATTAGAGACACTTTTTGGACCTTGGGCCTAATCCCGAGACTTCACCTCTTAAAGAGCAGCATCGTACCGACTGACCGACAAACGCGACTAGGGAGGACCGGCCACCGACTATGACTTAGGTGAACAGTATAGCAGCGCGACGGTCGCGCTGCAATAGCGACGGGATGGGCTACGCTGCCCGAAGGGGAGACCGCAGACTGGCATAATACAGTGCGGTAGGTAACAGGGACTGACACGGTTTTCTAGGCTAGCAGTTAGGACGGACGGTACGAGCAAGGCAACAAGGTCGGACGGGCCCCGCGACAACACGGACGGATGCCACGGGAAGGTCGGGTAGGCGCGCGCACGCCGCGCGCCCTCGCTAGAAGCCTTAACTGTTGAGACGGGATCGCAGAGCACGGGCGCACAGCGCGTCGGACGGGGAAGCTCTCGCAGGACACAACCGACAAGGCGCGAGGGCAGGACCCACGGGGTCCTGGGTGGTTTCTTCGGTTGGGCGCGGTCGCGATCGCGGGGCTCTTTCCTGATCTCTCACCTCTTGGGCCAGCGGTTGGCTGCTCGCTCCCTCTATTTCTATCGACGTTCCCGGGACCTTGCCCTGGGGATATCTCATCATTTGTGGAGCCCACCGCGAGGGGGCCAGTGTCAACCGCTCGAGCAACCCGATGGCACCAAAGGCGAAAATCTATCTGGCACCCACTAGACGCGCACCGCCCCGCGCGGCACCGTCGGAGTATTCGACCAGTCAGCGCGAGGGGTCGATGCCCGGTCACCTTTCGTCGCCCGGGGAAGACGCATCAGGAGACGACAGCGAGGGGCGCAGGACAGAGCGAGAGGGCGACAGCGACGACGACAGCGACGACGACGGCACGTCAGGCAGGTCGTGTAATAAGTTGTTGGGCGACTTGCGGATCCCTCAAGGTGAACACGACCAAAGTGCTCGTATTGGCAGCAATGGATGCGTACGGGTAAGAGTGGATGTAGTCGTGCCTCCTCGAGAGCGAGGAGGCACGGCCTAAATGCCTACGGCCTAACAGGTGCAAACAACCTGTTAGGCTCCTGCGCCAGTCCAGCTGGCCGCAGGGAACCGACGCGCTGGCTCCGCGCGTTGGTAGCCTCGTGTCGCCGCTTCTCGGGCGCTACACGAGCGCGCTACGCGCACCTACGCGTTCGCTCGCCTTACATCCTCCCCCTGGAGCCGCGCCAGGGGCTCCTGGGTACGCGCCGTGCCCCTCTGCACTTCGTACGGTGCCTACAGCTCCCCATCCGACTCTGGGAGGGGAACTGTATCTGCGAGCGCCATCATCGCAGCGTCTTTACTGACGCTGGTGGGCCCCGCAGCCTCATCCGCTGAGGAGGAAATGTCAGTAGCCTCTGCGTCACCCACGTGTTGCACGGGGGCTGCGCCGGAGGCGGTGACTTCCTCAGCGTGACTGAGGGCATCGCTGGTCGAGGGTGCCGCGGCCGTCGTAGGCCCACCTGTCGTTGAGATCAGGGGGGCTCGATGGTCGAGCGAGCGGTTGGGGTACTCGTTCAAGTAGACCCCGTCCGCGAGAGTGTGTGTCGCGCTGTAGCGCTTCACGAGAGTGGCCACCGTTGGCTCGGTGGGCCAATCAGCCGTAGAGTTGAGATCCCGGCCCAGGAACTTGTTACGGCGCCCCACGGAGTAATTCTCCAAGTTGGAGAGAGTTACCGTCCGGGGGCGATAGCCACAATCGGCAAAGTGATGCGCGATCTGGCTATGCGTAAGGTTACGCGTGTCCCCAGTGAAGGGGACGGGGTTCGGGTTGGAGGCGCGGGAGTAGCGGCGGTCTCGTATGAGGGCATCGAAGAACCCTCGTACCGAGAACATCTCCTCGGCCATGCGAACGAATGTCTCGCGCTGGTGCCGCTGATATTCGTCGCGCCCCGCGGGACCGGCCCGGCGCACCGCGAGATGCTGGTCGAGCATCGCACTGTCCGGGTAGCCCGCGGGGATCCCGGGAGTGTCGCGAAAGGGCACTCCGCGGGGTCGCTGGGATGGGTTGGCGAATATATATCGCACCCATGCCCCAACTTCGTCGTGGAAGGTTGGGGCAGCCTCTGAGGGCGGAACTGGCGCGGTGGGAGCCGCGGGTTCCTCCATAGAGGCGTCCATCGGTGAGGGGGACCGTGCAACGGCCTTACCCTTGCCTTTGGATGGCTTGGCGGGTTGCGCGGCGGCGGGCGCGTCGGCGGCAGTGTCCATGGGCTCGGGGTGGCGCTCCACCGCCTTTCCTTTGCCCTTGGACTTCGTCTGCTGCGTCGGCGCCGAGCTCGGTCCGGCGGTGGCAATGGCAGCCGGGGCTGGTGCCACTGTCACTGTTGCTGCGGGCTGCGTGCTCGTGCTCGGTTGAGACGAGCCGCTGGGTACGGGTTGCAAGCCCGCACTCACCCCTCCCCCTGCGCCAGCAGCCGGCCGGTTGTTCTTGACGCGTGGCCACAGGCCCGCGAGCGTGCGCTCGGCGGGCGTCCGGGAGTTCCCGGGCTTAGAGGCGGCAGGGCTGACGAGGGCCTTTGCTCGCTGCCAGGCGACGAGGTCGGTCTCGGCGGCGAGCATGAGGTCCTTGACCTCCGGACCCCCACGAGGGTTGAAGGTCGCCCATCCTGTGATGGGTGCTCCGAGGCGGCCGGGATGCCCGGGAACGGGCTGCCGGCCCGCGGAGGTTGGTGGTGGCGGGTGCGAGTCGGGGAACGGCGAGGGCGCGCCAGGCGGCAGCGCGGACGTCGACGCGACTGGCGCGATGGCGCGCTTCCGTTTCTTGCTGGGCGGCTGTCCGCTCCCGCTTGCGCGGCGCGCGGACTCCTCGACGGCCTCAGTCCACTCCGCGATCGCGTCGTCCTCGTCGTCGTCGATGGGTGGTCCGGGCGGCGCGAGGGACTTGCCCTTCAGTTCATCGTGAACGAGGGACAAGTTACGCAGCTTCAGCTGCGTAGACTCCAGCTCCGCCTGGAGTTTCTTATTTTTCTCGCGTTCCGCGTTGCGCTCAGCACGAAGGCGGTCTTCCGTCTTTCGTGCGTCGTCGCGCGCCGCGAGTGCGTCGGCGAGTTCGCGACGCGCCTCGTCCTCAGCTTGTCGGTATCGCGCGATGGATTCCGACGCCCAGGCGAGGCCGCGGTCGAGTCCATCCTCGAAGAGGGTGTTACGAGCGCGATCAAAGGCGTTCTCCGCGTGCTCCCAGCTCGGCGTGCCATCGCTGAGGTGGCGCGCGAAGGAGGTGCAGATCAGGCAGTCATGCGAGTGCCTGAACTGGAACCTCACCCCATCGAATGTCCAATGGGGTTCCCCTACGTTGGGGATACGAGCGTGCACCGACACGCCCTCCGTCGCTGGCCTCGGTGCTCCTGGGAGCGCCGGGCCCGACGTTGGGAAGAAAGGGGGCGCGTCGGGTTCGGTGTTCATTGCGTCGGCGGGCGAGCCCGTGACCGGCGCGGTGTTCACCGACTCCAGTCCCGTAGGGGCTGGAGGCCCTGTCACTTGCGTGGCAGGGTGAGTGGTGGCGGTAGACGAGGCGGGAGCGGTGGTGTTGGAGGCGGTTGGCTGCTGGGACTGCATGGTGGTAGCGTCGAGAGGATGCTGAGTTCGCCGTCGGCGTGCTGCACATCCTTTTTAAGCTCCACGCGCTTAGATGAAGATCTCCTGCAGAGATCTTCCTCATGGGCGCTTTGCAGCGATCTGACGCCATATGGGCGTCTGATCTGCCGCAGATCCCATCGGGATCTAGCGGCGGTGCCGAGGAGGCGCTGCCTTGCGAGCGGCGATCTTCCTTGGCAACTGCCTCCACTCCGCTACGCCTTGTAGCGCGAGGTACTGGTCGAGGGCCTCCGCCTCTTCCAGATGTTCGATGGGCTCCCAGGTGTAGTCACCTAAGGCCCACCGAACCTGGAAAAGGACTACGTCCTTCTTCCAGTCGTGTCCCACGATCGCGTCGACGACCCACTCGTCGTCGTCGGCGCGCCCAAAGTCGTAGAACGCTTTGGGTTCCCGTCCCGGGAAGAGCACGTCGTCGTTGACTTCGTGCTTCCTCAGCAATGAGGAGTGGAACGTCGGATGAATCCGACGTTTCCGCATCTCCTCTGGGAGATCCAACTTGTAATTGGATGTCTCGGGTCGAGCCTCGATCACCGAGAAGGGCCCGATGTACTTCGGCAGGAGCTTGAACGCTCTCCCCTTGGGAAGGTTCAGGTTCTGCGTGCTCAGGTACACCAGGTCGCCGACCCGGTACTCGTCGCCTTCAGTCCGGCGACGATTCGCGTGGAGCGTCTGCCTCACGCGAGACTCGATTATCGCGTCATGCGCACGCTCGAGAGACTCTCGTGCGTGTCTGGCGTATTCTCGTACGCCAGGATACGGTGTGCTTGCCACGGGGAACTTGGTGATCCGTGGCATGTACCCGTATGTCAGTTCGAACGGAGCGTATCCCGTGGATGCGCTCACGCTCGAGTTGATGGCAAATTCTGCCAGCGGGAGATGGTGCACCCAGTCAGATTGATCCGGGCGCACCATGCTGCGCAGAATCTGAGACACCGTGCGGATCGCACGCTCAGAGGCACCGTCGGTCTGCGGGTGAAACGAAGTTGACATTGTCAATTTCGTGCCCGTGATCCGGTGTAGTTCACGCCAGAATATTGACGTGAACTTCGCGTCCCGATCGGACACGATGGAATCTGGGATTCCGTGAAGACGAACCACCTCGCGCATATACAATGTCGCGAGCTCCGTGGTCTTGGTACGCGTGGTTATCGGCACCAAGTGGACTAACGATGTGAACCGGTCGATGACCAGCCACACGTAGTCGTACCCGTCGGACGGGGGGAACGGGCCAAAGAAGTCCATGCCAATGGATGACCATGGTCGTTCCGGCGTCGGTAGACTTTTGAGAAGTCCCGCCGGCGCCTTGTTCAGCGTTTTGGTGGTCTGGCAGGTGCCGCACGATAGACAGAATTTGTCTACGTACTTGCCCAAGCCTGGCCACCAGAACCATCAGCGTACATACTCGGCGGTGCGCTGCCCTCCGAGATGTCCGATGGTGTTGTGAGCTGCGCTCACAATCATTTCGCGCAACTTGCGCTTTCCGACCAACGCATCTGGAACGCAGACACGGTGCTCTCCGCCGGTCGTCCTCACCCAGATGAGTTCATCGCGCATTTCGAATGCGGCGTGTCTATCTGGGTGTTCGCGTATCTCGGCGAAGAACGCGTCTTGTGCATACGAGGAGCGGGCGAGCTTCGCCCAATCCACGTCTGCACTGACGAGGTCGTGTAGTGACGGCCCTCCTTGCAGGGCGCTGCTCACAGGCTGGTCCTCTTCAGGATTACGCTCTGTGGGCAGCTCTACGGTATGGCGCGCATGTTGCGCTAATTCCGCAGCCTTGACATCTCGAGGGGCGACGACCTCTCTGATTGAGAGGGCCGCGAGCTCTAGGACGCGTTCTGGAGACAGGTCATCCCTGTCTGGATCCAGGACCTCGTCCATGCGGACATACTCAGTCCCTGGTTCGTCAGGACCAGGGCTGCTGTATATCCGGGAGAATCCGTCGGCTACTATGTTGTATGCGCCAGAGACGTATACAATTTCCTTGTCGAATGTGGCAAGGAACTCCCACCACCGGGCCTGCCGTGGTGAGAGGTTGGCGCAAGTTTCGAAGAACTCGAGAGCCTTGTGGTCGGTTACGACGGTGAAATGCCTCCCGCGTAACTTGTCTGACCACTTGGCGAGTGCTTCGATCACAGCCAACGTCTCCTGCTCATAAGTGAAGTAATTCTTCTGAGCATTGGAGAATTTCTTCGACATGAAGCCCGCAGGGCGACATGTCTGCCAGTCATCACCCTGGCCATATACGGCGCCGACTCCATAAGTCGATGCGTCGCATATTACCCATATGGGTACTCCGGTCCGAGGGTCTATTGGCCTGAGGATCGGAGTCTTACATGCCAAGTCGCGGATCTGCTCGAAGCATTTCTGCTGGAGCGGGCCCCAAATGAAGGGGCGACCGTGACCCATGATTCCCGACAATGGAGTCGTGTATGCGGTGACATCTGGCATAAAGTGTGCCAGATACTGGACTAGCCCTAGGAATCTGCGGACGTCGTCCTGATTCCTGGGCACTGGCCAGTTGCGGACGCGCGCCATCTTGTCAGAATCGGCGTGAAGTCCATCCTTGTCCACTATGTGGCCAAGGCAGTCCATCCTCAGCGAGTATATATCGCACTTTTCCTGGCTCAGGAATAAGTGGTTCGCCCGTAATCGGTCGAACACCACCTTCCGGTGGATCTCGTGCTCTTCGGCAGAGTCGGAGAACACGAATATATCGTCAAGATATACGTGGACGTAGATTCCAATCAGGTCTTGGAATATGACGGTCATGAGTCTTTGAAATGTAGCGGGGGCATTGCAGTCCCCCTGCTGCATGACAAGACTTACGAATGTTCCGTAAATCGTGGCGAACGCCGTCTTCCAAACGTCGCTTGCCTCGATACGGATCTGTTTGTAGGCGTCGCTCATGTCAATTTTCGTACGGAACTTGGCACGAGCAACGTCCATGCGGATCTGGTCTTGGTCTGGGAAAGGCGTTACATCCTTCTCGGTATTGTCGTTGCGCAGACGCGCATCGACAACTGTCCTGAGTTTCCCTGACTTCTTGGGAATGCACAGGAGTGGGGCCGCCTCGCTTGCTACGCGGCGCTCCCACCATCCAGCCTGCTCATAGCGCTGGATTTTCTCAGCCAACTGAGGCTTGAGAGCATCCGGGCATCGCGGGAGGCGGAAGTTGATCTTCAACTTCTCGTCTATCAGCGATATCCGGTGGTTGACCTGTCGGAAGGGCGGCAGTTCGAGCGGTACAGGGCACATCAGGTCCTTCGTACGCTCGTACCACGCCTTCCTGAGCTCGTCAACTTCCGAGTTGTCCCCAATATCCGGAGGCTCAGGCTCCGGGCGCCGGGGCGGCGCCTCGGTGGTGGCAGGTCCTACTCTCATAGAGCCTGCCGACACACTTCATTCGTCATCATCTTTCGATGCTTGACGTGCGGCTTGCACCCTAGGGTGCACCGCTCGCGTGCGTCCGTAGGACTTGCGCTGCTGGGCGCGCACGCGCTCGGCTTCAATGGCCACAGCGGGAATCGCTTTACCAGCGATCTTCACCGTGTGGTCTTCGAAGTCGAGCTTGACCTTGTTGGCACTCATGAACGGGGTGCCCAAGATCACGTCGTAGTGCTCAATGTTTGCAACGTCGAGGTACGTCGGCGTCTCGTGCTGTCCGACTGTGACAGTCGAGTTAGTACCGTAATTAATACGGCACTTACTCCCTATGACCCCCAACTGCAGGGTCATAGGTGCGTGAAGCTCGAACACGTCGAGCTTCGCGACATGGGCAGCATCCATGCTGATCCCATTCGTCGTGCTACCGCTGTCGAACAGCGCGTACATCGGCGTGTTGCCCACATTTATGATGGCGGCCAGCACTTGATGCTTCTCAGCGTCTCGTACTGGCTGTTCCTCAGCTGTGGACTTGCGCCGGATGTTCACTGAGTATACCCACTGTGTGGGTTTCGGCGGGCTAACTATGTTAGCCTGCTGAATTTTTGCGCGCATGGCGAACAGATTCACCGATGACTCGGTGCGCGTCAGTTGCCTACGCGTCCCCTCCCCCTGAACATTCGGGGCAGGGTCTGAGTTGTTATTCTCAGTACTGGTGGCGCCTGTGGTCAGGTCGCCTTCCAGTGGCGGTATTTCCTCGTCGGATTCATCGCTCCCAGACGCAATATTAGCAGCTGGGGTTCCTGCAGCGGGTCGGAACACGCGGTACTTCTTCAGGGGTATCGCGTGCACCGCGCGTTCTGCGTCGTGGTACCCTTTCACCCAGTCGCTAGACATTGTGGTGGAGGGCTGGAATTCGCGCAGCTCCGCCCACACCGCGGCTATGGCAGCGTTGAATCCCAGTTTGAACTGGTCCTCGATCGCGTCGTCGTAATATCGGCGCGCGCATCTGAGGTCTTCGTCTCCGCGATCTTCCGCGCGACGAATGTGCGTAGCATACGCGAAACACGACGCGCAGAGCGTCTGGTGCGAGCACACATGACCTGGGTTAATTCCCAGGTGCCGTGGGTCCAGTGGCTGGTAACCCGCGGCTGCCGTGGCGTCGGCTTGCATGGTTTCGTGCTGCTCTCGCAGTTCGCGGGGTAGCTGAAACCATGCCTCTACTTCGCGGAGGCGGTCATTATTTTTGACTTGTTCGTCTATTACGGCAGCGTCCCCGTATTCCGGCGCTTCGCTCGGGTGATACGCGGACACTAACTCCGCATACGTCATACCGAAGTCGCCTTCGGGTGACGGTCTGTAGTACGGACCTCCGAGCTCTTGGCTCGGGGGTACAACGGTGTCATCTGGGTACTCGATGATCGACCCCAGGGCATCGTTGTCGGTATCTTCCACCTCGAGGTCATCATTGACATCCTCAAGTGCTGGAATCTCGTCCTGTGGGACGAGTTGCATGTAATGCATTCGCATTGTATGCAAGCGGATGGGATTCTCGTCCGCGTCCGACTCGTTGTCGGACCCCTGGTGCTCCAGGTTCTCCGCATATTCGTCGGCGGACTCGTACTGGCTCCCGTACGGTCCGTCGGCGTCGGAGTCATTTTCTCCCTGAGATTCGAGGTCGCCCTCGTACTCAGGGCCTGCCTGGTCGTCGCTTGCGCTCTCGACTCGGGCAGCATGCATCCGCTGGCCTTTCTTTGGGCAACTAGGATCGCCCATGTAGTGGCCAGGCTGTCCGCATGCGAAGCATACGCCAGGCTTGTACCCAGGCTTGCCCTTGTCCTTGTAGACTTTCGTCTCAGGGCGGGGCTCCTCGCGGCGTCGTTCCGCCGGTGGCGCGGGCACGCTAGCCTTGTATTTGTTCTCCCAACGTTCAAATCGTCGGGAGTCTCGCTTACGGTCAGTCGTTCGGGACGGCTGGCCGCGTGAGTCCTTCTCTTTATCCTTTGGGGGTGCCGGCTGGTTCATCGACGGCCGCACCACCGAGGGACGGAAGTCCTGCGCATGCTCGCGCGACAGCTTGATGCTGTACTCGGACTTCAGCGCGAAGTCGAGTATCTGGGCGGACGTATGTTCGTCCAGATTAGCGCTATGCGTCTTGAACATCAGTTCGACGATCTCCTGAGGGAGACCGCTCATGAACTGTTGTCTGAACGTATAGTCGTCTGGCATTTCTACCAGGCGACCGGACTTGCTGCGCAACTCGTTAAAGTAGCCAGCAATGCCCTTCTTCCGCGTATAGCGGGTGCTGTAGAACTCACGGACTGCGTCCTGAGTTCCCGAGCTCATGATAAATCGGCAGTGTAGGCCGACTATCACCTGCTTGAAAGTCCAGTTGCGCTTTCGGCGCGTCTCGGACTCTACCTCGTCGTGGAACCAGGTAGCGGCTTCGCCGGTCAGGCATTGCCCAGTGACGTCGATGCGGTATGCGTCGTATTCGTCACCGACGATTCCACTTAGTCGCATGTAGCGGAGGAGGTTCGCTCCCCAGCTTTCGATGCGACGGTGGTCGTCTTCCCCAGCATACGCCTCGGGGATTGGGGGCTTCATACCCTTCGTCAGCCCCGGGGGCAATGCGTACTTGTCGCCGATCCGCTTGCGGACCATCTCGACCATACGCTGCAGCGGGCGGAGCTGAGCGGTTGCCCCTACAGGCACGTTCAGCCTGTTGCCTGAGGGGTTCAAATCATTGACTCCCCTCAGGGTCATCTTATGCGGGCCAATACTGGCATACGCGGGCAACGCAGAGCCTGCCGCGTAGGGCGTATGGGCCACAAACCCATCGTCCATCTCTGTATACTCAGAGATGTCCCCGTCGGGGTGATCATTATCGTCGCTGTACGCCGATATGATCTCGCGTACCGTCGGCGCTGCCGAGGCGCGACCGCGACTCAGTGGTGTCGTGCCTGCGATTTTCGCAGCCCGCCGCTCAGCGCGTTCGTTCTGCTCGCTTAGCGCGTTGTGGAACCCGGCGCGCGGCGCCGGTATGTCATCGTTCATCCTGACGGTTGAGGACTTTGACGTGCGGTCACTGGCCTGCCTCGGCGTCGCGCTGGGCGCCGAGGTGTCATTCTTCGCAATGACTACGTGCTTTTTATTCACTGGCACGTCCGTATTGTCTACTACGACAGTGCGGCCCCTGCCCGAGTTGGCAGTAGCCTCCCCGGTAGGCTGGAGGAGGTTTATCTCGACCTCCTCCTCCTTTATCACCTGCCTGAAGCCGTACTGGCTGGCAATGCGCTCGAGGCCCTCCGTCAAAGCGCGGGAGTAATCCCTCGCTTTGTCGGCCGCCTCAATCGCATACATCGCCGAGCGATGTGCTTCATCGACCTGCGAGCTGTGCAGGCCGAGCTGAACGAACATGTCGTTCAGCGTGTCCCTGAGGAGTTCGTTCCCCAGGTTCGCCGGTTGGCTCGGCGGGCTATCTGCCCTCGTGCCACGGGCGGCCCCTTTTCCCTTGCGGGAAGCGGGGATACGCGGCGGAGTGGGCGACTGGTCGTCGCTCTGCTCCTCGCGGTTGAGTACATCCTCCACGTCGACGGACGATCGCGTAGACGTCCCGCCGTCGGGAGGATTATCCGGCGGAGGCTGGTTGGAGCCGCCGCCTTCGTCGACGACAACGGTGCCGTCGTCGGGCACCGTCGTATCGACGATCTGGCCAGACTCCTGAGTCTGCCCAGAGTCCACAGGGGTTGTGGACGTCCCGCCTTTGTTGGCGGCGAGCCGCTCGGAAGTACGAAGGCCGCCACCTTGCGCGGGATTGTTGTTAGTCTTTTTGCTCGGCATCCTGTAACTCTCGTCGTTAGTTTGCTGAATAAAACGATTTGCTCACTTGTTGTGGGCGTTCAAAAAAGTGTAATAAGTTGTTGGGCGACTTGCGGATCCCTCAAGGTGAACGCGACCAAAGTGCTCGTATTGGCAGCAATGGATGCGTACGGGTAAGAGTGGATGTAGTCGTGCCTCCTCGAGAGCGAGGAGGCACGGCCTAAATGCCTACGGCCTAACAGGTGCAAACAACCTGTTAGGCTCCTGCGCCAGTCCAGCTGGCCGCAGGGAACCGACGCGCTGGCTCCGCGCGTTGGTAGCCTCGTGTCGCCGCTTCTCGGGCGCTACACGAGCGCGCTACGCGCACCTACGCGTTCGCTCGCCTTACAGGTCGGGCGGGTCTCCCGAGCCCGGCGAGACAGGCGCGAGCGCGGAACCCGGCAATCAAGACGAGATAGTGGACCCAGTCCCGTCGGACGAGTCGGATCACGGCTGGGAGGGCGAACGGTCCCTTCATCAGGAACTTCTTGACGCCGGGGAGTCGCCGAGCCGGTTGTTAGTGGGCAATAGGTCGCGACGGTGGTCGTCCCCGGAGCTTACCCCGTCGGAATCGGAGCCCGAGGTGGCCGCGCTGATTGATGGTGGCGTTGGTAGGGCATCACGTTCATCCGCGAGCACCCGATTGGCCCGCGATGGCGAAAACCTCGGATCACGCCAGCGTTTAACAGCCAGCCCGCGCGACGCTCGCTCGCAAGTTCCCCGACCAGATTCCCCCACATCGCAATCCAGTAACCCGTCGAGCCGTACTTCCGACCGAGTAATCATGGCTACCCCGATGCCTACCCGCGGCGACCACCAGGCTCCTAAGTTCGACAATCAGAAGCCGCGCGAACTGCAGCGCTATTTCGAGGAGTTGAGGCACCTCTTCACTCGGGCCGGTATCGAAGACGGTCAGAACCAGGAGAAGAAAGAGCACGCGATACGTTATCTGGACGTTCTCACCGCGGACGAGTGGAAGAGTCGCCCGCAGTATGGCGGCGACGCGACGTTCGAGGAGTTTGTGGCCGCGATCATTGAGTTATACCCGGGCGCGGACGAGGAGCGCAAGTACACTATGGGCGATCTCGACCAGCTCGTCGCGGAGACGGCGCGACGTGGTATAGCGTCCATCGGGGACGTTGGTGAATATTATCGGGGCTTTTACGCGATCTCGCAGTTCCTTCGCGACCGGGAGCGCATCTCCGAGCGGGACCAGAGTTACACATTCCTGCGCGGCTTTCAGAAAGGCCTACAGGACAGGATCGAGCAGCGGCTCCAGCTGAAGTACCCGGACCACGACCGCGACGGGCCGTACTCGATGGACCAGGTCGTAGAAGCGGCGAAATACGTCTTGCACGGGACCTCCAGCACCCCGCGTGCTGTCGGGCTCAGCGCACCGGCAGTCCTGGCCGATCGCGTAGCACCCGCGACGGTAAAGACGGAGGAGCCCGCGGTCAAGGTCGAACAGTTTAGCGCGCTTCTCAAGGAGGCCGCAGAGCAGATCGCGAAAGCGTACAGCGCGGGAAGGGCGGACGCGATGATGATGAACAACGTCGGACCCCAGCCCTCAGCCTTCACGCGTGGTCCGCCGGGACCGATGATGCCGTCGGTCGCGCGCTTCGATCGACCCCGCCCAGGCCCAGGCCAAGACGGGGCTAGGTGCGCGTTTTGCAACGGGCCTGACCACTTCATCCGCGAATGCATGGTACTGCAGGAGTACATAGCGACCGGTCGGGTCGTGCGCAACGAGAATAATCAAGTCGTACTCAAGAGCGGGAGGCCAGTTCCGTACGGTCCAGGTTCGATACAAAATAGTGTGGATGAGTTTTACCGCACCGACCAGACGGGTCTACGCGCGGACGTGGCGGCGCGAGCGGCCGGGAACCCGACAGAAACTATGATGCTAGCCTCGTCGGGACCCATCGCGGTCACCGATTACCCACTCCAACCGGCGCGCGACCAACCTGTGGCCGGACTCCACCAGTCCCTGTAGTCTAATTAAAAATAAGACCGGTAGCTACCGCTCGACCCATTATAATGAGACAGCGGTAAGGATGTAATTAAAAATAGCAGCTGTAATATGTTTTTGCATATATTGCCCCGGTCATGTGGGCACCTGCCTACCCTGGAACATATTCCCACGGGTGTAGGGGACCTATCATTTAGCACCGATAAATACCCAATAAATCGAATAAATTAGTGAAAATATTCTGCCACCTTCCCTGGCACTCCGCACGGCACACTTTTCGTACGGTTGATGCCGTATCAAATATCACCCCAATTAATACTGACTAAAACAGTGAAAATATTCTGCACGGTTCCCCTTTCGGTGGTGACATCATTTTTTCTCACGGTTGACGGAAATCCTGATACATACCGAAAAATCCAGAAAAAATCATATTAAATCTTGAAAATATTTAATCGGTTCGTCCTGGTGCATAAATTAGCAAATACGCTAGGATAGCACACCAGTTTGTTCTGTACACCCCTATAGATGCTGCATTCCCAGGGCACCGGTACATATTCCCACGGTAAGTCACCTACTACAGCTAGAAAACTGCTCAAAATCTAGGCTCACTCAGGTTTCAGCTTTCAGAAGAGATAGCAAGTAAACTGTGTGCTACACAGTCAGGAAATCATGGTTTACAGGCAGACACAATACAGATCACCCATGTTTGTACTTAGAGAATATTTCAAACACTTCACAAGTTGACCCTCCAAGCATTCCCTCAGGTTAACCGAAAGCTTGCCAAGAAAACATATTGTCATTGAGTTGAACAGGACATTTGACCACATAAGTAAGCTAAGTACTAGCCTGTTGAAGGCACTAAGGAATGGGGACACTCGAGACTCGGGACAGAAAGCAGCCGACACAAAATACGGACTCATCATGGATCGAGAGGGCTGGGAAAAGACATGTAGGAACAAAAGTAAATTTTCGATTATTTCCTGTAGCAAGAAATGGTTGTTAGAGTGGAAAATGCGAAAATCAACAAGAGGACTTACCGGGAACGAGAACGTTTCTTTCCCTCCACAGTGCCGGCCGCGACACGGTTCCTCGGCTTTTTACCCTGCTGGGACAGGTCCGAACGATGTTTCTTCAGCTTTGCACCGTCGTCGGCTCCCTCTGCACGACGCTTTGTGCCCTCCGACCGGGCTGCATCTCCGGGATGGGCATCCACAGACGATGCACGGGCCACCGAGACACTCCGCAGGACGGCTAGGACATCCGAAACGTCGCGAACGGCAGCGATCCACCGCTCGTACGCATAGTGCTCGTGGTCGTCCAGGGCCTTGGCAGCAATGCCCCACCACAGAAGGGCCGCGACGACGCTGAGCAGTCCATTTGCGCCGGCGATGCAGACCGAAGCCCAGTCCATTGATGGGGAGGGTTCGATAGTCTTGCCCTCGTCGTCGAATCGTTCGGCCGGCTGTAGCGAGGACCACCAGTCTTCAAACTTGTTCATAAAGACTTCGAGCTGCTTGATTTTGCCGTCGTGCCAGGGACGCCTGCTCTTCTGCCAGAGGCGGACCTCATCAGGTCGGTGCTTCGCGCTAAGCGATAAGGACTCGTCGGGCTAGAGGATGAGTTAGTGATTGTTGAGGAATAATGTAAAGAGTACTCACTCCTTCCCCGAATGCCATCGCCTCTTCAAACACGCTGAAGTTCGTGACAAGGGTTTGCCACTGTGGTCCGAGGTCCGCGGCGCGCATCTTCGTGACCCCATGATCGAAAAGCTCCGGCCATCCACGATTTGCAAGGGAGTCCACGGCAGGAAGCTGCCCCGCAAGATTCTCGTGTGAGGGGAACGCCGCTGTCGAAGAAACACCGTGGATTGCAGTCGGGGCCGTAGCGCATGTAGGATTGGTGACGGCCGTGTTGGACGTGTGGATCGGCGGCGTAGCTGCTGTCGGGGGTGTGGGCGACCCGTTCGTGATGCGTGTCCCGCTATTTGCTGGCAAGACAGGCAGCGCCGGTGCGCTTGGTTGGGGGAGATGGGTGGGCAGACTACCTGCACTCGTGGACCGCGCCGTGTCCGGCGGAAGTTCCCCCGTCTGGATGCGAGGCGATGTCGAAGGGTTCACGGACAGACCGCTGTCGACCGCGTCGCCAGCAGCCGTGTCACCCGTCGCGCCCTGTACTCGCGGACCCAGCACAGACTCACCGGTCGACGTGTTCGACTCGAGCACACGATTCGCAGTCGTTCTAGCTGCTGTGCTGGCAGCATTGCGATCGTATGACACCGTGCCCTGCGAGGGTAGAGCTGTCGCGGGAGTGGAAGAGTTGGAGGCCGGAGCATCAAGCTGGATGCTGAGGTCGAGCGACGTGCTGGGGGGAGCGGCGTTGCTGTTGATGCCCTGGTCCGCGAGCAGGGTCCTCTGGGACGCAGCCTGGAGGGTAGAGGAAAGCGAGCTGGCCGGTGCAGCTGTCGAATCGGCAGGGAGCGACGTAGAGAGCACGTGCGCGCTTGACCGAGGGGGCAAGGGAGATGCGTGGTGCGTGTCGACTTGAGCATCAATGGGCGTGGCACCGCCACTGATGGGCGCGGCACCGCCACCGTCGCTTGTTCTCTTTTGAGCCATCCGAAGAATATCCGCCGCTACTTGCCGGGTCAGCCACGACCGCAACACGAGGCAACTCCGAGTCTGCTCACCGAACGCAGCCCTCGCAAATCCACCCATCGACTGCGACACGACATCGTACGCCGCGCGGTCATGCTGTGGCCAGAGCTCTTCGACAATGCCTGGTTTCTTGCCGGCGTGCACGCTACAGGTTCGTGTCAGCCAAGTGGTCAACACTGATATGTCTAGGTACGCACGAGTGGACTTCAACATGCCCGCCCTTCGAAGGCACCGGTCCCGCCATGAAAAGCGATGCCGCGCAGTTGAAGCGGGTCGCAACCATGTCCACGATCGGTTGAAGGAACATATAGGCGTGCGCGCTTGTCCTGCAGTCAAGTCAGCACTGGGACCACGCATTCGATACGGTGAGCTCTTACCATTCCCGATCTTCATCCGTCAATGGAATTTGCAGGAACTTTGCCCTGTAGTCCTCCATGGCCGCGTCGTGGGCCTCGTCAACCGCAGCCTTTACCTCCGACCTCACATCATCGCTCTCCGAGGCCCACTTCTCCCTCACGGCTCGCATACGCAGGTGGATATCGTTTACACGGTCGACACACATCCCGCCGCCCTGGCTGCCCTTCCCAACACCACCTCCGTCTTCCTCCTCCTCATCGTCGATGTCGTCGTCATGGTGGTCGATGTAGTCGTCATCGAGGGCGGCGGCAGCGGACGCTGGAGCAGCAGCGGGATCGGTGGGTGCTGCGGTGGCCTCAGCGGCAGCTTCAGCTTTGCGCCGCAACTCCAGGTAGTGTGGCAATATTTTTGTTGACCAGTACAGCTTTGAGTACATCTGGATGAGCTGCGGACGACGCGGCGGCTGGACAACCTCCTCAAGCAGCGCGGTGAAGGTGTCGTTCGACGCGCTCGACGACTCAGCCTTCGGCAGCTTCCGTACATGCACAGGGTACCACGCAGAAATTCTCTGCTGATTATGTGAGTGCATCGCTATCGACACATCGAAAACTTCACTCACGCGGTACACCTCTTGCTTAAACGCGTCCCTCCGCTCGTGTTCAGCATCATCCTCATCTCCGTACTCCGACACCTCGTCCAGCGCTGCTTCGTCAGGGTCTTCAACCGACTCCGTCGCGTCTTGATCGATAGGTAAGTCGAATCCATATTTTATGCAGAACAATCTGGAGATTTTCGTATAGAACGACTTAGCCTGGCCCTTGTTGCCAGCGACCTTGCGGTACTCGGGGAGCCAACGCTGGAGGAACACCTCCTTCGTGCCGCGGGCCCAAGGTGGACGACCGCGCCCGCGCTGTCCCGGTTCGTTGGACGAAGAAGATCGCTTCGACCGAACCCGCTTTTTTCCTGGTTGTGACGACTTCGGCATGATGTCGCCAGTACGAGGGACGATGCAGGGCACGGACTAGGAGGAGAGGACAGGGCGATACCGCGATGGAGAGACGGCGGAACGCGGTGGACAGCGGGAAGTTCACGGGTAGAATTCGCGGGCTGGAGGGGGAGTCGGTGGCACGTCGCTTGCTTCCCGTACACCGGTAGTTAGTTCGTGCCGCAATTATTTACCCCCGTCTCCGGGCTTGGATTTTTTTTCGTTTTCTGCAATGGCATGCCGCTATCGGTCGTGGCGGCAAGCTCTCAGTATGGGAAATGCGTCGCTGACAGCGTCTGGGCGATCACACGTACCTCAAGGTACTGCCCTCCGGCTCATTATGCTTGATTTGTGTAACATTTGCTTGTCGTCGCAATGCTAGAAGGCTCTCGACAAAGCTCTACGGTCTCTGTATTCACAAGTTACGAGGTACAATCCAAAGCGCGACAAGTACGGTACGGTATGCCCAGCCGCCGCGACGATCGCGTACGCATGGCGTGTCATCTGTACATTTATCATGTCAGCCCGTGTGACTTGATCTGCGAATCCTAAGAGGTACTCACCCAATCTTACTGAGGCGGCAGCCCGTGCTCCGACTTCTTATCCCAACTCTTGGAGTAAGGGCATGTGTCGCCCCGTCGCTTCGCGGCTTCGAACGCCTTGCAGGCGGCCTGGTACGTCGGGAACTTCTCGTACCTTGCGTAGGCGGATAGTCCACGCGCCTCCGTGAACTCCGCCGAGCTGGAAGGTTTCGTTAGCGCGATGTGGAGTCCGCCGACGACGAGACCGAACCCACCCGACAGGATACACCCCGGGCTTTCTGGCCTTGAAGACCGCCCACGTCTCCCCCTCCCAAGCCACCTGCTTGTCGTCCTTGAGCTCAGGCTCGATGGGCTTGTCGTTGTCGGTCACGGTCCCATCGACGGACGTCGAGTGAGAGCTTGCGGACGTCGCAGATGCGGCGGGCTTAGCGGACGATGCTAAAAGGATTCAACGAAATGAGATGCGCATGTCTGTGTGCTCGGGGAGCGCTCACCCTTCGCAGCGCTCGCGGGCTTCTTCGGGGAAAAGTTGACCGTCAAATTCTCGAGGCGGTCGGCGAGGTCGTCGGTGGGAACGTCGATGGTGACGGTAATGCGCGACATGGTGTTGGGAAAGAAAGAGCGGTGAGCACGAGGCGTCATGTTGGAACTGCTGAATGCACCGATCTGTCGCCGATAGGTTACGTGATGTGCCCAGAACAACCACCGTGAAGATATTCTGGGAAAGTGGATAATTAGAGTCTAAGTTAAATGCTGAGCGAACTCGATGGGCTGGAGAGCGAATGTCGCTAACCTGAGGATGCCGTATGGGTCATTGCAGATATACTTCGGTCGGTCGTACGGAGGCCCGTGAAGTGCGTTGATGAAAACCGACGAGATCACGGACATATCTGCACGTCCAACGAGCGCCTGGACGGGAGCAGTACATGAATCCTGCAGCCGGTGAGCACATGTAATCGTCACAAAGCACGGCAGTGGCGAGCGGTCATCATTCTGTGCAAGGAGGTACAGAGATTACATAGCTAAATACGCCATGTATTGCGTCCAGGTTGGCCTACCAATGATAGAGATTGAAGAAGGTCACAGTATTGACCCTGTTAACGCATCACCTATCTGAGATCGCTAGGGACATAAAAGCAACGCACCTTCTACCCCAAAGCACGAGCCTGAGGTCCTCTAAAGCAGCCCGCCGCGCCCCTGTACCTTGTTTTGCGAGTTGTTGCTCTTGATGAAGGCCAGCAACGAATCGTCGAATGTGATGGAGCCTGCGATCGTCTGTGCCGTCCACATCCGTCATGATACGCCCAGCCTCTTCAAGGTACGCGTCGATCCAGGTTTGTAGAGTTCTGGAGAACTCAGGTACCCAGCATTCCTCGCCGAGTTCGTCGCGGAGGCGGTCTCGGAGCATCACGCAGTCGCCGTCCAATGCGTCCTCTGCACCCGCGTCTCGACATGGATCGTCTGACGAATCACTGTGTGAGATATTGCAGCTGTAAGAGCTGCCAAGCAGAACGTCAGTTCAATGCTCGGTTGTCATATGGAACGGCCACGCACCTGCGCTCCCCGCACTGCTCGCGCCTACGTTTTCCGCTCATCGCCTTGCGCGCAGACTTGCCGATCTTCCGGCGACCCTTCTTAGCCTCGTAGTAGAGCTTTTGGTAGGCTTTTCGTTCCTCTCGCTTGCTGGCAACGCTCGTCACAGGGCGGTGCGCCAAAGATAACAAACGTGGCACGAACCGTTGATAATACCCACATCCCGTAGTCGTAGTAGGTGCAATGTTCATGGTTGAT
The DNA here is from genome assembly GCA_019915035.1 of Auriscalpium orientale. Lineage (NCBI taxonomy): Eukaryota > Fungi > Basidiomycota > Agaricomycetes > Russulales > Auriscalpiaceae > Auriscalpium > Auriscalpium orientale. Next base: position 139,970 of record JAHLMH010000022.1, on the reverse strand, counting down.
TGAGCATGTATACGGAGTGATATCCGCAGAGATAGAGGTAGGTGCAGAAGAGGTGAGTTCGGCAAGGTGGTTGGCGTGAGGAAGTAAGAGCGTGTACCAAGCGCGTCGTACTTGCACGGGCTCGCATATCTCGGACACATCGCGGTCCACTTCCAGCCACGCAGATAGAATTCAGATTTTTATTCCCATGGCTGGGGCAGTGACCTCGAGTACCTGTAAATATCCATATTCATTTTTGCCATTGTGCGGCGTAGCTATACCTCAGTGTTCATTCTTTTGAGTGGCCGGCCCGGCGAGTCCGTCTGAGCGCGCATTGTTCCAGCCGCGATGCCGGCCATTGACTTCAACTTAAATGAAGTTCGCCGCGCAGACGCTCACCTCTGTCCCACTTCTTTCTCCCCCTCCACGTCCCCCGAATTTTATTTTCATCGACCTCAGCATCCATCAAGCCTCATTCCGGTGCGTAGCATATCATATTTATCATTTCTTGCCACTTTTGCCCCTTGTCGCGTCTGCTACTCCCGGACAACGCATGTCAGTGTACCCGACAGGGTCCTCTTGCTGCGTCTGTGGCATTCAGTCGTCAATGTTGCGTCGGGCACACGGAACTCCCTGATAATTCGTGACGAGAGCCCGACAGGGACCGCATGATGCGTCGGGGCGCGTGCGCCGGACCTGTTTTCCAGTGTATTTCACGCCCACATGTTGTACTATATCGCTGATATCTTTTTCTTAGGTCATTGACGCGTGAAAACGCGTCTCTTGGACGTGTTGCGGTTGCTTGCTCCGATGTCTCGGACGGTATGTCGTGGGCCTGTTTTTCGAGCACAATTCGTACTAATTACACCCAAGACACGTTCCAAACGTGTCTTCTCCCCTTACGACTTCGACGCAGCCACCCTCCTGCCAAAATCAGCGGTCGTGGTTGATCCCGCGTGCAATCTGGACGCGCTCATTGACGATGCGTACGAACGCGCCGAGGCCGCGGAGAATGCCGAGACCGAAGTCAACGCACTGCCACACGACTCGAACTCGGAACAGTCGCAAGGCAACCAGGCCGCCCATCCCCCGCTCCCGCTTGCCGTCGCCCAGGGCAATGTTGACATGGATCTGGAAGCCAAGTCGGCCGCCCAACGGCATATGATTGTACGGCGCAACCGCTTGCGACAAAAGACGCGGATTTCTTCTCGCATGATCAAATACAAGGTCCGCAGCAAGCTTGTCGCAAAATATTCCACCCCGAAGAAGCTCACTGTTCGAGTGGTGGCCGAGAGGTTGCCGCACGCCCGCGGGGGGTGGGTAGGCGTGAAGGAATGTGGTCTATTGTGGGTGGGCAGGCGGAGGTTGTACAAGTTGCGACAGATGAACTACCGGTATTTCGCGTGGAACGGAAGGTACGTCATTGTACCGTGAATTTAAACCTGTCATGTTGGCTAACTCTGATCAAGGACCAATCATGCAATCTTGGACCTGAAGAATCGCATCATCGGCAGCCTGGCTGGACGACCCGTCGGCGACGTGACGTGGCACGACGACTGCGTCAGCGCTTACGACGAACTCGCTGAAGGATTGGAGGAGCTCAAGTTGTCGAAGGACCAACGATACCACCGAAGGGGCGATTACCCTGCGTTGTCCACCGGGATTTCGTACGGAGGAGGACAAACCGTGCGTGACAGCGTGTCCAACTTTTGCACGTACTAACGTTGAGTCAATACAGGAGCCGAGTGAACTTGTTCTCCACGAGAGCAATCGCCCAATCGTCAAGAAGCTCTGTCGCGGACGGGGAGTGTACCGCGTGTCCGGCTTCATGAATGGTGCGTACGCTTTCCCGCCATCGAGCTGTACAAACTAATGCCCTATGAACAGCGACGTTCGCTATGGCTTCCCCTAAGATGTACAAGAACTACGAGTCCAATATGATCGAGATCTTGGACCATCACCCCGACCTACAGCTGCCTTACAACAACTCGATCCGCGCCGCGACCACCTTCAACTTTGGACCCCGCGTGTTCACGAAGCTTCACCTCGACTCTGCAAACCTTCCGAGTGGCTGGTGCAGTATCGCGTCCCTTGGCGAGTTCAACCCGAAGACAGGAGGCCAACTCGTCCTCCACCACGCAAAACTTATCATTGAATTCCCGCCGCACTCAGTAATCCACATCCTCTCGGCCGCTTTCCCCCACGAGAATATTCCTATCGGCGAAAACGAAACCCGAGCATCCATCACACAGTACACAGCGGGCGGGCTGTTTCGCCGGGTCGCGTATGGGCATCGCACCGAGGAGGAGTTCCAGGCGGAGGATCCCATAGGCAAGGCTGCGATGGACGCGAGCATGCGGGCGCGGTGGCGTGAGTCGGTGGGCCTGTTTTCGAAATACGACGAGCTTGCATCGGACATCGACGCGGTCTTCCATGTAAAGTAGTTATTGTGTGTTCTCGTAATATATTGCAATCTCTGTGCTATGGAATGCTATCACGTGAACGCGTCCCGCGGCCGTTGATCGAAGTCGAAGTCGCGGTCACGAGATCCGCTCGTCTTCGCACTCCCCTCGTACTAGTCCCATGCCGCCCAAGGCAAAGAAGCCATACGGTTTTTTTGAAAGCGCTGGTGGTGGTACGCGATCGACACTGCTGAAGACCTCTGCGGATGGACGTCGCCTAAATCCTACGGTGTCCGTTATCCGATCCCGCGTCTACACCCAGACGCTCCCCGACAACTCCTCCGGATCGCAGCCCACTCAGCCACGAGATAACCAAGTCTCTCTCCTCGACGGCTTGGAATTCGACGGAAGCAGCACGACTTTCGATTACGACGATGGAATCCTAGGGGTTGATGAAAGCGGCGAGGTGGTACAAGTCACGGAAGCAGACGTTGTCCTTGGTCGCGCGAAGAGATATCAGAACTCGGTGAGTTGTATTGCAGAAAATTGGGAACTCAACTGATGGTAATACAGGATTTTCCTCTACTGTCCTGGATTCCCCTCAGAGACCAATATCTCGACGAGGTCCTGCGCCTGGAAGGAAGGGGCGCGTATGCCGGAGCACTACAATGCCCCAAGTGCAACACGAATGAGGCAGTCCCGAGCATTCGCTGCGCGGATTGCTTTGGCGGCGAGCTGCTTTGCATCCCGTGTACCGTCAAGCAGCACTCGAGAAACCCTTTGCATCGTGTTGAGGTGTGTGGCAGTCTGTCGACGTTGTCCGCGAATACTAATTGGTTGTATTCAGCGGTGGAACGGCAATATGTTCGAACGCGCGTCGTTAGCATCCCTCGGCTTGCGAATCCAACTCAACCATCCCCCCGGCACCGTATGCGGTCATCGCGCAGCCGCTCGAGAAGACTTCACTATTATCCATACCAACGGAATCCATACAGTCAACCTCGATTTCTGCGGCTGTGGCCGTTCCGCTGGCATCCATCGTCGTCAGCAGTTACTCCGTAGCTCTCTCTGGCCGGCCACTGTGATCGATCCCAACACCGCGGCAACATTCGCTGTCCTCAAGAAATATCATCTCTTGTCCCTCGTTGGAAAATTGACGGGTTACGACGCATGGCGGAGCCTCGAGCTGGAGACCGATAACTCTGGATGCTTTCGCGTTCCGGTTCGTTTACTGTGTTCCCTCTCTAGCTTGCAGGTTGTCTGACACTTTCGATAGGATCGTCTTCCCGCATGGATGGTTATGATGCGACAATGGCGGCATATCACAATGATGAAGCGAGGCGGGCGGGCTCACGACAGCACGGGTGTTGGTGGGACACCAGATGGGGAGCTTGCGGTAAAATGTCCGGCGTGTCCTTTGCCCGGTATCAATTTACCAGAGGACTGGGAGACCGCACAATCTAACCGATCGTAAGTAGTCCATCCGGCGTCTTTGCCATCGTCCTCACTCGATACCAGATGGCTTTATCGGCCCATAGTCGCAATGGACGCCAATTTTCGCATGAAGAATCGCCTCCGGTCGTCCAAGACCAAGGACCCCGGGCTGCACACAGGTAAAGCGTACTTCGTTGCCGACGACGAGTACGACGAGTACGTGGCCGCGAATATCGACCAGGAAGAGGTGTGTATTTCTGTCCGTCCTTTGCTGTGCATTTGAGCTGAGGGTGACTCGAAGATGAGCGGGTGCTCACGCTTTGCGGCGCTCACTGCGGCGAATCTCAAGAGCTCGAAAGGTCTCCGGGTAACAGGAGTTGGTGGGATATTTGATGCGCGACACGAGTTCTGGCTGCCGAATGGTTTGGGTGATCTTCAGAAGGGAGAAAGGTTCGTAACTAATTGTGTTCATTGCCCGCATTTCGCCTGACTGTTTACCCTGAACTAGATACTGCAACATGGACTATATGTTCTTTAGTGCGATCAATCGGTTCAAGACGACGTCCCTGCTCGTCTCGTATGACATCGCATGTCAATGGGGCAAGAACCTATCCAAACGAGCCGAAGGAAACCCGAGGTGGCACATGCCTGACGATATCGAGTTCGCTGTGCCGAAATTCCACATTGCGGCGCATCGTGAGGAATGCCAGGAGGAATTCGACTTTTTCAAGACCAAAGGCGTTGGAATGACGGACGGCGAAGGCCCTGAGCGCGGATGGTCCAACGTCAACGGTGCCGCCGCGAGTACTAAGGAAATGGGGCCAGGTGGCCGACACGATACGGTCGACGACCACTGTGGTCATTCCAATTGGAGAAAAGTCGTGGGCCTTGGTGAGTAACTTCGATTATGCGGATGATCGCTAGCTAATACGCAAACACAGGTTCATCTCTTCTGCGACGATTGAAGGCCGCGCTCGATCAGGCCGAGGAGCATGGCAACATCTATACGGACTTCACCAATTCCCTGGAGCTCGACCATCCCGAGAAGTTGGAGGAATGGAGGGATGAAATACGTGCATGGGAGACGAATAGGATGGTCCCGAATCCGTACAAGAAGCCGGTCACAGGTGCGTATACTATTCCTCTGCAACATGTATCCCGACTGAAATATGTTCGTGTAGATATTACGATTGCTGATGTCCGATTGGAGCTAGCTCAAGACGACTTCGGTGTTGTCCAGGCAGGCGATCCGCTGGCATCGCAACCTGCCGCCAGCGCCTTCCTTCTGTTTGGATTCCGGCTCGAAGTGATGCAGTAAGTTTGTGTTTACAGTTTTCGCTTTCCAGAGGCTCACAATACGTTCATTAGGCTCAAGCTTCGATTGGACAAGTCTGCGGCGCACGATGGCACGACAACCCAGTCAGCGAGACTACAAGAATCAAGAACGGCCATCCTCCGACTCCTGCACCGCTTCCGTGCGGACCAAGACATTCAAATGCCCCATGTCTCGGCCATCATCAACGTCGACGAGTCGACGCAGTCACACAACACCATGCGGCCGGAACAAATTAAACTGTACTTCCCGTCGGACCTCAATGCACGAGAACGAGCTACTGCGTGCGATCCCGCATTGCTGGAGATGGAGGCCAAGCTGCGGTACGCGGGCGCATGCCAATCGCTAGACGACGTTCGTCATCAGCTCCGGTTCCGAACATATGTCAAACGATTCAAGATCAACAACGTTGTGGGCCAGCGGAAAAATACACGGGCCCGGGCATTCCAATCCAGCATCGACGACGCCGTGAAACGTGCCGCCGCGACGTATCGATTGCACAGGGCAGCGTACCTGCGGCTGGTGGGCCCTGGACCCTGGGAGAAGCGACTTCGTGAGCTCCTCGATGAGCATCTGGTCGGCCTCGGAGAACGGCTGCTCGATCAAATCGACCTGGCGGATATCGAACGGGTCAAGGAGTACTTGCGAAGTCGACGAGGCCCGTCGTCCACTGGCGAGAGCAGGTACACTCTCCCGTGGATTTGGTACACTGCAGGTGGTGGAGGAGATGACGAAGAGGCGGAGATCGGAGATGGTACGTCGTCGTGGTATTGTGTGTACATTTCATGGCTAACAAATAGCTTGCAGATCTCAAGCTTGAATGGTTCAAGACGCGCGCCCGGTCAACTCGCTGGATGGAGGAGATCCTCCACCTCCTGGAGGAGATGCGACGCACCCCCGAGACTTTCAAGCACTGGGCAGGCGAGTGGGGGCACAGAGCGTCCGCTCGTCCGGATGTCCCCGCCGATCTTGCTGAAGGATTGGCGGCATATGCGATGAAGCACGTCGGGATGTACGACAACTTACGAGATGGATTTGCAGCTCAGTGGGAGGATGTCCAGCAGGCCGCTGCAACGTTCCTGTCCAATCGAGAGGACGACGGCACCAATATACAGGACAAGGTTATCCAATCTATGGCTTTGGATTAGATTTTGGGTATGTTTTCTATTCTTTTGTGAACCCTGGTAGACTAAATACGTTCTGCCCTGCATTGTAGCCCTTCTTGGATGGTTTATACACTACCTGCCCATCCGGTGCCCCCTGTATATCGCTTTTTTTACGGTTTTCAATAACATTTAATGTGTTTCCGCGCTTTTTGAGCCCCGGGTGGAATATGTTGGACTTGGAATGTGTTTGTACGAGTCCGGGTCTACTGTGGTAATATAATTGAACTTTTACCGGTATTTCTCGCAGCTGTATACCAATTAATACCGATTTTCGTGAATTTATCGATTTGCAGGCCGTGAGAACGGATATCGGGCTGTCACGTGGGCGCGCGGAGTCCCAATCGCCCCGCACCCTATCCGCCAACATTGTATATTATTTCCGGTATTTTAGCTATTTTATTTAGACCTGCATTTAATTATTACTGCTACCGCTCTGTCATTATAATGGGTCCAGCGGTAGCTACCGGTCTTATTATTAATGACCCTACAGGTACGCCTGCGGACTCATCCAGCTGATCCCGCCGCTTACGGACGACGAGAGGCTAGAGGAGTTGCGGCAGGAAATGGCGGTGTTGACCCTCATTAAGGAGCGGCGTAACGCGAGTCGCGCCCGGCGCGAGGACGCGATACGCAACGGCGACCTACCGCGACCAATCGGCCCTCTGCCCGGGGAGCGTCCTCGCACTAAGAAACTGATCCCTGAAGTAGTGATTCCCCCGTCGAAGCTCACGGAGAAGCGCCCGAAGGTTACGTTCGCGGTACCGGAGCAGGAAGAGGAGGCTGAGGACGCGGAAGAAGAACGCGACGGCGCGCGCGCGGGGGAAGAACGCGACGAGACGCCGGAGGATAAGGGGGAGCCGATCGCGGAAGCACCTGAGCCCATCCATCCGTTCGCCGCTGTACCCGACGCGACGTACATCCCCGTCGAGGAGGCGCCCCGACAAGGGAAGGGGACGAAACCAGCCGCCGCCTACACCAAGGACACGCTGATCCACGAGGAAGGGGTCGCCAAAGAAGTCTACACTCGCGCGATGGAAACATCGGTCACCCTAATGCAAAGTGAGCTGCTATCCCTGGCACCTGAGGTCCGCTCGCAGCTGCGCTACGCCATTACCCCGCGCAGAGTGGCGGCCCCCATACTGTCTAAAGACGACCCGCCCATGGCCATGCTCCATACGGCGGTAATAGGCGACGTCGGACAGCCATCGGACTGGTCGGAGCTACCGGGCGACATGGGCGAGGACGACCGCGAGCGAGAGAGGGAGCGAGCCCGCAGTTACACATCGCATATGCCGGCGTCCTTCCTGCAGGCGGTGCAGAGCCAGCCCGCTGTCCCACCCGCCGGGTCGCTCGTACTCTCCGACCCGGTCCTCACGCTAATGAGCGCGTCGGCGGAGAAACCGGCCCCGCTGGTTGTCGCGAAAGAGTCGTCGGCGTTGCGAGCGGTCCTGCCCCTTGTCGACAACCAGGCCCATATCGAGGCAATCCTCGATCCCGGGTCGCAGGTTATATCCATGTCGGAAGACATCTGCCACTTCCTGGGTTTGTCGTACGACCCCAAGATCACCCTGGACATGTTGTCGGCCAACGGCTCGATCGACAAGTCGCTGGGTCTCGCCCGTAACGTTGCGCTCAAGTTGGGCGACATCACGCTATACGTCCAAGTCCACGTTATCCGCTCGCCGGCGTACAACATCCTGCTCGGGCGGCCGTTCGACGTCCTCACGGGAAGCGTAGTGCGAAACTTTGTAGATGAACGGCAGACTATCACGATCACGGACCCGAACACACAGGCCACCGCGACGGTTCCGACGATCGAGCGAGGCTCGCGCCGCATTATACAGAGCGTTGGCGAGCGCAGGGATTTTCGGCTCTAGAGGCGTCGCTGGAGGACCAGGCGGAGGTGGCGATAGTCTTAGAGCTCACGGGCGACGCCGCCAATCCTATTTCCGTGGAAGCCATGGTCCCTTTCGACTCCTCGAGCCCCCCCCGGGCCGAAGAACTACAAGCAACTTATTTATCGTTTTGTGATTTGCCAGGATCGACTCCTCCTATATTTAATCGGGCGAAGGATGCGACGGCGGAGGTTCCGTCAGCCCCTGTATTCTTTCTCGCACCCGCCGACCTGCCGACGTTCGCGGGCGAACAAGAGCTACGAGGCTGCGAGGCGATACCCAGCAGCGCGCGGGCGCGCGCTGTATTTGCAGCTACGAAGAAAAAGTATAAACCTGTGCACCTCAAGGTCAAACCCGTGCTCGCCGACCTCCCCGGCCAGTTCAGAATTATACGCGACATTCAGGGAGACCCACTCGCGACGTTACCCGAGCTGCCGACAAAGCCACCCGACTTTGAGCCGACCGGGCGATACACGGAGGAGCGGCGCGATCAATTCGATGTGGTTCACGAGGGCGACTTCCTGTGGAAAGAGGAGCGGAAGTTAATGCACCATTTCATGTGCGAGCACAACGAGGTTTTTGCTTGGGATGATAGCGAGCGCGGTCACTTCCGCGAGGACTTCTTCCCGCCCGTGACGATTCCCGTTGTACCGCACACGCCCTGGGTCCAGCGCAACATACCGATACCGCCGGGCATCTACGACCAAGTCATGGAGCAGATCAGTCGCAAACTGGCCGCGAACGTATACGAACCTTCCAACTCGTCGTATCGGTCGCGCTGGTTCTGTGTCGTTAAAAAGGACGGAACGAGCCTGCGAATCGTCCACAGTCTGGAGCCATTGAACGCCGTTACTATTGCACATTCTGGCGTGCCGCCGTTCACCGACCAACTAGCGGAGCAGTTTGCGGGTCGGGCGTGTGGCGCGATGCTGGATCTGTATGTCGGGTACGACGAGAGGGCCTTGGACCCGGCATCGCGCGATTTGACAACTTTCCAAACGCCCTACGGCGCGCTGCGACTAGTCACCCTGCCGATGGGCTGGACGAACTCGGTGCCCATATTTCACGACGACGTCACCCACATCTTGCGACCGGAGATTCCCCATGTCACCATACCGTTCATCAACGACGTCCCGGTAAAAGGACCCGCAAGCGAGTATCGAGACGCGGAGGGTCGGTACAAGACCATCGCAGAAAACGCGGGGATACGTCGATTCGTCTGGGAACATTTTCAGAACTTGAACCGGGTCGTACAACGGATGGGCTACTCGGGCGGCACGTTTTCAGGATGGAAAACGATACTGTGCGCACCAGAGATCGTTGTCGTCGGGCATCGCTGTACGCAAGAGGGGCGCATCCCCGATGAGCAGCGCGTGGCCAAAATCGTGAACTGGGGCCCCTGTCGGGACCTCTCGGACGTGCGAGCCTTCCTCGGGACGGTCGGAGTGCTACGAATTTTCATACACCACTTCGCGCACCGCGCGCACGCCTTGACACATCTCACGAGAAAAGACGTCCCGTTCGAATTTGGGGCGGAACAGCTCGCCGCTATGGAAGACCTTAAAAGCGCGCTGCTAGAATCGCCCGCCTTGAGACCCATCGACTACCAGTCGGGAGTGCCGGTCATACTCGCGGTCGATACATCGCCGATCGCGGTGGGGTTCCTACTGTGCCAGGCCGACGCCGACGATCCGAAGAGTCGCAAGAAGCGTCGTTACGCGCGGTTTGGATCTATCGCCTTGAACGACAGAGAGGCGCGCTTCTCGCAACCGAAACTGGAACTCTACGGGTTATTCCGGGCGCTGCGAGCACTGAAGATCTACCTGATCGGGGTGCGCAACCTGGTCGTCGAGGTGGACGCGAGGTACATTAAGGGCATGTTGGAGAACCCCGACATCGAACCGTCCGCCAGCATGAATCGGTGGATCATAGCGATCCTGATGTTCCATTTCGTGCTTGTGCACGTACCAGGTTTATTCCACGGCCCCGACGGGATGTCGCGACGGCGCAGACAGCCAGGCGACGAGCCCGAGAACGAGCAGGACGGGTTTGACGACTGGGTCGACGCGATGTATGGCTTTGTACACCTCGTCAACGCATACGTCCCACGCAGCGACCGTCCCAAACCGGCCCCACTGGCAGGTAGCCGTCGCGCAGCGATTGCGACGTTCGTGTCCCACTCGATGCCGCCGGAGCTGTCGTACACCGAGGTTGAGCGAGACGTCAAGGCGCAGCAGGCAGACGACCGGATAGTGCGGGTGCGACAATGGCACGACACGCTGCAACGGCCGGATGGGTTGTCCGACCAAGAGTACGCGACCTTCCTCCGGTACTGCACGGAATTCTTCATAGACGGGACGAGTCTCTTCAGGAAGGAGGCCCAAGGCCGCCATCAGCTGGTGCTGCCCCCGGAACGGCGGATGGGAGCATTAAAAGCCTGCCACGATGACGTAGGCCATCGCGGGGCCTATCCGACGAAGATGTTCCTGCTCGAGCGTTTTTGGTGGCCGTACATGGACCGCGACGTCGCGTGGTTTGTCCGGTCGTGCCACATTTGCCAAGTGCGACAGGTAAAACATGTACTCATTCCCCCAACGGTCGCGACACCGGCGCCGCTTTTTGCAAAAATGTACGCCGACACAATGCACATGCCAGCCTCAAAAGGCTTCAAGTACATCGTGCAAGGGCGCTGTTCGGTATCGCACTTTCCCGAGTGGCGCATGTTGCAACAAGAGAATGCGAAAGCGATTGCTAAGTGGATATTTGAGGACATACTCTGCCGCTGGGGAGCCTTGCGAGAAATCGTGACAGATAATGGGACGCCGTACTTGGCCGCGATGAAACACCTCGCCGAGGACTACGGCGTGCGACATATCCGCATCTCTGGATACAACTCCCGGTCTAACGGAATTGTGGAGCGGTCGCACTTCGACGTGCGACAAGCCTTGTACAAGGCGGCCGACGGCGATGCGATCAAGTGGGCGAATGTCGCGCACTCGGTGTTCTGGTCCGATAGGATAACTACGCGGCGACGGATGGGGTGCTCCCCTTACTTCGCGGCGACGGGCACGCAGGCACTTATGCCTCTGGACATCGTCGAAGCAACGTACCTGCTTCCACCGCCGGATTCCATCCTGTCCACCACCGACCTGATCGCGCGACGAGTGATCGCCCTGCAAAAGCGGCGGTCACAGCTGCGCGCGATCCACGCGAAAGTTTTTGATAAGCGTCGGCATGACGCCCTGATATTTGAACGAGATCACGAAGCGTCCATCAAGAACTACAGCTTCCAGCGAGGCGACCTGGTACTAGTGCGGTTCACCCAGTTCGAGAAATCGTTGGATCGCAAGATGTTACCACGGTACGACGGCCCGTTCATCGTGATTGGACGGCGACAAAACGGCCCTTACGTCCTATGCGATCTGCATGGCGCTGTTTTCGACCGTCCGACTGCGGAATTCAGGGTGATCCCGTACTTCGCTCGCGCACGTATCACGCTGCCGCCGCTGGCCGAGTTTGTCGACGTACCGAGAAGCCGTCTGGGAGAATTACTAGACGGGGCTGCGCCCGACGTACCGGCGTCGCTGCTGCCCGCTGTGTCCAGCGACGAGTCGGACACTGCAAGCGATAGCACAGAGAACGGCAGTATCGGGTCGGACGATTAAGTGGCCGCTGAGGTCAGCGAGTTCAGTCGGGGGGAGGTCGCGACACAGTGAGAAAAAGGTTAAGGAGATACACCGCGGACTTTTATTTCTTTTGCTTTCTGGACCTTATTCTTCTCTCCTTGCGGTGGGGAAACGAATTCTTTTATTTTAGCACCACCTGTGAAGCCCGGCTATTATTACTAATTAGAAGTGGTAGCCCAACGAGCTACCGCTTCTAGCTAGAGGGCTTTGGGGGCCCAGCAGGCTTCACGCAATAGCGTCCCCTAGCCCAAGGGGACTTTACGATAACTTCAACTCTCGGATACCGGGATATCGTCGGCGCCGTCGGCACGCCATCAACCGCTCCCACGCCGTGCCCCGCGTCGCGCGTTGTCCGCCCATTTAGGTAATTCCGCCCTGCCGCCGGGCCCCGTCACTGTGGCGGGCGCGTGCTCGCTACGCCGACGACGAGCTCGCCTCCCGCCACCACCACACAACCCACGGCCTTGAAATTTGGCACCTAGAATCATGTTCAATGCCTATGGTATGTGGTGGGTGCGCTTCCCACACGCCGCTACCCGTACCTCTCCCCCGGATGTCGCAAATGGCGACAATGGTGAGCTCCATCCCGCCTTTTGTGTGTCCCGCATGACCCTCATACTCCGTGCACAGAAGCATGTGTGCGATATATAGTGAGAAGTGTGGGCGCCTTGTGCGCGCTGCCCTCGTAGCCAACCCGCCGACGCCGCCGACCCCGACCCCGACGAGCCCGCCCAACGTCCACCAGTCACCCCACGTCCTCCAGAATTTGCGCACAGTATGGGACTGGTATAATCTATAAGCCAGTGGTCATGTTCTGTGGGCGCCATTCCCGCCTTTTTCGCACTGATGTTGCCGACATCCCCAACAACGTCCCCGTCTACTGACACCAGTTCTGCGTGTCTACCTACGATACCTCATAGACATGTACCTGCTTGGGGTATCGTTAAAAGCACATGAGCGCCTTTGGCGTTTCTTCTCGCGATCTCCCGCACCGTCTCCCGCACCGACGACGCCGACGACGCCGACTAGCTCGATCCCGCCCTCAGTTCTTCTCGGATCTGTCTGAATCCTTCGTTAACTAGTAGTATATGATGTGCTCTATCATGCTGTAAAGTTTTAGCGGAGGGGTGGGCATATTGCGACGTGGACAACAATGATGGCACGAAGGCCTTCAGAGTAAGACACATGCTTAGTAGTAGTGATATACCTCACCTTTGTTTTCTCAAGTATCTCAGAACTTACTGATATATATTCAATGGCTAGAAGACAGCGCTTAGTTGGGCTTGCAAGTGGGATCACCGAGTTTCAAGTAGATTTGACGGCAGGACGGAGCTCGCCGGCTGTGTCGGCCACAACGGCGGGGCGTCGGCGAGCTCGATCGTGTCCGGATATGCGTAATGTAAACCATAGACTAATATTCTCTATATAACAAGAGCCCGATCACAACGTATGGTGTTGTAATGTAGAGAAATGAGCTCAGTGTGCGAGCTCACTGTGGACCGCATTGGGAACATCGCTGAGCGAGATTTAAGAAGGGCGGGCCAAAAGCGCGCATGTAAACCGCCATAAGATCTACATATAAGGCTTCGCAGAAATTATGGAGGTGGTGGGATGAGTGGTGAAGGTTGGGCGGGCTCGTCGGCGTCGACGTCGGCGGCGTCGGCGGGCTGGCTACGTGGGCGGCGCTCTCAAGGCGCGCATACGGCCTGTTATATATCATACATAAGCTCCTGTGTGTAGAGTTTGAGGGGTGTGCGGGGCATACAGAAGGCGGGATGGAGCTCACCATTGTCGCCATTTGCGGCATCCGTGGGAGGGGTACGGGAAGCGGCGCGTGGGAAGCGCGCGCACCACTGATCATAGGCATTGAATAAAATTCTACATGCCAAATTTCACGGCCGTAGGGTACGTGGTGGTGGCAGGAGGCGAGCTCGTCGTCGGGGCAGCGAGCGCGCGCCCGCCACAGCGACGGGGCCCGGCGGCAGGGCGGAATTACCTAAATGGGCGGACAACGCGCGACGCGGGGCACGGCGTGGGAGCGGTTGATGGCGTGCCAACGGCGCCGACGATATCCCGGTATCCGAGAGTTGAAGTTATCGTAAAGTCCCCTTGGGCTAGGGGACGCTATTGCGTGAAGCCTGCTGGGCCCCCAAAGCCCTCTAGCTAGAAGCGGTAGCTCGATGGGCTACCACTTCTAATTAGTAATAATAGCCGGGCTTCACAGGTGTTTAGCACGAGGTGAACACAGGAGAGGCCGGAAGAAGCAGTGAGACAACAAGAGACTGGCATGCTACGTATCGTACACGAAGCGCGAGCGGAAACCAAGAAAAAGGAAACGGGAATCTACTCATCCTCGTCAACCTCCATCGCAGCGCCTTGCACAGACGCGGACACCTCCACGGCGTCCGCCTCGCTGCTGGCCACTTCCTCCTCTCCGCTAGCACCTCCTGCCGGCACCGCGACGAGGCCTCCGTCATCGCCCTCCTCATCCTCGTCGTCCTCCTCGTCGTCCTCACTACGCAACGGCGGCGCGGCGACACGGGACGGGGCAGCACGCGAGCGGGCCGGGGCCGAGAGCGATTCCAGCTCGTCCGACTAGGCTTCACTCGCGGCCGCATCGCCGGGCGTGGAAGCCGCCACGGAGCTAGGAGGGATGGTGGCGACAGCCGGGGAGTCGGGCGCGCGAAGACCGCTGGGCCCGGCGACAGGGGACCTAGGCGGCGACGGAGAAGGAGCGCCCACAGACGCCGCAACCACACTCACCGCGCGTGCGCCGAACCGATGCTCCAGCTGCGCAAGGAGCATCAGGAGGCGGTCGTGGCGGTAGGGCCACAGCGTGAGGACGGTCTGGCTGGCTGCCAGCTCAGCCTTGACCAGTGCGATAGAGTCGGCCTGGATCGGGAAGCTGTCCGCGGCCGGGAGGCGAGAGAACCGGTCTTCATCCGCGTCCACAGAGGCGAGGACGTCTGCAAGGAGATCGCAGGCGCGGCGCGGGGAATCTGAGGCACAGAGACAAGAGGTCAGATGGCGAGGGCATAGAAAGAGGAGTGAGGAGGGCGCGCGCACCGGAAGAATCGGCGGAAGCGAGCAAGTCCTCCAGGAACTTAGCGAAGAAGGGCGCCGCGACAAACGCCGGGCCGTCAAGACGCGGGAGGTCCGCGATCGCGCGTGGAGGGCGAGCAGCGGCGTGAGAACGGGAGGCGGCTCGGGACGGCGCGCGCGAAGCAGCGAGGCGGCCGCGGGCCGCGCGCGCAGGGGGAGGGGCTGGCCGCGAGCCGTCGGCGAGGACCGCACCGTGACACCCCTTGCGCTGCGAGCGACAGCGCACGCACTTGTCCAAGAGGTGGGGCTTGAACTCGCATCGCACGGGCCCGGTCTTGAAGCCCTGGCAGCGAGTGCAGCGGGTGGAGGTCTACGACCGCGGAAGGTAAGGCGGTTAGCGAGCGGGAGGAGGGCAGGGAAGAAGCGACGTACGGGGAGGCGGTCGCCAGCATAGCGCTCGACGAAGGTGGGGCGACGGGTCGACCGGTGAAACAGGGCGTCGCCGTCGGCGTCCACCGTGTCCGACAGCGAGTCGTCGAGGCCCGCAGCGAAGTTGGGCGACTCGGAGCGGGGAGGAGGGCTCGGCACGGGCGAAGCGGAGGCGGGGCGACCCTTCTTGGCCGGGCGACCTCGAGCGGGGCGGGAGACGGGGGAAGGACGGGGAGGGGGAGACGGCAGAGGGGAACGGGAGGCGCGCCGCTTGCCCGCAGCTTTGGAAGGGGGTCGCGCAACGGCAGAGGCGGCACGAGCGGCGCGACGCTCTGCGCGAGCAGACGGAACGGGCGCAGGCGCGGGCACCGTGGGAGGTGGTACGACAACCTCCGCGCGGTTGGCGGGGACGCGTCGAGCCTGCGAAGGGGAAGGAGACGAGGGAGGGTGAGTGCGGTGGTAAGCGAACGAGGGAAGGTCGGGCGCACCCTAGGACGACCGCGAGGCGGCGGCGGAACGGCCTCCGCGCCCGCCCCGTCGCTCGCTGCAGTGCCGACAACTGGAGGCGGACTGGCGAGCCGTAAGGCCAGCGGGGAAGGGGCGAGGAGCTCGGCGCCGTTGCCCACCAAGTCGCCACCAAGCGCGGCCGGTCGCACAGCGTCGTCGAGCTCGTCAAAGCGGGCGCGATCCGCAGGAGGGAACGCCACACCGCGAGCGTGGGCGTTGTAGTACGCACGCTAAGAGAAGGCGGGAAGAAGGAGTCAGTGAGAGGTTTGAAAAGGGCGAATTAGGACTCTACCATGAGGTCGCGGACTTGGGGACGCAGCAGCGCGCGCTGCTCCTCAGAAGCGGCGGCGCGCGCCATCCCCAGCAACATCGTGAGCTGGACGCCCAGCATCGCGCGCGCGGAGCTCGAGTCGGTGGCGGAAGGAGCGTCCATAGCAAGAGGAATCGGGTGGGGCGATGGGACGGATGGGGGGGAAAGGAGAGAGAGCGAAACGGCGAACTCGCCACTCGCGAGCGAACAAAGAGCACGAGCGTGGGAGCACCCGGCCGCGTGGCCCGACCGAAGCGCCGGCGTTGCTTCCGGGCGCCAGCGAGTCGAAGCGGGCCCGCGATCTGATCAGCGATCGTTGATTTGATCCCGCGATTAGCGGCGGCCCGACCGCACCGCGCGTGCGCGTGACGCGCTGTCGCTAGATCGCCCGAGCCCCAGTTTCCCAAGTCGTTAGCGCCCGCGGTGTACCACGGGCGCGACACTGTCTCGCGAACCCCCACGGCCCGCCGGGCCCGCCCGAGGCGTTACGATCAGCAAATCAGTATTGGGGGCGCACGCCGAGCGCGCGACGGCAAAGTACAGAGTGCTACCCTCCTAACGACGACCTTGCTATGGCCCAACATCAGCCTCCGGATTGGCACGAGTTTCCTACACAAGGTTGGGGGCGACGCGGGGAGCGCGACCGCGGTGGTTGCCGCGGCCTCGGGCCGGGGCGCCGCCACGACGAGGCACGGGGCACGGAACATTCGGCCACCCCATAGGAATCGCGTGGAAGGCGATGAGGTCCTCCGTGAATGCTGAGGGGTCGTCGATGATGTCCGACAACAGCTCGGCGGGCAGGTTCGACGCGATGATAGCACCTTCAAGGGCGGTACGCGCGTGAAGGCTGTCGATCGTGGTGGCCCACTGCAGAGCGTCGCGGAGGTAGGAGGCGGCGGCCGCGTCGAGCGACCCATCTGCCGCATCGAAGGCGTCGGCATACGGACCCCAATGACCCCGTCCGGGCCGACTGTCGAGATGGGTAGTCTCGGCAACGGTGGCAAGCACCGCGGCGATGGTCGCAACGGTCTCAGTCGTGTGCAACACCAGGGCATCGGTGAGGGGGTGGGCGAGCATGCGCAGGAGGTCGGGTAGGGACGCTTCGCCGGCCATGTACGCAAAACGGTGGACCTCCACAGCACCGCTTCCTCGCCGCCATTGACGCGCCACAACACGGACGCGCAAGCGTTCATGGCGGCGATGAACTCTAAGTGGACGGTCGCGTCGAGGCCGGCCCCGCGCGCGGAAGGGTGAGCCGCTATGAAAAGCTCGCCGAGGCCGCGACGATACTGCGCGATGGACGTGCGCCCGCCTTCATAGGTCGCCCACAGAGCCGCCTCGCTGATACGGCAGAGCTGGCGGGTTTGCTCGCGACCATTGCGGAAGGCAAACCCGGCAATCGCACGGACCGCAGAATCCGGGTCGCGAGGAGCGGACGGCGGGGGCGGGGTGTCGCTAATAAGCGCACCGCCCCACACCGCGAACTCGGCGCGGGCCTCGGGGGCCACCGTGAACAGCGCGTCAAACACGGGCCCAGCGATCGTGTGGGCTAAACGGATGACGGATGGCTTGGCTGTGGTGGAAACTTCGCCCTGCAGTGCCGGATAACAAGGTGGTGAGAACAGGTCGCGAGGCTAAAGGCGACAACCTACGTAGAGGGCGGCAACCTTCCGACCCCAATTCTCACGCGACGCGACAAGAGAAGAAACGGGGGCGCTCTCAAGATCAATCGCGGGCGGGAAGAGAAGGAGCGCGAGGAGCGCGAGGGCGCGCGACTCGGCGACGAGAGAATTCGACATGACTGCCCGTCGCTACGAGAGGGGCCACACCCAATTTATATGCCGTCGGAGCGGAACCGCGATTATGATGTGCCAGAGATCGCCCGAGGAAAAAGCGTCTGAGGACAGGCGCAGATTTCAGTTGGGGGGAGGAAGGCTGGCGGCCAGGTGCGATGAAGGAGATAGGGCTATCCTCGGGGCAGCAGGCCAGGGCGTACGCGTGGTCCAACGGGACAGGCAGCCGAATAGGAATGGGAAGGGGCGCGGGCCGGACGCACCAGCAAGGCAAAACATGCGCGATCTGTCCCTGTGACCAGCCCGCGCCGGGAGCTCAGGTCGGGACGGTCGCGCGACCGCCGCGACAAGCATGTTGCACGCACACAGAGACAGGAAGCGGATGGGACGCGCAGTCGCGACTCGACTACAAGGTACACTACCCGCGAGAACTCGCAATATCGCTATCGCCGACATCGCTATCGTAATCCACCATCACGGCGATATCGCCAGCACCAATGAACCCAGCAGTCGCGCCATCGCCGCCGCCACCCCAGAGCGTCTCGAGCGCACCCCCCACGTGGCCACTAGCATCGACACCTGCCTCCCCGTCGCTCGACCCGGAAACATGTTCGTCGCGCAAGGCGGGAGGAAGCTGCGACAGTACGCGATGACGCATGAAGGTCACCAGGAGGTTGGACGCGTAGAGGTCGGGCCCGGACTGGGCAGCGGGGAAGTTACGAAGGACATGAGCCGCGGTCTGGGCGGACTCCAGGAACTGTCGGGTCGCGTCTTCGACATAGAGGCAAGAGTCGTGGACGACGGCCAACAGGAAAGGGGCGTCGGTCCAAAGAGCTTGCAAGTTGGAGATGTTTTCGGTGGCTTCCGCGAGCTCCTCGACGGTCTCCCTGTACACGGCCTTGAACCGCCCGAGAAGACGTGCACCAAGTCCGCCGAGATTGCGACCCCACTGGTTCGAAGGGGAAAGCGGCCAGGCCGTGGATTCGCGAGCGACATAACCCGCCAGGAAATCGGTCCCGCCGCGCGACTGCCGAATGCAAAGGGCGGTCCACTCGACGGTCTCTCGGAGGGTGTACGCGACCCAAGTCTGGGTACCCAAGGGTCGCTCGTCGGAGATGACGGTGTGGAAAATGGCGAGCTCGTGCAGGTACGACGCGACCGAGCAACCACCCTTGCGATAGACCGTCCAGAAATTCATCTCGACGACCATGGCGGTCAGCTCGACCTTCGGGGGCGTAAGCAGGTCGTCGCAATCAACGACGGCGGTCCACGAGTGCAACGCTGTCGTCGGCAAGGGGCTTGGGCGGATAAAACGCCCAGCCCACGCTCGGAAGCGCGCCTCGACGTCGGGAACGAGGACGATTGCGTTCTCTAGGATCGGCATGAGGATGCGCTCAGCCACGGGGATGATCAGCTTGGGGTCGGAATCGGCAAGAGAGTCCTAGGGTGCGAGGCGTGAGTGCGACAGCGGCAGGGGAGGGAATACGGAGCGCGTACCATGACACCGATAACTTCCTGAGCCCAGAGTTCGCGGGCCTCAATCGCCTCGGCGGCGACTGCCAGCGGGAACGACGGGCTGGGCGCCCGACCAAGGTGGTACAAGAGGAGGGTACCGAGACGGTATGCGTAAGGGGACCAAGGCATGGCGAGGGCACTGAGCGGGGAAGGGCGACGCGACGCCGACTAGCTCAGGGAGGGGTTTGGTGATGGGGGTTTTATAGGCCGCGCCAGTCCGGGGATATGCCGACTGAGGGCAGTCGGTAGCTCAGTTGGGGGGGGGATGATGGGACCCGCAGCGCTACAGGCACCGAATCGGCCCGATCGCCCAACCACCCACCCACTCCCGAGACGCGCGCAAGGCGTCGAGGCCACCACGCGACCACGGTGCTAGTGCATAGGGCACGTCGCGGAGCGCGCGCGACGCAGCGCCATACCGCCTCGCGGACCGGCGACCGCCAGCAAGGAGACGCAGTGTAGGCGGGTAGGAGCCGTGGGAAGAGCTGACTGAGCAGCAGTATATAGGCGCGGTGCGACTTGTATTAGAGACACTTTTTGGACCTTGGGCCTAATCCCGAGACTTCACCTCTCAAAGAGCAGCATCGTACCGACTGACCGACAAACGCGACTAGGGAGGACCGGCCACCGACTATGACTTAGGTGAACAGTATAGCAGCGCGACGGTCGCGCTGCAATAGCGACGGGATGGGCTACGCTGCCCGAAGGGGAGACCGCAGACTGGCATAATACAGTGCGGTAGGTAACAGGGACTGACACGGTTTTCTAGGCTAGCAGTTAGGACGGACGGTACGAGCAAGGCAACAAGGTCGGACGGGCCCCGCGACAACACGGACGGATGCCACGGGAAGGTCGGGTAGGCGCGCGCACGCCGCGCGCCCTCGCTAGAAGCCTTAACTGTTGAGACGGGATCGCAGAGCACGGGCGCACAGCGCGTCGGACGGGGAAGCTCTCGCAGGACACGACCGACGAGGCGCGAGGGCAGGACCCACGGGGTCCTGGGTGGTTTCTTCGGTCGGGCGCGGTCGCGATCGCGGGGCTCTTTCCTGATCTCTCACCTCTTGGGCCAGCGGTTGGCTGCTCGCTCCCTCTATTTCTATCGACGTTCCCGGGACCTTGCCCTGGGGATATCTCATCAACGGATTTGGTGCTGTCTTGTCATTGTCGTACGCACGCATCATGGCAGTCCATTCCTCTTGCGTCTCCTGCGGGATGTTCTCGCAGGACTCAGCAAATGCAATGCGCTGCCGGCGTAGCGCCTCCACTGCGACCTTCAGGCTCTTCCTCACGGCTGGCGCTGCAGATTCCGCGGATCGCATTGTCAGCTGATGCTCATCATAATTCAGGGTCGCACTCACGAATTGATATGGTCTTGCGCCAGTTGATGCCGCCGCACGCATCATCGAGATTCTCTTGACGCGCGGGGCCTGTCATCTCGCGTGTACTCAATGCGAAGCCGTTTATCTCTGCCCATCCCCCCTCTATACCTTCTCCGTGTGTGCGTCCCACTCCGCCCGTGTTGTTGAGGGAGAATTCGTCCTGACATTTGGGGCCGTGCGCGATAAGGTGAAATTTCGGAACTCCCCACTTGAGTCGCAGGGCCTCCAGATCAATGTGCATATTGCCCGGGTATCGCAACAAGCGGGTCCGGAAGTTCTTTGAGAATGAACACGCGATATCGTACGAGATGTAGAGCGTCTTAATGGCCGGTGCGGATAAGGCGAGTGCAGAGAGCAGCATATAGTCCATGCTGGCATACCTACCAAGCTGTTAATGAAATGATTATGAACTAGGAAAAATAGACCTGCCTTTCACCAAAGCGCAGATCACCAATAGAATGGCGAAGATAGAAGCAGTGCCTTGAGCAGACAACAGCACCAACACCATTGATGCTGAACCGGCGTTGCGTCGGCATATTCGCCTTGTCAACCGCGGCGTGATTGGAATCACAGTACTTCGGCTACAATCTGGTCTTAATACAATCTTGATTGATAGATGATAGTATTGCGTACCTCGGGTTCGTGCTGGTACTTCTCGCAGTGAGCGCTGTATGCCTTCTGCTCGACGAAGTAGCTCCATCCGGGAGAAAGCTCGGTGTCGACGAGACCGCGATTCTTGAGCTTCATCTTGAAATTCGCGTCCATTGCTAAGAACATCGCGTGCTTCCAGCTGAAAGGTATGAGTAATCACTGATGTGGGGCAGAGGACAACATACCGCTCGCTCTCTGGTGCGTCCTCCCAGCCTTCCGGCATATTCACGCCGGGCTGTGGGCACTGCGGGCACTGCACAACAAGCGCGCCCGGTGCCGTTGCCTCAATACCAGCCGGATCGTGGCCACGCGCTGACCGTTTGAGCGCACGGACATTTCGATAGAAGCGTGCCGCCCGAATGAATTCTCGGTAGTGGTACTATGGCTATGTGTTAGAATGAAAGTATGAGATCGACTCGGATGAACCGACGAACCTTTGGAGGATGAGTACCGATACCATCCGTGAGGCGAACAAGGCTACACCAGAAGTCGTATGCGTTGAGCTTACTCTGGAGATTGAGAGCGTGGAAGGTCTTCAATGTGCGGAGGGTAATGGCGGTCTGCGGACGCTCTATAGTTGCGGGCCAGAGGGACGCGCGAAGAAGCTGGATGAAGTGATGCGCGGCGCCCACGATACCACACTCGCAGAAGTCCAGGAATATTTCATGGATACCACTTATGTCGATGACCGTGATAGGCGTAGGTTTGATATGGGGATGAGGACAGATACCGCCGCCATGGCCAAGTTGAAGGCGCAAACCGGCAGCACAGAGCGTGTGCTTCTCGAAATATTGGCCGTTCCATCTCTAGTGTAGACTGTCAAAATAGAACGCTCACGTTGATGTGAATTGGGACGCACCTCGATACGGTGAAAGGGCAGCCTCTCATGCTCAAGAACAACACAGCCGCTGCAGAAATGCTCCCCCGTCATACAGCTTGCGCAGCGGATCTCTCCGTCCCTCGCCTTGCAGCGACTACAGGTGGGTAGGCTTTCGTGGTCACCAAGACCCTCCATGCGGAGCAATTCATCGACGAACTGCGAGCGGAATGGAAGCCATGCATTGATGGGTTTACTCGCACCCTAAGTTTTGATTAGTCTCGAGAGGGAAGAATCTGTGTGAAAGAAACGTGCCCGTCCTCGCCGCCGCCGCCGCCGCGGCACCGCGATATCTTCCACATGCACAATCTGAGAGTCTGGGAAGTAATCTGGGGTGTCCTCAGGCTCGGGAGGGAGCTCAAAGGCGAGAGACGGATCGGCGGTGACATTGACATCCTCGACATGATGAGAAGTGGTGTGATTGAGTTTCCTCTTCTGCCTGCGGCCCGAGCCAATCGCAACATTGATGTGTCGAGAGGTAACTTGAGTTGACGGCCTCTCATCAGTATCGTCAGTTGCTCGGGTGACAGTAACAGCGGCTTGCTTGCGTTTGCGACGACCGCCAGCCATGGGAGTACAACGCACAAGGAATATATATTACATAATCCTATGACCGGTACATATGCCAGCGGTAGTCGTAGGGCGGCATAGCAGGGACACGGGCAAGCCCGGTGGCGAGATGGGTGGAAAATGGTAAACTAGAATCCGTACGCACGCCGGAAGTATGCCTCACGAACCCTGCAATAGTGACATTTAAGTGCTGAGGTCATAACGAGAATGCGCAAGGTGAACGTACCTCCGCCCGCTGAAAATGAACACCTCTTGCAACAATGACGCCTTGTATACGTCCGTGCCCTGCTGTATGATCTCCATTTCTTGATGCAAGCCTGCGATGAACCTACGGTGCGAGTGGAGCTCCAAGTCAGAGACCGTGCTGGCATTTCGCAACCCTTGGACATGGGCTACATGCTTGTCGATAGCAGCACGGATGTCCGCCACATATTGGGACAGCCAGTCGTTGCCGTGCGTTGCCACCAGGCTATTGCGATGGTCCGTCCATATCTCTCAGACTTTGTCCTCGCGGCGACACATCTGTGATGTCCGCAGAGGATCTTCGTCTGTTGAAATGGACGCTATCTTGCTCCTGTAGGGCCTATGCATTTGTCGCATTCAATTAGTCAATGTAGAGCATACGACGAGAGTTCGACGTATGTGGGCAGGTGGTAGTGCCGCACCAGCTTTTCTGCATGCTCGTGCCGAAGTCGCTGCTCCTTGCTGACCTTTCGACGGCATGCACGTTTAATGCTATTGTAGACCTTCTGGTACTCGAGGCGTTTGTCTCTATGTCTGAGCAATAGATTTCGGCGTGCATGTCAGTGAATTCGGACTTGGCCTGCAACGTGGACGATAGCGCACCTTTTGTAGTCGTCCTGTCGTCGATCAGCCATGGCTCAGCATGCAGTAGTATTGTGCTTAGAGGACTGCGATGAGAAAACAATGTGGATGTATGAAAATGTGCAGAGTTGGTATAAGCAGAGGGACGAGCGAAGAGGTGCAGGCCAAGAACGACGCGTCAAGCCGACCGTATGAATTCTCATATGCAGGAGACCACGTCAGCGTTTCATATCGCCTGCAATCGCAGTCATTCAGTGTACGCGGGCATGTATATAGTCTCCATATCTCGTTGCCAGAACTTGTAGAGCGGCATATCTGTCACACTGCTGGCTGAACATGATGTTTGAGACGCGCCTAGCACCTGAAGCGCCCGTTGTACTGTACCATTACGGAGATAGGCTCGGGTCACAGGTCACAGGGGCCCGCGAGCAGAGCATATAGAGCACTTGGTCACAGGTCACAGGCTCGAGCGAGCACTGCGACCAAAATTCCGGTACTGCCATTTTTTTCTGCCCTGTTTGTAGGGATGTGTTGAAGACTGAAGTGTGTGTGTTTGTGGCTTCAGATAATCTCATGTTGCCATTTTCTGTCATTTTATCGCTGTCCAGCCTGCCCCGCGGCTCATCTCACCTTCTCACACCCATTATTGGGTCTCTGAGGGGTATCATGACACATACCATTATCAAATTGTTCTAGCAATCTCACGTCAAGACTTCTACTGCTAGTCAGTACTGCCCAAGCTCGAGGTGGCTCGCATAATTGCGAGCATTTTTTTTCTCGGTCACAGGTCATGCGGTCCTGCGAGCACTTCGAGCCAAACGAGCATGTGGAATTTTTGGTCACAGCTGCACCCCTGCGAGCCTATCTCCGTAATGGTACAGTAAACACGTCTCGTCGCAACTACACCGCAAGCTAACGTTGCTGGAAGCTCTGATTTTGTATTCACACTGCTTCGATTCATACGGAAGGCGCAGGGAATATGTTTCATTTGGGTCAACAATCCGACTATCTACTACTCTGGATGATCGAGCAGCCACAGATGGGCCGCACCGACCATACGAAAGCCCCTCGAGAAGAACCCAGAATATCCAACAACGAGCGCGCTGGCTTCAGGCCTGTTGTGGGTCATATTATCAGAGTACAACCAGGGCAAGAGGGTGCGAGCGCGGCTTACGAGTTGGCAAAGATTCCACGCCTGCGTCCACGTGCGACTGCCAAGTAGGGCCAACCACCACCACCGGGGCGGCCGCCGCGTCCTTTCAGATACTCTTCCCGGCCTTCCTCTAATAAGAGATAAGCATACGAGCGCTGAGCACTGGGAAAAACGTCTTACCAATATCAGCAGAAGAGGCAATGAGCGCAATAAGCTCGCCACTTGGAAGCGGAAGCGACGGCGGAGGTGTCTGAGTCGACGCTGCAGGCAGTGGTCCAGCTGCGGCGTTGCCTTGGGCAGGCTGCGAGACCGTGGAGGATGCAGCGTGCGCCCCGGAATTGATAGGCGCTTCGGGCTGGACCGGCGCCTCAACTTGATTGCCGCTGTCGACGGACAGACCTGCAAGATGGGCAGTCACCATGGCCATGGCAATGTCGGAGTCGCGAAGAGCGTCTTGGGCATCGGAGAACGAGTAGACCTTGCGATGGTTGGCTTTGATGAGGTGCAGAATGGGCCCGACGATGGCCCTGAAGCATGTTGTAATATGAGCAACACGGAAAACGGGAGAGATAGCGGGAAACGTACCAGTTAGTGTATATCCCCCGATATTTTCCGTCCAAAATCACATAGTACTTGTTAACGCCGGGTACGAACACCTCCGTGTAGCTGGGGAGGCGCTCATCGGGTGGGAGGGCTGGGTGACAAAATGAGCATGACTCGAGGAATCCAAAATTGAAAGACGCACCTGAGGCATCGGGCGTGTTCGAGGGCGGGGGAAAGGAAGTCATCGTATGTCGCAGCACGTCGCTGGGGGCGGGGTGATGGGGCAGACGATAGTGATCGAGGAGCCGATCACGCTTTATATAAGGCAGCGTGCAGGTCTCACGCACGGCTGCCTTTTCCCGTACTCCTGAAAGTAAAATGGATCTAGGGGATCTAGTAAAAGTGGCGGAGCTCAGTAAGAGTCTGATGGCCGACTAGCTGAGTGAAAACTTCCTTTCTCCACCCATTTCCATGCGTCCCCTCGGTACTTCTTGCATTGACATGTGGTCCACTCCCGAGCAGAAGGAATGGCTGCACGAGCACCTTGCTGAATACAAGGCAACTCAGGCAAAGGGCACGCTCGCTGTGCAGGAGCTCTGGCCGAAGTTCTACTCGGAGTGGTTCATCGCTTTTCCGGATACGATGGATGACCCTATGCAGCCCGCTGTCAAAGGACGGCCGCACATACACAAGGTCAGTAAATCATCAGATACGTGAAGTGCGCCGTAATACTCACTTATGCATCGTACAGCGCATCAGGCAATGGTTCAACAACAATTCGCGTGATGCCGTCCGTGTGAGCAGTCGCCGACGTGGCGGTGTTCTCAATCTGTCCGGGAAGGCGCCTCGCAAGAAGCCGGAGCATCAGATATTCCAGCAGCTCTACTGGAAGAAGCTGAAGCCTCTTGTTGAGGAGGCGTGGGCGAAACACATCTCCGAGCTTCCTGAGGGAGAAGAACCTAATGAAGATCTGAAGCTCGCCTTCCAGAACGACACGTGCAAGCAACTGTTAGAGGAGGAGCCAGAGGATGTCCGTGCACTCATCAAGGCGGCGCGTGAGGGCGATGAGGGGGAGGACAAGGACAGCAGTGAGCAAGCCATTCAACGGTAAGTGCGTGTTCGTATCGCAGGATAGCTGAGCGGCTCACCGTTTTTTTGGCCTAGGAATGTCGAGATGTTGCCGGATACGATGGCATTGGCTGTTAGTCAGGTCCACGACTTGACGAACTGGACTTGCACAATGCTCTTTGGCGGGCCGTCACCTGAGGGCCATGGAACGATCATCTCATACGCGTCAGTCGTGATGAATGGACTTGCTACGTGTGCGTGCTCACCGTGATCAATTTAGAATGCACACACGCCTTGACGACGGTCGCAACTTCGCCACCATGTACCCAGATTTCACGGAAAAGGTTGAGCAGCCGTTCCGCAATTTCCTGCGTACCGTGTATCGTGAGTCGTGTCATTCTCTTCGCACAGGAGTAATGAACTCACCTCAGAGCCAGCAAATATCAGTAATACAGTGTCCAGTGCGGCTGCAGGTGCATCGGAACCCCAGACCGTGCCGTCGACGGACACAGCACAGTCGTCTGTCCTTAACTCCGCGCAGCCGTCTCATGCACCGGCTGATGACGAAGCGCCAGTTCCTCAGTCATCTGGTAAGAGGAAACGGTCGAACGCGAAGCGCAAGGAGTCCACGGAGGCCGGCGACGCATCGACATCTGAAGAGGACGACATCGTTGACTATGAGGCCGACAACATCGAGGACAACGAACCTGCTCCCGTGGCGACCACACCTCCAAATCGGACGGCGTACGAGCAACAACGTTTCGACAACGTCGAGAGGAACAAGCAGTTGATGAAAGATGCCGGATTTTTACCTTCGGACAAGCCGCAAACACTCGAGGAGAAGGCGGCGGCTGAAAGAGCCATCCAGCGCGAGAAGCTTGCTGCTCTGGCTCTGGAAGCCGGGCCGCCGCGGCACTCTGCAAGGATCAAGTCCAAAGAACTGCCTTTGTGAGTGTATTTGGCGTGCGTGGAATGAGAAATGCTGACGGTGTGTTGGCCAGAGTTGACGATGCGCGCCAAGTCGACGGCCCGGGTGCAGAGTCCGGCGCCGGTGATGAACTAGGACGGCAGTCCGCAGGCGCGGAAGTCCCACCTCTTTCATCTGGCGCTGGCGCAATGACAGCAACGGCAACGACAACAGCGGCGCACCATCAGTCTGAGCGCAGCTCTTCGATTGGCCGTGTCGACTCTGCCGTTACTGTGCTTCCTCCAACCGCTACTTCACCCAATGGTGCCCCTCCGATGGACGATACCGCTGTCCCGGCGACAGTCCCACCCATCGACCGCTCAAAGTGGCCTACATGGCTGATCGAAGAACATGAGCATCTCCTGGAGACGATCAGCGATGACGACGGGTGGACGACGCTGGTTGAGAGATGGGCTGCGATGGAGGAGCTGATGGGGTTTCCCTCCGGCAAGGTGCGTGTCAAATGCATCCACTTGATCAGATACTTATATGCGTACCTTCTCTCAGGGCAAGCAATTCCAACTTTCGGGTACGGGCAGCCGCCCCGCCGAAGTTAGCCGCTGGATACGCAGCCGCCAGCCGGACTGGCGCGGGTCTGACTGGCCGTTGAGGAGAGAGACTCGCCCTGCTGAGGAGTGGCTCAGCTGCACGAAAGGTGGGCGCAGTGGGTTCGGGCTGGTGCTCTTCTCCCTCAGTTGGTGGTATACTGCAACAATGACAGTGACGGAGCAACGGGAATGGGAATCGGCGTTCGAGGACGTGTCTTGGGTTGCAGAGAACATCATCTCCCGCTTGCAGGACAACCAACCGGCGGTCAACCAGAGCCTGGAGGAAGACAATGGTGTCGGCAACAAGCGCCCCGCGGAATCCTCCGGAGAGATTGATCTGCCAACAAAGAAGTTTGCTTTTTTTCGTCTTCTGATTCTATCTTGAAGACATTTACTGACGGTCATAACCAGGCAGAAATCAACGGGCAAGTCAGTGCCGCGCAAATCAGCGGACAAGTCAGCGCCCCGCAAGTCAGCGGACAAGTCAGCGCCGCGCAAATCAGCGGCGAAGTCAGTACCGCGCAAATCAGTGCGTCTCGCCACGTAGTGTATCGTCACATATGCAACGGTGCGCCGATATTTAACATACTCCGGTTTCTGGGGCTTCAACATGCCTTCCAATTTATTATTTATGGGCTGTGCGGCATTCAACATGGCGCTTTCTCGTGGTTTCTCTGATATGGCACTTCTCAGCGCTCAACACGCCGTCTTTGTATGCCGTCATTCTGCTTCGATCGGTGCTCAACACACTGCACAATTATGTTTGTCTTATCACATAGCTTCCTCACGCACCATACAATATCCCTCTGCTCGTGCTAATGACAAGTGACACATGTGCTCCCGTTTCTCAGCCTTTGCAAATCTACGTATGAATGCGCTTGGTTGAGGAGCACATATTGAACGCTCTGGGGCGTCTACGTATCGATTTCCGAGCCCCGGGAAAAGTAAATACTTCTGTACGGAGATAGCAACATCTCAGAGTCATTGTACTGCACCGCGGTAACCAAGTGAATTGAAGTACATAATTTACAGGCCTGAACGACCGACTGTGAATAAATACTATGCGAGAGCGGAGCCGACCATCAGCCAAAGTGAATACTGCGCGCGGGGTGCGGTAACCGAGTGAAAGTACATACTATGCGGGCGCGGACCACCGACCGCAAGTAAAAACTATGCGAGCGCTGCAAAACCGATGGTCAGCCAAAGTAGATACTGAGAGGGAGAGAATGTACATACTATGCGGGCCCGGACCACCGACCGCGAGTAAAAACCATGCGAGCGCTGCGGAACCGAGGGTCAGCCAAAGTAAATACCATGCACGCGGGGTGCGGTAACCGAGTGAAAGTACATACTATGCGGGCCGACCATGAGTAAAAACCATGCGAGCGCTGCGGAACCGATGGTCAGCCAAAGTAGATACTGAGAGGGAGAGAATGTACATACTATGGGGGCCCGGACCACCGACCGTGAGTAAAAATCATGCGAGCGCT
Organism: Auriscalpium orientale; assembly: GCA_019915035.1. Classification (NCBI taxonomy): domain Eukaryota; kingdom Fungi; phylum Basidiomycota; class Agaricomycetes; order Russulales; family Auriscalpiaceae; genus Auriscalpium; species Auriscalpium orientale. Next base: position 110,408 of record JAHLMH010000022.1, on the reverse strand, counting down.
GCGGAACCGATGGTCAGCCAAAGTAAATACTGTGCGCGCGGGGTGCGGTAGCCGAGCGAAAGTACATACTATGGGGGCCCGGACAGCTGACTGCGAGTAAAAACTATGCGAGCGCTGCGGAACCGATGGTCAGCCAAAGTAAATACTGTGCGCGCGGGGTGCGGTAGCCGAGCGAAAGTACATACATGGGGGCCCGGACAGCTGACTGCGAGTAAAAACTATGCGAGCGCTGCGGAACCGATGGTCAGCCAAAGTAAATACTGTGCGCGCGGGGTGCGGTAGCCGAGCGAAAGTACATACTATGGGGGCCCGGACAGCTGACTGCGAGTAAAAACTATGCGAGCGCTGCGGAACCGATGGTCAGCCAAAGTAAATACCATGCACGCGGGGTGCGGTAACCAAGTGAAAGTACATACTATGTAGGCCGACCACGAGTAAAAACTATGCGAGCGCTGCGGAACCGATGGTCAGCCAAAGTAAATACCGTGCGCGCGGGGTGCGGTAGCCGAGTGAAAGTACATACTATATCCGACCAAAGTAAGTACTATGCGCCGCCCCAAGGCCTGGAAAGTAGGGAAAAGTAATTACTACACCGCCTCTAGAGCCCGGCCAAAGTAGCCGTGTTTGCAGACGCATAGTAAAGTTCTACACTCAGCTGGTACTAGTACTTTCGATTTGCTACTCTAGTAGGCCCAAAGTTACCTTAATGACAGACAGGGCTCACCTTCGCTCGGCCTTGCGCAAGCATGTCACGGATGTAGGCAACCGACAACCGCCACCAGGCCACCACCAATCGCCCGATGCCATGCACGCATCCATCCGCACCAAATTCTCTCGGGCCTTAGCCCGATCCCGACACGACTTTTATCTAGCTCGCGCCCCGCGCGACGGCTCGCGTCGTACGACACATGAAGCGTGTGCCGAACTCCTCGTTCTCACCCTATATCTCAACGTCCCCGTCGCGCTGTGCTACCTTGGGCTTTTATGGCCCGCCAGTGGCTATCCTGTCCTCTCCGCTCTCCTCGCACTCGTCTTCTCCGAGGTGCTCATGCAGCACTTTTCCGAATGGGGGTGGATAGTTCTGGAATGCGTCATGGCGGTGATGCCCGAGGTTGCGGATGCAGGTGCCATCCGGCCGTCGAGGCTGGTCGAGGTCCTGACCATCATTACCTCTAGCGCCATCTCCACGAGCATAGTGTATTACCTCTGTAAGCTTCCTCTTCTTGCTCACCGTGCTCGTCAAGTTCTCGACTGAATGAGTGTGAACAGACGACTATGAGGAAGGATATAGCTTGCCTGCTCTTATAGTCTTCATCATAGGCGCATCCCTTGGCATGCGCATCCTTGAATGGAACATCTCGGCGGAGGAGTTGCCCGACCTCACAATCACCCTTTTTCTAGGATCATCCATAGCAAGCCACACATTTGGCCTCTGTAAGCTCGCTCACCTTACTCACCATGTTGTTTGATTTCTCGTGGACTGATTTAGTGTCAACAGATTGCGCTGGGGCAATGTGGAACATTTCAACACTTGCATGCTTCGCGATAGGCGCGGTCCTCGGTACGCGCTTTCGGAAATGGCAGCACATCCACATCTCGAGGGCGGTGCTCGCGCGCGCTGTACTCGGGTTAGTCGCCGCCGGGAGCCTGGTGTATATCTTCTGTAAGCTGGCTCTTCGTTCTCACCGCGCTGGTCAAGTTCTCGTCGACTGAGCAGTGTGCGCACAGATGATACTATGGCGACATGGGAATCTCCTTCCTCAGGATTCGCCATAGGCGCGGCTCTCACCATAGAAAACTCAAGGCTCCGTGCTGCCGCCCTCAGCGGGAGTCCAGTGTGAAGAGGTGGCTAACGCACGCATGGCAGGCAGATTGCGCGTCGAACAAACAGAGAAAAATCAGCCGCGATGTTTTTCAGTCTCATTTATGTGTTGTCCCAGTAGAATCGGTTGTGTAATGTTTTGCGCCATCTTGTACGCTCGAAAGAAGCCAATCATGCTTCCGTGTATGCAAACCGGCCGTTTCTACCTTCCTCGAGGCCGCCTAGACCGCACAATCTGCAGGCGTGCGCGTCAGCAACTACGCATTGAAAGCAGATAGACCGCAAATTACTCACACAATCTCTGCGAGGATATTCCGGGGCTATCATTGGTGCACGTCAAGCTCACGAACCCGACGATGCGGTGCTAGCATGCTCGATGCAACCAAGGCGGCGTACCGGTGGCATGCCCCAAGAGCTGCATACGCGCCATCAGCAAAAGCCTCCCCCCTGAATTCACGTGAGTTTCTGTGAATTCACTCGAATTCACGGATTAGACGATTATTTTAGTACACAGCCACCAAGCCGTAGGCTAATGATAATTTATCGAACATTCAGGGAGTGGACTGACAACTGTCACGCTCATAACCGATACGAAATTCCACATAATTTCTTGGTAGCCTCCGGAAAAGTTGTTCTGAGCGGCGATGAAAATATATTCATTCGTGATATGTACATGGTCTAGTAGTATACACTGTTGCGCAGGAAATGGGAGCCGGAACCAGAGCTCGCTGCGCTGGGCTCACGCACGCATACCCCGCATGAAGGGCGCTCCGTTACAAGGGCATCGTGGCCAAAGCAGCAAGTATGCGGTAAAAGCGAGCTCGAGCACCAAGAGATGTGAAGCGGCACTTGTTCGCCGGAGCGAACGAGCTGCGGGTGTGCCGAGGTAAGGGCAACGTGCCGCCGACAGAGCTTGTGTCAGCTCATCAACAAAACCTCGATGACAGCCCTGCGGGTCAATCACGCATCACGACCCGCCATAATACACCGGGCACGGAGGACAGTGGTGCTTGCAAGGCTGAAACACAGCGTGTGAGCGGCTGTAGAGGGCAAGGACGAGTGGCGAGTGCACTGCAAGAAGACCGTTATGAGCGCGAGAGCACGACAGAGCACGACACTACAGAGATACGTACACGTCATAGCTTGTAGGCAAAACTCGCGGCGAGGACCTACCACCAAGCACGCGCCGCCTACGCGCGGCACTCGAGCAGTATGATACGCAAATCCAGAGCCGGTCATGCTCGACGCGGCCTTCCCTCAAACGCCCGGTGACAGCGTGTCCCGTCCAACGTCGCCAGGGACATCTCCCAGCAAGCCGCGGCGAGGATGCGCTCAAGCAGCTGTCAAATTTGGATGTGAGAGTGGTTTGTGAGTGCGGAGCATCGCAGCGGAGACACTCACCGGGACCCACAGTACCAAGAGCATCTCTGTATTCCGCCACGTCATCGCTGGTCTTGCTCGAAAGACTGAAACTGAAAGTTCCTGTTGTCGCAGAGGCAGAGAGAGAAAGAGGAGGCATGCTGCGTGCGCGAGGTGTATAAGTCGTTGCCGCAGAGGCGGATGAGGGTAGGAGATAGCGAACGGGGCGAACGAAGGCTCGGAGAGTCGAGTCGAAATTTAACATGCGGTCACGAGATTGTTTAGGGCCGGCATCAATCGGCCTTGGAACACGCCTCGAGCATCCTCGTAAGGAATGCCCTGCACTGACGATCCTGGCGATTTAACGTACGATACTTTGCACAATATATAAGCTAGCTAATGTAAGCCTTTCTAGAAGATTTTCAGATACGAAGGGTTCTTGTGAGCGTGTACAGGCCATGCTCTCTGTCTGCGTTGCCTTTGTGACGTATGTGACTGTCGCGCGGTCTCGTCGCTATCTCGCTTATTTCGCGTTATCTGTCTTCACAGCCGCCAAATAATTTATTGTGAGCCTCACAGTGGTTAGCATCCGCTTAACGCGGGAGGCTTTTCCTGATGGCGTCCAGTCGCAGGCTTGATACTGTTCGGACCACACATGCCTCTGCTCTGGATCAGCGCAGAGAATGGCGGCAGAACGCATAAAAGCAGGATGGGGCGAATCGTCGGGGGCGTCTGCGAGGGTTTCATGTGAGCAGAAGTCGGTCTAGAGTTGACGCGCAGCGCACCGCAGAATCATGCTGATTCTGATATCCTGCGCCTCCCTTTCACATACAGCACCAGTATATAGACACACCCTTGCAGAGCGTAGTAAGCTGCGGTTCTGTCTGCTGGCCAGCAGGAGCGAACTGCATCGTAGCCCCCACTTCTTGTCGAGTAAGTAATGGCGACGATGCACGCGGCGGCTACGTGTCCTTGTGGGGGCTAAAAGTGAGGACATAGTAGATGTTCATACAGGTGGTAACTCACATCGTTATGATGACGCTGTGCGCGCATTCTAAAGCTTGGCAACATCAAATTCAAGACGCATTTTGGAGGTGGAGCGTTGGACGCTGAGAGCGCCGTGGAGCAGAACAACGTCAAGGCTGGCTGTTGATGCCCGAGTTATAAACCATAGCTATAGAGCTCGAGCAGCATACTTAATTCAGCCAGAGTGAGGGTCAGTTTGTAAGACTGGAAGACGGGCAGAGATGATGAGCGGGCAGCGGGCGAAAAAACGGAGTCCGGAGCGGCTCCCGGCCCGGTCGGCATGCCACTCGAGCCGGCCGCTGCACGCTACCCACCACCCGCCTCCACCTCGAGCGAGGTCGATCTGCACGATGGACGACAACGCAACTACACCTCCGGACTCCCAGCACGCAATGCTCGGCGGTACCTCAGACCGGTACACTGTGGCGGCTGTCAAAGCGTGCAGCCTGCAGCAGAGGGCCGAATCCCTCTACGCCAGAATTCAAGCCGCTTCTCAGGACGCGGTCGACATGTCCGATGGCGAGCTCTACGCATACCTCGAACTCGGCAAAATTCATTTGGAACTTGCTCACGCTATCTGCGAGTGCGTTGCTGTCGATCAAAGGGTGGCGCTGGAGTCTGCCCTGCACTACAACTTGCCCGTCGTGTCCTGCTACCTCCTCTCGTGCATCAACAAGCCGGAGGCCCTCTATGTTATGTGTGGCCGCGCTGTCATGGACGCCACCATGCTCGTCTGGATGTGTATTGGCCCGGCATCGCGCAACGGCAACGAGGAGATTCACGAGAACGTGACCACCCGATTCGCCGAGCTCCTCTGCGGTGCCGTGGGCTTGGGAGTTTTCGCTGCTGCGTATCCTACCTGTAAGCCGTTACCCGCGTTTATCTTGCTCACCCACTGATACGAGACAGTTGGCGTTGTGGCAGGGATGGGCCTCGGCGGCCTCGTGAGTGGCCTGGTCTGCCTGGTCATGGCGATCACTATCCGGCACTTCCTGTCTTCCGATGCGCACAGTATGTCTCCTAAGCTTACTTGTAAGTAATCGCTGACGACACGCGTACTGCAGAATACCTCCGTATAACTCTCCGCAAGGATGCAGAGCCAGACTCCGACACTGAATCGCGCAAGGACCCTCTCAGACTCCGATCCCAATTTAAAGAGACGATGATCGCATGCAGAATTGCGTTCCAGTCAGCTCTCGAGCGTCGGACCGCACAGGAAGCGTATATCTCTCTTCTCGATCACGCCCTGTATCTCGGTGCGCCCGTCGCCATGTGCTCTCTCGAACTCTTTTGGCCCGCTAGCGGCCCCCCAGTCTTCTACGCAATCCCAATCCTTCTCTCTGAGGCGCTCATGCCCATGCTTCTTCCCATGAAATTCTCGGAGGCGGTGGTGCTCGAGCTCGCAGCTATTCCTCTCCTCTTACGGATCCTTGGCGGCCTAGCCATCGCCGTCTATTATGCGGCGTATCTGTTCTGTAAGCTCGCTCCTCTTTATCGCGGATCTCGTTGACTGAGCGGGTTTGGATAGACAGCTTAGAGGCCACGGGGCTTCATTATGTTGTTTTATTCGCAATAGGATGGGTCCTCGGCAAACGCTACACCCTGTACGCCGTCCCCAGGTCCTCTCCGCCATCGCTGACGACTCTCCCTTAGTTGGATTTACAGTGATAGCGTCTAATGCGCTCATGGCAAGTGGACTGCAGGAAGAAAGTCAGCCGAGATTTATCGCAAATGAGGTAGTCGTTTCAGAAAGCCGAGAGCATACCAGTGGCCTTGGAGTTGTCCGTGTAGCGTCGTCACCTTCCTCCTTGTACTGTTGTTCGCGGTCGAGAGCAGAATAAAAAATCGTACCAGTCATGTTAGGCTGTATACAATGGGGCGGAAAAACAGTCGTATGCATGGCAATTTGAATATGCTTGCATACATTGCTAATCGGTGTATATGGGCTGGTCGTGGACTTCAAATATATGGCAATTGAGAGAAAACGTAGAACTACAATATGCGTGAGTGCGCATGGCTTTCAATGCATTCCGTCCTCCAGGCAGCGCTGCAGGTCGACTTGGTGAGTACGCGAACTTGGGAACGGCAGAGGCAGAGCGCGCACCGTGACGCGCTCAGGTGTGCGGTGCCTCCAGACCTCTCGCAGTTGTTGCGATGGTTCCATTCGCAAGCGCAGTCTTGAAGTGGGCGATCAAGTGCGTTTACACACAGGAAAAATGGAGAAACACGACGAGGTCGCGGAGGAAGGGACGCGCGTCGACCGAGCGCCACGTGCTCGCGCTTTTCCCGACACCGCTCCGCCTTGCAGCACTTCTTCTCTCTTTACTAGCTACCTTTCTCTCTTTCCAATCCCTTTGCATCTCTCGCTGGCCTCATGTGTCAGCTATCCATGGAGTCGTATTCATTCTCTCGCTCGCTCGCCATCCGACGCTGTGCCATCCCACAGAGCGGTCCTCCTAGTCACCTCCATCGCCGCGCCTGCCCCGGATCGTACCGTGCCGCTCGTCCGTAGGAGTCACAGATTTACGAAGTCTGACGCCTGGGATTGGGAGTGCTGGTCCGTCGCGGCGCGAGAGTCGGAAAGTGGGGCTCGGGACATAGCTGAGGGTCAGCAGCTCGGGGAAGGAACTCCCTGTACGTCTCGTCCGTCTGTGCCTTCTCATCAGAGTCTTCATACTCATATTGCCGATGCCGCACAGTTTACCAAAGCCACGGCATTGAATAGCTAGCATCGACCAACGCAACGGCCCGATCGCGGCGCCTCCCTATACGAATACGCCCGCCCCGCCCACGCTCTTCCAACTCCCCACCACCATGACCGGCACCACCTCCCCCACACCATCCACCATCACCGCCTTCATCATCGCCTCGCTCTTCACCGTACTCCTGGCATACGGCGCACCGCACCTCTCATCCCTCTTCACCAGTTCCGTCAACATCGCCGAAACCATGCAATCCGCCGCCGCCTACGTCACCGCCTCTCTACTCCCCGGAGCCGCGACATTCCTCCCTACAATGTGGGCGTTCCGTCTGTCCGCACCCGTCGTCGCGAAGACCCGCTCTCCCGTGTGGGCGCACGTATGGGCCATGGCCGCCATCGGCGTGTGCCTCGTGGCGGAGAGGCTCGATTTCTTCGCGCACGACAGCTTCTGTGAGTTTCAATGTGGTTCTCGTCCCGCTCAGCCGCTCTGCGCTGACACGATGGCGTGGGTGGAAGATGCCCAAGTGCTGGAGTCGCCGTTGTACGCCCCTATGCGCTCTGGCGTGATCGCTGCGAACTTGGTCGACCAAGGCCGATTCCTGGTGCGTCAGAGTTGTTTGCTTGGGTGTCCTAGGGTGTAAGTCCTGACGCACGCACGCGCAGTTGCAGGATGCCTATGAGGCGATGCGGCCGCGACGAGTCGTTGCGGGCAACCGCCATGTTGATATTGATGTCAACGTGAGGGCACACCCAGAAGAGGTCCCGCCGCCGCCGTATTCAGGACCGGTTTGAATGAAGATGTGAGGGTGGTTCGCTTTTGTCGACTCGGGGATTTGTTTATACGACATACTATGAATGAATGCAAGCTCGGTGTTTCATGCGAGATGCAGCATAGCATTCAACTCGACAGCCAAGAGGAAAAGGGCGGACACGGAGCGAATTGTGCGCTAGCAAGATTGTGACGACACGCGTCTCGAAACACCATTCATTACCAACAAACTCGACTGATTACAGTCCCATCACCTCGCTCATCTCCCGATGGAACCTAACTGCCACCCGTGTCATCGTCTCCTGCATCCTGCACACAAACGACAAATCCTCTGCAAATCCCACCAAATCCATCCTATTCAGCCCCGGCACAGCACTCGACAGTTGAACGAGCGGGAGCCCGCTCGCCTCCATCCCTCTCCCTTCATCCCCTCCGAAACCATCATCATAATGCCCTGACAACGTCCCGCTCACGACGACGAGCGCCTCGAGCGCAGGCAGCTCTCCCAACAAGCAGTCAGTCAAAGACTCACACAGCCAGTGCACTCCGTCGCCGTGCACCACGATGCGCCGGAGATTCGGCAGACGCGGCTGTACACAGCGGGGGTGAGGGCTGACATCCCTGATGTCGACGTGTAGCTCATGGACCTGCTCCGAGAACGCTCGCAGCGCAGCCCGGACTACCTCCATCCTGCTCGTTGACTGGAAAATCACGGCCGGTGCGTCGCGGTCGTCCCCAGCGCGTGATGCGGCCACCTGGAAGAGGCGATCGGCAATGCGCGCGATTTTGACGTGTGTGATGCGGCCGGCCCGTGCGTCGATGGATGCGCTGATGGCAGCAAAGAGCGCGTCGAAATTGTGCGGATAGTCCCACTCGGGTTTCAGGACATAGTGCACGCGTACGTCCACAGGCAAGGAGAGGTATTTCAGCAAGTACGACGCGTCAGTGAGACTGGCATTCAGGTGAAGATGACGCAGCGACGGCAGGGCTACGGCGCAGCAGACGTCTGCAAAGATCCCGGATTCGGAGACCAGGCTGAAGCCCAAGGAGAGCCACTCCAGCTTGGGCATGCGCTCCAGCGCGTAGAGCAATTCCGCGAGCTCCCGGAAATCGACTCCCCGGAGGTCGCCCTGCCGTTTCAGTGCGGGCTGCGCAATATCCAGTGACACGAGGCCCGCGAGCGTTGGAGACGTCCACGACAGCCGTGCGTGCGTGCGCACGCGCAGGTGCCGCAGTGCCGGCGCGGCTGCCAGCACTGGGAAGGTGTCGAGTACGGGGACGGGCTTTGGGTGCAGGGCGGCCACCATGAGGGGCTTGGCAACGAAGGTCAGGTCAAGGGTGTGGAGGAGCGGGGCGGGAGCGCGGTGGGGGTGGAGTACAAGTCCAGTGTGCGCAGGCGCAGGACACCCGTGCGCGCGAGGTTCGCGATGATGAAGTCGAGGTCAGACGGATCTGGGCTGGTGTGCATGGTAAGGGGGTAGGTTCGGGCCCGCGAGAGGAAGACGTTCGCCCAGAGGGGACCGAGCACGGCGAACGGCACGGAGATGTTGGATGCCCAGATGATGGGGTCGTGGAGGGCGATATGCCGCCAGCGCTGGCATACATGCGTGATCGCGATCCATCCGATCTTGGCAGGCATCCCTGGGATGATATTGTAACGCCAAGTAGGTTGGTCGATAGATGCGAGGATGGTGAATATGTGGATGAGAAGCTCCGGCGGTGGGCGTGAGACGTGGAGGCCGGCATTGTAGATAAAGCACTTCAAGGGGAAGGACCACTCGAGGGCCAGGTCGTGCGTCGCACAGGGCGTGGTGTGTCGAGTTCAGCGGGGGAACAAGTCGTCCGTTCAACTTGTCGAAGTCAGCGCTGTTGACGGCCACCATGGAAGCCCAGGTACGATGCGCGCGGACTGTCCAGAGTCAGCGGATCCGGTGATGCTGCATCCCTTCCGCAGAAGGCGCGCCCACGCCACGACGCGGATCGACCCCGCTGACGGCCGCCATATAGCCGCACCTCCAGCACGCGGCGCGCCTCGACGCCATCCCCGCTCACGATATCGATGCCCCAGCCCACCTGCCCCGCACTCCCCATCAGCGCGCAGCTCGCCGACACCAAGGCCCTCCTTCGCACCGCCTGCGCCAACCTCGCCGCCGCCGGCAACCACACTTCCGGCGCCGCTGATGCCCTTTCGGAAAGGCTACCGAGTGGTGCTCGAGTCGTGCGACAGGCTCGTCGCAACGTGGGACCGCATCGACGACCTCCTCACCGCGATGAAAGACAACCACGCCGCCATGGTAGCCAACCACGCCGCGATGGAAGACAACCACGCCGCAATGGTAGCCAACCACGCCGCGGCGAAAGACAACCACGCCGCGATGGTAGCAAACCACGCCGCCATGAAAGACAACAGCGCCGCGGTCCTCGCGATGTTCATCGGGCTGGGCGCCGCGTACATCGTGTACACCGTCGGCGCGTACATGCCCAAACGCGCGGGTGCCGACGAGTGGGACGTGCGCCGCCACCTGCTGTGGCTCGGCGGCTACGGACTTGCGGCCGCTGCGATCACGGCAGACCGCGCCTATGCGTCTTCCTCTCCTTCCGCATGCGCGTCAGATTGCTGACTGGAGTTGTACCGCGCGGGCAGGGGGGTCCACGGTGGACTTGCGCGTGGCGGGGCTCGTGCTCGTTGTTCTCGGTAGCCTCGCCGATGCCTCCGTACGTCGCGCGGTAGTGGCGCTCGTGCGCTCGGGTGACACTGCCAGCCTCCACGGCAGCGCGCTGGCAGCGTACGTGCTCGCCGCCGCCGCGATCACGGTAGATCGTTACTGTGCGTTGCTCTCCTGGCTCCAGTTCTGCCGCGCACTTCACTCACTGGAACGCGTTCTGGGGGCGCAGACAGCACCGCGCACGTCCGCTTGATGGGGTTCTACTTTGTCGTGGGCCTCACAAGCCTCTATGACGCCAGCAAAGTGCGTCTGTCGATCTCGGTGTTTGCGCGCGCAGTATACTGACTTGCGCGTTCCAGAAGAGGGTGGTTACGCGCGCGTGAGCGGAATTGGAAGGGGTCTTCAAAGATGACGGCGACGGGGAGTGGGATGAAGGAGTTCAGAGTTGTTTGAGAGAGATACCAGTGGGAGACGAGGTGCAGGGCACGGGATACGTGTCTGTCGCGTGCGCAGTTGGTTTCTGAGTCGGGGGGGTCGACACGTAGGACACTAGAGAGGGCATGAGAAATGCGCACCTCCGCCGCGAGTACGTCGCACAGAAGCCCTGCAGTACTGCTTCCCCGAAGACGATCGCCGCGAGCGCAGAGGGGGAAGGCATGACGTCAATTGCTTACGCCACGATGTCCAACCGCTCGCCTTCGCCGCACTCCTCGCGCACCGCTCTCTTTCAACATCCCCTCACACCATGAACTCCCTTCCCGCCGACCCCGCCAACGTCCCGCCATCCTCCGCCGCCGCCGCGTTTGATTACACCGCGAATATCCTCGGCGCGTGCGCCGCATACCCCCTCGCGATGTGGTGCTTCGCGCACGCCCCGCGCAGCCCGACGCTCACCCGGCGCGTCTCCCTGGGCTCCATGGCGTTCATCCTCTTCGGGTTCGCGCCGTGGATTGTTGGCCGCCCGATGGATAACCTCTGAGCGTCTTTGTCTGCGTCTGCGTGTCCTGCCGTCGCTCATGAGGTTGTTGGCGGTGTGCGAGGGACCGCCGCGGTCTTGCCGCCCATTGTGCTGGGTGCACTCATCAGCGCGTGCATCGCGAGCGCCGTCTTTGCTATGAAGGGAACGGTGCGTCGGATTTCGGACGGGTGCGGGTGTATGCTGATCCACGCGATTGCAGACGGCGGGGTACGACAAGCAGGTGCCCAACGAGGAGGTTGTAGACATGTAGCTGGACAGTGGGATATCGTGACCTCAGAATAGGAGCGCACACTAGAATAGATCCCGGCTCTTCTGTATCCAATAGACGTGGCTTGGTCTTCGCGCGCTGATGCATCGGGGCCCGGGCGTGCGTCGGAAGAAATCGATGTCGCATTGGTCATGCATGGAAAGTTCATGCGTAGCGAAGCCTTGGTCCAGACAGATGGAAACACTACACTTCGCGCCACGGACTCGAGGAACTCGATGTCGTCGAACTTCAGACATCCGTATTAGTGTGAGCGTACAGCAAGGCGTACTGACGCACCGATTATCCGCAGCGGGGCACGGTGTGCTCGGCTGCCACGGAGATCTTGACGAAATTTATGACGCCTTCAAGATCGGCTGCGCGCGCGCTTCAATACAAGAGCAGCATTTAATTTCGCTTAAGAGTCGTTGAAAGAAGGGGAGACACTGACAGAAATGCGCAAGCGAACGAGATAGGGACTCACGCGGCAACACATGAGCGGGCGCGCGAGCTCACAGGAAAGACGCTCGGCTTTGCTGTACGCAGTAGAGGATGACGAGCGATTATTGTCGCGGCCGACTTTGCAGGCTGGGATCGGCACTGGGTATGGAATGCGGCGTCGCAAGTCACCGTCGTCGCATTCCACCAAATGCAATGCACTGCTGGTGGGCTGTAATGAGTATGCGAAACAGATGGCAAAGGCAAAGCGCGCACCGTGGTGTATTCTCAGGTGTGCATTTCTCGCGGATCGATCGCAGTTGATCGGGGAGGCCAATGGCATGCGTAGCCGGCGTCAGGGAGCAAACGGCAGTGCAGGCGATTTCCACCTTGAATGTACAGAGATGGGTGGGGACGAGGGTAGCTGATGAATGGACAGACGGCGAGGTGCGCGTAGAGTGAGGAAGGAAGAAAAGTCTCGGAGCAGACGCGCGTCGACGGAGGACGCCGAGCGCCACGTGCTCGCGCTTTTTCCGCGAGCGCTCGCGGCCATGGCCAACTCACTACCATCATCTCCCGTCATCTCCTGAAACCACGCCGCCGTGGATCGCTCCTAGACACACCGCGCGACTCGATCACCGAATTCATTAGCGCATCCGCCGAATTCCGGCATGCACTTTTCAGGAGAGGTTGTATTGGGAGCTGGCGGCGAAGGCCTATCGAGAAGTGGGGTTGTGGAGGCAGAAAGGAGGGATCTACACCCGCTCATTGTCTGTCTGCCCGACCGTCTCGTCCGGCCGTCTGTATCTTCTTCTAATGTATTTTATATAATATCAGGCGAAGTGGAAGATCTGGCGACGGCGACAGCGAGCTCATAGTATGGGAGCCTCCGGGTCTAGAATTCATAAGCACGACAATGCGAGGAGTCTTCTACGAAATTGAACTTCGTATCAGTCAGCTACAATAATACCCACCGCGCAATTCAGTATTGGGCGCTGCTGCAGCAGAGCACGGTCGACGCACCGGCGCGCACTCACAGTTCTGCGGCTGGAACACAGGCAACACGGCAAGCGGGGCCTCGCGCAAACCGACCCACGCACCGCCTCTGAAGCATTCGCCGATGCTCACCGCGGCGAGGTAGATGACGCCCGTCGCGACGAGACCTATGCTCACCTTCGCTATGGCGCACACTGCCCGAGTGTCCATCAGCCGCAATCACAAGCGCGAGAAGAGAGCAGACTGACTGTCGGCCCCAGGCTGCGATATGGCGTCGACTTCGAAAAAGAAGGCGGCGTGTAGGATCGCGCTGACGATACCGGCGACATAGAGCCACAGCCGCATGGACTCGCGCACCGGCGAGGGCGGATCCTCGTCGACATGGTCTTCCCAGCGGGTCTTGTGAGACCAATAGAGGGTAAAGAATGCCTGGACTGTGGACGACCCGAGAAAGACCACCGCCACGCGGGACTCCAAGCGCGCTGCCGTGTACCAGAAGGTGAATATAATACCGTGGGTGGCCAGGAGGCATCTTGCAATGGAAGTGTAGTGGAGAATGCGATCTGCGGTCGACATGATACGTAAGGGCATAGGGGGCACTGGCGTCGATTTAATAGGGATGCGGGAGAGGACACTGGGTGAGACATAGATTTCATTCCGCTCGCGCGCATCTACATTGACGGCCTGCGCATCAGTGAGACATTCGATACGAATTGAAACGGAGCTTGATGACGCACAAAGAAGCATAGCATCGGAGGCGGAAGGGAGTCTACTTCAAGAAGAATGCGCCTGGCAGTTTGTTAGACAAAGAAAATTGGATCCTGGACCATGGTGCAGGCCGTCCGAGGAGAAATTACAGCTTTCGAGCACCCTGCTGGTAGTGCAGGCCCACCAATCCGACTACAAGGGCCAGAGGTGGTAGGATGTGCGCGGACTGAGGCGTCCCATGGCGCGCGGCTTTCTGGCGTACAGAGCAGCTACTAAACGTGGGAGCAGATGGGTGCGCTGAAGGCCTGACGATCTCCATCTGCTCAAAGGGTAACAAATTAAAAAAATTATCAGTGGAGGCAGGGCAGCGAACACGACACACCAAGGCGATCCTTCCTTACCCTCATGTCTCCTCACTTCGACCATTCCGCACAATAGGCGCAAGCGGCCGAGTTGATCCTGCGGAACCTTGCGAGCTCTAGTCAGACTAAGCAATGTACTTGGGTCTCTTGGGGCTTGATGTGTCACTAGGACTTCTTCTGCCGCGAAATGGGATCCAGCGGCCGCGAAATGGGATCCAGCGGCCGCGAAATGGGATCCAGCGGCCGCGAGATGTGACAGTGGGAGGAGCTTGGACAGATGGAAATACGATTGAAGACATGAGTCTCAAAAAATTGCGTTGTGCGATAGAGAGCGATCGAAAGGCAAGCCATAGCAGTGCAAGAGAGAGGACGAGTGTGGCAGGAGAGGTAGAGGCTGATTGAAGATTCCCGCGCGTGACCCGGCCGGACTGCAGCGGATACAAACAGCAGCGCCCCTATACCCCGCCTCTATATACAAGCGCAAATCTCGGCGTAAACTGCTCAATCCCGCACCATCATGTCGACCGAAACTCCCAACTCTCCGCACCTCGTCACCGTGTCCTGCAAGCACGTCAGCAAATATCGCTATCTCTCAGACTTCATCGTGTTCCATGGCGTCCCGGTAGCTTTGTGGGCCCTTGCGTGGCAGCGGCACAACCCTCTCTACCTCGCGGGTTGCGCTGCATACCTGTGCATTGCCTCGATGATTCGCTGGGACCCTCCCAAGGATGGGAAAAAGCCCGATCCGGCGGATGTCACCTGGCTGGCCTTGTGGGTACTCATTGTCGGCTTTGGGAGCGCAGTCGCATGGACTCTGCTCGTCGGACCCTGTCAGTCTTTTCACTTCTCAGCCGTGGTCCGGACTGCTGTACTGACCTAGACTGTCGTTTTTTTTCTTTAGCGAATGTCGTGGTGCAGGTTCTGTTGGGACTGATCGCTATGCTCTTTGGCGGCGTCTTCCTCGCGAGCGCCGTCGAGCTTCTCGAGCCCTGCTCCACCTTCAAGCACCGTGGTGGGTCTCCCGAGCTCACGTTCCTCCAAATACTCACGGTTTCAAATTTCGACCGCAGGGTGAAACTGAGGTCTGTGTTCAATTCTTAAAGGATACTGCCGGGGCGGGCGTGATTTTGGCTATCGTAATAGGTGCTAGGTGCATGTCGTATTGTCCATGCGTCGGTAATTTGAGGTCAGCTTTTGCGATGGTTAGGATTACTTGCAGTGCAGCCAGACCCATCCCCCGATGTGCAAGGATGCAGCGCAGCGCCTCGATCCAATCATCTTCCCGCTTCGTCTGCTTCGTCGCTGACTTGCTAACATACAAACGACGAGCCGGGTACTCATCGACATCTCTGGTGGAACACAGAATTTACGCTCAATTTTCCGACTAACGCGGCAGCATGAACACTGAATTACGAATTGCTATCTTCGACGCCTTATTCATCCTTCTCTGATCACTCCACGACGACAACTGCACTTTCACGCTCCCCAGCTGCCACGGCAATCCTTGCGCGCCGCCTGGCCATGTCAATGGTGTCCCGTATTCACCAGGAATTGGCGTACTAACGCACGAAACGTCGCCTCGGGACGTCCGACTACACGTGTCCAGCCTTCTGGTCGAGCTGCCATGTTTTGAACCTGGTAATCTGCACTCGCCCGTATAGTTAGCATATCATCTACACGGGCACCCTCAAATCCCACGCACCAAGGTCAGGATTCCGCGGATGATGCCCGCCGTATACATGCCACCGAGCGCAGCCGCGAAAATCGTCGACGAGAGCGTGCGCGACACGGCTGCCAGAGTGGGGACGGAGGCGCGGACGAACACGGACGTACGGAAACTGTCCGCAGGGAGGCCGAAGGCGAGCGGCCCTCTCTGGAAGATCAAGAACACACAGCCGGTTGTGCGTGGCAGCGCATATACCCCGAAGCAATCCATACGAGTGTATTAAGATTGACAAGGTCTTTGCGTATTGCTTTCGTGACGGATGGATAGCGAACAGGAGGCTACGGACGATCCTACTACCATGCTTTCCCACCAACGGGACTTTCTACTTTGTGAACACCCCCGGCTGAACTTTCACCATTTGCTCAAAATGTAGTCTACCTGCACGAAAGCGTTACGTATGATTCACCATGTATATTAACAGAGGACGTACGAGAGGGTCTGGGGAGTCCAGGTCCAGCGCATGGGCTATGAGCACCCCCGCTGCGACAGCGCCATCTATCCGAGCACGCTCAGTCAAAACCAACACAGTGCGCAGGAGGAGCGAGCTTACAGAGCGGGTGTGCCGCACGATAGACGCGTATGCCTATCTTCCAAGCCATAAACGCAAGTAGAAGCAATGACCCCGCAGAAGTGCGCCGACCAATCATGCCCGGCATGACCACTTCGGAGAGATAGATGGCGGAGAGCGCAGAGACGATGGGCACGCCGCGGGGGGGCCAGAAGAGTTCGAGGTAGCACACGGCGACGGGCGCGCTTTCGTACAGGGCTCTGAGGGCAAGTGTGGCCCAGACATCGCGTGTCGTTGGTCGAGCGGCAGCATCCAGAAGTGTGGGTCTCGCTGCGGCTAGCTGGCTTGTGGCGGTGGTTCGGAAGGCTGCGTGGGTGGCGGCGGGAGATTGGCAGCGGCCTGGTGGCAGCTGTTGCCCGCCTGCATCCGGGGCATGCTTGCGGAGAGCCGTACGAAGGTACGCTTCCGGTCGGCGATCCGTCAGCATGACCGAATGATAGCACGGTATATGCTCACCATGGGCATCGGGGGGAAGGATGTACCGGAGAATACACACAATGAACACACAGACCAGCGCTATCGCAAGGCCGCCGAGACCCGTCGCCGCCACAGCACCATCTGTCTCGTGTCAGCAGACGGACAACAACCACGAGCAGGAACTGACATAGCGGATAGGCCACGAAGAAGACACCAACGCCCACGGCCCCACAGATCCGCTTGAGGTATTCGTTCATCGTGCACTCGTGTATTATTTCGTCGACGGTGTTGTCGGATGCGCGGCGAGTGCACATGGTGACCAACTTGGCGGTGTAGAGGACAGCACGGGCAAAGACAACAGCGAGAGCCTCCGGCTTGTGGAGGAGACAGAGGAGGCAGTAAGACACCACCGTGATGGGCGTGCTGCAGGTCGAAATGATATCTTGCAGCCTCGAACGGGGACGAGCAGCAGTGAGCTCTACGATGGCGGCCGCGAGGTCGTCAAAGGCGGAGGAGATACCGGCATACGCATCAGAGAGTTCCTCAGGAGAGATGGTGAGTTTTTCATGAGCGACGTCGATCCTGGCATAGAGGGCTTCGGCCCTGTTCAGCATCGCCTTCGCCTTCTTTCCCGCCGAGGTGTGTCGGTCTAGTGGTCCGCTGCCGCCGCGTTGCGCTTGCTGCGAGTCCAGAGGGATATTCGCGTCGGTTTCCATTGCGCAGAGTCAACTGAGAGAGCTCGAGAGAATACAAGCTGGGTTGGTGGAAGTGGTTGCGTGTTGAAAGCAGGTGGCCTGTCCGTCGGGTGGATGGGGGGATAATATTATATAATCCCTATACTTCCAACGATCTGGTCCGTCGGCCAACACGCCGGCCATGCCGGGATCGGAGACACAGCCACCCCGCCGCCGAATTTCTCTCTTTCTCCGACTCTTCCCAGTACCACCGTCCCAGATCCTCCCAGCTCCCTCGAGTCCTTGGACCTTTCCTGCAGCGTCGATCTCTCCTCCCACCGCGGCCAACCCCGTGTCGAGACAATCGCGAGGGTCAGTACAAGTTGCACAAGGTTGATTGTGTTTGCTACATCGCCGCGATCTCCTCTCCTCGACATGAGGCCTCTACCTTGCTACGTGCAGTTTGGATGCTTGGTGGTTGGATGAACTGTACGGCGTATGGATGGGGGGTCTCGGTATGTTGGGCTCACTGTCATGACTCGACTAAGCTCGACTACCTGTGTCACCGAGGCTGATCGCGTGTCCGTCCAGATGGCGCAAAACTACTACCCCCCTGCAACCCCCCTGCCTGTTGGTGGTCGCGAAATACTGCCTCAAATACGATCACATGGCGTCCGTCGAGCTCCTACCGCCACATTCTGATCATGTTATCGAGCAGCAGACAGCCGCTGAGGCGTCGCGTCCATTACCGATTCGCTACGTTCGCGCCAAAGCACAGCCGGTTTGCCGTGATCGGGAATGATATGTGGGTGTATCGGAACTGGGGTGGACTGTGAGGGAGGAGTTCAGCTTATTTGCAGGAACTCGGTGCGTTCCTTTCGCAATCGGGCCTTCACTAGTTTCCTGACTCTCCGAGAATCAGGAAAGGCCCGCTGCTAGGACTTCACCAGACGACCTGCGCAGCAGCGTCCGAAATCCCAGAGCTTTTCACCAACTCCCACTAGCGAGAACGTCGTCCATGCGTCACATCAACGACGGCAGAAGCTCCTGCCCAATGTTCCCATGTACACCTTCCCCAACGACTTCCCCAGACGCGCTCCGACTCGTCTTGGCTAGAGTACACGCGCATCAATGGCCACTCCCGTGCGGAGGAGAGGCGTGCGCGGCTCCGTCGCCGCTCGCGGCCCGGCCGGCATGTTCGTCGCTCGAACGAGCCGTCGCTTTCAAGGTTCAACACAACCTGCTTCCCGCCTCCACCAACTTAGCTTGTATCACCTCGATCTCACTCCGCACGATGAAGATCGAGTCAAACATACCACCATACTCCCGGCGGGCAGAACGCAGCGACGGTGGCGGCGGCGGACTAGCACCCTCAGACCGGTACAAGGCGGCGGCTGCCAACGTGTCCCTCGTGCTGGATAGAGCCTCGCGCCTCTTTGCCAAAATCGACCTTCCTTTCGAAGACCTTACCATCCCTCACCTTGAAGAGCTCGCTGCTACCTATGTCGACCTCAAAGCCGCCTTGGACGACGTCCCCGCCGCCTTGAACAACTTCGACGCTGTGATACAAGATCTCCCTGGTCCAACGGCGCTCGAGCACGCCCTACACAGCAGCGCTGCCGTCGTGTCCTGCTCTCTCCTATGGCGTCTCGAGAGTCCCGATGCCATCGCTGTCCTCTTGGGCCGCGTTGTGTTCAACGCCGCTTTGCTAGGCTGGCTGTGCGCCTCCAGCGACATTCCCGCGACGACCTCTCGCTTCGTCGACCTCGTCTGCGCAGCCGTGGGAGTGGGCGTATTCTGTGTGGCATATCCGCTTGGTGAGCCCTATGTAGGCGGCGCTCGTCGTGTTCTGCTGCTGATGGGAGATAGGTGGTGCTGTGGCAGCGATGGTCCTCGGCGGCGTGGCGCACGAAATGGTTCCTCATGTCCTCTCTTGCGTCCTCCAGTGTTTCTTGCACGGCGATGCGTCCAGTAAGTAATACACTCAGCGTTTTCTCAAATAGTCCCTGACTCCTCGCGCACTGGCAGAAGACGACACTCGTACGACCTCCTACAAGCCAGCCACGGATGTAGGCGCGCAACAGCCGCCACTAGGCAGCCTTCAACTCCTCGACGACCGCCTCATCCACGAGTGTATGCGAGACAAAGCCGGTCGTGAGCTACAACAATGCAGGCGCGCCTTTCAGTCATCCTGCGCCCCTGCCGCTCGTCCCACGAAGCTGGACGCATGTGCCGAATTCCTCGCGCTCGCCCTGTATCACAGCGTGCCCGTCGCAGTGTGCTACCTCGAGGTCTGGCCCGCCGGCGGCGCGCCCGTCATCTCTGCTCTCTCCGCCCTCGTTCTCTCTGAGTCTGTGGCATTACTCGAACTGCTACGTATTCGGCGTATTCTGGGGACGATGATGACACTGTGGAAACGAGGGTCCTCGTCGCCCTCGCGGTAGGACTTACGGCCCCGGACCTCACGTTTATTTATTTGGTCGCTCACATATGTACGTCCTCTCTTTGTTTCCTTGGTGATTCGTGTCTAACACACGCACTTCAGATATACCGTGCATGGTCGCGAAGGTGATCACCGAGGAGACTGTCGCGTGGGTGGAATCCCGACAACATACTAGTATAGTTGTTTGTATATTGTTCCCCATGCGCTTTCTGTCTTTCGCAATCAGACTAGAAGATGTCAATGTGTATTCACTACGCTGGTATAGATTACCCCCCAACATACATTCCCCTCCTCCTTGTGTTCCAGCTCGTCACGCGACACCTTCGCCAAACATGTCAAAGAGCACGCCGACGAAAAGTGCGGTGGCCGACTTCAGCAGCGCGAGTTCCCCTGGGCTCACTGCTAAAGTCCACCATATCATTCGTCAACGAGAGCCCAGGAAAAAAACAGGAGCGGACGCACGGGGGCTCGTTGCAACGCCGCACTGGAGCGCAATGCACGCGAGCACGCCGACGCTCGCGAGCCGCGTGTCCCGCATCCAGCCGCAAACCCGCCTCTTCTGCTCTTCTATCCACTCTGCCCACTCGCATATTACTAGCAGAAAGGCGAAGAGGAAGTTGAGGCTCTTGAGGGCAAAAAGGCATGCTGCGCACAGGGCGATGAAGGTGTGCCACCCCGTGGCATTGAAGAGAGCGAGCGGCGCGGGGTAGATGAGGGCGAGGAAGATGAGGTATCCGAGGTTGCGAATGACATATCTCTTCAGGGCGGAGGTGGGCATGGTATAGAGTCGGGGAAAGATGAGAAAGGTGCGCTTTTATAACGGCGATGCGGAGTGGCTGGGGAGACAAAGGGGAGGCTGGGTGGACAAAGGGATCGATGCCTCCTGCTTCGAATCCGGCCACGGTCTGGCGGTCTTGCTATGTGCGGGTGCGTAAGTATCCGAAAGCGATGTGAAGTGGCGTGGTTCATCTGACCACGAACAACGCTCTCGAGCTCTCTCAGCACGCACCGCGGGTCACTCGTAACGGGCTGCCAACGCACGTCGCTCCTACACCGCCATGTCAACGACAATCTAGTTACCGGCGCGAACTGGCGTACTGACCGGTACCCGCTGACGCCAGACCTCCTGCTCGCAGACTGGGCGGTACCTGAGGTACGCCGTCGACATCCCAAAGTTCACCGAGCCGAGCGCCGTCAGAAGGCGGAAGGTGACTACCACACTGCACGCGCTGTGCGCAACGAAAATCATCATCGTACACGCACCGCGCAGCAGCCCGTACGGCGAGACAAAGCTGTGGTCGAGGACGAAACCGTCTATAGAGAGGCTGGAGTCTGGGGTGCAGTCGAGGAAGTGGGTGTTGCGATGGCGGCGCTGCGATCGCGCTCGGCATGAGCAAGCTGGCTGAACGAAAGCAAGGACTGCACGCACCGAATCGATCATCACATACGCCCAGTCCCGTAGGCCATATCCTGCTCCACCAATGTGACGAGCTGGCCGTCCATCACGAAACCGACACCAACAAAGCCCGGGGGCGGCGTCTTGCGTTTATGCGAGATCGCGCGGTCGGATGCCCGTGAAGTAAAACAGCTCTAACGAGTGGTTATGACCCATGAGCATAGGGTCAAGAAAAGAGAGATCGCATTGCATGATGGGGGGATAGCACGCGTCGACCGTGACTGAGTCGGGGGCGCCGGTCGCTTCGCTGTCCGTAATGCCGGCCGCTGCCGGACCGCTGCCGCTTCCCTTGCAGCCCTGCTCCATCACCAGAGCACTGCACCGCGCCGCAGGGCTCGCAATGTCGCTATCTCAAGACGCTCTGCACATCATGCATTGGTATACAGAAAGCGTAGTAACGATATTTGACCGACGCGACAGCACATAAATCCGCCGTTCTTCTCGCCGAACCGGTACCCATCGTCGTCGGCCAACGAGACTCCTACGACACCTTCAGACTGCTCATCCGCCTCAGCCCGCCTCGCAACACCATAGCACTCAGGCCGAAGTCGCGTCTATAATCCGTGCCCAGTGTTGTCCGTCTTCGGGAGTGTCGGGGTCGGAAGACGATGCGGTGATGCGGGGTGGAAATAGGCGGCTGGGAAGTCGCTGTGCAGTACTCGACAGTGCATATCGCTCTGTGTCATGCCCGGCCGCACACGCGCACCCAACGGCCTGCCAATTATCGCGCATCAAAACCCGCCCCCGTCCAACGCGTTCCTGCTCCGAGTCGCCATGCCGCCCTCCGCTTCAACTGCACCACGCTCTCCGATGAAATGATCAAGAGGGAGCAGAGAACATCGGCAAGAACAAGCGCGATGCAGTACGGCGAACACGGCGAGGAAGTAGCTGTCTAGCGCGTGCGACGCAGCGACGCCGAAGGCGATGAGCACGCTGTATAAGAGCCTGAGGGCGAAGAGGATGAGATATATGAGGGCGTTGGCGAGGCGTTTCCAGAGGTGACCATGCGTCCGTGTTTGTCGACCGGATGCCCGTTGTAGACAGCGCACGTGCTGCAGAAACCAGCGCCACGACGCTCGATCCCACAGCCCGCCGGTATAAAAGAGCAGCGTGAAGAAGCGGCGCTCAACGCCATTCAACAAAATACCCCCATATCCCCCTCCCCACCGTTCGATGGCTAACTCCTCCTCCTCTTGGTCGTCTTCGGAGTCCTCGTCGTCGTCGTCCGAGTCCTCCTGGTCGTCGTCGGAGTCCTCTTGGTCGTCGCCGGAGTTCTCGTCCTCTTCGTCGTCGTGGGAGGCGCGCCCGCCGTCTCCCTCCTCGGCTTCCCATCTTCCAGATCGCCATAGACGCCATCGTGCGGGGCGGAAAAACGCGGCTGGGAAGCCGTCCAACGCGCCTGCTCCCTCCCCCGCCATGTCGCGCTCCTCTTGCAACTCAATCTTCCCCTTCAACGTCGCCATCATCCTCGGCACGTGGCACTGCCACGCAAACTCCTTTGTCGCGTCCTCCCAGTACGACCTCGCCCTGCACTTCCTCCTCGCATGCGCCGCGTACCTCCTCACCAAGGGCCTGTGCCGCCGGTACGACGGCGCACACGCGTGGATGACCCCCGCCGTTGCGTCGCTCCTGTTCGTCGGCTGCACCGCGGGGGCCATGTCGTTCGACGCTTTACCGTTGCAGAACAGTGGGTGTTTCGTGCGCAGGCTCTCGTCACAGCTGATGCTCATTTGTCTCAGCGAGCTTGCAAGTGTTGTTGTACGTGAACGCGGCCGTTGTTGCAGTGTACTCTGCGCTACTCGCCGTGCGGAGCAAAATACATGTGCGTCTGCGCCTTCTCTATTCATGACGGAAGAAAAACCGACTGATATGCCCCACAGCAGCGCGAATGCCATCGCGCGCCGCATGCTCACGGCAAACCCCCGTCGCTCACCGCGCTCCTCTTCTTCGCCTCCACATCGCCCTACTCGTGCACCGCCCTCTACCCCTCCGCCATCCCCGTCTCCTACGCAATATGGCACTGCAAGGTGTACCTCATGGTCGCGTCCTCCCCGTACGGCCTCGCCCTGCACTTCCTCATCGCATGCGCCGCGTACCACCTCGCCACGCGCCTCTGCGCGCGGTGCGCATGTGTGCACGCGTGCCTCTTTGCCGCCATCTTGGCGCTCTATATAGCTCTCTGCGCCATGGGGGAAACCGGGGTTGCCGTGACGATTACGCGCAGTCAGTGCCACAGCGCGTCTCCGCATGCGCTCGACGCCCGCTGATGATGACCTGTTTCTAGGCGCATTGCTGGCTCGGATGTGCTCCTTGGGGGCGCTGAGCACGGTGTACTCGGCGCTTCTTTCGGTGCGGAATGATCTCCATGTTCGTATACGCCTGCTTTATGCGTACCGGGCGTGACGCTGATTGATATCCACGACAGGACATGCGGAAGACGGATGGGACCGACGCTGCCATACCGGCAGACTCCGAGTGGGCAGGTTGCGGACCGCCAGGTGCAGCTGCCAATGCGTGCATCCTGCTCACAAGAGTCGAATCGCTCTACGCCCGAATCGACGTTCCTTATGAGAAACTCACCGTTCCTCTCGAAGACCTCCACGCTTCTTATGAAGAACTCACTGCCGCCATCAACGATGTCACCGCCTCCATCGACGAAATCACTACTGCTCCTCCTATATTTCGGCAAGACAGCCCTACCGCCGCTCGTCACGACTCTCGGCTGGAGCTCGCGCTGCACCACTGCATTCCTTTCGTATCCTGCTACCTCCTCGGGCGTCTCCGCACACCGGAGGCCTTCGCCATTCTTTTCGTGCGTGCTCTCATCCACGCCGTCGCGCTGGTATGGCTGTGCACTCGCCGCGCATCGGCACATACAAGGAGTCGGAGCATAAGCTCCTGACTGTCCAACTCGTCGAGCTCGTCTGTGGGGCCGTGGGCGTGGGCGTCTTCAACCTGTCCTACCCATTTCGTAAGCTGCTGCTCGCGTACATCGTGCGCGCTCGTCCGCTGACTCTATGGCATGATATACCTAGATGGTGCAGCAACGGCGATGTGCCTCGGCGGCATCGCGATAGGCCTGGTCTCCCTCACCATCGGGCGGACTATCCAGCACTTCCTGCCCCCCGACGCGCACGGTACGCACACTCGTGACTCTGCGCCATCTGAAGGCACCACCACTAACACACCAGCAGACTACCTCCGCACAGCCCTCGGCCAGCACGCCGCGCACGAGGCCGACACGCTCCTGCTGCTCCCACGCCCGCACCAGCAGCCCGCATACATCCACGCCTACGTCCGCGCCACGGTCTCCAGCGCGCTCGTCCGATGCCGACGTGCCCTCCGAGTCGACAGAGCTCGCGGGGCCGCCCGTCAGATTACTCTGGACGCGTGGCCCACGGCGCTGTATCACGCCGCGCCCGCCGCCGTGTGCGCCCTCGGGCTTTCCTGGCCCACGCACGTCGTCGCGGCGCTCGCTGCCCTCGGTCTGTCGGAGGTGCTCGTGCCGTCGATGCTCGCGCGGGCGGGCATGGAGGTGTGCGTCGGGAGTGTAGGCGTGTCTGCTTTGGTGGAGTCTATCTGTGAGCTCGCTTCTCCGAGTCGTGCGCGCAGTGTTGTTGTCGGCTGATCGGAGTCGGATAGGTTGTGCTGGGGCGGGCGTGCTTGGTGCGCTCAAGATGGGGATAGGAATTGGTATCAGCGTGCGATCCCGGGGCCGCCCTCTGGCAGCGTCGCTCTAGCGGACAATCTCGATACGACTTGAATGCTTGTTGAATCTGCTGTGCAATCCATCGCGATGACTGGTCCTGTCATATGCGTTTGCACTTGAAGTAGTCCGGCGTGAAAGCGACTGAGTATGCGCGAGATCTAGTACGTGTGAGTGGATGGAAGCGGACTGCAGCTGCTTGGGGTATATGCGCCCCGATAGCCCGAGGGCGGGCCGGCCAAGCTTTGGTTTGTCCTGCTCTGGTATGCTCGTGCGGTGTACTCCCGAGGCGTATACGTCTCAGTTTTAGAAGTCTCACGCGCGACATCATCGTCCGCGTGTGAAACTTTCCATTGCACACTAGCAACGAGCTATTACAGACAAAGGGGGAGTGAATGTACTCTACCGTAGCCAGCTGTCCGTATACGAGCTAGACACCACGGAGCCATAGCGCTCCCATGCCGGCCAGCATCTCCAGCCTCAACTCCTGGGACACCAGTCAGCGCTCCGTCCGACCATCATCACGCGAAAAACCCAACTCACCACATCGCCCCTCCTAAACGTGCGCGGTCTCCTCACGCATGTTCAAGATGTCGTGCACGAGCATCTCGCAGATGCCCGCGACGAGCTCGCACGCGAGCACGGCCGCGCAGAACCCGAGCGACGTGAACGCCGCGGTGCCCACTGCCCTCGCAATCGCCCCGCACCGTGTCAATGTCAACGGGGACTCCGCACGCGGAAAATGAATGCGGACGCACGCGCCTCGTCGTACACCCCGTACGCGATCGCGGCCCACCCGCACACGCCGTACATCCCCACCGTGTCCAACCACAGGGATTTGAAGGTGCTGGTGCTGCGGTCGTTCTGCGGGGCGAGGTCGGCGAACACGGGGTAGAGGAGCGCGCTGGCGAGCCGGACGACGAGGCAGTACGCGCCGCATGCGAGGAGGAAGGCGCTGTCCTGCGCGTGCCAGGCGGCGATCCAGAACGCGATGGGTGCGGCGTAGAAGACGATGAAGACGGCGCCGTATTTGATCGTGTCGGGGGCGCGAATCTCGCGGTGAGGGGTGAGTGGGCTGAGGGTGTTCATCGTAGAGAGTGAGGGAGAGAGCGAGGAGGGGCGCGTCTTCTGATGATGGTCGCTGGGAAAGCGGGATGCGCGTAGGGCGACGCCGTGGTCGCCCCTAATCTCCAACGCCACAACGCGCATCCCCGCCGCCCGCCGACGCGCGTCGACGTACACATCAAAGAGCAGCGCAAAGCTTCCGCCGCGCTGGCCAACATGCTCTGCATCGACCTCTTCCTACCATCCCCCGCCCAGTTTCTTTCTCAAAGCCCACGGACACATCATTCTCCCCATCCTCATTGCGTACGCCGTGTACGGCTACGACGCGCGCTCTGCGCCGCTGCTCGCAGGAGGCCCCAATCCTCCTGGGGTATACTTGACGTTCCTTCGCGCGGTGGGGCATCTTCGGTGTATCTGTATTCGGCGGCGTCGCGTTCACTGAGCGCGCAATCAAATTCGCGTCAAGTCAGAGTCTTGGTCAGTGTTGCTTAGTCCACTGAGCGCTCACTGCATTAATGAGACAACTGCACAATCGGAGGACGGCCTCCAGGCGCAGTGTGTGCCGCTGTTCCTCTTCCTCGTGACGCTCTGCAGCATGTTCTTCGCGGCCATCGTTGACGGTATGCTAGTCTTCCTGCGTTGGGTGTCCTGCGACCACCAATGCATCGTTGCTCAGGACGAACGCCGCACTGCTGCGTGCCCAGTCCGTTCTGCTAGTTCGGTGCGCTGGCCTCTGGCTGCGATTTCCATGGCGCGTCGACCGCATGCTGACTGACACTCGCGCACAATAGCAAGCCGCGCGAGACGACGTCGCGCGGGTCCCGCCATCCTGCAACACCGAGGACAAGGCCGTCCCCGACCCGCGTCCCGGTCCCAACAGCAACTCGCGCGCACACCGCTCCACCGCCTACATCGCTTGCGTAGACGGTGTGCGCCACACCGACTCCGCGCCCCCGCGCACGCGGACACCGAGCACCGCGTGTGCACCGCGAGCGCGCTCGGCTGGCTGGCCGCCGTGGCGCGGTCGCTTGATACAGGCCCTCCATCAGCTGCCGGGGAGTTGATGGTAGATGGGAATGGCGCGCTGGTGCTGGGTGGGAATGGGGATGGGATTGGGAATGGGCGTCGCGGAGTGCGTGCGGTGGCGGCCAAGGTGCGCTGGCTCACCGGTGCGCTGGTCGTCGGCGGTCGTCGGCCAGGTCGCCGAGGTCCGAGTCGGCAGGCCGTGCCCCGTGTGCGCGGACGACGCCGCCAACCCGCAGCACCGCGAGCGCGCTCGGCTGGCTGGCCGCCGTGGCGCGGTCGCTTGATACAGGCCCTCCATCAGCTGCCGGGGAGTTGATGGTAGATGGGAATGGCGCGATGGTGCTGGGTAGTAATGGAAACGGGAAAACACGTCGCGGAGTGCGGGTGGTGGTCTGCTAGCTCGCCGGCGCGCTGATCGGCGGCGGCGTCGTCTGCCAGCTCGTCGATTCCCGTGTGCGCGGACGAGGCAGCCAACCCGCAGAGCAAGCCCGCGCTGAACCGTATCTCACCGTGCTGCCCGGATGGGGCAGCGGCTCCCCCATAGAGAGGGAAGCGCACCTCCGAGGTAAGTCTGCAGCGCTTTTGAGTGGGGCGGCATGCTGACGCGGGTCGCGATTGCAGAGTGGATTCGAGTCCCGGTCCGACTGGCAGTCAGCGGGCAGAATGGAGATGCTATCCTGGGCTTGTATGTAAGGGCCTAACAGCGTAGAGGGGAAGAGCCATGTCGAAGGCATGGCACCTTGCCGAATCCACAGAATCAGAATCGATTGACCGCTTTCTGCATGCTGCGGTCTGATCGGACCTATTCAGCTGACTTCATGTGCGCAAGGGGTCCGCGCATGATACCGCCGCGAGTTGCCCGAGCTCGGACGCAGGGCCTGCGTGTACCCCATGTACATTCGCGGCAGTTTCGAGTCGTCCGGGCATGCACAATGACATTGACATCGCCGGCAATCCTCATCGAAGACGCGTCGCCGGCGCACTAGTGCTACCTCGTAGGCAGCCTGCAACTGCACATCCGTCAGTACTCGCACACCGTGTAGCATGGCCCGAGCAACGCCGACGCACCAGCAATCGGACTTGGGCAACAAGGTCCGCGAAAAGCGTGGCACCAATGACCTGTGAGAGCAGCGGCGTCTTGAGCATGCGCGTCACTACAACACGACAATAAGCGGCGGTGTTCGATGGAGAAGAGGGGCGTGGACTGACACAAGCCTTCTTGCGGGAAATCGAGCTTCTGCATCGCGGCGTCGGCGAGCACGCACGGCGCGAGGCCAACTGTGACCCACCAGTGCGCGCACTTGGGGAAAAGGCTCGTGTTGAAGATGGGTGTGGAGCGCTGAGATGCCCACGTTGCGAGGAGGAAAGCTGGGCACGCGGGGAGGACAGTGGCGATGGCGATGGCGGCGGCGTACTGCATGGCTGAGGCGACGTCGAGGGAGCAGAGCGCGGGCCCGATGCTAGCGAGGAAGGATAGAAGGGGCCGTGCGTAGTATGTGACCAATGAGGCGAATAGAGTGGCGAGGATGAAAGCGGAGTAGGAGAAGGAGGATGGCGGGCGGGAGACAGCAGCGGCGGGCGACTTCATGGTGGCGGGATGCTGAGGTTGAAAGAAAGAGGGCGGGGCAGTCTGCAGCGAGTGGGCTGACATAGGGAAGCGAGTCGGTGACGGAGCCGCTGCGTTGTGCGATCGTGGGTTGAAGTTTCGATTGGAAGCGATGAATTCCGTGGCGTTGGGACCGTGGGCGGCATCTATGAGCAACGAGACTGCCGTGTTCCTTCAGCGCATCCTCGCCTTATGAATGCTCGCCCTAGACCGCAAAACTGCCGGATCCAGCGTCTTCCTGCCCATTCATGGCGGGTACCAGCAATTCAGATGCGCAGAAATGAATTCTGAGAAAAAGTTACAGACAGAAACAGACGGACAGACATGGACAGACGTACAGTGAATGCGTGCCCCCAGCTACTGCCCATCTCTCTGCATCCACAGCCCCACTAATCAGTGGGACATCGCTCAGATGGTGACTCACAGCTTGAGAAGCGCTCGGAAGCTGACGCCTCGAGACCGGATTTCCCTACGGAGGAGTCGCGGGTGCGATGCATGGCCGGCAGTGCGAGGTTTCAGATTGAGAGGAGTACTGGTGAAGCGACAGGGCTGGCACGACGGATGCGAGTAGATGCGCGGCTGCCGCATCGTAAGTAGACGGGTAGACGACCAGGACCAGCGACGAGTTGGCGAGAGAATGCCGCGAGGGCGGAGAAGAACTGGAAAACGCGCAAGCACGTGGTGCTCGGCATTCTCCGTGGCCGCGCGTTCCCTCTGCACCTCTTTGCCCGCCCAGTCGACTCGCAAACATGTCTAGCAGGGGACGTAGCTGGCTAATACTATGTCCTCAGGCTCCAGGCCGCGCTGCTGGACGATGCGGATGAGTATGGCCAGGCCCAAGCCGTCATATTAAATGCGCAAGCTCTTTACAGCGCTATGGTACGTTAGTAAAGAAATATATGTCCACTGAAAAAATTAAGGAGAGCTAGAAGTCGTATTAGAAGGGTCCAAGAAGCCCACAATCGGGCTAAGCCAGCTATCGAAGTCCTTTTCCTGCGTGCTATCACCCGTCACCCGCAGCGCGCGCAGCAGGATGCGGTAGTTCCCATTCGGGATGTCGCTGCCGTTCGCAAACGTCTTAGAAAATTCGACACTTCTGGAGCGCCAGCTCTGTGGAAACGCGTCAGCGAGTTGAGCCGCACATACGAGCACGAGCACAGAGGCGGCGTACAGGGCTGCGCGGGATGTAGTCGACCTCCAGCAATGAGCCGACGATGGCGACTTGCGCGAACGTGTTTGGCTTGCCGTGCGGGAACGAGAAAAAGTCTCGCTCGAGAACGGGCATTCGTTCGTCGAGGGTGCGAGGGTTTAAGCTAGGGACGAGCTTGATGTCTGACTTGACGAGATCGAAGCGCAGTAGCGGCGTGCCGAAGGTCAGACTGCCCATATCGCGTCAGCCTACATACGACGACGGACGTCCAGAAAAAATGACCTACCGTAAGACGCCCAGAGGCCAGTCATCGTCGACAAAAGTATAGTTGGCGGGGCCGGTCTGCGGATCTCCGTTCGAGTCCACGAGGGCGGGAAGATTGAATCCGAGAGTGGTGTTGGTGTTATCCAAGACCTGCGCGTCTTTCAAGGACCCCTTGAGGCCGAGATACGTCGCATGTGTGATCTCAGACTGGCTCTGGATTTTGATGAAGCCAGAGAAGATGGGGAATGTCGTCGGATCGCCCGTGGTCGGAGGTGTGATATGGACAGAGATGGGCCACGACTGGCCGGGGAAAAGGACAAGACTGGTCTGGCTGAGCTTGACGGTAGCATAGTCCGTGGAGAGCGGCACCGATCCGTCGGCAGGGAAGATGGTACCCTAACACGCGGCGGGTTATTAGCAAGCAATTCCAGTCGCGTTTGAACACCTCTTACCGGCTCAAAAGTGAGCGCACTTCCTGCGGGCACATGAGTCAAAGTGTAGTACTTGACCGTCTTGCCTGTATTCTTGATGGTAATGAATTGGCTATACTACAGTGTGAATCAACCAGCATCTAGAAAAATATATCAAGCACTCACCTTCCCTGGTAGTGGGCGGTATCGTTCAGGATGAGCTGCGTCGGGGTCACCAAGGTCTCCGTGTGAAGAGCAGTATACACGTCAACCAAACCGGCACCCTGTTGCGCCACGGTCTGCAGCGGGCCTTGGTCGGTATGGTCCGACGCGATAGTGCGCGCCGTCGACTCGAAGAGACTGCGTGCGGAACGACCAACAGCCGCAGACTTCCCCTTATAACCCAAGAGCAGAGCGGCACTGCCAGCCACGAAGGGTGTCGCCATGGACGTGCCCGAAAGCACGGCGAACGAGCCTAAGGGAACGGGGAATGTGGAAAGGATGTTACCGCCTGGAGCGGTGACCGACGGCTTGAAGAAGAAGTCGTTGGATGGACCGTAACTTGAGAAGTACGAGATGAGACCGCCGGTAGGGTCGGGGTATTCGACTGAAGCTCCGTGTTGCGGGAAATTGAGCG
This sequence comes from Auriscalpium orientale, assembly GCA_019915035.1. Taxonomy (NCBI): domain Eukaryota; kingdom Fungi; phylum Basidiomycota; class Agaricomycetes; order Russulales; family Auriscalpiaceae; genus Auriscalpium; species Auriscalpium orientale. The sequence goes on along the minus strand of JAHLMH010000022.1, from coordinate 79,190 downwards.
TGACCGCAGTGCCGGCGACAAACTGCGAGACGAGCTACAAAAGTTGATCTGAGAATCTGACCGAACAGTCGCGGAGAGAGTAAGATTTGAGACATACCCATTCGCCGTCTGCAGCTTGGATGAGTGCCGCGTCGGTGTATCCAAAGAAATCAACCTCGGTGAAGCCATTGCCGTTACTGTGAAAAATATAAGCGTCCGTACGCGTACTCGTTGAAGACACCTTACTCGTAGAAGAGAACGATGTCTCCGCCCTTGGCCTGGACGTTGATTATTTTGGTCATCTGAGCCGACAGATGAATCAGAACTGCGCAGTAAGCCTCGCGGTGACAACTCACGAAGTAACATGAACCGCGGCGGACGATAGTCACGAAGTTTGACAGATCCGGAGTGGAGTCAGGCAACGGGTTGCAAGCGTCGTCTATGACGGTGGTGTCATTCGACGTGGCGTAAATAGGCCATTCTTGCGTAGAAGGGATGGGCAAGGACGAGAAGTACGTGATAGGCGGGTGTGCGGGGCCGTGTACTGTGACGTTTTGGAGGAGCGTGACCGTGCTGACGGAGGAGACTCATCAGTATCTAGTAACGGCATCGATGAAGAAGTAGCTGACTTGTCAAGACTGCCGACCGAGATGACATCGACACCGTTTCCGGGGCTTGATGTGTAGAATGCGCCGAACTCGCCGTCGTTTCCTGCGGCGACGGTGACGACCGTTCCTGTCGCTGCGATACGGCTGGCAACGACAGATCCCGTTGTTTCCGTCCATCCGCTGGCGCCCCCGAGAGACAGAGTGAGCACGTCCATTTTGTCAGAGTATCCGCGCAACAGCGCCGCCACAATGACTGAATCGCACTATGAGCCACTGACAAGTGAGTTGATGCGAGCAGAACTTACTGTCGTCGCCAACGTCGCCTTGACACCCGAGGACACGGTAGGCGTAGAGCGTGGCCTTGTAGGCGACTCCACTGATATTGTAATCGTTGCCTGGGTTGGCGCCGATAATGCCCTGCGTCTCGTTTAGCCGGCGTCTCACACAACAGACTGTATGCCTACAGCAACGTGAGTGCCATGTCCTAAAAGGAGATGAGCATCGAAACAAAGATACAGCATATAACACGTACCGGCGCATTTGTCAAGAGGGTCGCCGTCGGGTACAGCCGTGTTGCTTCCTATGGTTTGGAAGGTGAAGAAGGGCATAGAGAGTGGCGGGAACCACTTACCATCGTAGTCGTCTCCGACGAAGTCGTACCCCCCGGCAACCTTGTAACCCCGGCCAAAGCCGCCCCCCAGACTGGGATGCGTGTAATCGACGCCTGAGGAAGAATTTAGTCCATTTGCGAAGCAAGTCATCAGAGTGAGCACCAGAGTCGATGCTACATATGCGAGGTAAGCACTTCTCGCCCATAATTGTCGTCGAATTGAACTCACATGCCAATCTTGACACCGGCACCCAAGATCCCCTGCGCGTGCAGTTTGTCGACGCCCTAAACTAAACGTTAACCTCGGTCAGGCAAGCAACGACTTGTGATACGAACCGTCAAGACGTGCGTGCTTTGAGTCTCCGGAGGGACGGCCGGGTCGCCGTGACCTGAGACGACGTGAGAGTATACGGGCCTAAAAGCTGTACTTAGAAATCAATGACCAGCATGATACAGAATCGACACTCACTTGGGCGCATCATACAAGACCACGGGACGAATCGCCTGGACTCCGGGGGTGTTTTGAAGGGCTTTCACATCCTACGAGCTCGAAGACGCGTCAGAAACAACAGCACGAGAAGGCCTTAGAACTCACGTTGGAGCTCTACGGACGCGCGATAACAGTGAGTAAAGCGAATCCAGGCTTGTTGGCGATGCTCACATTCAGGGTTATGGCAGCTCCAACGAACAGTCCAGGGGCATTGTATGCGTGTCCAACTCTGAAGCCGATACCGCGCTCCGTTAACGAACGAAGGACGTGCGCGTGGGGCTGTTGGATCGCAATCAGCAAGACAGTGAGACGGCCATAACGAACTGCGCACCGCTTCATCAGATCGCTTCCCCGGAATGTCGGCCGCGGTACTGACTTCGACGATGAATTTGTTGGGGACGAACGGGAAGTTGGTCTTCCGCTCGACGCTGGATATTGGGATGGTCGCCAACGCGTGGCTAGCCAACGCGAGCAGTACGAAGATGCCGCTGGGAGACTTCATGATAAGCCTAACTCGCACATTCGTCTTTCCTGGACTTTATGTACGCACCGTGTTGCGCACATCCCGGATCGCAAAGCGGAAGAGACTTCGCCATGTGCATCGCACGCGTCTTGGCGGACTTGTCGATCTGCCGATATAGCTAATGACCGAGGTGAGAGCGGCGAGGAACACATGGATGAGGGTCCTCGCTGTTCAACGAGGCGAGTTTCAGCACGAGAATGAACGAACATGACATGCTGCTCACTCAGTTGACATTTCGCGAAAGAAGCAGGCCGTCGAAGCGCAGAGTGAACGCACTTAAACTGAGTGCGCCAAGCATTTTGATCCAGGGCAAGTCCCAGGATATCTGGCGATAGCCCCCTGGCAACCCCATGAGGAAATCATTGACGGCTCCGTAGCTGAGGCAATACAGTAACTCCACAGCACCCAGAAATGCGGCGGGAGAGGGCGGGAGTTATAAAACCCAAAACCCAAGTCGAGGGGCCAGGATCAAGATTCAAATCCAGGGTCCCAGGAGACGGCAAACGCAAGAGCCATGCGCAGTAGGAATTGGTGCCGAGGTAGATCCGAGTCCAGAATGCGTCGTCATGACAGAATGCTATCAAGTAGTCTTGGCGGTTTGCAGATCGTCCGAATGGGCCTTCGGCGCCGGGCTACGAGCACAGCAATCAAACACCAACGGATTCCAGCCGCCTTCAGGCACTTTCAGGGCTCACGCAGACATTCAGGTCCCTCCCGTGAGCATGTCGCCGACAGACACCAGGACATTCATCGACGTGCACGCAATTTTTGCCTTCTGTAGCGTGTGGACTCCCGAAGTATACAAAATATAACAGATGGGCGAGGGCCACTCGTATTTGCCAGCTTGCGACACCTGTATTGCAAGGGCTAATAATCATGACGCTGTCTGCGTCGCAAGAAATCAGACCTATTCCAGCGTTAAGAGGAAGGGGCTCACCGTAGCCAGCGTTCAACACCTCCTGCACCTCAAGGGCGCACCACTACAGCCCGCAGCACAGTTGCCCTGAGAAATGGCGGCTGGAGCTCAATCGCACCGCCGAGTTTCTGCAACGAGATAGGAACGTGGCACTGCGGATCCAGTCGGCCGGTATTAGCTGCGCAGTGCACGAGCCGAGAGCGCGTGAGTGTCGAGTGATGTCCGGACAGCCGTCCTGTTCGAGCAGTCAGGAAAATAGTGAAGGCTCGATAGCCAAAACAACGCACCGAGTCTGTGCGATCAATGCCTAGCGCTCGCTCCCAATACACCCCAACGCCCGATCCGCCCCACGTAGTACTTCCAATTGCTGGGCTTCAGAGAAGACATAGGGAAACAGGCCTAGACCACTCAATTCGCTACGAACTCTCAATGGCATAGCGTCGCAACTAACTCCGCGCCCAGCTTGCGAGGCCACGCTGCCGACTGCAAAATGACAATCAACGGCGGGCGCAGCAAGCATTGGTTCAGAAATAAAGGACGCATATGGAACCGTCCTCTGCGCACGACAAGCAGGTGTCCCAGCCCTGAAGGTCGGACGAGTCGCGCGATATGTTGAGATGCGGATGCATGGCCGGCGCTGGATTGCGAGGAGTGCTGATGAGGCGACAGTGCGATTGATGTGGGGATGTCGAGAAGACGGGTGCGAGTCGATGCGTGGCTGCCATGTAGACGGGTAGCTGACCGGGACCATCGACGAGTTGGCGAGAGAAGGGCGCAAGGGTGGAGGAAAGCACCGGGAGGAGAGCTCAGAGTCGGGAAAACCGGCGAGCACGTGGCGCTCGGCATTCTCCGTGGACGCGCGTCCTCCTCTCGGGCGACTTCCTATGCCCTTTCGTCTCATTCTTCGTCTTTACAAGGCTCAATTCCACCCCATCAAGAGGCTCAGGAAATCCGGGCGAGTGGACTCCCTGCAACAGTGGCGACGGATCCGGAGGCACCGCAGACCTGAAGGCGTCACGGTGCGCGCTTCGCCTCTGCATCTCCTTCGCATACTCACTCCAAGTCGACCAACAGCGCATCCTATTGTACCCGTCTGCGCCTGCCAGCGTCAACCTTCGGCCTCGACACATCGACCAACGCCTTGCCCTCGAATCTCGATCAAGCAGAACACCGCCCGACTAGTCTTGGATTTATGCGCTCGCGCTCATTTAGTGCTCTCATTATGTCGCTCGTTTACAGGTCTGACATTATCTGCATGACTCTGAGAGTTTCCTCGCGCGAAGTTCCATCCTGTGAATCGCCCGCCCCGCCTTTCTCCTTGGAATCCCAGACGTGGTTGGAATGTTAGTTGGTGGCTGAGAGTACACGGTGCGCGCTCCGTCTTTTCCGTCTTCTTCTCATGCTAACTAAATTCTACCCGCAGTGCGTCCCGGAGGATTGAATGCGACGAAATTGAGGTCCCATGCCGCACCCTTTGCCGCATCCCAAGTCTCAGCCTCGACCCCGATATGTCAACCAACGCCTCTAGCGGAGGCTCCAGCACTCTGACTAGTCCTCGGCGACCCTCTCATCATCTTATGACTTTTCGCATGGCATAGGCTGGCCTCCGCTCGGAGCATCTCACTCTCGCTTGGGCACAATTCTGACAGTCTCTGCTCTCTCCATGGCGCTCCGGGTACATGCTCTGCTGCGTCTTGCGCAGAAACGGCACATTTCCGTTTTTCGTTCTGGTCAAGATTTTCGTCGCAGTCGCGAGCCGGCTGCGTAGCATTTAACGTCGCCCGCGCCTCGCACTGGAAATATGGTATGTCACTCCTTTTCAATCTAGTTGGGACATTGAATAACGTGGGTGAATGTAGGTCGATCAAAGGAAGAGTCTTTGCAAGGGGCAGAGAGTGGCGCGCAGCCGTCTGTCTATCTTGAACATGTCTCCGCGAGGTCTCGAATGTATGCTACGTACATCCACAATGCGATGTTCAACCAATGTCTCTTGATTGTCTCCGGCCGACCGCTGCGTGAACGTCTCAGAATCAAGCAAATTGCTGGGCTATATGTGAGACATGCCTCTGTCTCCCCGTCTTTGTTGCGCGGCTGCCTCTCAAACTGGCTCTCTGCACTCAAGAGCATCGGCGCATGCTCTCCTCGACGCGGCCAGAACTCAATCGCGAGCCGAATTGAGTCAACAATGTTCGCGAAGGTCCCGCTCATGAGCGCCGTCATGACAACAGGCAGCTCGAGCGCGTCCGCCAGGGTGGCCCTTGCCATGGCCGACAACAGACCTATGAGGCAGCAGTCCTGCTGGCGAATTGAGAAGATGGAAGGGACCCGGAGATTATCGCGGCAGAGAGCACCTTGAACAGCTGCGCGCCATTACCGCTATGGCTACGCCTTTGATGGCATCCTTGCCACCTGCAGCTGTGAACGTCAGTGGCTGGCGCAACCAAATCACTGCAGACAACGAGCTGGACGGACGCACCATATATTCTCGAGGCGGGTAACGGTCGACATGAGAACCGCGGGGCAGGAAAGAAGGACGTGACGTCAGCTGCTTACGCCACAACAGCCAGCCTCCGACGCACCCATCGCGCACCGCTCGCTTTCGCTTTCGCCTTCAACATCCTCACCCACCATCCCCACACACCATGCAGACCCCTCCCGCCAACCTCTCCCTACTCTCCCCCGCCGCCATCATCGACTACATCGCCATCCTGCTCGGCGCGTGCGCCGCATACCCCCTCGCGATGTGGGCCTTCGCGCACGCCGCGCGCATCGAGCCCGGCGCGCCGCTCACGCGGGCGAACTTCTGGGTCCCCGGATGCAGCATCGCGTTCTTCCTCTTCCGGTTGGCGCCGTTGGTCTGCGGCGTGTACCCGTTCGACACCTTCTGTACGTCCGAGTCTGCTCGCGGCGGCGGGCACTACTGATGCAGATGGGTTTGTTTGTTTGCTGTGGTAGGGGCTGCGCTAGTGGACGCGCTCTGTCCGCCCGTTCTCCAGGGCGCGTTCGTCGGCGCGTGCGTCGCGAACCTCGTCTACCAGTGCGATATACGGGGCACGGTACGTCGCTTTTGTGGAGGTGCGGGACTGTGCTGATCGACGCGAATGCAGATTGCAGATGGCAGATGGCGGGGTGCGCAGGACAGCAGTCCGGCAAGACGGTCGGAGAAGTGTAGCAGGAAGGGGGGCTGCGTCTGATTCAGTCTGTACATATGACACACGCGCACATAGCCCGTCTCTTTGGTGAACAATAACACTCTATAGCTCAATCATTGTTCGACGTGCGGCCGCAGATAATTCGTACAACGACGGGCACCCTGTAGACATAGAGCAATAGTCAGTAGCTCGCATTCACTGTACGTCTGCCTGTCTGCTGTGTGTACATTTTGCCGATGACTTATTCCTGCGCATCTGTATTGCTGTACCCACACCGCGAAGTAGAAGAGGCAGTACTGCGTTGTCAGCGGCTGGCTTTGCGATCTTCGAGCGAGCTCTATTCGGGCGAGGATGAGCTGCGCGCTCGCTGAACGAAAAGAAGTCTATTTCAAGTTGCTAGTACTGTCCAAATCCACCATGTCGATCGCTTCCATACTCCGCATTCTAGTCTCGCCATGCGCTCTAGTTCAACATCTCTCCTTGACCGCCTTCGCCTTCTACATATCATCGATGCTCCGCCGCATGCATCATCTCCTCTCCACACCGCACGCCTCGCATACAACGCAACATTCGTCTGGTATTTCTTCACCACCTGACGCCTGCGACGCGGTTCAGCATCCCACCGACACTCAGAGCGCCGCCGACTGACCTCTGTTGCACGCTTCCTACTGCGCCGCGCGCAGGTAGAACGGCGAGATGGGCTTTCCGCTCGTCATCGCAGCCTTGATGGGCGGATCGGCGGCCTCGTCCGCGCACACAGGGCACGGCCCACCCAGCTCGACGAAGTGGCCAGCGACGCCCCCCACAATCATCGCGCCGGCGAACAGCCACACCGCAACCGCCACTGCAGAAACTGCACCCTCATTCAGCACCGAAGTATCGAGGATGCGAAGGCGCCGCTCACATGAGGTATGGTCTGAATCGCGGGGGTACAGCATGACGTCTGCGCAGATGAGCGCGCTCGCGGTGAACACGCCGGTGGCCCATGCGGTGCTCGAAGTGCAGGTGCGCCGGGTGGGGACGATGTCGGTGTGGCGGAAGCACGGGAGCAGCGCGAGCATGCCGAAGAGGTAGGATGCGCAGAGCGCGAGGGGGAAGGAGCTGTGCTGGAGCCATGCAAGGGACCACAGGACGATGGGCACGCCGTATACGCAGGCGACATGGGTCTTGAAGCGGCGGGCGCGTGGGGAGTTGTGGGAGATCGGAGACTGCACCTCGGCGACGGCCTTGTAGTCGGTCCTGTAAAGGGGTTGGACTGCGGCGACGCCTGCGGCCTGCGCAAGGGTCAGCATCCGTGCTGGAGGTAGCGCACCATACTGACCGAGTGGACAGGGCCGTTAGCTGTGTGCTTTTCGTATGCAGCAACTAAGCGCTGATACAGGCAAGGCGCCGCACGCAGGAAGGCCAGCACCCCATCGACGACGGCCGCGAAGAGCAAGCCAAAGAGCGAAAAGTTACCGACGAGCAGCAGCTCCAGCTGCCCGTACTCTAGATCGAGCGCACGACATTCAGTCAACATCCGTCGGCTCATGAGGGGAAGTAAACACCGACTTAGAGCGAATTTCTTCGCCCATCCAATGAGCTCGATGACGACGAATACACATCCAAAGACGATGGCCAACCGCGCGTGAACATACCGCAATATTGGATACCGTGCGCAGAGACGCAGAGCGCACGTTGTGAGGCGGTACATGGCGTACGCGGCCAGGGAGGAGAGAATGGTTCGTCCTCGGACGGCGGCGAAGAGGTAGGAGGAACATTGGGCGTAGAAGGGCAAGGAGAGAAGGTTGGGGGCCATAATGTCGAGTGGGGATCGCGCTGCGTCTATGCGCTGCTCTTTTATAAGTTGGGGGCAGCCGGGTTGGGCGTTGTGGCGTTGACTTCTGCGGCACGTGTACTGACGAAACGGGCGTGCAGTCGACAAACTCGGCCGCCCGAAGCGGCTGGTATATTCAGCACCGTGATAATGCGCGCCACCCGGAGTCTTCACCCGGCTCTTCGACCTCTTCATGCATGCACATCAACTTCCCTCAGCTCCCCTCCGCCCGGCTCACACCTGTCGCCGTCTTCGCTCTCTACTACGGCGTCCCCATCACCGTTGGGCCGCCGCGTAGCACTCCCAGGACTGCCGTCTCCTCGCCTGTGCGCCGTACGCGACCAGCTAGCGGCGCTTCGCGGGAGCGATATGCACCTCATGTGGATTGTATACGTCGGCTTGTGGAGCGCGTTCGCGGGGTGTGGGAGGGTGTAGGCCTGGCTTCCGAAGCCTACGCGCCCGGTGTGTCCGCTCCGCCCACGCGCTGATCTGTGCTCGATGCTGACTTATGACTCCGTGCAGTGAACATCGCGATCGTGGACGTCCTTTTGCTTGGCGCTCGTCGGCGTCGTGGCCATCCTTGCGGTTGCCAGGCTGGACGTCATCCTCATTCATCATGCAAGGATGAGGGTCATCACGGTGCGTTGTGGCTTCGTTTGTGCTGACTGACCGCTGACCATGGAACTTGGTGTTCCAGGAGGCGTTGGGGTTGCTCAGCCGTGCGGAATGTTTTTGACCTCGGTCCGACAGCAGTTCGGCAACGGCCGGCGTTACGGACAGCGACGGGCGCCCCCGACTCGACGCTCGCCATCCCCCCATCATGCAATCTGATATTTCTTTCCTCGACGCTATGTACCCGCCGCACAATCACTCTCTCGCGCCGTTCAACTGCAAGGACATCTGACCACGCGATCTCGCATAAATGGAAGACGCCGCCACCGGGCTTTTTCGATATCGTTCTCGAGCGGGATATGAGAGCAGCTCGTCACATTGAAGAGGGGTAGAGTGCGAGTGCGATATGGTGTCCATCATTGTCTACCTGGTGCGTGCATCCATTGCTTTTGCTCAGCCAGCTTGCTCATGCCGAACGCGACCGCAGCGCGCCCTGCAGCACCCGCCATCCACCGTCCTCGACTGCACCCCAGACTCCAGAGTCTTCATCAAAGGGCTACTCTAACCGTCGCCCACGGAGTCTTCTCGCTATACTGGCGGCCGCGCGGTGCATGGACGATCACCAACAGCTGCCAGCCCGCGCCGACCAAACCCCACTCTCATTCCGCGCGACACAAACTAGACTTGAACCATGACCGAGCCAGGCTGGGCAGCCAGCTGGACCACAACCGCCGCTCTTCTGCTTTATCGTTTTCGCCAGCGGGAGCGAACGCGCAGATAGTAATTATGCCGCTCACTGTAAGCTTGCTACTCCTCGCTCCCAACGTGCTCGGCTTCTCCGGCTCATTGAGGTTGAACAGATTGCGCGCGGGAACGATGTGCCTCGTCGAGGAACACTGGAAGGCCTTATGGTGTGTGATCTGCCGCATATGTAGTACGCGCGCCCCTCCCGCGTCTGTTATATCCTCGCTGACGACCCGCACAGGCGCACGCCACCCGGCAGACAGCATACACGCGAGAGCCGCTATCCCCGCCGCCTGTATGCAGCGCAGACCAATTCAATGCCGTGCCGCCATGACGCCCATCGAGACCGACATGGTTCTCTTGAGGCCCGGGGACTCGCCGCCGCCGCGGCTTTCCCTCTAACACATTTATAGCTGACCTGCCGTATCTCTAGGTATCTTTCTGCTTCTACCGATGGGAAAGTTGCTCATACTAACGTACCGCGTCGTTTGGCTTGGCAGATGGAGATGGGCTGCGCGTCGAGAGGGCAGCGCAGGCCGTTCGCAGGAGAGAAAAACTTGCAGGAAGAAACGGAGAAGTTTGTATGCGGAGATTTCCTGGTGTATCGACATACATTGCGCTCTCTTTCAGATGATGAAATGATCGAAGCTCGTTTGAGATGTTCAGCAGCGTGCACATGCGGAAAACGGACGGTTGTAGGCCCGGGAGAGGTTTGGCGTTGACTCGGTTTGTAGGTTGTCGCGTTAGTCGGAAATGAGATTGTTCGCCCGCAGATGTGTACTCCATCGTGTATAGTGAGCAAGCTTTCGGCAAACCAGTGAAGAAGCAGGCGCATCTTCGCGCGGAAGATTCCCATCTTTTGAGCGAGGCACTGGGAGAATTCACGCGTCACGGGCGAGTGGCGGCTCTCTGAACTCAATCTAAATGATCCTGAACAACGCTAGAGCTAACCACAAATTTTCAACGCATGAAGACTACATGCCAATTCGCCCGGCACATCGTTCATTCAAACCATAATCACGCTCTCCTCGGCAGTGCCCTTGCGGGGTGAACTCAGACCTAGCCAGATCTCATCCTGCGGTCGAAACTTGTAACCATGTCAGTACTTGGAAATGCGCGAGCTCGGGACACTCACCGCGGCGGCTGCAGTTGGAGCAGGGCTCGAGAAGCTCGACGGCGCTCGCGATGAAGACGCCGCCGAAGAGCATAGCGATCAGTCCCAAAAGAACCTGCACCACGACATTCGCTAAAGAACAAAACGACACTCTCGATCAGTGCGGGTCCGGACTACGCTTGAGGAGTGAAAAGACTGACAGGGGCCGACGACCAAAGTCCATGCGACTCGATCCGCAGGTACGTCTCGCATCAATCCGCAAAGAACGTCCCGTCACGAGCATGATCGCAGGAGGAAGTGCCCGCACAGTTCTGCCCTGGACACGGCGTGTCTTGCGGTCTGCGAGCTAGCACTATATTGGGGCGAGTATGAGCTCGGGGTGCGTGATCGCTGTCTTTCAAGGTGCTCGTACATGCCGCCCAGCGCACACCTCCACGGCGGTGAACGTGACGGGGTACCGGTACGCGTGCAATTGACCCAGGCAGAAGCATCAGCGCCCCGCTTCCTTACACTCGTCCCTTCCTGCGCTCTTTCAACATCCCGGCACGACGACGACCGTGTCCACCTTCGACCGTTCCCGCCTTCGCCATGCCGTCCTGCTCCGCCTCCACTATCATCTCCCTCTCTCCCCGCACACCTCGCGCCTCCCCATACATCTCCCCACCAGCATCACCCACCGCGGGCCAGTGGCACCCCCCCGCACTCGCGCTGCGCACCGCCCACCAGCCGCACACGCACGCTTCCAGCTCCGAGTCCTACCCCCGACACGTACAGCGCCCCGCGACGTGCTTCACCTGGAGGGCCTTGGCAGCCGGCAGCCGCGCGCGCTCAGGCTCGTCCGCGCACACGGGGCACGGCCCGCCCACCTCGACGAGCTGGCCCACGACGCCGCCCGCGACCAGCGCACCCACCCCACCCCTCACCGCCCACACCGCACCCCAATTCGCGCCCACACCCCCATCCGGCATCAGCGCAGAGTCCGAGTCGTCGCGGGGGATATCCTGCAGGCGCAGCAGCGTGGCGTGCACCCAGCCCAGCGCGCTCGCGGTGCACACCGCGGTGCCCGGCGTCCACGCGTGGCTGGTGGGGAGGGAGGCGGCGTCGGTGGGGAGGGAGGGAGGCGGAGGGGGAGGAGTCGGTGTAGCGGACGCACGGGCGCACAGCGAGCATGGGGAAGAGGTACGCGGCGCCGAGCGCGAGCGGGGCCGCGCTGTGCTGGAGCCGGGCGAGCGCGGCGAGGGCGGCGGGCACGGCGTATACGCCGGCGAGGTGGGCGGGCGAGGGGCGCGCGCGGTCGGCGCGGGCGGGGGGCGGAGTGGCTGCGAGGGATGATTGTTCAGTGGGCTTGCAGGAGGGCTGTGCGGGGTCGCTGTCAGCATGCGGACGACGGGCTGCGGGGACGGGAGAGCGCACCGCGCGGGGTGAGTGGACAGGGCACGCAGCAGCGGACTGTAACTCGGCTTGGAAGTCGGCGCGGAGGCGTTCGTACTCGCCGTACGCCGCGCGCAGGGCCCCCAGCACCCCGTCGACGATCGCCGCGAACAGCATGCTGCCGAGCGCCACGAACCCGCAGAATATGCCCACGCACGCCGCGTGCGTTCCCTCCGCCGAGTCTGCCGCCGCCCGTTAAATCATACAATGAGCCTCAGGTAGACTGATCCACGGGAGTACGAGAAATTGCTTACCGTGGCTGTGGCCGTGGCCGTGACTCAGACCAATTTTGTCCGCCCACAGAGCTAACTGCACCACGCTGAGCAGAAACACGGCAAAGACGCAGCACCGCGCGAGGGAGCGCCACGTCAACCACAGGAGCGCCGCGTCGTGCGAGCAGCCGCCGCGTGAGGCGGTACACGGCGTACGCGGTGAGGATGTGGAGGATGGTGGGCCTTGAGGAAGAGGCAGAGGAGGAATTGGGCGAGGGAGGGCAGGGAGAGGTTGATGCAGGGCCCGGGCATGTTGTAAGTGCGGTGGGAGGATCGCGCTGCGTATCTGAGTGCATGGACGTCGAGGCGCTTTTAGATGTTGTAAGGTGATGGCGTCGGCGTCGGCGGGCGGCGGGGATGCGCGCGGTGGCGCTGGCACGCGGTGGAGAGGGACCAAAGACCGCGTGCGGTGGACAGTTCGTTGGGTGCCCACGCGCACGCGTCAACGTCAACGGATCCAGCGATCGCCACTGTCAGACGCTACGCCAGCGACTTCCCCGCTGCTGCCACCTAGCTGCCCCCCGGGCCATCTCGTCGACGTCCCCTCCCGCCGCATCGTGCTCCTCGACCGAGGCTCCAGGCACCGGTATACCGCAGCACGACATCCTCTGCGAGTGGCGTTCAGCTTCGTTGCCCATGTCGACGCGAGCATGGGGTGGCAGCGTGGAGCGCGATCTGTTGGTACGTCGTGATGTCGTATCATATCATATCAGCCAGCACGAGAACATGGTCGCGAAGGACGTCTCAGAACGAGGAGAGAAGCGGACGTACGAGGGCTCGGTAGGAATCCGTGATTGAAGGATACATACCACATGCCCATCCCATCTCGCAGCTTCATCGCAGGCGGAATTGTACTTATGGTCGTCTGTCAGCTCTATGTGCGGCGGTGCGTTCGTGACAGAAGCGTGGACAGGAGTCTTCGCGCAAAAATTAGTCAATGACTCGGCGAGAAGAGTCGCGAATCGTGATGTGCTTTTTCTGTTGTCGCGTCGTATCAGGATTCGTGGCACAGGGAGTCAAAGTGTTACTTACGATGTACTCCTTGCGGGTTATCGTGTTGCATACATTCGCCCTAGAGTGCTGCTGCATGATCTCAAGGGGCAGGCACGCGTCTGGGTGCTCCCCGTGTCAACATGGAGGGCCCTACCATTATACATCATACGAGCGAACAAATACAAAGCCAGAACGGAGCCACGAACTCTTCCCAACGCACGTACGAGCACCATGATCCCCGCTGTCCGCCTACAGCCTAGCCACCCTCGCGCCCTCCTCGCGCAGCTCCCGCAGCCTCTGTCACCAAACGCCGTGGTCAGCCCAGGTCCGCCAGCACGCGGGAGACAGCAACGCACCGCAAAGCGCTCGCGCTCCTTCTCCTCGTACTCCCTTTCGCGCCGGAACACGCATCCAACCTTGCCCATGGCCCTCCAGGCGCACAGCGGGAACAGCACACCGCCGAGTATCCCCGCGGCGTCCGCCACCCACGCAAGCGCCCCCGGGCTCACTGCGCGCGAATTCAGCCGGAATAAGGAATAAGGAGCAAGTAGAAGGAGAATTCGAAAAAGCAAGCGCACGTACGCGGAGCAAGGACATGGCAGCATAGGATCGCGGCCCACACGGCGCCGACGCTCGCGCGATGGAGCCAGCGGTGCGCGCCGACGATCCAGGGGTGCCCGGAGGTCAGGAGGACGAACGCGGGGCAGGCGGGCGCGAGCGCGGAGCCTGTACTAGTGTAGACGTCGTTGCCATGGCCAGTGGGCGGGGAGGCGCATGCGGCGGCGCGGAGGAGCGCGCCCCAGGTGAGGGCGACGACGATGGCGTAGGTGAGGGTGGCGGTGGGGAGTTGCTTGGGGAAGTCGGTCATGGTACGTTTTGGGGAGAGTTGGGGCTGGGGAGGGTGTTTGATGGTGGTGCGCGGAGGGAGGAATGGACGGATGGATGGATGGATGGATGGGTGTATGCGCGGGGAGGTCGCGTTCGGGCGGTTCACGTGCTGCAGAAGCCGCGCCACGACGATCCCCGCCGCCCGCCGGTGCCCTCGACCGTCACACCGCGCACAACCACCAGACCTGCCACCCACCTCCATCTTTCAGCCCGCTCCCGCCAGCATTCACTGCACTTTTCTCCTTCGGCACGATGCACACGCCCACAACCACGACCACGACCATCACCACGACCACGACAAAGACCACGACCGAGAACAACACGACCACGACGACAACTACGACGACCACGACGACCACCACTACGACGACCACCACAACCACAACCACAAGCACTACAACGCAACCAGCCTCCCTGCCGAGCTCAGAGGCCGCGATCCTCGCACGCCTCTTCTCTCCTCGCGCCGCCCGATCAATCAAGCTCGAACCACAGGCAGAGCGAGAGAAACCGAGCCTCGCGTGCGCTGCGTCCATCTGTCGCACTCATGCTTATTTATGCTTGCCCGCTGACTTTCCGCCGGGCAGATGCCTGCCAGTGCCATCTCGTCTGGCCGTGCGCGAGTGGCTGGCTGCGCTCGCGCACCGCTGCGCCTGCGATTCGTGTGCGTGTGCCCCCTCCCCCTCCTCTTGCTCCAAATTGCCTTTTTGTCATGTTAATGAATACTGCTTCGTGATACTGCTGCAGGGAGATCCGTGGCGTTCGCGCTGCTCGCGATGGCCGCCGGGTCCCTGAGCGTGCGCTTGCTCTTGGATATGTACGAGGACAGAGCGGGTCAAGGAGTGACAGCAGCCCATGCCGGATGACGCACTAGTGCGTTGTGCGCTGAGGGAATTCGGTTGGTGTCGAGGAATCGCTGGCGTGGCTTCAAGTTCGCGGGGAGAGCAGGGTGTCTCGGACCATGTCGTTCGCCCATGTGCGTTAGACCCTCATGTATGTTATGTTATGTTGATGCGCGACTCGTACGATGTCGAGCGTGATCTTGGACAGAGACACGATACGATATCTGTCAGGCTGACAGTGACTAGTGAAGGGCACCGCAAGAGCCGACCGGGCGGGACGACCGAACGCTTAGCCTATAATACAAACGATTTGGAACACATAGAGGAGCGGCAGGTACCTTGAGGAGCAACATATACCAGCATAGTGAACACACATTGATTTCTTCTAGTCTGATTGCGACAGACAGAAAGCGCGTGGGGAGCACTATACAGACGATTAAACTAGTGTGTTCTCGGGCTTTCCGCCCACGCGATGTTCTCCTCGGTGACATCTTCGCGACCATGCGCGGTATATCTGATATGCGCACATTAGACACCGGCCACGATGGATACCAACAGAGGACGTACATATAACGACTCAAAACAATAACCGCGAGGCTTTGGGGCTGCCAATCCTACCGCAAGGGCGCCAAGCACCCCCGTTTCCATAGCACCATCATCGTCCAAGAATACGCCGAACACGGAGCAGTTCAAGCAATGCCACAGACTCGGAAAAAACCAGTGCGGCGAGAGCAGAGATGACGGGCGCGCCGCC
Source organism: Auriscalpium orientale (assembly GCA_019915035.1). NCBI lineage: Eukaryota > Fungi > Basidiomycota > Agaricomycetes > Russulales > Auriscalpiaceae > Auriscalpium > Auriscalpium orientale. The sequence goes on along the minus strand of JAHLMH010000022.1, from coordinate 63,449 downwards.
GGCGGGCCAGAGCTCGAGGTAGCACACTGCGACAGGCACGCTGTGATACAGGGCGAGCGCGAGGAATTCGGTACATGCATCCAGTTTCATGGGACGAGCGGCCCGGTCGGGGGCGCAGGATGACTGGAAGGCGCGTCGGCATCGGAGAAGCTCACGACCGGCTTCGGATCGGATGGATTCGTGAATGAGGGGGTGGTCGAGAAGTCGAATGCCGCCTAGATCCGTGGCCGTGGCAGGGTTGTAGGAGGTCTCGTCGTCTGCCGGTGCCCAAGGAGTTAGAAACCACCTTACACAACACTGAGGATACTACTCACTAGACGCATCGCCAGGCAAGAAACACTGGATTACGCAGGAGAGCACACGAGGACCCATTTCGTGCGCCACGCCGCCCAGGACCGTCGCTCCCACAGCACCGCCTATCTCCCATCAACAGCAGAACACGACGAGCGCCGCCTACATAGGGCTCACCAAGCGGATATGCTGCCCAGAATACGCGTACTCCCACGGCTGCGCAGACGAGATCGACGAAGCGTCGCGGGAATGTCGCTCGAGGCGCACAGCCAGCCTAGCAAAGCGGCGTTGAAGTTGAAGAGCACGCGGCCCAAGAGGACTGCGATGGCCTCCGGAGTCGTAAGGCGCCATAGGAGAGCAAGACAGGACGGCGGCGCTGCTGTGCAGTACGTTGGCAGCCGCCGCCGTGTACTGGTCTGAGGGAGCTGGGCCGCCGCCGCGTTCTTCCCGCTGGGAGTATGGTGGCATGTTTGACTCGATCTTCATCGCGCGGAGTGATCTCGAGGTGATACGAGCTGGGTTGGTGGAGGCGGGTGGCAGGCTGTGTTGAACCTTGAAAGCAACGGCTCGTTCGGGCGACGAACACGCCGGTCGGGCCGCGAGCGGTGACGAAGCCGCGCACGCCTATCTTTGTCTCTCCTCCGCATGCGCGTGTAGGTACTCCAGCCAAGACGAGTCCGAGCGCGTCCGGGGAAGTCGTCGGGGAAGGCGAACATGGGAAAATTGGGCAGGAACTTCTCCCGTTTTTGAAGGCGCGCACGCGTGCTCGGCTTGCGCAGCGCGTGAGGAAATAGGTGAAGGCGCAGCATTGTACTGGTGCGGGTGAGGATACTGGCGCTGCGTTGTGCAATTTGGTTTGAGTTGGGGTGATGTCTGCATGCGCATGTTCGGGGGTGATCGGACATGGGTGCGGGCTTTTCTGACGCGTGGAGCAGGTTCTCGCTAGTAGGAGTCGATGAAAATCTCTGGAATTTCGGACGCTGCTGTGCAGGTCGTCTGGTGAAGTCCTAGCAGCGGCCTTGTTCGGAGATTCAGGAAAGTAGTGAAAGCCCGATTGCGAATGAACGCACCGTGTTCCTGCAAATAAGCTGACCTTCTCCCTCCCAATCGACCCCGATTCCGATACACCCACTATCACTTCCGATCGCGGCGAACCGGCTGTGCTTGGGCGCGGACGTAGCGAAGCGGTCATGGACGCGACGCCTCCGCGGCTGTCTGGGGATGATTTGATCAGAATGTGGCGGCTGGAGCTCGACGGACGCCGACTTACCACGTACTTATTGGAGAGGCGCGGGGGTTGCAGGGGGTAGTAGTTGTGCGCTACCTGGACGGACACACGGTTAGCCTCGATGACACAACTAGTCGAGCTTAGCCGAGTCATGATAGCGAACACGACGTACCGAGACCCCCCATTCATACGCCGTACAGTTCATCCAAACATCAAGCATCCAAACCGCACGCAGCGAGGTAGAGGCCTCATGTCGAGAGGAGATCGCGGCGCTCACAATCTACCTCGCGCAGGCCCAGTTGTACTGACCGTCGCGATTGCCTCGACTCGGGATTGGCCGCCGTGGGTGGAGAGATCGACGCTGCAGAAAAGATCCAAGGACTCGAGGGAGCTGGGAGGATCTGGGACGGTGGTCCTGGGAAGAGTCGGAGAAAGAGAGAATTTCGGCGGCGGGGTGGCTGTGTCTCCGATCCCGGCATGGCCGGCGTGTTGGCCGACGGACAGGCCACCTGCTTTCAACACGCAACCACTTCCACCAACCCAGCTTGTACTCTCTCGAGCTCTCTCAGTTGACTCTACGCGATGGAGCCCGACGCAAATATACCGCTGGACTCGGAGCAAGCGCAACGCGGCGGCAGCGGACCAATAGACCGGCACACCGCGGCGGGAGAGAAGGCGAAGACGATGCTGAACAGGGCCGAAGCCCTCTATGCCAGAATCGATGTCGCTCATGACAAACTCACCATCTCTCCTGAGGAACTCGTTGCTGCGTATGCCAACATCTCCGCCGCCTTTGACGACCTCGCGGCCGCCATCGTAGAGCTCACTGCTGCTCATGCCCGGTCGCCGCTGCAAGATATCGTTTCGACCTGCAGCACGCCCATCACGGTGGTGTCTTACTGCCTCCTCTGTCTTCTCCACAAGCCGGAGGCTCTCGCTGTTGTCTTTGCCCGTGCTATCATCTACACCGCCAAGTTGGTCACCATGTGCACTCGCCCCGCATCCGACAACTCCGTCGACGAAATAATCCACGAGTGCACGGCCAAAGAATACCTCAAGCGGATCTGTGGGGCCGTGGGCGTTGGTGTCTTCTTCGTGGCTTATCCGCTATGTAAGCTCCTTCTCGCGCTCGTCGTGTTCGTCTGCTAACACGAAACAGATGGCGCAGCGGCAGCGACGGGTCTCGGGGGCCTTGCGATAGCGCTGGTCTGTCTGTTCATTGCGTATATTGTCCGGTCCCTCCTTCCCCCCGATGCCCATGGTAAGCATATACAGTGTCTTTCCTAACAGTCTGTCGGGCTGAAGTTCCACCCGGAAGAGTACATCCGTAGGGCACTCCGCAAGCATGTCACGGATGCAGGCGCCGGACAACAGCCGCCACCAGGCCAGCACCAACCTTCCGCCGCCGCGGCACACGCAGCCTTCCGAACCCGCGCCACCAGTCAGCTCGCCGGAGCGAGACCCACTATCCTTCTGGTTTCCTCTGCTCGTCGGACGCCTCGCGATGTCTGGGCCACACTTGCCCGCAGAGTCCTGTACAACTGCGCACCCGTCGCCGTGTGCTACCTCGAGCTCTTCTGGCCCCGCCGCGGCGCGCCCGTGCTCCCTGCGCTCTCCGTCATCTTTGTCTCCGATGTGGTCCTGCCGGGCATGCCGGGCATGCTTGGTCCGCGCCCGTCTGCGGGGTCGCTGCTCCTGTTGGCGCTCTTGATCTGGAACATGGGCCTACGCGTCTATCGTGCGGCGCACCCGCTTTGTAAGCTCGCTCCTCGTGCGCAGTGTATTGTCGTTGACTGAGCGTGCTCGGATAGATGGCGCTGTCGCAGCGGGGGTGCTCATAGCCCATACGCTAGAACTGGACTCCCCAAATCCTGTCGTACGTCTTCTGTTAATATACATGGTGAATCACACGTAACGCCTTCGTGCAGGTAGACTACATTGCGAGCAAACTGTGAACGTCAGCCGGGGTGTTCGCAAAGCAGAAAGTCCTGTTGGTGGAAAAGCATACTAGTAGAATCGTTCGGCATGTATCCTCTTGTACATTATCAATCAGTAACGAAAACAATCCGCGAGAGGACTTGTCGATTGTAATACACTCGCATGGATTGCTTCTGGGTGGATGCGCCGTGATGGATACGAGGAGCGAGCTCGACGTGACGACCACCCAGACGAGCGCGTTCACAGCAGATACGACTCGGATGGTCTGCATGGTGCGGTGCAAGCGTCGCCATGTTGCGCAGCGCAAGAAAATAAGTGGGCGGACAATCTGTGCGCAGCCGGAGGGAATATTTCCATGTGTGGAATATTGTTGACAGCCTAGAAGCTGCGCGCCACAATGCGGACAGCGCACCTGACGTCGACGGCCGCCACGCCATAAAGCGCACCGTCCAACTCGCAGCGCGCCTCATAGGCCTCCCTTGCGCTCTTCAACAAGTGCGCCCGCCTCCTAAACGTCCTCGCCGCCGCCGCCGCCATGCCATCCTCGTACACCATCGCCGCCGAGTACATCACCCCCCTCCTCACCGCATGCGCCTCCTACTGCCTCACAATCTGGGTCTACTCGCACGCCAAGCGCACCCACCCGGACTTAATGATTACCTGGGGAAACGTAAGGGTCGCCGCAGCCGGCTTCGTGTTCTTACTCTTCCAGAGAAGCCCGCTCCTCTTCCGCCTCCCGGAGAACAGTTTCTGTACGCCCGTCTTCGTCTGCGCATCACGTCCGAGCCGCTCATGAGTTTGATATGTAGTGGTACCCGTGGCGCGCACGCTCTCGTCGACAATATGCATGGCGGCGCTCTGTGGCATGTATATCGCGCAAATCGTCCACGCGATCCGGAATTTGGTGCGTATCAGGGCTTTTATGGCGGGGCTGGTTTAAGCTGACTGTATGCGCGAGTGCAGAGTGCCTGGTTCAACAGATTGAAGGTCGATAGGAAGGACGGACGACGTGTAGTCTGACATTGGGATGTCAAGGGGGTGCGTTAGACCGCCAATTCGTGCTGAATACGTGACACTACTGACGTGTGGCCTGTAGGAGCGGCATCACAGTGTGTTTGCGGCCTGTGAGGGCGATCGGAGGCATGCAAGGGTGCACGAGGCGGCTGGTGAGTGTGAAAGTGTGGATGTCATCTTGGGCTGGTCAGAAAAAACAATTCGGGTTCAAGTTCTGTGCTGTCGCGTTAGTCGGAGAATTCATTGTCATTTTATGCTCTATTCCATCAAATGTGTAACCGGCTCGTTGATCGTATACCATGACCAAGCTTTTATCAAGCCAGTGCCGAAGCAGGCAGAGCGGGAACGGATATCGAGGCACTAGGCTGCATCCTTGCGCATCATGCGAGTGGCTCTCGCTGCACTGCATAATCCTGACCACTGTAAAATCTGGACCTTAAATTGCGGCCGCATGAAGGCTACAAGCGAAATTCTCCCAGCGCACAGGCCAAACCAACCACAATATCACGTTCTTCAGAACTGCATTCTTGCAGGGTAAAGAGAGACATAGACCGACTAGACCGATGTCGTCCTACGGCGATGATCTGTGACTCGCGCATTAGTAATTGAACAGTCTTGAGCTCTCGACTCACTGTAAGTCGCCTCTTCTGCACTGGGCGCAGGGCACAAGACGCTCGGAGACGCTCGCGACGAACACACCGCCCGCAAGCACAGCGACCAGTGCCAACAGCACCTGCACCACGACGTTCGCTACCAACCAAACCGAGACAGTCATTCAGCATGGCGGTTCAGACGACGACGACGAGGAGGAGGATGGTGATATACTGACAGGGGCCAGCGATCACAGCCCATGCGAGCGCGCTCCCAACGCAGACCCCGACTTCCCACACGTCCTCCCAAAGGAGATCCTCGCGCGGACGACTCTCCTCGTCAGCATCAATCCAGACCACCAAGGCGGTTAAGCCGAGCATGTATGCCGCGCATCCCGCGAGGAACAAGGGGTTCTTCCGCTGCCAGGCAACCGCCCATAAGGCGATCGGTATGCCATGGAAGAAGAGGAGTTCGAATATGAAGTCGGGTTTGGGGTAGTGGTAGTGATGGCTGGGCGTGGATGCGGGGCGGGGGGTTTCCGTCGTCATGGTGCGGGATTGAGCAGCTCCTGTCCATCTTTGCTCTTCTATATAGAGGCGGGGTATAGGGGAGCGCTGTTTGCCGAGTCACGCTCCCCTAGAACTCGGAGGTATTGATTGATACTCTGCGGCCGAGCTGCTCCAGGCGCCGCACCAGAGATTTCTGACTGCGTCTCTGGCAGCACAGGGTCCAGCAGTACGGAAACGGAGTCCTACAGAGAGCTGAGATGTCATCGCCGGCTAGGGAGCACTTCCAGCGTAGACCCGTCTGCCGCTCGTCTACGGCAGTCTCAAACTCCACGCCCGTCAGCTCCTCTCACGCCAGCGGCAGCACGGTCTCTGCCAAATACTCTGACGAGCTGCAGGCCGGGCACCGTACGCACGACGCGGAGGAACTGCGCAAGGCGGTTCTCCGACCCCACCATCCCAATGTGCGTGATAAACGAAGTAGTCGAGGCGCAGCGAACAGCTGAGCCGCCCCCCCCCCCAGACAACTTCGTGAACGCCAGGTTCCCGAGCCGCTCGAGCTGTGCGAAGACGTCGTGCGGCGGGAACGCCCTCCTAGCCGAGAGCGCCTGGAGCTGGGCGAGCAGAGCGGATGCGTGCAGCGCCGCGAGCCGACGGCCGTCTCTCCAGGACGGTGAGCGATGTGGAGCTCGCGGAACGCAGACCACGGGATGCATTCCTACGTTTGGATGGAGAAGGATTGTCTGGCAGGAGCAACGGGAATCTGTAACGGCGGCAGCTCCGGGTCAGAGTCGTCGCCCCACAGATCCCTGGCCGCGCGCACACTGGGCCAGAGCAGCGCAAGATGCAGACCTCTGATCTCTACATTGCGGCCTGCACAAACGGGCTGCAGGCTCCGCGTCGGACCACCACCCGCGCTCGCGTTAGTCGAAGTATGTGCGGGCAGAGGCCCATGGCTAGCCGTGGGAGGTACGCAAGGCTCTCTTCTCCGGAGACCATCAGTGGCATCCTGGCACCCAGCGATCAGACACATGGCGATGTGGGCGAAGTGCGGAGGGAGGCGCCGTGTTCAGAGCAGGAAATACTGAGTCTAGATGCGGACGTGGGATGCGCGGGAAGAGAAGACCTCTGCTGTCGGTGTCTAAGAGCTGCAGAGAGCGCATGCGTAGGGCATCGGTTGATGAATGCTTCCTGAGACGAACGATAATCCTGCTCGACCACAATGAGCAGGATAGACTGCAGTGATAAGGGCCGATTGAGGCGACAGCGTCCAGCAGGAGAATGAGTCGCGTACTGTGGATTGGTGCGACTCTCTGGGTAACGCCAGTCCGTTATGGTCCCCTGGGCGATGGAGACTGGTAAGCAGGTAGTGAACTGGACGATGTGGAAGAGATAAAGCCATGGACGAGCGCCGCGCAGTCAATTTTCGCCGATTTGCTTAGTCAGGATCAACTCACGCTCGCCTTCTCTCGCTTCATTATAACTTCATACCCATCGTCATGGCTCGCCTTTCGATCGCTAGCTCTATTGCGCAACCCAGCCTCTTGCGAACATGTCCTCAATAGGATCTCTGTCTGACCGAGCTCACACCCACCGTCCATCCCGCGCGCGGCCGCCTGATCACATTCCGCGCCAGCAGACACACGGACACATCAAGCGCAAGGCTCCCGAGACTCCCGGATTCCGTGGACGCGATTGGGGCCAAAGTTTCCCGATGAACGATGAACGGGAATATGCGGACTGGGGTAGTCGTCGGGTGGAATAGTTTGGATACGGGAGAGGAAGGAGTGCTGAATCACCTTGGTGCGTTGAGTTCACTGTCCTGCCTGCATTACTGAGTCACATTCTTACTATCCGAACAGATCTCAGTCGTCCGTCGAGGACACAGCGCACAAATATGCTCAGAAATAGATGAGCTGTTTAATACGCAAGTTTGTAGTTGAACTGGTGGGACTACGCGCCCGGCATCGTTCTCGACAGCTATCCTTTCTGCTCAGGCTACCAGCACCATGGTCGAGCCCGTCATTTTCCGTGGCCATGAACAAAAAGGCTCACTCTCCCGTACGTTAGTCCGCGTACCCTTCCTTGTGCGTCCTCAACAATTCGTATCGAATGTCTCACTGAGGCGCCTCATTAATCTAGATCCCCGCACCCCGGAAGCTTCGCCCCATCTCCCGCAGCCCCTCACCCTCACCCTATAAACCCACCACCAACTCCCCCTATACCTACACCCCCACCACCATGCCGCCCACATCCACATCCCGCCTCCTCCACCTCCTCTCCACCGCCCTCCCCCTCCTCCTCACCCACGGCACATTCCCCGCCCTCTGGTACGCAGCATACACCACCGCGTCGCAGCAATCCGCCTTCCTCCTCGCCGCAGCCGCATTCTACGCATGGTGCGCGCTCGACGCGCTCCGCGCGGACGACGACGATGACGATTCGGTGCCGCCTGTGCGCGCGTCCCTGCGCGCGTGGCTGTGCGCTGCGGGGGTCGCCAGCGCGGTGCTGTGCGGCGCGGTGCTGCTCGACGTCGACGCCGTCCCGCCGTCTGACACGCACAGTAAGTCTCCTTTTATTGCGTCCCCGAGCGCGCGTGTGGCAAGGGCTGAATGGCCTTCGGATAGCGTCCGCAGTAGCGAAGGCGAGCATGGCGCTCATCGCGGCGGGCATGGTGTACCTCGCCGCGGTGAGCCTGGCCGAGTGCTTCAGGGGCGGTGTGTATGATGTCGGTGTGCGCGAGGACGGGGCGCCGGGTGCCGTTTTGCTGCCTGTGGTGCGGCCGCAGCCGGAGAGGGAGAGGGAGGGGGAGAAGTGCGCGTGCGCGCTGGTGAGTTGAGTGTGCTCTGCTAGAGCGTGGGTGGTAGTGTGGTAGGTGCGCGGGAGGTGGCCGATGTGAAGTCCGGTTTCGTATAGGACCCTCCGCATTGACGCGGTTTTGAATCCTGGCGGATGAGCGCGACTGTCGCTGTTTCCTTGGATGGGTCGGATAATCAGTTAGTATCAAGTTACATGGGAAGGCAAAAAGAGGGTAAGGAAAAGTTCGAGGGCCCCGCTCCTCGTATCTTGCAGGCTTTCTACCACAGCAGAGGCATCCAGGTCGCCCGTGTTACGATTCCCACGAATCGTTTCTTATGTAATGTTCATACAGCGTTTTTTCGACCCCCTGCAACACACAAGTATAGCACTATATATAGTCATTGACTCCCACGCTGGTCTGAGGTAAGCTCTCGACCTTCCTCACTGTTGCCGGGAACGAACCACATAAGTTGTTGACTTTGCAGCATTTCTAAGACTCTACAGTGCTTACAGAACGCGCAGAATAGTGGTATTGCAGGGAATTTCATTTATTCCATATAAGATTGGCTAACAATGATGACATCATTCCGGGTTTTAAATGGGATTTAAAACCCGGAATGATGTCATCATCTTGACTCATCATGAGCTGTTCAATGCCTTGGCCCCTCCCAGCAACCCTCGACCTTTTGAGCTTCTGCCTTTTACAAGTCCTATGAATTGTTGCTTATGTCATCCACATACAGAGTTTTTTTCTGGGCTTTTACATTTAGATCCCGGAATGATGTCATCGCTGTCCTTGCACAGCTGAGCGAGCAGTCAATGAGTGCAGATGGTGCAGCTGCAGCACCAGCGGCAAGCGCAGCGGTAATTTCTAAGTACTGGCATTATCTCATGTATATAGTTGATAACATAACCAGAAACCCAGAATTGAGACTCAGAGCGGAATCGTACCGCCGCGCTACGTGTCGGCCCACTCCCAGCAAGTGTGAATACAACGAATGCCCGCGATGTCCGGGACGAGCCACCACCCCATCTGCGACGACTTGCTTGCCCGTAGCTGAACGGTGCCCGCCAATAATATTTCTTGCGTCAGGCCGTGAAGCACCGACAAACTTCAACTTTCTTATGCGCAGCGCTTTGTGCCACGCTGAAAAATGAGCCTCGCAACCTAGGTGGAGAGATAGGGGGCATCGCTGGATGTCTAGTCGTGATAAATACGTATCCTGGCATGCTCGATGACAGCTTGCTGACTAGGCTGTCGAGCTTGCCTGCAAGATGACCGAGGGGGGCGATGTTGTCACGTTCGCTGAGAATGCGGGGTGACCGCAATGGGAATTGCGCCAGCACCCTACTTTTCGCACCTGTGTAGAGTATGGCTTATTCATTTCGATAACTGCCTCAGCCTATTATTGAGCGGCAGCTGCTCCGCTAATTGTCCTGTGCATCCGGGCGCATATAACTCAAGCAGCAATTCTGTTTTGCCTTTCATTCTACTCTCGCAGGTCATCTCCTTCGCGCCTGATTGCGTATAGTCTGATTAGGAACGTGAATGACAGTACAAGGTCGCGGGGAATGCTACACGGACGACTCCACTACGGCTGACTCTCGCTGATCGCCTGACGCGCGGTGCATTTCCCATGCGCGTGCTAGACTCTATTCACCATGGACGACAAGAGAGGCAACTCGTCAGCGATGGCGGAGGGAGGGACTGCGGCAGACAGACGCACCATGAATAGCTCATGGAGACCGAATGCAGTCATGAAGCCAACAGCGTATGTGCCCCCCACAAAGGCATCTGTCCGGACTCGCTCAGTCGACGAAAAGTTGAACAACACGGTGAGAAAGAGGAGCGAGCTTACACAGGAGATGCACTATGATCCCGGCAATCATCATGAGAATAGTGTGGGCCGCAAGCGCGATCTCGTCAGCCCACAGGATGACTTCAAGCGTGCGCGCCGCGAGCACTGCCAGAGACTCGGAGAGAACGAAGGCTATGATCGCAAGTTCGGCGGTAGAGGCGACGATAGGCGAAAGAAGCTCGAAGTAGAACACAGCGACAGGTGCAATGTGATACAGGGCGTGCGGGAGAAACGCGGCACAAGTGCCTAGTGTCGTCGGACGGGGGGGCCGTGCGCAAGCTAGATCAACCGTGGCACGTCTGAGTCGGACCAGCTCAATAGTGGCATTGGTTCGGACGCATGTGTGGATGGCGTCGGGCGATCTGCGGCAGCCCTGTGGCAGCTGTTGCGCGCCTGCTATTCCGTTCGAGGCAGAGACAGCTTCAACTTCCGCAAGCTCAGGATCGGTAGCGCCTGCATTCACAGCATGCTTGCGGAAGGCCGTACGAATGTAGTCTTCCAGTGCGCAAGCCGTCAGTTACCATTTGGAAAGACAATGGATATGCTCACCGTGCGCATCGTGGGGCAGGAAATACCGAATAATGCAAGCAATGACCAGGCAGACCAGCCCTATCGCAAGGCCGCTGAGGCCCGTTGCCGCCGCAGCACCACCTGTTTCATATGAGCGAACGAACGAGATGAGTGAAAGCAGCAGCTTACAGAGTGGGTACGCCGCAGCGAAGACGGTCCCGCCCACCTCGACACAGACGAGCTCCAGGATGCGGGTGGTCCTGACCTTGTCCTCGTAGGCGTTGCCGGATGCGCGGCGAGTGCAGTTCACGACCAACGCGGCGGAGTGGCAGAGACCGCGGCAGAGGAGGACAGCAAGAGCCTCCATTTTGTGGAGACGCCATAGGAAGTAGCAGCACACGACGGGCACGCTGCGGTGCAGGGCGGGCTCCAGAGGCGAACGGGGAAGATCGTGAACAGCAGCAGCGACTTCTTGAAGAGCGTTGGTGAGGTCTTCAAGTGCGGCGAGGAATTCGCAGTAAGCAACGGCTAGTTCATCGAGAGGAATGGTGAGTTCTTCGAAAGAAACGTCGATTCTGACATAGAGGGATTCGGCCCTCTTCAGCAAGACCGTCGATTTGGCAGCCGCTGCAGTGTACCCAAGGGTATGGTAAAAGTGTAATACGGCACATGACGTTGTCCTTCGCGTTTAAGACCCTTGAGGGTCGCCCTCCCCCCCCTTCCCCTCTATATCGGGTATCAAATTCGCACGCTATACGTTACATAATACTGGCAAATATCATCTTGATAGCTGGCTGTTGCGGCGGGACAAGCGGGGCGAGCGAGAAGGGTGAGTACAGTCATGTCATTGTGTTGTCCCTCACTAATCTTGTCCTAGTAGAATTATGCACGTTATTACTTTTGAGTAGGATGTCAACAACAAGCACAAGCTTAGGGAGCCCTTGTCCAGGTCTCGGGTCTCGCTGCAACAAAACCTCTGCGCGTTGCCCGCCTCACCTCCTCGCGCTTGCGGAGAACATGCACAGCAAGCAGCACACGTGGCTCGCGCGCGGGTGCAGGTGTGTGGAACAGTGGAAGGACAAGGTGCGCAGCACCATGCGCGAGCTTGATCACACCGCAGCCGCGCTCAACACTGCGCGAGGTGCTCAGCGGCGTGATGATGGGAGAGGCGTACTTGGTGGCTGAACACGATCATGAGCAAGTCAAAGACCCTGGAGGCCTTTGCCCGTGCTGACGCTGTCGAACAGGTGCGCGAAGATGTCCGGAACGAGCAGGTCATCCGACGTCGAAGCCAAGCGCCGCGGCGAGCACACACCGTCACGAAGTGGTCGCGCCGCGTGAAGCATGTGTATGCCAGCACGCGCAGGCCGGACACAGTGACGGATGCAAAGAGGAATTGCGTGCCCATGCGTGCGTCAAGCAGGAACATACTACCGGGAGACGTGGCTTGGACTGTCACGGTCTCCACCACGCGCGGCGTCATCACCCGGGTGCAACGTATGTCCGACACTGAGACAGCTCAAAGTTCGCGCTGCTCAAGTGCTGCTCACCCTAGGGGGTAGCGGGATACTAGATAAGATACTTTCTGCCCAACAGATTTCCGGGTTGTGTGGTCAAGGAATTATTTACCAGCGGTACATCACATAATGGTTCTTCGCATGCAGACATAAAACTCACATGCTTTGGAAGGTTGACAATGGTAAAATGTCTCAGATTGATGCTGTATAGTGTGCCGCAGGTAGTCGGACGCAAATCTGGTCGTCGTTCCAGTTCGCGTTTAAGGACCCCGGGACGCGCCCCCTCCCCCCTACCCCCTGTCTCGGCTTTTGCCGGTCCCATACCCTTGAGTGTACCGGTCTAAGGGTGATATCTTTGCGTCGATTTCCATCGTGTAGAGTTGACTGAGTGTGCTATGGAAAGTAAAAGCTGGGTTTGCACGCTGGGTTGGTGACGGTGGTGGTGGTTTGGTGGCAGGGGGGTTTTGAAAGCGGCGAACCGTCTCGGAGCGAGGGCGTCGGAAGTATGGGGGATGGATCCGCCGGATCCGGCGGATCCGGCGGATTGCTAACACGACTGAAGCACTTCTTGCCAGTCCGACTTCCGTGCGCGCTCCCGCGTCTTGTTCGTCCTCGTAGTTTCTCCCTGGAGATTGTATCATAGCTATTATACATATGAAGCAACTACAACACGATACAACGTGCACCAGAGGTCGGTGCAGTGTGCGACTGAACTGAGTACGTGATGCCACCTTTCACCTTCGCTCATTTTTGGCAAAATTAGCTTCATCGACTTTTCGCATAACTTGCTTCAAGGATTTTCGCCCAACTGCCTTCACTCAATCTTCGCCCAACTCGCTTCAGCCATCTTTTGCGCGACTGCATTCACTCATTCTTTCGGCGACTGCATTCACTCATTCTTCGCCGGACCGGCTTCAGCCATTTTTCGCGCGACTAGCTTCAGCCATTTTTCGCATGACTGTCTTCACGCATTCTTCTCATGACTGCGTTCACTCATTCTTCGCACGATTGCCTTCAGCTGTTTCATGAAATGCCTTCAGGCTTCAGTCATTTAGAGATCCGGCCCAGCCACTTTTTGTTCATGACTTACTCACGCTAACACGTCGTCTTTGGTGTCTGGGCTGCACCCTACACCGTGACTCTGGTGACCCTCATCACCGCTCATCACCGGATAGCAACGTTCAATTCCCTCACCATGCTTCAAGCTAGCGAGCTCGTTGACATCCTTGTCAACTTTCCTGATCTTCAGAGCACGCTCTCGGTCAAAAAGATCATTAAATTCATGCGCCTTGTCAAAAAACTCGCACCCGACATTCTTGCCCCTTCTCGATCACAGTCGGCCGAGATCCCTGCGTCTTTGCCCCCAAATATTGCACACTTCTTGTCCTTGACCACCGATCTTGCTCTGGACACCGTCGAACGATGCTGGCTTGCCTTTGGCTCTCTTGCTCTGCAGCAGGAAGACGAGTCCAGTGACTCGGACAACGACGACAATGCTTACCGCTTACACGGTCGGGCACACGGCGTCGGTGAGTGTCATTCTTTAACAATTCCGTTTCCGATGAACAACATACCGATGCTGGCGCTTCTCAGGTGCGGAGCAGATCCGCCCACCGGTATCCACCTGTCTGCGCCCTGCATGCGCCCATGCTCCTCTGTCAGAACCCCGCCAGGTACAGGCCCGCTTATGGACACTGAGAAGAGGGGTCCTCCCTGTCTGGTCGCTATCTTTGTACTGCCGAAGTTGGTGCCCCAGTTTGCGCAGAGTGTTTACAGCTGAACGAACCCCGCAGGCTGTCTCACCCGGTACTACAACAATTATTTTGTCCATGAAGCTTCGCACCGAGAAGCTGTACGCGAATATTACTGTGCGATGCCTCGGTTCATCCACGTAACAGAACAGTCTTTCGTCGAACCGGCTCTGTGCGTTTTCTTTGAGACACAGATGGCCATGCTACAGTAAGTCCCTCGGTGTCCTTTGTTCTTCCTCTGCATATTAAAAACATCAATTTCAAGCGCATCAGCAGAGAACATTGCCAGAGTATACAACCACTCGCTCAGTCTCTCTGAAAGATCTGTGCCCCACGACTCGCGCCTATCCGATCAACTGGACCTCCAAACAGTATGGGATTCGTTCTTCATGCATGCTCTCTTGCGTGATGCACACAGACGGGAACAAGCGCTGTCTTTGCCGCACCACGGACTTCAGTCTCAGCGATTCAATCTTGCGCTGGCTGAACGGAACTACCGCGTGGCCGGCACCGGGCAAGAAATGTGGGCACATGCATGCAAAGGTTGCATGAAAGTAATCGTCGCAGATGACGGCCAAACATGTACGCTTTTCCCTTCCCGTGTGTACCTCTCGTTGGCTGATCACATATTGCTTTAGACTGCCTAACCGCCGGTGTTACAGATGGCGTGACTTTAGGCCATCCATGCTGCTCCGTTATTGATTGCACTGTACCACTATCCAAACAGCAAGACCGTTTTTGCGCGGAGCACACTTCCCTCCTCCGCATTTGCTCGGTTGATGGCTGCCAAAATGAAGTGGCTGCAGGCCACGCAACATGCCCGCAACCTTCTCATCGTGCATTCGAAGATGCCCACCGTGTTCGCGGCACTGCCATGTTCGCCCTTCGAAATCGCGCTCAAGATGCTCATGACGCTCAACCTCAACATCCTGATCCACCGGACCCCCCTGACCGACCATCATCCAATACGGTCGAACAGCCGTCAGTGGGCGGCCCATCTGAACGAGCCTCAACGACGGCTGTGAAAGGTCGCCTCCTGCGCCGCTGGACGCACAATGAGCAGCTCTTTGTGCGATGCTGCGGGGTAATCATCTCTCGTGCAACTTTCTTTGGCTCAGAAGGTATTTCTGGTGTGAAGGTCAGCACATTTTTCCCCATAAACAACTGCCAAGTGCTGGTGCTCATACGGCACGCATCAGGATTTCTTAAAGGCCACATTTCCTCCCACATTCCCTGGCTCGCTTCCCTGCTACATATTCTACGACAACAATTGTCAACTACGAAAGCATCTCCTATCCACCGGCGACCACTACTTTGATTTCTCCGGTCTCCCAGTTGACGTCTTTCACGCGTTGACGAAGCACAAAGCGTCCGATCTCTTCTGTCAACTTTACTGCAACCCAGCTTGCTTTCCGGAGCTCATGGGGCCAGACAATCGATGGATCTTCAACTCATCTGCAGCAGAGCAAGCAAACAACTGGTTTGGTCGCTTCCTACCCGTCGTTCACGAGATGACTGTAGAAAGGTATTTTTTGCGCGCGCACCGGGCAAAACAACATGCTAACATGTATCTACACAGATACAATTTCTTTCTCGATGAAATGATCGCCATCCACAATAGGTTTACTGTGGAGTCGCTCCGGCGCCGTGGCCATGCCCCGCACCTCCAGCCTGAAGAGTTCCTGCGCGCCGCCCCTGTTAGATACCAGCCCTCATAGAGTAAGGTCATGGAACAGCTTGTCCCATCCATGACGCACGCATCACATCACGCATCAGGACCCGCACGTTAGTTGGCTCAAGTTGCGCCTAGGCCTAGCATACCTAGTCTGTGATTATGTAGCACCTGTTCATTGCTTGCTAACACATATCCTCGAGTCTCGGCATCGTCGATTAAATACGCAAGGAGACACATATCTGATCTGCTCACAATTCTAAGGCTGTATATATTATTTTCACAGGCTGCGCTCGACTCAATTTTGCCGCACCATGTAGCCACCTAACAATTAGGTAGCACTGCCACACAGCAGTCGCCTAACAATTAGGTAGCTACTGTCATCGCGAAGTGATACGTAAAGTAAATCCTGACATTATTGCACGCACGACACTCAGAGTCGGAATCATTTTACTCTACATTCGCCATGCAGTGGCAACGCCTGCCCTCAATTACAACGCATGCCTTGCGAAGGTTAGGTCAACACACCCGCAGGCAGGCGCAGCTGGAGAAACACGCGAGAGACTTCATATCCTTCAGATCACTGAGTATACTTACAAATAATTCTACCTAGTAACGCCTGCGTTTATGCTGAGCCCGTGCCTGTGGCAATGTAGCCAGGATAGCATCAATAGGATGCTCAGTCTGGCGCATTTCGATACCTCTGCTTGTGCGGTTACGCTTCCTCGGTCCAGCATCATCCGCCACCACGGTCGCATTTACAACGTCACGATCTGCGCTGTGTCGCTTCCTCTTGCGCGGTGGATTAACTGGAAGGGCTGCCATGGCCATGTTCTCTTTGTTGGTGTCGTCCGCGTTGGCGGAGAGCTGATTCACTAGTGAAGACGATGACAGTGGCACCGATGCTGCTGCAGGTGAGGTGGTGGCCGGAGACACCACCGTGCACACTGCGGTCGGGCGAGAGCTGTCGTTGTCATGCGGAGTCTGGGGACAGAAAGTAAGAATGGCTGTCGGGAGTGAACAACGATAGCGCCAAGTCGCTGCTACTTACCTTTTTCTTCTCCTTCTCCTTCCGCAACCTCTCCTGGATCGCGCGCATGATGGTAATTTTATCTTGTGCCTTCTTGCGCATGTCGCGCGACAGCCGGGTAGCCGCAATCTTGCGCTTCGTGCCGGTGATGGTGTCCTTGATACCCGCCTCACGCCCGAGGCGCGACTTGCGCTCATTGTTGAGAATGGCACGGTGCACGAAGTACGGTGAGATGTTTCCATCTGTGGCACCTTGGCATGGCAGAACCCTTCGATTTGAATGAGTGACATGCTAGGGCATCGAGTGAAGATGACATACGCATGAATGACATTGCGTGCCGTCTTTACGAGCACACCATTGCCACAGTACTCGAGCGGTCCGATGACTACGTCTTTGCTTGACGCCAGGATATACAGGAACGTCTTGCGCTCTTTCTCCAAGCCCTTGATCTCCTGTATCTCTCTAATAAACCAGGTCAATGTATGCAACAATGCAGGACTTATGGAGGAACATACTTGGTCGCCGCCTTGGCACCGGGTGGCAGAGGAATGATCGACCATATCTGCTTAGTGCCGCGGCAAAATACGGTAGGCACCGACGTAGCTCGCATTGCCGTGCGGGTCAGGAAAAGATTGCGATCAGTATACTCGTCAAGCTGTAGATGCGTGTCAGATGTTGAGAGCCCTGCCAGTGTGTGAGCTTGGCGCACGTCCTCGACTCTTTCAGTGATGACATGCTTACCCTCCTCCTTGTAGAATCTATAGAGAGGATTTTGGGCCGCCGAGCGACGGACGGACTCAATATCCATGCGCCGAATGGTGGCCCACTTCTCCTCTCCGAACACCAGCACACCCAGATGGTCATTTTGCTCGAGGCCTAGCTTGAGATATGTTGGCTCAAAGACATCATATGCGGTGGCGGTACGCTGGCTGGCCTTAAGATCAATACATCAGCATGCACGCACACACTAGCAGTCAACAACGTCACAGAGACAGAACTGCATCAAAACGCACCAGGAGTCGCGCAGCGCGTGCCGAAATGAACACCCTTGACTTGGCATAGACATTTAGCCACGACGCATAGGTGCGCCGCTCACGCGGTGTCGGAGCCTGGATGCCTTCGCGCACACTAAAGCGCAACAATTTCTCCCTAGATTCTTGTGAGCAAGCGCACCAATGAACCATATCCAGGAGCGGTGTCTCACCAGATTTCCGTGGCAGTATGTGCATACACAAAATACGCTTCCAGCACCCGAGCAAGCATAGATGGCGTCAAAAGAACCTCACGTTCTGTTGCGTACGGGCTGACACCTAGTGAAAACAAAAATCTCTCCATCGGCAGCCGCTCCAAAAAAGTTATGTATCCACATACCTGCCATGTACAGGATCTCACATGCGGAGTACACACCGACACCGGGCAGGAAACCCTTACTCTCACGCATGGCGTCAATGAAGAGCTTCGAGCGCCGCCGAATCTTGTCCAAGCCGGCCCGCAGCCATGTCGTGACGGAGGCTAAGAATTCCTGCCACTGGGAAAGCACGTTCACCTCGCGGTAGGGAAGTAAGGCCTCGGATGTCGCCCATTTCACCTAGGAAGAAACTTCATAGTCAGACTCCGTCGGCTGATGGATGCATACGGTACGCACTTGGAAAACCTGGTCGCGAGAAGGGAACGCGATGACACAATGCTCGAACACGATTGCCATTCCAACACGAAATATGCGGACCTGGACAAGGGTGTAACCGTAAGCGACTGTCCTGTCATCAGGAAAAGGATCACATCGTACGGAGATTGGAACCTGACACAGAGCGTGCCACATATCCGGAGAGTACACCTGAATGGATGTATGCAGATAATACTGCAGCTGCAACGTACTTGCGTGATAAGTATACAGGCTGCAGGCAGTAAGGCGGACGTACCTGCATCCATAAGTGCCCAAAATTGAGGATGACTGATCGAGACGTGTACTTGACTCCTCTCAGGACAAGCTCGCTCAAGTCTGTCACGCCCGGCGGCCAGAGAGGCGTTTGCTTTGACGTCGTCCCTCGAAGGATCTTGAACTCTGGAGCAAGCCTCTGGACAAGACCATGCGATAGACCTGGTCGTTTTGCCGCAAGCCGCTTGGCCTCCACCTCAGAGGCATCAAACCAAATGGAAAGAACCTTCCAATTCGCGCCTGGATACGCCTCAAAGCGCTTTTCTAGGTATGTGCCACTTGCATAGCATTCCCTGTACTCCGGCATAGTGTGGAAGGCTTAGGCAGAGGGATGATGGAGTCAGGACAGGAGGAAGAGGGAAAGGTCGACAGACAGAGACTTGACCAGACGATGGCGATGATAGCATGAGCAAAGGGAGCCAGTCAACGAAACGGGACGCGACGCGACGCGGCGGCGCGTCGCGTCACAACGCGCAGTCACAACGCTGCTCGGACACCCGCCAGCCTGCACCAGGCGAGCGCAGTATCTAAAACCACCTCCCATAGTCTTAGAATTGTTCAAATAGCACACATGCGCATCCTGGGTCATTCATTCGACGATGCCGCAGCTGCAGGAATTCGTTTGTACTCTTTGTACGGTGCTAACGTAAGCGCAGAGCAGTCACTAGTCACTAGTCACTACTCCCGCACCGTGCTATCTCATCCGCAACTTCCACGGCTTTGTCCAGCTCATCCTCATCATCTTCCTCTTCATCCTCCTCGTTGTCTTGCTCGTCGTACCAATCCGGATGCTCTGCAAGCCACGCAAGCCCGGTTTCTCCACTCGCAACGTCTGCCTCTGCCTCGTACACGATCAGCATGCTGCTGCCGACCATGCGCAGCTATATATCACCTCACCCAACACCCCGCTGATCGCAACACATCGGGGCGCATCTGGAGGGCGAAGCTGAAGGGACCTTCCGTGCGGTCATGTCCTGGGGCATTGCTGGGCAGAGAGCGTCGCCCCGCCGGGCCCCTTCCTGGCGGACTGGACGCCGTCAACTCGCACCCCGGCCTCGCTGGACGCCGCCGATCCGCATCCCGGCGGCGGCCCCGCCCTCTCTCTACCGGAAAAGGGACAGCATCAGTACGCTGCGGCGCACAATTTGACTGCAAACACGCACCTCTATCCACGGCTCGCGCCCAGCTGGACGCCATCTACTCACTGCAACGTCTCGCCGGACGCCTCCATGTACATGCCCGCCGCGCTGGACGCCTTCCCGCCTCACTGGACCCCTCCCCCACCTCGCTGGACGCAGCCCGCCCGCTCTCGCGTCGTCCTACGGGTGCAAGACGCCAACCCAGGCCCGCTGGGCGACGCCAGCTCGCATCTTGGGCCTGCAGGACGCCGCCGAATCGCATCCCTCGCCCGCTGGATGCCGCAAAGTCGCATCCCGGCCTCGCTGGACGCCGCCTACCCGCATCTCGACAGCGGAGCCACCCTCTCTCGAGTAGCGCGGCGCGGCGCGCTGTGCATGTGGGCGTATGTGCTGCAGAGACCGCCGCGCATCGACAGACAGCGCGCTGGAGAACGGCAGGCATCAGCACGCTCCGCACAAGTCACGCGCCGTGGTGGACGCCTTCCACTCACCTCGACACGTCGCTGGACGCCTCCATGCGCAGCCACGCCTCGCTGCATGCCTCCCCGTTGCGCTGCACGCCTCCCCGTCGCGCCTAACGCCGCGCGCTCGCTCTCGCGTCCTGCCAGGCCAATCCAATTTGCTGCGCGGGGCGTGTTGGCTCACCCACAGCGCTAGACGCCGCGAAGACGGAGACCTCCACGCCTCTCTGGACGCGTTTTTCGCGGCGCGATCGTCTGGCTTTGCGGGGCGTGTCACGATGGACTGCAAGCTGGAGCGAGGGCGATGTGAGCGCACCGCTGCGGATAGTCAACGGGCAAGGGGCGTATGCACGGAGGACACCGCACCACCCTCCCACAGCCTTCCCACATGCGCTGAGCAGCGCCAGCGACGCCAGCGCCGCCGCGGCGCGGCGTCTCGCCCGCACAAAGCCCCGCTGCGTCCACTCCCGAGAGCAAGTGCAACGCGCGGAGCGTCCAAACACGCCGAGCGCGTCCCACCCAGCGCACCGTGTTGTTTTGAAGACGCCGTTATTATACGAAAATCGACTCGGAGTCGACGTCACGGTCTGCGAAGCTGCAGAAGCTGAAGACATCCATGGCCGGGCGGACACTCTTCGTCCGATTCGCGACGACAACCGGTGACGCGATGGGCATGAACATGATCTCGAAGGGCGCGGAAAAGGCGGTGGAGATGATGAGCAAGTACTTCCCCGAGATGATTGTGCTCGCGCTCTCAGGCAACTACTGCATGGACAAGAAGCCCGCCGCGATCAACTAGATTGAGGGCCGCGGCAAGAGCGTCGTTGCCGAGGCCGTCATCCCGGGCAAGATCGTCAAGTCGGTGCTGAAGATCACCGTCGAAGCGCTGTGCAACCTCAACACAAAGAAGAACCTGGGTGGCAGCGCTATGGCGCTATGGCGGGCTCTATCTATGGCGGGCTCTATCGGTGAATTCAACAACGCACAAGCAGCAAACACCCTCACTCCCGTCTTCCTCGCGCCTCGCCAGGACCCCGCACAGAATGTCGAGTTGTCGAACTGCATGACCTTGATGGAGCCGTACGTCGCTTCCTCTCCCGCGCCTCGCTTCTTCCTCTAACTGACGTACTGCGACCCTGCAGAACGAACAAGGGCGAGGACCTTCTCATGACGATCACCATGCCCTGTATTGAAGTCGGCACCGTCAGCGGCGGCTGCCGTCATCGTGCGCGCGCACTTGGTGCACAACCGCTCGCGCTCGCAGCTGAACACGCCGTCCGCCTCGCGCCCCATCACTCCGGGCCCCGACACGACGCCCCCGAACGGCGTGTTCTGGGCGCCAGGCACGCCAGGCTCGAAGAGCGTGACGCGCGCGGCGGTCAGCCCGTTGACGGCGACGTTGTCGACGCTCTCGCTGGCTGGGTACAGCTTAGACGCGAAGCCCTGAGGGGCATTCGCTGGGGACGTGGACTGATTGGCGGATTCGCATACCCTCGGCGCTGTAAACTTATATACTTTTCCTCTTGCTTCCACTATAGCTCACTCCTGTTCGTGCTCAACAGATTTCTCGTTCACTGCGTGAGATCGCCCAATCTGGTACGTTTGGCCAGTCTCTTTCTGTGGTACTTTGAGTTGACAAATATTGTTAAAATGGCAGCACGGAATCCCGATCCACGGTGTGCACCATGCGGCCCCAGTGCTTGCTGCCGGTTCCAGATGCCCGAAAGGCGTCGATAGGAGCACGCGGTTATCACGGGACACCCATGGCCCTCCCCCCAACGTCTCAACCCGCCGCATGCGCGCAGCCCACGACCTCGACAAGCTCGTGGACGTGGCGCCTGGGTTCAAGTCCATCCAAGGCGCGGCACAGTCGGCGCACGACTGTACTGGACGAGCTGTGCACTCGCGCGTCGTGGACAGGCCGGACCGACGCCGCGCAGGGTCCGAGCGGACGACTCTCTAGGCGGCAGACTGGCATGGACGAGGCGCTGCGATGTTGCGCGGTCTCTCCGGGTCGCAAAGTATCGGGACATTTTCAATAGCGCCGGGTGCGGAGGATGACCGCGGACGCCTCGCAGGCCGTCCGTGCAGCCGTCGGTCAATGCTCACGGCTCGAAACCAACATCATGCGACCTCCGCGCATCGTTGCAGCTTCGCTGTGCGAGCGCGTTGCTCATAGGTACGTGCCTTGCCAACTGTCTCTCGAATTTCTTTGACTTACCTTAGCCTGCATGGCCTTCAGTTTCACCTGATTGTGCACGCGACATGAAGACGATCATGCCGAGGCGGCCGATGCCGCGCCTGCTTCGACGCCAACGCCCACGTCAAGAGTGCCTGCCGCCTCTCTGGCGAGGCACCAACATCCGCTCCGCCTCCTCGACGCACCTGGACGACGCCCGCGCACGCGTGCAGCTCGAACAGCTGCGCTCAAGACGCATCTCGTGCAGGACGCTCACAACGTCTTCAAGACAGAAGTTACAGGCGCGCGTTGTGCTTGCGCAGAGCGAGCGGCAGTCCGGACACGCGACGTGTCTATGGACCACGGCGCGCGTGGTGGGGGAGGCACATCAAGCTGGACGAGTCTCTGCGACGCGGCAGCTGTCTCTGCACGGCGCCAGATGCGGCAGGGAGCCCTCAGCCCTCCCACGCGCTCGCGCTATCCACGTCGACGCACTCCTGGAAGGGCAGCAGACGCACGAACACGCTGGACGGCTCGCCGGCCGTGGCGCCACGCGGTAGTGACGGCGTCCCAGGCTCGAGACCCTTAGACGAGGCGTGCAGCGACACTGCGCACGTCGTCGCAGCCATTGGTTCATTTTGCCAAGACATCACCCCGTCGCACAGTGGTGCTCACTCCGGGCATGGCCGCCGCCGTCTCGAGGCACCTGCTGCAGAGCCATGACATTGTTCTATTGCGGGAAGTCCATGAAGTCACGAACGAACGAACGCTCACGGTAAGCAGCAGTGCATCGACTGGACGGCGGAGCGCTGATTGTATTAGGTCAAGACAAGATTATCACAGGAGGCCCTCGAGGGCGAAGGCGCGATACGAAGGAAGCAAATACGACCCCGAGCGTCGTCCGCCATGTACATGGTAAGCTAATCTCGATCTTGCTCAGGGCGAGTACTGTACTGACTCCACTTTGTCAGGGTGCGTGCGGTCAAATCCATAGCATCCGCACGCAATTCATGGCCCTCCACCGCTCGACACGAGCGCGCGGGGACATCACACGACGACGCACGCAACTCGTCCGCGCAGCAGACGGCGCCGAAGCAAAACCCGCGAAAACGAAGTGCGCGGCTATGTATCATGGTAAGCTGTTCCTGCTGCTCCTCCTGTTGCGCGGAGGTTGGACTGTCCGCATGACAGATCGCGTGAGGACGATGCTCTGTCAGGGCGAACCCCACACCCCTCCCCCACGCCATCCCCCGGCTGGAGACGAGGCGCGCCATCCGCAGAGAGCGCTCACGAGAGGACGCGCATGACCATCCCGCAGTATCACGATGGCCGAGCGCGACCGAGAGCCCGAATAAAAGCCCACGCCAGCGCGACACGAAGGCAAGACAAGGCAAATGCGAGCGCGCCGAGCATGTGCATGGTTAGCGGCCGTTTCTCCAAAGCGCGGCGAGAGGCTGACAATGGTAACTTACAGAATGTGCGCTCGGTCAAAGTCTCAAAGCACGATTGCCCTGTCCTCCCCGCACCATTCCACGCCGCCCGGTCACTCGATGCGCGCACGAGGAACGCCCAGAAGACGACTGGATGCGCGCACGAGGAACGCCCAGAAGACGACTGAATCCGCGCGCGAGCAACACCCAGAAAACACGGGCGAGGCGATGCCGCCGTCCGAGGGGTCGCGACACCATCAAAGGCATGGGCCAGAGACACAGAAGACGATACTAGGTGAGACGGTTACGCTGCGAGCGCGTTGGGGACGCTCTGACCGTCTTCATGCGTGCAGGTTTGTTCGAAATCCGCCGCGAGCAGCACGCGGAAGAGGGCTGAGACCTCTCGCGCCTAGACGTATCTATAGGTCTCAATGAGACTGGTTTCCGGCGTACAGAGTCATAGGCTACAAGATGGGTATTAATTTAAAGAATGGACGCAGCGCAGATTATATGTGCGCGGCCAGAATGAACTGTACGTAGAATATCCTCGGCCAAACCAATGTATGCTCCTCCGCGCGAAGGGAGCCAGCTCCAGCGCTCGAGCACCATCTTCTCTAAGTCCAAGTACGGGCCCTTGCACCCCGGCAGCACGCTGCGCGAGTAGCACCTGGCTGACCGCGGCCTCGACGGACGGCGAGAAGAACCCGCAGCAGTTGAGCTGGTTCTGGATGCGCAGCCACCCCTCGATCGACAGCTCGTCCGACCACTGCGCGTTCACCTTGCCGTCCAGGTTGAAGTTGCGCCGCTTGAACGTGAGGTAGCCCGGGATCGTGAGCAGCGCGAAGCAGATCCACAGGAAGAACGTGTACAGCGCGAGGACCGCCCGGTTGTTCAGCAGCAGGCCCGCCCACCCAAACAGCGACGTGATGATCCCCGCCGCCGCCGCGATGGTCGACACGATCAGCTCGCCGCGGTTGCCAACGCGCACAATGTCCGCGTGCTTCCAGACGTCGAACCACGTGCAGAGCGGCCGAGGACGCGCTGCGCAAGGCGGCGTTTGCAGCGGGCGAGGCGGAGCGGCCGCGCGCGCGGAAGGTCCGGTCGGACAAGGGCGGCGGCGCGCGCGTGTTCACGCACAGGCGGCGCAGTGGGGACGGCCGGCTGGTACGCGAGAAGGTGATGCAGCCGACGCAGCGGCACGTCGTCCTGCGCGGGGCGAGGTCAGCGGAGGCGGAGGAGCAGGCGAGGAGGGACGGGGACACGTGGGTCGTGTGGGAGGACGAGTAGCGGAGGTGACTTGAGCTTACACTGCGTTCGGGTTGCGCTGGAGCGATGCGGGCGATTAGACGATGGCGCGGCCTGTCTTCGACGTGCAGTGCGCGTTTGACTGTAAAAGCGATGGCGCTCGGATGCACGTTTGTCCGTAGTTGGTGATCTTGCTGTTTGTGCGCCACGCAGGACAACCGCCTGCTGCGTCGGCTGCCACATTACCCTCTCGCGCACCAGCCGCCCACCCTGCCGTGCCGCCTCTCCGTGAACACGCGCGCGCCTGCGCCCTTGTCTAGAGCAGGGAGTGAGCAGGGACGTGTCAGTAAGAGAGAAGATGTGACGTCATCTGCACAATAGCGGCGCGCGGGCAGCCCGACTTCTCTCCAGAACCGTTCAGCGGTTGAGCGCAGCCTCTGAAAAAAATGTGGAAGGTCTTAGAATGTTCAGTACATACAAAATCCAAAGGCTCCAGCTTTTAATCGAGGATGCCGCCAAGCGGTGATGTTTGTTAGGCAGTGCTGGCTGAAGGTTAGTCAGCCACCTAACTATTAGGCAGCACTGCCACCGGCGCACCTAACAATTAGGTCGTGTCACCGTACCAGAACTCCGTCGAGCGGCACCTCTATATTCAACGCAGGATACCTTAGATTCATCGTCTCATGAGCACGACTGAATCTCCCCCATTTAATCGACAATGCCGCCACGCTAGTATGTCCTCAGCCAGCTGCTGCACGGGTGTGCCGTGGGAATCTGACTAAGCCACCTAACAACGCGTGCGCTGCTGCCAGCGCACCTAATTGTTAGGCAGCGCGACCCACCTAACAATCGGCTGCGTGCCCAGGCAGTACACTTGTATCCGGTAAAAGTGGTGAGTGGGTTCAAATACGGTCTTAATCATCATTAGACTGATTCTTACCAGCATCCTTTCATTGTCTTTCGACGCTACCAGCAACAGCAACAGCAAGACAGTGACCCGGACTTTTTCCTACGACGACTTTTTCCAAACAGTTCAGCCAGTCGGCGCGTGCTCTCTGTCCATCATTTAATTGTCACTTACATGCAGTGCAGTACACAGGCCACACTATGGCTGCTCTAGAGCGTGCCGACCACCCATTGCCTGAGGCTGCTCTAGCGCCTTCCGACCCACTGCCTGCCCCATACACATCCGACTCTACCGAGCGTCCTGAGCCAATCTTCATTGATGGTGTTTTAATAAGGCGCCTGTTGTTCTCCCGCCAGATACAGAGCTCCGACATACCCACTTCCTATCGATACAGCACGAGGCCCATGGACAGACACAGAGGACGGCACGTCTTTGAGCACCAGATCACCAACTGTCTTTATACAGGAGCGCACGGGCCGGGTCAACTCGTGTCCTTTGTCGGCGATATCTGGGTCAAGGACTCTGAGCCCGTTGGCGTCTGGGCTTCTCGGGGCGATGGAAACTGGGACTCCTGGGCAGGTAACGACGTTAAAAATCTTGTCATGCATGCAGCCCTGCCATCATTCATGCTTTGGTTCAATTACCTCTCTGGCTGGACGTGGGTTGCTGAGCGCTCCAAGGCGGCAAAGCAGCGGGAGTGGATGAAGAACAAGACATTGGAGGTCTGGACGCGTCAAATTCCTGTGCCCGGTCGGAAAAAGCCGCAGGTGCTGTGTCCTCCGATGGAGAGTGCGGTGCATATTTTTTGCCGCATTCCTGCAGCTGCACGCAAGAAAGCCTACTCTGCGGGTGCCGGAACCTCAGTGAAGGGTAACGAGGCGAACGACACTGCAACCGCTGCCTCAGCCTCAGCCTCAACTGTGCCGGCTTTATTGGACTGGCACGCTTTGGCTTTGGACGACAACGACAACAACAACAGCATCTCTGCTCCGCCAAGCAAGCGCCCGCGGTTGGAGCGCTCTGTTTCCCCTGCCGATCCTACTCACCGCGAGCCCGAGCCAGAGGGTACACTCCAATCTTTTCATTCTGCAACAACTCCACCTCCTCCTGCCTGTGAACTCGTACACCGCATGACCCAGCCGCTTGTTATTGAACGTACCATGAACCTCTCCGAAACAACGCCACCAACTGAATTCGCAACTGAATCCGCCACAGCGTTGCCGCCGCTGCACACCACGCCCACGCACACTACAAGAGAACACCGATCGCAGTCCCACGATGCGTCAACGCAACCTTCCCCTATGACGCCAGCGCCTCCATCTCCCTCTCCTTTCCTTGTGGCGTTGCCCTCCGGCAGCACCTCACTGGATCTCGATCCCAATCGACTACGGCATCTGGCGAGCGAGCAATCCCCGAGACATGCAGAGTCTGTGCACTGGGCTAATGGCTTGCAGACAATTTTGCCGTATGTGGCGCGCAAACACACACGCGGCAAAGGCAAAGTACGTTGCATGCTGCCACATGCGACATGGTTATGTTTCGGTGTGTTAATATATTTTGCAACAGCAAAAGGATAATCGCCGCGATTTTCAGGCCGTGAAACTCATGGCCAAGGTCAGCCGACTGGGTGATGAGCACCCTGATACGCCGTTTGTGTTCGTCACCTATCAGGGTGCATCTTCGAGTGACCACCTGGTTGCGCAAATCCGTGGCGAGCTGTCCTGCAACCATGTCATCGTGGTCAAAGGTCTTCCATATGACGCTGCGACATTTGACGAGAAGGGTTTCTCTCGCATTCTTGGGAATATCGACATGGTGCGAGAATGTCAGAGTACGTTGTTCCGCTGCGTGTCATTAATCTTCCGCAAATTCTGTATCCTGATCTCTCTGTAGGTGCCAATCTGAGGCAGTCTGGTGCAAACAAGATACACAGGGATGTCTCAGGCCGGGAGTTCCTTGAGATGTCCGGCCAGTCAACCGAATGCTGGAACTTGATGGATCTTCCCCAGCTTTTCGGACAGGTGCCGTATCTCATAGAGTGAGTGACTATGAATTTGCCGCAGGGGTAGCTGTGTTTGTGGCTAAATCGCACCACATCAGATTGCTGGCTGATAATATGTGGAGTTTTGTCGCTAACGCAAAGCGTTGTTACGAGTCGAGCGGCCGGGAGCTGCAAGGCGAAATCGCGGCAGCAACGCAAGCGGCGGTGGCGGCGGCGGCGACAATAGATGCAGACGCGGTAGCTGCAGAGGCTCGGCATGCAACACTCAAGGCAGCTGGGGAGCGCGAGGCCTTCAGTGCACAAGATGAATGCCGTGGATCCCAGGTGATGACAGTGGACGTCATGCGAGTGTGCCACTGGGATCTCATCACGATGGCCGGCTTCCTCACCTACACTCACCATGACGCTAATGGACTGTGCACTTGGGGCACTATCCACGACGGCGCAAAGTGCTGGGGTGTTGTGCGATTTCGAGACGAAGAGGTGGCGGCGCGCCAACAACCCGACGATCTCCGCCGGCTCTTTAACAAAGCGATTGTGAAGGGGCAAACTAAAATCAGCACCGAGGCCTGTGATATGTATGTTGTGTTTCTGGAGCCAGGAGATACAATGTATGTGCGCCACATTCGCTTTGCCTCCCCTCCTGCTAATAGCACCAATTGATGCGACACCAATGCCGCTGTGCTGTAGTATTATGCCGCCTGGACTGTGGCACTGGGTCTACACGCCGGTCAACACCATCATGCGCGGCGGGCATTTCCTGATGTATGACAGCATGCACCTGACACAATGGTCACGGTCTCTGGATGTCATCCAAGGCGAGCACAACACAAATGCAGACCATGTCGCCATGCGAAGGATTCTTGCTCAAATGACCATGGCTTTACAATCCTTTGGAGGGAAATGTACGTCTGTCTGTCAATTCGAATTTGTGTTAGTGACCCAGCTGAATGCTGGATAGGCATACGGCGCAAGCAGTTTGTCGCGCTCGCATCCATGGTGCTCAATGAGTGGGACTACGTTCCCGCTGGTGCAGATGACCCTCCCCAGGCCGCTCAGTCTGAAGACGACGTAGAGATGGTGCTGGCATATCGCATCATCAAGGCGCTCTGCATTACAAATAGCATCCCTCGTGCCGACACGGACCTGCAAAATTTACCAGCAGGGCCTGCCTGGTCCGATCCAGATTTAGCTGACGGCTCTGCTATCGACCTCAGCATTCTGAGCACGTTTGATGGGGGTGATGTTCCGGAGAGTTTAGCATTGGCTGGGTGGAATGAGTGGTAACATGCTTTTTGTGGTACCTAGATAGGTGGCTGCAGCCCAAAATCCAGGATCAGTGATACTGCCCAGCCAGCCTGCCGTAAATTTTGGGGCAGTGAAAATGTCCGCAAAAAATGGCACAGGCGAGGCCATGTTCAATCGGTGGCCACGAGGACTCATGAATAACGAGGGCCCTGTGTCCAGCCTGACTGCAAGCGTCGCCTGCTGGGTATGACCGCGCTGTGCTGATACCTCCCTGGGATGCACATCCGCCGTGAGCGCGACTCGTCCAGCTCTGGAAGTGTTGAGGAATATTGGCCGCGCTCCGCGGCATCCGCAGCGGAATTGCGCGTAGGCGTAGGCGAGCCTGTTTGCGGTGATTCACCATGGTACCAGTTCAGCCACAGCGGATTCTTGAGCGTGCTTCATGCGGTCGTCCCATGCTGACGCTGACACTGACGGGATGTGCATCCGGAATTAGTCTGCAGTTCAAGGGGAAAGTTATCATCTACGGATGGACCGCATGAGCGTTGCCCTGTTTGACTAACCCAGTTACCCAGCGCCGTCGTGGACTCTTGACGTGCGCGCGCACGCAGCCCAAGCGATGCTCTGGCCGCGCCATGCCGCATTGCCAGCACGCCAGCACGTCTGGCTGCCGCCAGGACGATTCACGCCGGACGTGCAGCGGCCGTCAACGCCGCGCCCGCGGCGGCGATGCCAACGACGCCAACGCTCGACTTGAAGACTTGAAGACTTGAACCCCTCAGGACGACGCACGCGGCCGGCCACAGCTCGCTACACAATATCTACGTGTAATGTCGCTGCTGAAGTGCACTGCTCATAGGTACGTGCTTTTTTGAGGTTCTCTCGCATTTCTTTGAGTGACCTGCTTTCGTCTTTAAGTGCTATCGGACGTGTGTGTGCCGCCCAAGCAAAGCTCTGCCTGCACCATCCCGCCCTGCCAGAGCGCCTGGATGCCGCCAAGACAATATCGCCGGACGTGCAGTGCAGCGGTTGTCAATGCCGCGCCCACGGAGCAGCCGACGCTTGTTGTGAGGCCCTCAGAATCACGCCCGCGGGGATGCGCACAGCTTGCTGTGCGGTATACATGTCGCTGCTCATAGGTACGCACTTCTTTGACGTTCTCCCTCATTTCTTTGACTTACTTGCTTTCATCTTCAAGTATTATTCTGCGCGCGCGCCATCCAGGTGATGCTCTGGACGCGCCATCCCACTCTGCAAGACTGCCTGGACGCCGCCGTGCAAGCTTTACCGCCGGCTTGCCATCAAGACGATATCGCCGGACGCGCTGCGGTGGTCAACGCCGCGCCCACCGCCACCGCCAGCCACCGCCACCGCCACGCCAACCCTCAACTTCAATACCTCAACGCAAGGCCCTTATGTGGACGAGGCACTTGCGTCTCAAGACGTCGCGGGCGCGGCACATGGCATCGCGGGGCGCCCAAAAGATCAAAACCTCGCGTGCGGACGGACGTGGCACAACGAGGCGCCAACTTCGAGGCTGTGGACGCTCTCGGTCCACTATAAAGAAAACGACGCGCGCGGACATGTACGCTTTCAACGCGTCGTCGTCAGGCGTCAGAGGACTGCATCCCGGGCGCGGCAGCCCACATGACTGCGCCGGACGCGCACATTCTGTCTGCGCAGTCTGCGCAGGGCGCACAATCGTGTGTGCGTGTCACGAACAGCCACGACCACAGCCTGCAGGGTGATGCTCATGTGGCGGTGCGTGGACGGGGCAGGAACCAAGCGGAGGTGCGGAGAAGAGGAACGAGGTCTCCCCCTCGAGCGGCACGGCGCAACATGCTGGCTGGCCACGCAAGCCTCTGCCTGTCCGGTGGGACGCGCACTTTTTTATCTGCTGCTTCTCGGGACTGTCTGAGTCCGCTCGGCTCGGCTCGGCTACTGAAGCCGCTTGCCCACTGCCTAACCCACGCTCCTTCCACACCATGTGCAACCGCTAAGAACCCACGGACCCACACGTGCAGACCCGGCTACGGGAGCACAGCGCAGGCCGCAGGACTCGGCTCCTGGGCATGGGTTTCCAGAGGGTGGTGGCAGTTGAGTGAGACAGAGGAAGCGCGCTGCATGCGCCTCTTATGTCGGAGTCACAACATTCAAACTCCGCTGTGGCATGTGGCTTGCGTAAAGCCTGGGTGCAGCACGCACCGTCAGCCGGCAGACAATGGTGACACTGATGCGGACTGCGCACGTACATCGGTACATCGCTCATTGTTTGCTGTTTGCGTACAGCGCGAATGGGCCTTTGCGGTCGCGGCACATCGTGGCTGGGGGAGTTATGCGCTGGACATGTTGACACAACACCAAACACCAAGCTGAACGCAACGGTGCGCTCTGCTGGATGCTAGCAGGACGGGATTCTACCACACCTAGACAACAAATATATACATTGAATAAATTAGAGTCTTGCAGTAGTATTGTGCCGCCACAATCACCATAAGTAACATGTAACCTCATTCATCTGATGAGGAGTCCCTATTGTCCTGTACCTGTACACCCGCGGTGGCTGCTGCACGCTGCTTCCGACGGGCATGCTTTGCACCACCGCGCCGTGTCTTCTTCTTCGGCTCAGAGGGTCCAACTGTCCAACCACCCTGCTCTGATGGAACCTCAGAGCGCTTTTTGGCAGCCTTTGCGCGCAGCGCACTGAGATCGCGTGGGTCCTTCCCTGTGCATGTCTTGCAGGCACAGTTCTCTTCGTAGTACCCAGATGCGCTGTACCGTACCGTAATCTCATCATTCGGAGCAATATTGCGAATCGTTATTATAGTGCATGCAGCGGTCTGTGGGATGGGCATGATCTGGTGACATGTAAGGTGAGTAGGCATACAGGGCATCCAGAAATGACGCAGCATGTACCTGGCAGTTGGGATCACAGTCATGATTGACGAGGCGGAAAGGGCCGAGAATGGCGCATGGGCCGGTCGCCCCAAATCCAAGTTGGGAAGGTGCGCGCTCTATAATGGAGGGCCCTCTCACCGTGACATGGTCTGAGCTCATAGAGCTACAGGTCTCAAAGAGCGCGATACCGGCTTCAATTCCCACTCGCGATTTGAGGCCCAGCGCAACAGTGGAACCGAAAGCAACTCGCATGATTTGAACGCGGCTGCGCTCGCTGTACAGAACGGCATAACGGAATAACAAACTAAGAGGATCAGACAATTTCAATTCAAAGTCATTGGCAGTGTAGTGCGGACGAAACTCACTGTTCCAGTAGTCCGAACCACTGTGATGATGCATTTCGAAAGGAGGGGATCGCAGAGATGAGGGTGCGGACGGTATCGGTGATGTTCGCCTGGGTAACTCCAAGCTGGCGATTAAACAGAGGTGCACATATCTGTGCACCCTGCCGAAGATGCTCAATTGATGGGCCGTCCTGGATGTTCAATTCTGGTTTGCGGGCCATTGCCGGGTAGGCAATGCGAGCGCCGGCTGCTGATGACGAGGATGGGATGGCATGGGCACGTGTACCGGGTGGCAGGGACGGCTCTGGAAACAGTGCATTGTAACGAGCCAGACCGCTTTTGGAAGAAAAGAGTGTGGCGGTCATAAGGTCATCTGCGCAAGCAAGGAGGGTGAAAGGATATGTCGATCGATTGAGATGATATATGACACCGAGGACTGGATCTGTTGAAGGAATGGTTGGATCCCATGCACTATCAGATGGCTGCACTAGTGATGGTTGGCTATGGGCTGTGCGCGGGGGATTGTGACGACGTGCCATGGAGAACTAAGGCGCGCGAGTGGCAGCGAGTGGCAGGCGCGGCGGTGCGCGGCGCGCGCGTGTATGAGATTAGTCAGCCACCTAATAGTTAGGTGGAGCAACCTTCAGCTACAGCCGACATACGGATTGAGCGACATACCTGGAGTAAATTTGGGTAGTCTTAGAACACGGTGGAAGATTGATTTATTCATGTCTTGACCATTTAATCAACAATGCCGAAGCTGCTGTAAGATATTTCACAACCTGAGGCGCGTGGGAGTGTGGATATATTAGTCAGCCACCTAACAGTTAGGTAGGCGAAGCTCTCAGCTATAAATCGGCGCTCAGTTGAGCGTAGCCTCTAACTCACTTTTGGGTAACCTTAGAACCCTGTGAAAGATACATTAGTCAGAGCCTTAACCATTTAATCGACGATGCCGAAGCTGCTGTAAAATATTCCACAGCCTGAGACGCGCAGTATAGCACTGCGTGGGAGTGTGGAGATGTTAGTCAGCGACCTAACAGTTAGGCGGCCAAGCTATGAATCTGTCTGCCTGCGTTTCATTTTCAGATAACCTTAGATTCTAGTAAAGAAATTAATTGCCTCTTCCCCCAGCATTGCATCAAGAACGCTCACTCTGGAGGTTAGACATCCGGTACAGAGGTAGTACTTACAGCGCAATCCTGTCCATACTATCTCCAATTCCAATTGAGCGCAGCATCTGGAACATATCTGGGCAACCTTAGAACCCGGTGAAAGAGTGATATATTCTATTCTTGACCATTTAATCAACAATTCTGAAGCTGCTGTACAATCAGCCAAATGTTAGGCAGGCGCGGTGCGCGCCGCGGGTATAAGATTAGTCAGCCACCTAATAGTTAGGCAGCGCAACCTTCAGCTACAGCCCGCACACGGATTGAGCGACATACCTGGAGTAAATTTGGGTAGTCTTAGAACACGGTGGAAGATTGATTTATTCATGTCTTGACCATTTAATCAACAATGCCGAAGCTGCTGTAAGATATTTCACAACCTGAGGCGCGTGGGAGTGTGGATATATTAGTCAGCCACCTAACAGTTAGGTAGACGAAGCTCTCAGCTATAAATCGGCGCTCAGTTGAGCGTAGCCTCTAACTCACTTTTGGGTAACCTTAGAACCCTGTGAAAGATACATTCATCAGAGCCTTAACCATTTAATCGACGATGCCGACGCTGCACGATATAGGTACAGAGATGTTAGGCAGATGGGGCGTGTGATTGTATATGTCAGCCACCTAACAAATAGGCAGCACGAAGCTGGCGTTCTACCGAACCGACACCAACTCTTTACACTTGCATTTGCCCTCCCTCCCTTTCACACACACCCTACATGGACGTCGACGGCAAAATGGAAGCTCGCTCTTTTCCTTTGCCCCAGCTTGTGGACGACTTGGTCTTCTTTGCCCCTTCAAGACAGCTGAGGAAGCTGCTGGCGCCGAATGTGACGGTGCTATCTTCCAAGCCGCATAAACAAGCTATAACGGCTGGATCGGTTGATTGCAGGACCTCTGGATCTTGCAACAAATCAAATGCGCGAGTGCAGTGATTCAACCACTGGGGTTTTCTGTGGAAAAGTGCCGCGATGTTGGCGCGACTGATCTTCTTTCCAACAGCGGCCCCGGCTGCATCGTCCGTCGTGATGACATAGTCATTGTGGCGCTGGACAACCTCGCCCACCTTCTTGACCCACTTGCGCATTGTGGCGACCGGTTGTTGGTCCTTGACTCTGCTATGGTGTCGAATGTCCATGACGGTGGTATCGGAGCTGTATATTGCGTACAGCCAGGAATTGATAGCTATATTTTTAGCTTCGGCCTTCTGCGTGCGGTTCGACTGGGCTGGTTGCGTTGTCTTGCTGGTGCCTACGGCTAGGCCGGACGGTGCTATGGCAGATGATGACTCGGTCTCGGATGCTGGCGCCGATACTTGTCTGCTCGCACTCGCACCGGCACCGGCACCGGCACCGGCACCGCCATTGCACTGGTTTTGAAAGCAATGGACGTCAGCCGCAGAAGGGTAATGAAGAATGTCAGGAGAGTGGCCTCACATCTTCCGCAAGCTGAAGAACGATCACCCAAGAATGATCCTCTGCGTAATATGTTATCGGCAACACATCAACCGCAAACTTGTCATAGCCAAGGCCATGGCTGTAGCGTGTGTCTTCGCGGCGGCTGGTCAACAAGGACACAGCATTGGGCACAACAAGGGAGCCAAAGTAAATAGACAGTGACCCTAAGGATCATGATAGGTAAGAGCGTTGGCTTATTTGACTGTACATGGGACAGAGAGACGCACCATCCATGTGTTCCCCTCCCCACTGATCCAGATATTCGAGTACGTCGAGGGCTGAAACACAAGGAACACGATGGGGCGCGTGCGGCCACTCTACCCAAAGAAATTCATGAGGAGGTATAAGTACTTTGCGTCCGGCGCTGGTCCTGTTAGCTGCCGCATCGTCGGTGCGCTCTTGGTCTTCATCTTCTGATGCGATAACATAAGGTGCGTCCTTGCGGATGTCTGTTATGCGGAAGGAACACATGACGCGTAGCATTTCTAACAGCAGGCAAAATATGGAGCGGAGCATGGGTCGTCAGCACACACTCACACGGAAGGGGAAAGATGACTCAACCGTTTTCATCACGCCGGATGGTAGGGATATCTCCAGGTAATATGTCCGTCTGTGTGGCAGCTTCGACGATATATGCACTATGCGTTCCGCTGGTGGCGGCAATGGACGGCATGGTGGTGGAGTCGGGCACGGCCGTCACCGCGGTAACAGCGGGGACAACAATACTTATGCGGGTGCCAGTTGCAGGTACGTCTGAGTCCACATCGACATCCATGGCATCATGCATAGGCGCGTCTTCATGGCCTGTCTCGACCGGAGGGGATTGCTGGTCATTGTCATGGCCGTCACCGTGACCATCGTCACCGCCGTCAATGGAGGGTGGGCTGGGTGTCAACTTGCTAGATGCATTCGACATCTGGCGCAAATCAAACAGATTCCTGGTGAGCTATCGCGCCTTGTTTGGACTACCATTTAACTAACCTGATCTTCAATGTCAACGTCAATGCTGGGTGGCAGGCGCATCTTGCCGTGCACGACAAATCCGTAGACAGCAGACTCCACGCTGTTATCATCCGGCAGGGTGCCTGTGTTTCCCTCGTCGCGGCGGCGAATGGCCTGCTGAACCTGCACCCAATCGACCGTGACTTGATGCCTCAAAAGGAGGGTGACGGCTTCAGTGCGCTTATTGGGTGGTTTGTGTAAACGGTCGAGGTGAAGGTATGACCGGATGATACGCTAAATATTAGACAAAGAAATCAGTGACAGGGGAGACAGGGGAGTGGTAGGCAAAGTAAACACACTTTGAGGTCATTTAGCGTCAACTTTGGGTCGCTTCTGCTTACACTGGTTGGTGAGTACAGCCCTTAGAGCGGGAGCAGAAGGAGCACAACGCACAGGTCATCGCGACTGAGACGGGTGGGCGACATTTTTTTTGTGAAAGGATGGATAGAAGAGATGTTATTCTGATGGTGTAGCGTAGCGTTGTGCTGTGGTTGTGAAGGAATGTAGGATTGCAAGGTCAACTTGCAAGAGAGCAAGAGAGCAGCAGATAATGAAAGGCAAAGGAGTGATTCTGAGGGCACTGGAGATCACACAACAGGGAGGGTGCGGTGCGACAAAATAAGTCTCTTCCGCACTGGTCTGTCCCGTGACTACAGAGGCAAAAATGACTGAAGCAAAAATAACAAGATAAAACTGAATGAAGTCGACATTTCACTGTACCGGTATAGAGGGTATAGAGGCGGAGCAGTCAGTGAAGCGCAGCAGAAATTATGTATCATCGACTGGACTATTTTCTACCCTGTTTGTTGCGTCGTATGAGAACCCATTCGCCTCCTTTGCGCCGACCCCTATCCACCAATGCCTGGAGCTCAGTGGCAGGCGAGTCTCGCCAGAGGCGAAGATTGTCGTTGTATGTGCTGCGTGTATAGTCGCGGCCGAACACCTCTTTGAAAATGGCTGCAAGTTGATTTGGGTCACGAAGTTCACGATCAGGATACGTGCGCATCTTGCGGAAACCTGTGTCCATATCACATGCGTACAGCAAAGGCCACTGACCACGAGGGCCGCTGGGTGCGTCACACAGATCGGTGTCATCCCAGGCGCGTACAGTTGGCGTGCTAAAAATGTATTGTTGAACAAAAGAGTGCCCCGTGAAACAGAGGCAAAAATGAACGAACAATGAGGAGGATGGCTCGGGCTCACTGCTCTTGCTCTGCGCTTGAGATGCTTGAGACTGAGCATGGCGACGAACATCCGAGAGCTGATCATGCATACGAGGGGGGCTGGAAGATGTGTCGGCGTTGACATGTGTGGACGAGCGACTGGATATACTGGATAACTGGCTGGCTGGCGGAGGGCTCGGTTCTGGTTCAGCCGTGTAGGCATCGGGGGGAGAGGATGTACGCGCTTTAGCTGCCGTCCGCACGTGAAGTGGGTCAGGTGGTGGTGTTTTATATAGATCCTCCCTACAAGGAAAGGTTTCGATATGAGCGGACGCCAGCCAAAGTAATATCATCTAACACAAATAGCGAGGGGCGTACATTTCATCGTCAGAGTCACTGCTGAGCTCAATGAAAGGCTGCTGCGGCTGCGGCTGTAGGGAGCGTGTGCGCTTGGTAGGGGTAGATGGAGGTGAAAAGCGATTTGCGGGACGCTTTGATGGGGAGAGTGTCACTGATCCCGATGTGGCAGCTTGACGCGTGGGAGTGGTTGTAGTGGAGGATGTAGCAGGGGTGGCAACGGTGGACCTTGACGGCGATGAGGGGAAAGGAAAAGGAAATCCGACACTGGAGTCGGTAATACCAAGCGATCGCATGCAGAGAAGGTCGTTCGGCTTAACTTTCTGAGGGAGAGAAGTTATGACCCATGTCATGCGTGGCCGATCAAAGACACCGTATGATGCGCATTTCTCCTTGCCACCCAGAGCGGACACGATGGTCTCTGAGTTCTGAGGGACAAAGTACGGTGCTTCAGGTGCAGCCACCTGAAAATCCAATGGCGGTTCGCCGTCCTTTGTTAGGAGTCAGCTGTTGCGGTAGACAGGAGCGCAAGCGACAAAGCGTACCTTGGTCCACCACTTCACATGCACTACACAGGCGGTCTGCTTGTGATACTGCGCCTTTTGAACAGCCGACTGGTTGCTTGACTGCACAAGGAACTCGCTTTCTTGTAGCTTTGTACGATATGTGGGCGAAAGCATCCGGCCATAGGTAGCAAAAGGTGTTGCGGCAGCGGGAGCAGGTGTCAATGGTGTCGACGGTGGGACAGGAAAAGGTGCGGGCAAGGGCAAGGGGGTAGACGGCACGGGGGGCATGTGCGCAGATGTGGGCGATGCACGAGGCACAGCGACGGTGGGCATAGGATGTACGGAATGGAAAGGACGAGACTGGGACTGAGCTTGGTTGTGGCGGGCAGCAGGACATGTGCGACCATTAATAACAGGCGTCATCTGACAGCAAGAAAGGCAGGAGTTGTTGATACACATCTTGTGTCGAGGGTGCGGCCGGTCACGTTCAGCACATTTGGGCCCCAAGCAGAAATCTCTGGACGGGGTGGCGGCCGTCGCAGAAGTGGCGGGAGGAGCGGGGTGCTGAGACGCAGCGGCAGCGGCGGCCTCGGGAGCGTGTTCCTGCGGTAATGCCGTCTGTGAATGCGCTTGCGGGCCGGCACCTGGTTCCCAGCCCATCCACCGGTAGAAACTGCATGCTTTCGTGTCATTGAATGTATTGCCGAGGCACTGGAGCAGTCGGTTTTAAGAGAGACAGCAAGATAGTGCATGCAACAAGACGACGTACATGCTGATACAACCGGCCCTTATTAGCTGGATTGTTGGTGCCGTGTGAGACCAAGATTGCAGTAAGACGACGGGCTTTGCATTTAGGACAGAGGCCGCCATCCGCTGGAGGAGCGGCACCTATGCCATTGTTGTCATCCATAGCGGTAGCACAGCGCAGGGCGCACGTCAACAGCACGTCAACAGCGCGAGGTTGCGGTGGCTTGCTACAACTGTATAGTTCTGAAAAGATACTTTTGAATTCACTGATTTCAGTCGACAAGAATGAAGATCAACTGAAGGGATTCGGCAAGCGCGGCCAAGCAAGTGAACGCCACTGCCAAAAATAAAGGGACTGCATGCAGAAAGAAAAGTCGCTGGAGCTAGCTTGGAAAAAGCCATGAAGTGAAATTGCGAAGTGCATGAAGTCAAAATGTGAATACAGTGTGAAGGAAGAATAAAGAACGCCTGAAGGCCGGACTCATTTATGACTGAAGACAAAATATCGAGCATGTGATTATATCAAAATGCGACTACAAGGATTCGAACCGCAATCATATTATTATTGAAGCGCACAGAAGACTCACTCACTGTAACCGATAGACAACCGTAACGATGATTTGACAGGGCAGCTCATAATATATATCATACACTGAACGTTGATAGGACAAAATAGTTAGTTGATGGGATGGAAAATCTAGTTATATTCACGCCGTTCCGTGCTACAGATGTGGCTACGGACGTCGCCACATGTGAACAAGGTTTTCTATTTGATAAACAGGTAAGTCTCTGATGTATGTGGAGCATGTCTGTGTGTCTGCCTGGGTAAAGTGTCTGAAGGGACTCTTGAAAAGACGCTGAATCGAGCCTTGAAAAATACCTGAAGGGATCCTGAAATAATGCGTGAAGGGGTTCTAGAAAAATGTCTGAAGGGATCTCTGGAAAGTGCCTGAAGGGATTGTAGGAAAATGGCTGAAGGAACTGTGGAAGAATGCCTGAAAGGATATCTGAAAAGGGCCTGAAGGGAGTCTGGAAAAATGACTAAAGGGACTCTGGAAAAATAGCTGAAGGGATATCTGAAGTATGCCTGAAGGAACTCTGGAAAAATGACTGAAGGGACTCTGGAAAAAAAGCTGAAGGAACTCAGAAAAGATAGGTGAAGGGATTGTAGGAAAATGACTGAAGGGACTCTGGAAAAATAGCTGAAGGGATATCTGAAGAATGGCTGAAGGAACTCTCGAAAAATGACTGAAGGGACTCTGGAAAAGTTCCTGAAGGGATATCTGAAAAGTGGCTGAAGGGATTGTAGGAAAATGCTTGAAGGGACTCTGGAAAAATAGCTGAAGGGATATCTGAAGAATGGCTGAATAGATTCCTCTGAAAAATGACTGAAGCTATATGTTGAGAGTCACTTAAGGTGTAATTGGGAAACAGCTGAAGCAATTTTTCTGCATAAAGTGCTGAAGGCGAAATACGAAAAAGCTCTGAAGGCGAAACACGAAAAATGAGTGAAGGGAAAAGCCCGGATCCGGCGGATCCGGCGGATCCGGTGGATGGGGGGATAATATTAAGTAATCCCTATACTTCCAACAGTCTGCTCGGAGCGGCCAACATGCCGGCCGGGCCGGGAGCGGCGCACCGATGTTTGAATGCCGGATTGCTGGATGAGAGACTATGAGATGGTCTCGGTACGTCAGGCTCGCTATCTTGGCACTGTATCTCAGCGCGATGGCCCGACGAACATCTGCTAACCAATCGCTCAATATGAGCTTGTTCGTACGGCGTGGTCGAATTTGCCGTATCTAAGAACAAATGGCGTGTCGTGAACTCCAATTCTATCTCTGTACATGCTGTCGCGTTGACCAGTTCATTACTGCGCTCTCACTTTGTCAACTCAATATAACAGCCGGTAAACCGGAGGCCGATTGAACATACACACAACATAAATACTGCAAGCGGGAGACGAGTCTACGTTCGGCGTGTTCCATGACCTGCGCCGCTGTCGCATTTATCTCTCATCCCGTTGCTACTGCTCCCCGCGCGCGCGGCAAATTTACCGAAGGAACGGCCCTTGATGGTAATAGAAATTGTTGCGCTCTAGCTGCGAATTCTGCGACGTCACCGATTTGTTGGTAGACTCCGCACTGTATCCCGAGCCCGGCGTAGTCGTTCCCGACGGTGCAATGTCGTGGGCGTCATAGTACCAATGCCCCGGCGTATCCCCCCTGGTACGAGTTTGCCGCGGATCGGTGTACCCATATCCTACAGTAGTACGCTCTGGCGACATATGATCGGTGTACTCCCCGCCAGTCTGCATCCAGCGGGGAAGCTGCCCACGTGTATTCTGTTGCGCGTTGCGGGGATGCGCAAGCGAGAATTGAAGGTTGTCCTGTGGTGGCGTGAGCTCGTCACAGTATATAGATAGGCACCCGGGGACGCACGTTCTCTGGTAACATAATATCCTGGGGCCCGTGGCGCGTTGACCAGCCCGTGTCGTTCGGTGGATTCCAGTATGTGGTGCCTACGGCTCTGTCTGAGCTCTAAAACATAGTGAGCTTTCGCGTAATCGGTACACCGGCCCTAGTACGCACCATCTGCTGCTGCTGCATATACGCAGGTGGAGGGCCGGGTGGAGGGCCGAAATCGATATACGCGTCGGGCTAGCGATGAATGAAAGATGAGCCCCTGAGGGTTCGCGCGCACAAGGGACCGCACTTACGACTGCTGATGGCATACTGTAAGATGTGACGTGTTGGTCTGGCGAGCCGTATGGCAAGCTGTGCGGGTAAAGAGGCTCCGACGTCTGCGACGGGAGAGCTTGCACGTAATTTGTCGACTGCTTGTTGCCATGAGATTCGTACGCTGAGCGAGGGCAGGTGAACATACCGCCGGTGCGTGACCGGCGCCCTGATCGTGGTCACCCCTGCTCGACCATATCGGCGACATTGTCGAGATGGGCGTTGAAGGCATGTTGGGGTACGCTGCCATCTTGCTTATATAGTGGGTCACAGCGCTTTGATAAGGGCTATACAGTTGTGACGTGAGAGATGTTGAAGTCTCGTTGGGTCTCATGCTCTTACCGATGCAGCACACCATATAGCGCGCGGTACGTCCGCAACCACCCCAAACGCTGTTGGCCGTCCACAGCTGATCGCAAGCACCGGATGTGCCGGACAACCATCGTCCTTTGTTCGCGGAGGCGATCCCGGCGTCCTGGAAGAAGTCGAAGCGGGTGGGCAGTAGCGAAGGGCAGCGAGAGAATCCCAGGAAGGTCGTCGGTGAAAGAGGTCCCATAGATTTTGACCGCACCCAGCCGAGGACGCCCAAGGCGATACATTCGTTCAGGCCGTTTCATTTTTGCCGCAGCGGCGTCCCAATCTCTAAGGCGTGGAGGTCAGCACACCATCGTTGAAATCCTTGCTTTGTGATCGCGCACCGTAGGACATACGATCCCTCAGTTGCCAATATGCTTCACCACGACGCTCATCCTACCGCGTCATTGACCCGTTAATGGGCTGTTCGTGCATTGACCAGCATGTAACACACAGCGCGCTTGATGATGCAGAATAAGTATCGCGGATGGAAAGGCCTGAGCGACAGCGTCAAAAAGGTGCACTCGCGGCTGCAAACACGACTCACCGGCCAAATGTGGAGGTTCAGCGCGGTAGTACCGCAGCTCCAATGTTTGCCAGCGAGCTTCGGAACAGGTGCAGAATGCGCGGCGGCTGCCAGTGTCAAGTTCAACTCATGAGAGGTATCCGTCTGAGGCATGTGCACCGTACGCACCTTGCACATACGTGCCGACACGCGCCATACTCCATGCCCACTTCGTGGGATACATTCCAGGTCTTGAGCAGGTGAGCGAGTTGAAGCCGTGTTCAGATTGTCACGAAGATAGGTGGGGTAGGTTGCGAAGGGGTTGCGCCATGTCGGAGTTGCCGCCTGGGTATCGGACTGGTTCGCTGCGCACGACGAGCCAGATGCATTTAGATTCTAGTGGTGGTCGAGAGACTGCGGTTCCAGGACTTGAATAAGAGGTCTCGGCGCAATGAAAGTGTGAGGCAACTGAGTCGGCACCAGTCGGCATGAGCGTGACGGTCGAAGAGGGTGATGCTCCGTGACCGCGTGACTACAGTACGAAACGCTTGCGCACGCTGCAGCAAATCATCGACCTGAGAGCCGTCGTAGTACCTCCAGTCCTAACACGCATCACTTTCCCCTTCGCAAGGGCGCAGCGCAGCTGTGTCGGCATGGTGCGTCTCCTTGCCATGCGGTGCAACTGCACGTAGCTCATTTTCCGTCTGGTCAATTCAGATGGCGCGCTACATACCCGTTGAACGTTGACAGTCGCAGGACACTGCCCTTCTCACATCACCAGAAGGTGAGTGGCCGTTTGTCTGAGCCCTTTTGTCACCGGCTCCTAATCATTCTATCCAGCGGCAGATGGCCCACTAGCTGCAGCGATGCGTCCGTGACCGCTTTGCTACGTCCTCGCCGAAAGCCCAGCGCCCAGCGTTTTCGCCTCAATCGGACTCTTCGTAGGGTGGATGGGGATTGGACGCTTGAGCTTGGGGATCGTACGAGCTCGGTACGTCGTGTTCGCTATCGTGTCTTGACTAATTTTCTGACTCTCCGAACAGTGCAGACAAGACTTTACTCGGCAACCTGCGCAGCAGCGCCAAACCGGCCCATCTCTGCGGACATCTTCTCGATCAAAGAGCTCGCACGCTGCCCCCATCACCGACAGTCATGCGCCTACACGTTCTTTCACGTTACGAAGCAGATCGCACCGGCATCCTCCCGCGCACCGTCTCATCGCTGCCCCTCCACCCCTTCCCTCGTCCTCTGCGCACATTCATCATGCGTCCACGCGCTTTGTCGGCTCTCATGTCGCATATCCTATAGCGAAGATCGCCAGTCGTACTAGAGGATGCCCGCACTGCCCGCTTCGACCCGCCAGCCCAGGAACGCTCTCATAACCCATGGCTTTCTCGCCAGTCGCGGGCAGTCGGGCTTGGCACCGCGCATGAATGCTCTCCCAAGGACGCGCCACGCTGCACGTGGGATCAACATGAGCGAGTGTTTCACTGGCCGCCTCTTCCGCCGCATATAGCCCAGCCCCTGCGCGCAACGCCCCTGAACACAATATGGCCATACTCCTCAACCTAAGCAGCGTCCCCACCCGCAAATGCATCACCGCTTTCAGCCCTGCCTTCGTCCTCGGCACGCCCACTGCCTTTTTCATCCTCGCATGGACCCAGCATACGCCGCTCCTCCTCGTCGGAGCCGCCCTCAGCTCGTTCGTACTGCTGCTCGTTGCGCCTTGGACCGTGTGCCGCGGCACCCCGCCGCTGGTGCCCAAGTTTGCGCTGCGGTGGCTCGGTGTGACGTGCGTGGCGAGCGTGTGTGTCTACACCGCAATCGCCCTATACCCGCAGTGTGAGTACCATCATTTTGCCCCGCTCTGGGCCATGCGCTGACGTTGCGCACCATCCTTGCAGACGGGGCCTTCCCGACAGCATGCGCGGTCGTCGTAGCGATCCACATCCTCGTCGCAATGGCTATCATTCTCGACAACCTGGCACCTGGGATGTACCGTGCGTATTTGCTCGCGCGCTCGGTGTTGCAATGGCAGCTGACGGTTCGCAGGTTATATTTGGCAGCCGTTTGCCCAGTGGTCTGACCAGGCCCCTGCTGAGCCCGCCGAGGGGCCATCCGTTCTGCCCGTGTCAATGCCACCGCCGTTGCCCGTGCGTTATCGTTCTCAGACCTTTCCTGCCCAATGCTGACGCGCGATTGGTTTAGTCAATGGACAGCGATGTGAAGGGTAGTTATTTTGGGACGGAGGAAGTGTAGGGTTGCGTTGCGAGCTAAGCACCTAGCATTTGTGTCGCGCCATTCTGTCTTGGGCGGTTTGGTGCGCAACTGCTAAGCAGTTTCGCCGCGGCTGCATCGGACGCCAGAGGACGAA
Source organism: Auriscalpium orientale (assembly GCA_019915035.1). Taxonomy (NCBI): domain Eukaryota; kingdom Fungi; phylum Basidiomycota; class Agaricomycetes; order Russulales; family Auriscalpiaceae; genus Auriscalpium; species Auriscalpium orientale. The sequence continues at coordinate 18,582 of JAHLMH010000022.1, read as the reverse complement.
TTGAGCGGACCGCACCCATGTCGATGTTCGTATGCAGTACATGCCCCTTCGTCAATTGTGTATCTCGATTGTAAACAAATTCTGAGCCGTTGCGACATGTCATTGTTCGGGGTTGCTGCCCCGAGGCCATTTACGTAAGGACTGCGGGCGACTTTACCGAAGCCGAGTCTGCACACCTCTAACAGTCGCATCGAGGGCTCCGTCTCATCCAATCCAACGTCAGGCCACGACACTTCACGCCAGGTGCTATCTTAACAGGAAGCGATCGCCGTCCCTGCCAAGTCGAAAGCGGCCAACTCCAGTGCGCCGTTATACCCTCGTTTTCTAACTAACGGAAACTTACTCATTCTCCCGTAGAATGTCTGTCATACCTGTGGATTCCCAACTCATCGTGATCGATTGGGTGTACAGGGCGTCACAGCGCTCGGCTGTTGACTACCAGACACTTCGTGCGTGTGCTCTTGTCTGCAAGGCTTGGACACCTGTCGCGCAGCGCCTGCTCTTCCGGCGCGTTCCCAGCGTCATCGGTCTCACCCTCAAACCTGCACTTCCCGTTGAGCCTCTGCTCCTCACCCTCCGCGCCAACCCACGCCTCGCATCCTTCGTGCGCTCCATCCATATCGACATAAATTCAGAGGCTACTAGCGATGCCGCCGAATCCCTCGCTCTGCTTGAGCTCTGTGCAGACGTCCAGCACATTTCTTTGGACTGTTCCGGTCTCACAGCGGCCTCCACACCCACACTCGAAGACCAGCTGCGTGCCCTCCCGGTTTCCCCCATTTTCTACAGTCTCTTTGCCGATGTCTCTGTCGCGAATCGCATCACATCAATCTGGCCGAGTGTGCGCACGCTCAAGATCGGAGGCCTCTTTGGCGATGAACTTAGGGACTACGGTTTGCACAATCCGATCCAGATCTCTGTGCCCTCCACCGTGCGGTCGCTATCGGTCGACACCGACGGAGTTCCATGGAAATTCACTTCGGATTGCGACCTTTCGGGACTCCGCGAGCTCGAGCTGCATCTCCCGCTCTGGCGGACCGAGTTTTGGATCAACATGTTGCTCGCGTGCGGCGTGCTGCCGCAACTCCGTTTCTTGGCCATTTTTGGGTGCATTCCGACGCAGGACGCCCTGGACCAGCTCACGCAGCTCCACACCCTTGTATTCACCGACCTGCCCCAGCGCACGGTCTTGCTCCCGCGGAGCCTGTGCGACCTGGCGTATCACGGCGCGGCGTACAGCGTATTGCAGCCCGGGTATCGAGACAGGACCGCTCCGCACATGCTGGATATTCTGGACAAGGCACCCGCTTTGCGGCGCTTTACCATGCCAGACGGTATGTCGGACGGCCTGCGTGCAAAATTCGACGAGGTGTGCGGCGACCGTGGCATCGAAATTGTAACGTTTGCGGGTCGGAGGTGGCACGAGGTCGGTGTTCAGTCTGTGCGCTGTCTGCGGCGCGCTGAACGGATTCTTTATAGCGCGATGTCGATGTGGACTGGATATGAAATTTTCGAAGAAGTTATACTTACGGCCGCTTTCGCGGCGATGCAACACGGGCTGCGAGTTAATGCTACCGGTATCATATTAATGTAATGACTTCGTTGACTTCTGAGTGGAGCCCCGCTCGTGTTCTTCTCGGGCCTTCTTGCTCAATGCTGACGCCCGGTCGGTGTAGGGCGCCTTGCGAGCTAGGCCCTCAACTTTGTGTCGCCCCATTCCACCCTGCATAGTTTGGTGGGCAGCGAGGTACACCGGGCGATGGGATGTAGATACGTCGTCGTGTAATTTATGTTGTTGACAGTGACTGCTTGTAAATGACTCGGTCACCCATGCTTGCTTGTAAGTAGTTCGCGACAAAACAGTCTTCGTTTCCAAGATATCATACAGGTGATTCCACCTCGCACATCAATCTAATCGCTAGCCCCGGCATCTTCTTCCGCATGCTGCACACAAACGACCAGTCCATGCAGCATCCCACCAAATCCAGCTCCTTCAGCGCTGGCGCGACCTCTGAGAGGAACGTCGGAAGTCCCAACGTCGCTGTGACGGCAGAGAAACCCACGCGCACGCCCCTTGAATGCTTCATCAACGTCGCGCCCACGATGACGAGCGACTCGAGTGCGGGAAGACCTCGCGAGAAGGAGTTGTGCGAAAAAAAATAAAGCCAGTGTAATCCTGAGCCATGGACCACAATACGCCGCAGGTTACGGCCAGGTGCACAGTGCTGTAAACCGCGAAGAGAGCGGGTGTTATCACAAAGGCCTACATGCAGCACCTGGAGATGCTCCGATGCGAAGACATTCAGCACAGCCTGGACGACATTGACTATCCCCGTTGTCCGGGAAATCATGGCTGGTGCGTTCTGAGTTTTGCCGGCACGCCACACGATCACTTGCACACCAAGGTCTGCCTCTGGCCCAGCTCCTACAATTGCGATATGCGTGATGGGGGCGGCACGCGCATTGATGCATGAAACGATGGCACGGAAGACAACCTCGACATCTGACATAAATTCCCAGCCGTCTTTGAGCAGATAACGGATGCGGACGTCCGCAGGAAAAGAGAGGTGCTTGAGGAGGTGGGACGCGTCGGCGGTACTTGTGTGCAAATAAAATTCGCGGAGCTTCGTCAGGGCGACGGTTGGCGGCATGTCTGCAGCGGGCCCGGGTTCCGATTTGAGGGTGAAGCCCAATGCAAGCCATTCCAGCATGGGCATGCGCTTCAGCGCGTCGAGCATTTCCGCCAGCTCCTGAGAATTGACTTCCCGCGCGGGCTGCGCGACGTCCAGTGACACGAGGCACGCGAGCAGCGGGGAAGTCCAAGACAATGGCGCGTGGGTGTGCACACGCAGGTGCCGCAGTGACGGTGCATGCGCCGCGGTTGCGGTGAAGCTGTCGAGGACGGGGACGAGACCCGGGCGCCGGGAGAATGGGGGGCATTCGTCGAGGAAGGTCAGGTCGAGGGTATGGAGGAGCGGTGCGGGGGCAGGATGCGCGGTGGGCATGACGTACTCCAGCGTGTGTAGGCGCATGACGCTCGTGCGCTCGATGTTCGCAAGGATAAATTCAAGTTCAGAAGGGCCGGGTTGCGTTAACGGTTGCAGGCTGGGAGTCTGGATGATAAGAGGGCAGCTTTGAGCACGCGAGAGGAAGATATCCGCCCAGCGTGGACCGAGCACAGATGGCACGGAAATGCTGGATGCCCAGATGATGGGATCGTGGAGAGCGATTTGACGCCAGCGCTGGCATACATGGGTGATCGCGATCCATCCGATATTTGCAGGAGATTCCGTACTACTGTATGGCAGGGGCGGGTCGATAGAGGCGAGGTTGGTGAAGATCTGGGTGAAAATCTCTGGCGGGAGGCGAGAGACGGGAAGGTCGGCGTTGTGTTGTTTTTGCGCAGCCGGCAACGTATCCTGTAAAAAAGAGCAGTTCAGGGAGCCGTTGGAATAGGCTGTTAGGAGCCAGATGAACCCAACGTACGGCACTGGCTGCCGAAGCTCGCGCAACCCTAATCGATGTTGTCTCCACCTCAATGAAACTCTCTCCATGCTCGGTGACGGCCAGTTCGTCCGACCGGGCATCGACTGTTGGCATATTGGGATCCGCGAGCGAGACGTCTTCAACGGCGTCGATGATTGCCTTGATGAGCGGGGACTCATGCTAGATGGCGTGAATGTCAGCGAAAAACAAACGCGTACAGGAAGGATGGACAGGAAGGAAAGGAGCGTACCTCAACGTTCCCCGCCGTAACCTTCGCACCGAGTCTCTCGAGCTGCACCTGGACCATCCGAGCACTATGGGATAAATCGAGCCGGTAGAGGTGAAGGACGGGGTCTGGGGAGGTATGATGAGTGGCGATCAAAGGGGGTTGGTGAGTTGTGAGCAACAAAACATACCGTTTAGCAGGTTCCAGGAACAACGTCGAGTCTACAAGTCAACCGAGCTTAGCCGGTCGGAGCGTCTCACAGGGCGTGGTGACCTTCGAGTTCAGAGAGGATCGGTCAATTTGTCGAGGTCGGAGGTTGGGGGGCAGCCACGCTGCGGCGTGGTCCTCCACATCCAGACGGCCTTTCTCCTCCTTCGTCTCAGCATTTTCTCGCGCACTAGCCACGTACCCTTCAAGAGATCGTGTCATCCTCTGGGGAATCCTCCGTTGCTTGCGCACATAATATTATTGAAGACATGAGCATATAAGCCATTGCGGGGAGGAGCAAGCTGTGCAGGGCACAAAATTCGAATCGTATGCCACCTTAGCCCTACGCTAGGGTAAGGGTTGCAGTCACAGCCTCCGCTTTGCGCGAGCTTGAGTTCGAACATCCATCGTGGAATGTTATCGCACGGCTTCATCCAGCAATCCAGCACTTATCTCCACCTTCCTTCAGTGCTCAAGTTGAGAGGAGTCTCGTAGCTATGTACAGGTATTCCGCAAGTGATCGCACAGCCATTCCAGCGCTTGCCTTGGACCGAAGAATAAGTGTAAGTGCGAGAATGACACTGCCCTGCTTCCACTTCATCAGTCAAGACAGCCCCCATCCGATATGGAAAACACCCAAGGCGCGGCGCAAAGCTCAAGATCGAAACCGCAGCTACCCACAACCTCAACGAGCGAGTCGGACGCGATCCGCGTGCCTTCCTTGCCGCCCAGCCGCCGACCGCGGCGCATCCCCGCGCTCTACGGCTGTCGCGTCGTGCGTGCGTGGGCACCGGCAGATGGCGAGGAGACGTGGCACCTCTCGCTGCCGTTTTTCTCGCTCGCTCAGGGCGCACGCTACGAGGTCGTCCAGGATGCCGGGTGGCATGGCGGCCTGCCCGGTCTGTCCACGCCGCTCGGCGAGTACGACAGGCTCTTGGTTCTGCGGGACTCCACGGACGAGGTGGGCTGGGCGCTCGCCAAGCACGTGGAGCGCGAGGAGGAGGTGGTGGTGGTGGTGAACGAGCAGGATGCGGAGATGAAGCCGTGTGAGTGAAATATCTTGGGGTCAACTTTCAACACTGAGGTCGACACATGCTCTCCGACAGCGCATAATTCGGAACGACATCCGCTGCGCTCCCAGAATGGCTCGAGCTCGTCGGGTGCGTCGAGCAGTTTTGGGGCCAAATCGTCGTCGAGGAAATCGTGGATGTTGAGGCCGCTGCACCTGCCAGTGCCGCCGTTTCTCAGTCGTGTCGCTGCGCTTTCAACGGATGCGGATGAGAGCAGGCGCGAGGAGGATAATGATCTCCCAGGTACGTTGCAGCATCGGAAGCCCCCATTCCGGCCTCTCATGAAATCTGCGTGTCTATCGAATAGCGATAGTACCTCCGCCGCCTGTGGGGGATCTTCCGTACGCCCCGCTGTGGCGGAAGATGGGTTCGTCGTCATCGTCATCGTCGGGCAGCTCCGGCAAGAAATCTACCAACAGCACGTCATCGAGAAAGTCACGCATGAACCAGCGGCACACGGAGTCATTGAGGTCGCACGAGGACGCTGTCCCAGTCACGACATGCCCTCCAAGCACTGATCAGAAGAGGTTGAAGCAGTTATTCGCACTCAGGCGCAAATTCAGTAAAGGCAAAAGGTCTGGTCAGGTCGTCGAAGTTCCGGGTGCCCTTCCTTCTGGAGCATTGGCTCAAGGCTGAAGCCGGCCGACCAGCTGGTCTCCTTTGCCCTCTCCTGCTCTATTTAACAAGTTACAACTTGTGATTTACTCCTCGTACTCCATGTATGTGTGATAAAAATGTTGACTATGTAATATAGGAAGTCTTCATTCAGGTGAAAGGGCTTGCCTGGCGAGCAGGCAGGTTCGGCCTGCCCTGCTGATACTCCAGGAAGGCCGAAATACGAGTATCTTCATCCGAGTCCGCACCCGTTTCCTTGGTCGGGCTGCTGCCCATCGCCGCACGGACCATGCGCCCAATCGCAGATCTCCGCTTCTTCTTCGTCTTCCTCTTACCATCGGCCCTTGGTGATTTGCCTGAGCGATAGTCGTCGACTTGATTCGTAGCTTCCGGCCCTTCAGAGGAGCACGAAGGACTCGGCGTGTGCCGCATGTTCATGCGCGACTTCCTCGACGATGTGCTGTTCGTCGACTTTTTGCCGGAGCTGCTTGACGACGACAAGGATCCGATGGTCTGCCAGAGCGAGGTGTACGGGATGTCGCCCGCAGGTGGCGGAGGCGCTGGAATCGAGCAAACGACGAATCGTGAGAGGGCCAGGGTAAGTAAAAGTTGGTGACTATGTGCGACGTACGCATGCTGCCGCCGATCTCCACATCCATCGGTTCAAACAGTATTCGTCCGGCGCCCTCGTCAAGCGAGCTGGCCGGTTCCAGCTCGCGCTCAATATGGGTAGCGAACACCCAGCCGACTTCGTCGTCTTCATCACGAGCGACCAGCAGTCTCCTCTTAAGCCCTTTCTCCGACAGCCCCACCAAGGACACACGATGCCAGCCGGCGTCCTGAACAATCTCGTAGCGCGTGCCGACAACGAGGGAAAAGAATGGGAGAGAGAGGTACCACGGCGCATCTTCAATGCCCCTATAGTAACTCGGCGGCGTCCACGCGCGGACGACGCTGCAGCGATACAGCGGGGGAATGCGCCGCTGCCGAAGTCGAGGGAGGTTTCTTCTGCTTCTACCAGGGTAGTAGCAACGTGTCCCAGCGGCGGATTGAATCCTGGATGACAAAAAGCGATCGAGTGAGCTGTCTCGGCCCGATGGATACGTATGCACTGATAAGTATTGGCGTACCGGCTGCAAGGGCCGCAACAAGGGAGCACCCCGTCGCATTTCTAGGGTGAGGAATCGTATGAGCTATTCGAAATTGTGCAGCGATGGGGACAGCAGATGCGACGTACGATCTTACGGGCGCGGCAGGGCGCGCATGCCTTTCCCGCACTCAACTGTGCAGAGGACTTCGATGGGCGCGCGAAATTGTCATCAGGCGTCCGTCGCGCCTCGAGAGAAACGAAGGTGTTGGAGGGAACCTTGGGCATGGCGAGTGGGCGGAAGGAGGTTGTAGTGCACAGCGAGAGCGCTCCGCTGCAAGCTAAATAGGCCCGACTGACGCCCGCACCGCTTTCTCGACACATTGGCTGTGCAGACATCGAAGTCATGTCCGACTTCCGCGCGCCGCACTGCCCAACCAGCGAAGCTCTGTTGGTTGGGAGTCAAGGCGTTAACATCGACTGAGTCGCGTCAATGCTGACGCGCCGCGCCATGGCTCTGTGTGTCACGCACGGACTCGCCGGTGCGTGCGGGCGTGGCGTTCCATGTGGAACTTGATGCTAAACGTCCGATCGCAGCCCTCAAACGTGCAAGCGTATGCTGAGGATGATTTCACATCGTCAGCATCCAGAAATCCTCGACTGTGAGATACACGCACGGCGCTCGCCAGGGTGGCTTCGGAGGTGTATCTAGTAGACGACACTGCGTGTGAGCTGCGGACATGCTTCCTCAGAAGATGCGACTGACCTGAAGAATGCTGCTTTTTGTGAAGCCCTTCCCACACTGAGTGCACTCATACTTGGGCGTGGACGGCGCGCTTGGCTGCCTCGTTGGCGCCCTCGGCTGCCTCGTCGGCGCGCGTGGCTCCCTCGTCGGCGTGCGTGGCTCCCTCGCCGGCGCGCTTGGCTCCCTCGTCGGCGCGCTTGGCTCCCTTCTCGGCGCAGTATGAATATCTTGAATGCTCGAAGATCTATTATCAGGCCCTTCAGCCCCGCTGTCAGATTGGGAGGACATTCCCGGCGTAAGCCGCTGATTCATCCGCGACTTTCTAGATGAGGTACTGTTGGTAGACTTTTTCCCGGAGCTACTAGAAGACGAGCCCATCTGGTACCATGAGCGGTCATACGCAAATGATCCCGCAGGCGGTGGAGGCACTGTCAGTTGTGAGTATGCAGTCGGCACTATGAGGGAACGCCGGCTCTCACCTTCAGCGTCCATCATGTTACCGTCGCCGACAGAGGCGTCCTCGTCTCCCTCCCCATTTAGCAGCCCAAAGCCGACAGCCTCGCGCTTAAGATTCTTCCCGAGAATCCATCCCACGTCGTCGGCAGCGTTCCGCGCAACGAAGAGACTCTGGTAGGACCTCCCACTGGAACCAGGCAAATCTAAATGCCACCCCGATTCCTGTATGACCTCATAACGATCACCCCGGAAAAGGCAGAGCCATGGCAGGGAGAGGTGCCATTTTTCACTGGGTGGCATCCAATCGACGACAGCGTGACAAAAATAAAGGGGCGGTATCCGCGGTCTACGTGAGGTCTCGATGTCCTCGTCGGATGACGAGATAAGGGAGGGCGACGGCGGTGGGTTATTGTAGAGACTGTCGGCGGAGGTACGGCCGTCTTGTACTGTGGGGCAATGACTGATGCGTAAATCGGTGGGAGAGGCCAAGGGGATGTCATTTTGTCCGGAGGTGGTGCACGGAGGTGGCGGGGTGGAGGGTTTCTGCGCGTTCTCGGGATGCTTGCGGGAATTTGGGAGGCGCGGGAGGACGCGGCGCCGGTAATTCGCGACGACCTGGGGGCTTGAGTGGCGTCTGAGCGTGGGATGCGCTGCGCGCGCAGGGGCGGTGAGCCTATGCAGGCAGGGAGATGTATGTGTACTCACACCAGGTGGAGGCGTCAGGGTCGTCTTTCGCGGGATCGTGGTTGCGGAGGTTGACCTTGCACGTGAAGCCATATATCTGAAGATAGCGGATTATAAGGACGGAGCTGGTCGCAGGAGAAAGCATAGAACGCGCACGTTGAGCTGTCGAGAGAAGGTTGAAAATTGGGATTGACTGGGTAGGAGGTGAAGTGCGACTTGCTCTGGACGCTCGACAATGATGCGCTCGCCGGCAGCATCCCAGTGGATCATGTGATGATTTTCGGGGCGCTCTAGAAGACTGCGGACGCGTGAGGGACATGTCCAACGCTAAAGAATAATTCTCACTCATAGAGCTTTGTGAGGAAGGTGACCTGGTGCTGGGTCCAACGGGACTTGGACTTGAAGGGGGTTGGGGTGCGGGTGCCGTCGGGGGAGTTTGGGACGGAGGACCGGGGCTGAGGGCGGAGCTGAGTGGCGGTGTTTCTCATCTGGTGGTGGTGGCTGCGGGAGCAGGGGATAGAGGTCTGCCCGGGTGGCTAGGGTGGGTTTGCGCGCGCGGAAGAGTCGAGTTATAAAGCGGAGGGTCGTGGTGAATGCGTGTCGATGGCTGTACGATGCTGTCCTCTCACGATTTCGGCACTGCGGCCCGCGCTCTAGTGATATTCAGAGCGAGCGCGCAGGAGGGAGCTGGATAAGCCCCCGACTGACGCCCGCACGGTTCCTCGACGTGTCAGCTGTGCCCTTCGTCGGGCGCGACATCGCCCAGCCAGCCTGCGAAGCGCTGTTGGCTGTCAGTCCTCATCTGTCTTATGTAGGCGTGTCGATGCTCACGCACCATCGACCAGCGTCGTATCGGCCGCTTGCGCAGCGGCGCCCTGAAGTGCGGCCATCGCACAAGCCGCCTTCGATCTTGCTGCTATGCACTTGGCTGGGTACAAGGAGCTCGATTTGACACAGGCCGGCCTTTCATATAAATGACACGAGGTGTAAACAGAGACGACCGCCACTTCATAACCGAGTCCCGAACAGACCTCCAATTACCCTGAGCCGAAGTCGTCAGCCAGCTGCCTTTTCCAATCGTGTCCCAGCCACGCACCAGAATGCGCCTATATATCTTGCCTTCGGATAAGACCCTACTCATAGATGGGCATACCGGCCTCGCACCCATGCCGTCCACCATGAATTTTGAACTTCAGGCGACTCTCGAGCGTCCGAGCTCAAGGATGAGGCCAGAACTACAAGAAACCCGCGCTCGTCAAGCTAGCTGAAAACCCATAGCGGACAGAGACTCACCAACGTGGCCCTCCGAAAGTTTGCCGAATGGAAGCGTTATGAGCCCCATCGCACCACCAGAAAACGGTCCGCGGCAACTTCTCCACTGGCTACGATGTCGAGGCGGTCTCACAAGACATGCGCAGCGTCGCGTTCAGGGATCTTCGTAGGTAGTATCTTCGTGCGCGCTGTGTAGTAATTTGTAAATGGCTCGCGTTCATCTTGAGCCGGAGTAATCGCACTAAATCAGCATGCACACACTTGAAAATAGGGAGCGTCGCTGTCGGTGTGATCACAAGGAGAGAGTACTGAGGAGTAGGAGGCGGAGGACTCCGAAGGACGAGGAGTCTGGAGGACGGGGGCCGGGCCGGCTGCACTAACCCTAGCATAGGGCTATGTTGACGAACCAACTATTGTCCAGGTCCTGACTCCGATGCAGCCTGTTGCTCCTCCCTGCACTCTGCGACAGTGGCTTATGCTTATGTTTTTAACAGCAGCATCACGCGCGGAATTGAGGCTTTGCTCGTGGTCTCGAAGGGCTTTCCCAGAGGTTGAAACAATTTCTTTGGAGGTACGTGGCCCGTGCGCGAGAAAGTTCCAAGAGTCGCAGAAGGAAACAGGCTGGCTGAAAGCAGAACCTGGGATGCGACTCGAGGGCAACATGGCAGGAGAGACCCTGGTCTCGACCCTCCAGATCTGAGCTTGACGTTGGCACCGACTTCACCCTGAAACATAGCAGCACTTGGCTGACGCGGTCACTTGGCATCGGTACTACAGTAAACGGCATCGGTAAGTGCTCTTCAACAGTCTTCAACTTGTCCGCGCATCCTTGACATCTCATCCCCGCTTCAACGCATCAAACCCGTCCTTTCCCTCCTCGCTCAATTATCCACATCTCATAGGCAATGCAGGAGCAGTTCCGCGAAATCAGTGCGGCGGCAGCGTCGGGGAAAGTGCGAGGCGACGATGTACGCCCCTCCTCTTTCTCTACGTTTTTTTCTCCCTCACTCTTGTGGCATTCCACTTTCAGGACGAGGCTGCCGACGTCACGGAGCCCGGCGGCGCCCAGCCGAAAAGCGTGGACGCACGCTGGCCAGCATCGACATCCCTGTCAATGCCACCCCGAAGCGCCCGAAGACAGATATGAGTCTCTACGTCACGTTGGCCGCGGAACACTACCAACCAAAAAGCGACATTCAGCAGGAGAAATTGGCGCACCCGGACGTCACTGCGGGTGGAGACAGCAAGATTGAGGTGGAGACCGCCGAGCTAGGCAAGTCTCTCCTTGCTCACCTCGAGTCGGAGACCATCGTATTCATGAGTCGTCCAGCTGTCCTGATCAAAGCCCTCGAGGAAGACATGATGCAGCTCAAAGATGATCAACAGCGGCTCATGGAACGCCTCATTCGCCTCGAAAAGGGATTTGAGCTATCGTTAGGGTATTCAGCGGATGGCGGACTACACAAGCAGAGCAGAAGCAAGTTGTAGAGTCAATGGGAATACTGCTGGCAACGGGACATGCACAGTCCGCGACCCGGCGTGGAGAAACTTTGAATCTCTTTAGTATTTACAGCTAGCAATGTAGCGCTCGCGGGACTCCCAATGCAAGCGATGTTCAAGCTCCTCCACCAGCGAGTCTTTCTGAGCTTTACACTCAGCGCTCCGCAGGCGCGACTGTGCATCTGAGGCACGCTCTACCCATTGTACTGAACGCAGCGTCGCGAAATTGGCGCAAAAGCGACGCCTATCGCGCAAGAGATTCAGCCGCATGCGCGCATTAAGGTGAATATATTGAAAGGAACAGAGACCCGGTGCATCTCCAACGACCCCTCCCTCGCACCCTCGATTGACGCACCATGAATTCTCAAACGCCCTGAAACCCATCGAAGCGGCCGCAAAACCTGGGTGCGCGTTCCGCAACCGCACCGCCACCTTCCACTTGCTGATCAACGGCCGCGCCATCACCTTCGTCACACCCCACACCGCCATGTCGCAAAATTTGGCCACAGGGTTCGCGCGGACCTTCGGAGGGCAGCTCGCCATCCCCGGAACGGGCATGATCCTCAAGCTCCTCCCGTCGGACCTCACGCTCCTGCAGCGCGAACTGCCCGCGCTCGCCCGCGGCGCGCTCGGCGTGCCAGGGTACAAAGTGCCCGGCCGCCTGTCCATGGAGCTCAGAAACGGCGCACGGAGTTTGCAGGCGGTGCTGATGAGCCACGTTCCAACCGAGAGTGTCGCAGACCTTCGCCGTGCGGACCACGGACCATGGCTAGACGTCGCCCGCGCGTTGCACGACGGTGTGCGAGCGGCCCACGCGCAGCGCATGACACCTGATTTCTGCGCCCGGAAGATATATGGCTGCCGTATGCCAATGTGTCGCCGGCGCGCGGGCGAGACGGAAAGGTGAACGAACGGACATGCGCCTTCCGAGATGGGGCCGAGAGGGATGCGGTGCGCGAGATTGTCGATATGATGATGGAGAGGATGTGACGCGTCGGCAAGGTGAGGCGAGGCAGCGTTGGAAACTGCCGTCCTTTGTTGAGATTATCTTTGAAGTTCCTGACCTAGCCGTACTTCAAGTTGACGCTCGAACTCTGTCATATCCAGTCCAGAGTATCGAGCCGCTATGAAACCTCAGTCAGTCCCGTACTAGAAGCGCACGAAAAGGAGACCCACTGGGGATTTGTCAGGATCGTCGTAGAACGCGAGGTCAGCGCCACGGTCACGGCAAGCGTCGGCGAACATCGCTCGCACGGGATCCGGCGCATCCGACAGCATGGTCAGCAAACGCAGATTCCGCGCTGCCCGCACAGCTGCTACGATGCGCCCCTCCGGCGCCGGGTGATGGCCAAGGAAAGCCGCATTTCGCCATCGGCAGTGGACCCCGAGGTGGCACAGAGCTTGCGGGAGCACAACTTCGGGGATGTACCACTCGGACCGCTCGGTATAAATGAGGCTCCGGAGTTGCGTGAGCTGTGTCATGACGTCCGGCGGCGGGATCTCTCCCTCTATGTCCACCGACTGGAGCTGGGCTAGTACGCCGGACGCGAGCAGAGAAGACACCCATTCGCGGTTCGACCATCCAGGGCACTGGAAAGCTAGATCGCGCAGCTCGTGCTCTGCCTCCAGCACCCACGGGATGGAATCCGTTCTAATCCAGATTGACCGTACGTTGCGAGGAACGGGGATTCGTACCGGTGTGTCTGAATCCCAGCTATCGTTGTCGATGAGAACGCCACTGTTCCAGCTATAAAGTGAGAGCACTTGCACGCTTGGCCAGAGGGGCGCGACACGCATCACGTCGTTGGCATTTCCGTGGATGTCTAGGGAAACAGGGCTGATAGGGAGTGCGCGCAAGCGATCCTCGAGGGCGGTGGTCAAGGAGAAGTCGCTGATGTAATCGTCAAAGGTGATAGACCGGACTTGTGGGCAATGATCCAGTAGGAGGAGCGACCAATGCTCCTCGGAGGTCAACGGGATTATGCTGATGTGGACAGAACGTACGTATGATGCGAGGCGTGGATTTGCGCGCAGAAAATGAATGAGCTGGTGAACGTGATCTTTGTTGAAGAATATGGGTAGACGTCGAAAGAGCATGCGCTGCGCGGTGGGTGCCCAGGCCCTGCAGACCACTGCACAGGCACAGAGTGTCTGATAATCGACGACCAAGTGTTGTGATGAGCGGAACACCCAGTCGATGACGGTGAGCTGAAGGTCAAGCGGGACGATCGGCTGCATGCAGGAAGTTGAAGATTCGTGGTTATTACGAAGGAGTGAGGCAGGATACAAGCTTCAATTGCAAGTAGTCGTCGCCCAGACTCCGGCGGCCGGCCGACGCGGCCGGAGCCACCGGACACCGCGCCGTTTCAACCTACTCTCAAGCTCGCTTCACATTCAACTTGCTCAAAACAATGATATTTTGCGCGTCTTCAGCCCGCCAAAAGCCATTTTTTCGAGCCCGACCTCCCTCATTTCACGGGCCCGTGGAAGCTCAGGTTCTACACCGCTTGCCGACATCTCCATACGCTTGGCCAGGTATGAGGTCTCAATGGAATCCGCCGGTCGATGTTTGACCTTTCTCGCTGTCTTTAGGCACAAGGCAATCTGTCCCAGGGGCGTACAGCAGGCGCTGCAGCTGATGGCAAGCAGTGCAATGTAGGGAGCGCCGGGAAGTCGAGCTTATCACGCCAAAGGATATTAGGACCCACATCAACCCACAACTCGCTAGATCCGAAGGCGAATCGCCTCAAAATGCAGTCTGAGTCCTACGCTGGAGTCGATTGCTGCAGGATCGGGAGCCTTCGAATTGAGACGATCAAAGATGCTAGGCTGGAGTCGTTGGCCACGGTGCGCACGATCTTTGCATGCCTCTTACTGTCGTACGTGCTCATACGGTGTCAACGAGACACAGGGCGAGTGGGAGTTTCTCGTGACGTGGGACGGCGACCCGCGCGTGAGCTGGGTGGGGGCCTCTAGCATCACTGTGTGTGTGCCTTCACCTGCCTGCACGACGCGTGCTGACCGCCGACTGACAGAGCCCACGACGTGCGCCTCGTCTCGGAGTACTGGGAAAGGGTCAAGGCGCGCACGAAGGACGTCTTGGGGAAGTTTTTCTGGCCAGAGCCACATACGAACCAAGTCGGTGTCGATCCGCTGCCAGACGCACCATCCACGGACGTCGAATCAGCTGCACCCCCGTCCACTACTCCCGCACCGCAACACCTCATCCCAGCGCTCTATGGCTGTCGTGCCGTACGGGACTGGATTCCCCCCGAGGAAAATGCGCACCGCCTCCTACCTTTCCTCGTCCTCGTCTCCGGCGCACGCTATGACGTCATCCAGGACGCCGGGCCGATTGCGCGGCATCCCGACCTGCCCGCACCTTTGCGCACGACACACGACAAAGCACCCGAGTCATTACGCAACGACCTCGGGCAGCTGCTCATCGCAAGAGATAGCCAGGGAAAAATTGGGTGGCTGTTTGCCGAGTGCGTGCAGCGCGAGGAGGATGAGCAAGGGTCCGGGATGGATTGTACGTCGCCGCACTCTTGCCTTTGTGCACGAGTCTCATCGGTCACCAGCGTCCTGCGGTTGCGGCCGCCCCTTATCGCGGGCTCGCTGTCCCTCTTCTGAGAGTATTCTGTCGTCATTCACCAATTCGAGCGGGATCAAATCTGTCAACAGCATAATGTCCATCACGGAGTCGAGGACAAACTGGCGCGTCCTTTCGTTGAGGCGACGACTGTCGCTGCCAGAGGTCTGAAGACATCAGTCTTATATGAAATGCAAGGTATGCTCGCCTTGTCTTGGATGATGGACAGCCTTGTCGACAGCTAATATTGCATAAACTCATAGCGCGCAACGACGCGGAGCGGAGCGGCAGCCGTGCATTATTTGGGTACGTCTCACGTACGGACGGGACGGCCCCCTATCATAGTAGCTCCATCCGAACATGCCTTACGGCTGACGATGTCACTCAAAATGCGAAACAAATGTACGATCTTCCTCCTTGCCATCCTTCAGCAGGACCGCCACGGACATGACACCCAGGGCGACTGCGCCTCCCACCTCCTGCGTCGGGCGTCGAAGCGTGATCAAGAAGCTCGTTCACCTTCACTGATGGCGTGTGGGTTCTCGGCGCAAATTGGCCCGGCGCGGGCGCGGTGACTCGTGAGGACACGTCGTGCCGACGGCCTGCATGCGCTCAGCCACATGCGTCCACAGATAGCGAGGGATCGTCTACCACGTCAAGTTCGAGCCCCATCATATCCAGTCGGTGTCTTGGTATCGCTAGAATCCGGTGAGCCCAGCGCACGCAAAGCACAAAATTGACCACCAACCCTTGGCCTAAGCCACCTCTCGTACATTATGATCTCGATACCACAATCTCCGCCTACCTCCTCGAACAGCATGCGCATACGATCCGGCATATCGCGCGGCATCGTGAAGCGCTGCACATTCGCCGACGTCCGCAGCACCGCCAACAAGCAGGCAAGGGCCCTGCTTTGCCGCGGGCGGCCGTCCCTGCTCTGGTACGCGAGGTCGCGCAGGGTCTGCGGGAGCAGCACGACCTCCTCCCGAGGGCGGCGCGTGAACACGAGGCTCTCGAGCCGCACGAGCTGGTCCAGGGCCGGCTGCGGCGGGATGCCCCCGTCGACGCCCAGGAAGCGGAGCCGCGCCAGCACGCCCGGCACGCGCCGCAGCTGTGCGTACAGCCCTTCAGACTCCCCGTCGACCTCCAGCTCGCGGAGCCCCGCGGGGTCGGTGGCATCCGGCGCGAATACCCACGGGGTGTCGAATGAGCAGACCGACAGCGACGGCACCGTGCCGGGCATGGAGAGCAGTATCGGGTCGTCGTCGTCGTCGTTGAGGGCGTCGAGGTCGCCGATGTCGTCCTCGTCGCGGGCCACGTAGACGGTAAGCGAGCGCGCGCTCGGCCAGATGTGCGCCATGCGGTTGACGGTGGACGCCTTCCCGGAAAGCTCCAAGTAAACGGGAGCCAGCGACAGCGGGAGTGCGCGCAGGCGCTGCTCGAGCGGGGCGGCCCACGTCGAGGAGAGGCGCCAGCCGTCGAAGGAGAGGCTCTGCACCGTGTGTGCGCAGAGCGCGAGCAGAGCGATTATCGCGGCGATTTGGCCCTGGGAATCCTGCGGGATGATGTCCGCGATGGAGCGCACGTATGCCGCGAGGCGCGGGTTTTCGCGGAGGGTGTGCAGGAGCTGCTGGAGGCGATGGTTTTGCTCGTCGGGGACCCGGATGCGCCGGAAGAGCAGGCGCTGCGCGACGGGTGTCCAGGCTCTGCAGACGAGAGCGCATGCGCGGAGTGTCTTGTAGTCGACGGTGGAATGCTGTGATGCCCTGTAGACCCAGTCGACAACGATGGCTTGGATGTCGAAAGGAACGACGGGTGGACTGCACGAGAACCGATTGTCAGTTCTTCGCGATGTCGGACTGAAACCGAGGGACTGCGCACCTAAGATCTTGGGGGTGCAAGACGAGGCGAAGATGCGCGAGACACTTGCGTGGAGACCAGGACTTTGGAAATATATCCCGCAGGCGCATAGTGGCTCGGAGCAAGAGGCGGCTCGCTGTCTGGCCGAGTCAGAGTCAAACGGTCATTAGTAAAGCATTTACTGAAAAGCCGGGATAGGGGCTGACGGAAGGCAGACGAACATGCACGAAAAGATGAGCCACTGTAAATCGACAGGCAAGTGAGGCTGGTTTATGCAACGACTCGGAGTAGTGGTACAGCAGGGAATTACAAACAGAAGCGCCGTGGCAGTGAGGATTGGAACGGGGCTAGGAATACGAGCACAGTACGCATAAAGAATACATGGTTTCACAGGAAAGATTCAGGATGGGAAAACGGGAGGAAGCAAAGTCACTGGAGAAACAGAGGGTCGAAGAACGAAGAACGATTCCCATGCTAGTACAAAGCTTCGCTGCGGCCTGGGGAAAGATAGATTGGTTGGTGGACCGGGTCACCGGCGGACATGCTACGCCGACGTGATGCCACGGGAACTGACCAGCAATGTCCCTATCAGACTACCCTCCACATCGTCGACCTTCGTCATATCCAATCGACTATTCGAGTCCACTATCAAGAGCCGGCTTAGGGTAAGAAAGCACAAAATGACGAGGAAGGACGCACTGGGGAGAGGCCGCATTCGCGGTAGACTATGAACTCAACGCCGATGGCGCCACACGTCTCGCCAAGCGCTGCACGCAGCCCCTCCGGCACGTGCGGCGACAGCGTGACACACCGCAGATCGTCCAGCATCCACAATTTCCCCGGGAAGCTGTCCTCCTGCAGCATGCTCGACCCCCCACCCACAGCGCCGCGGTGGTAGCCAACGTGGCGAAGACTCGGCGGCAGAAAGAAGCCCGGCTCGGGCAGCGCGGTGAAAACGAGGCTGTGCAGCTGGGTGAGCTGGTCGAGGAACTCCTGCGATGGGATGCTGCCCTCGACTGTGAGCGCGCGCAGCTGCGGGAGCACGCCGGACAGAAGCAGGGGGTGCAGCCACGCAAGGGAGCTCGAGCCCCATGGCGCCTCTAACTTGAGCTCGGACAGCTGCATATCGTCGTGCCAGATAATTGCCCGCGAACAGTCTTCAGAGACAGAAAGCGAGCGCACGGTGTTGGGCACGGAGATTGTACCGTGGTTGCGCTCGAAGTGCACTTGCACGTCCAGCACGCGCAGGCCCGGCCACGCTGCGACGATGTTCTTCACGAACGAGGACTCTCCGACGATCTTGAGTGCGCCGGCGTGAGCAGGGAAGGCGCGTAGGTGCCGTTCGAGCGCGCCCGAGTCAAGCCGGAGGCCGCTAAATAAGAACACACTCTGAACATTCGTGCACAGACTGAGGAGAGCGATAGAGGGGCTGTCCTTTTCGGTGTCCGACTCGAAGAGCATGAACAGTTCAACGGAGCACACGTACGAAGCAAGGCGTGGGCGGGCGCGGAGGGCGCGGAGAAGACGGTGGATGTGGGGAAGGCGAGTGGCTTTATCATAGAATATGTTGGGTATGCGCCGGAAGAGCAGGCGCTGTGCGGGCTGCGTCCAGGCTCTGCAGACGAGAGCACAAGCGCGAAGCGTCTGGTAGTCGACGGTCGAATGTTGGGACTCCCTGTACACCGATTCTATTACCATGAGTTGGGTATCGAGAGGTATCGCAGGCATTCTGGATAAGCAGGGTCAATACCGGTGTATGCGTCGAGGGAAGAAATACGCACT